>CM030176.1:19844442-20231942 GCA_017639675.1 Aplochiton taeniatus
CATTTGCGAGTGGATATATTTTTACGATAAAATGAATAGTTAACAACAATTTTACCCAATGCTTGTATACTTTACTGTCAGGGCTGCGGCCATTTTTACTCCCATATGCTACATACAAATATATTGTTCTACCTAAAATTTAAACAAGTTGCCTATACTATATGCTAGCTGAGATTTTTCTATATTTTTCTCTACACTGGAACAGTGTCGCGAAGATTCAGAGTGAAAATCCACTTGATGTATGGGAAATGACCAAGGGTCTCATTTAAAAAACTGCGTGTAGGATTCGCAGAATCCTTGCATAAGGACAAAACACAGAAAGTGTATCAGGGCTGTGAAGATGTTTGGTGAGAAGTCAGACTATTACCAAACCATGCATGCCTTTTGGATTCTTATGTGGCGCTTGCACTGGGAGGCGTTTGAAACTTCAACTGGGAGTCTTCTGTGTAAAAGACAGAGACACCCAGCAGTGGAAAGGCACAACTGGCAGCCTCTTAAAGACGCTATTTTAAAACAGCTCTACGGGCCAATGACCAACTCAAGAAGATAAAGTGTTCCCATCCTCAGCTCAAAGCTCTTGAAGCTCAGCTGGAAGACTTCAGGAAATTACTAAGTGATCATCCAACTGCTGCGTTCTGGCCGGGCCAATTTTCTCGAGCTGTTTGACATACGGCGCAAGTTCATCTATTATCAGCGGGAGGGAAACTGGCAAGGACACCCGTGTGGGTCCACAAAATGGCTTCGCTGTGTCACTGCCGCAGGACACTATAAATAATGAACAACAGCCACTTCTCTGTATTTGGCTGAAATAAACATGCTACCCAGGACTGCCCCAGAGGTACATGACGCACTGAAGGAAGGAACATTTGTTGGGAGGACAGCACAATAAAGCTTCTCCTGACATGCTTCTAGAGCAGACGGATATTGCTGATGCAAAGGAAGAAAAGTGGTCTGGAGGGCATAACTCTCATTTCTCCCGCGCAAACCAAGGAGGTGCTCACAAAGCCTGTCCATTGCTGCCTTCTCTGCCGATCTCAAGCCAATCCTCCACATCTCCACTCTTCAAATCCCCATCATGAGTCTGGTAAAAGTGCAGGTATCTACAGATGCTGCGATCAACTCTGCGATCAAATCAAAGCGATTACAACTTGGTGTAGGATCCAATGACGTAACAAGGAGTGTCCTGCTTGCTGAAGGTTCTGTGACTGCTCCTGTCTTGGAGTCTACACATCAAGAGGCTGACTTACCTCATACTGTCCACAGTGTTCAGAATGAAGATGTGCAGAGGGTCATTATTCACGCTGATTACACAGATGTTATTGTTAAATATGTATACTTTGCAGCCACACTTCTCGGGGATCTTCAGGGGCTCTGGGTGAGAAGCTCTGCTCGTACCTGCCTGTCCATACCATCCACAGTGAATGAGCTTGGCCATTACTTGTTCTGTGTTAGGGAATAGGAAGAACTGCTCATGTATGAAGAAGAATGTTGTGTGCTGTAAGGTGGTGGTGCCAAGTAACTGTGGGAAAGTGTGGCCGGATGCAGCATGCTAAAGATGCTTAAAAAAGTAATAACTACTGTTTGTTTGAACAAAAATGTAATTCCTGTCTGCATAAATCATATATGTAAGTAGCTTTTTCAGTGTTCAGCAGTTGCTTTCTGATTTTTTGTGAAATAATACAGTTCATTTCCACTATATAATTGTTCCCATTTTCTCAGCTCAATGGATAACAAAATGTTGTTACATAATATAGCAAATTGCCAAATGATAAGCAAGTTGCTTGTTTTGGTAGTAAAGCTGTACATTACAGCAGAGGCAAATAGAGTTGTGTTTTAGCTATAACATTGTAAATTATCAACTGTAAATTCACAGCTGAGACAAAAACATTAATTTTCTGGCTATAAAGTTGACATTGACTAGCTGTAAATTTACAGACGAGGCAAGTACAGTAATTTACCAGTATTTAAGTTACTACTAGCTGTAAATTCACAGCACATGCAAATCCATTAAATTACAAGCAATTTCGGTGCCAGTACTGTATTTTAAATTTGACAATAATTTACTGTGAACATTCATTCCAGGAATGTACTGTAACTTCAGCAATATGTGTGTGTGTGTGTGTGTGTGTGTGTGTGTGTGTGTGTGTGTGTTTATTTTATTTTTTTTACAGTGCCTGGATTAAACATTCCGTCAGTGGTGTAGCTGGAAGAAAACAGTGAACAGTATTAAATATTTTAATTGTTTTTAATCGGCCAAGTTCAATGATAGTTTTAAATCACACGTTTACTTTTTTTTTATAACATTTGTAATCATCTAATATGACTTCAAATCTCATAAGACGAGAGTTAAGCCAGGGAAACGTCACCAATTACTGTGCGGCGTTTCTGACTCGAGGTAGCTCAGTTAGGGAACTCCGTTTGCGCGCAGACTCAGCAAGTCAATATCATTTCAAGAAGAGTCAAGAATTATATTCGCGCTGTTTTGGCTTAAACTATAATTTAAGACAAAAATGAGGACAGCTATAGGCGTAGTGCAGAATCCACAAGGAAGAATGACTTGATTTACGCATAATTTCCAGTCGTTGCCTTAATTAGCTTTAGAGATACCAAATGTTTTATCCGATCCTTGATACAGAATTACAAGAAATCTTAATACAGAAAGAATAGCTTGAAGAATGGATGCCACGAGCAAATTCTCTAATTTCACACGGAATTTCACAAATCAGTTTGTCCAACCACCGTGGCGCATAGCGTTATGGTCTATTGCTTACAGCTCTGTTCTGGCAGTGGCGGTCTTTGGGAATTTAATAGTAATATGGATAATTTTGGCACACAAAAGAATGAGAACTGTGACAAACTACTTTTTGTTGAATCTGGCTTTTTCTGATGCTTCGATGGCAGCATTTAACACATTGATTAACTTTATTTACGCGGCTCATGGCGAGTGGTACTTTGGAGAAGCCTACTGCAAGTTTCACAATTTCTTTCCCGTCACAGCTGTTTTTGCCAGTATCTACTCCATGGTAGCCATAGCCGTTGACAGGTGAGGATGAAAAAGGTTACTTATTATAATCGGCTTATTGTAGAATTGATAAAAGTTCATTATGTTTGTGCTTGGTGGAAGCTCATCAGTAATCAAACATGGGATGCACAATCATTCGATCATCATCAACATTAGGCTACTACTCATGTATATGCATACAAAATGCACACAAAAAGAAATGGACCGTAAGCAAAATAACCTATAGTTTTGTGCTGTGATTCAGATCGTAAGAATTTCAAATGTAATTGATAATCTTAATGTGTATGCACTGATATAGCAACTGTATGCCGTTTGCCTCCAATATTGCTTTTCTTCAACTCCCTGTTCCAATAATTTTAAATGTGCCTACACTGCAATAGAGGATATTACAAATGAAGACGAAAGAGCTTTCTGGAGTATGGGGTGGAAACAGAAAATAGACGACATTGCGAGAAATAAGATTTCTGTAGTGGGACTGAATACCACAGCCTTTTGAGTCAGTGATCGTGTTAGTGACAATACATAAAGATTTGCTGCAAGGGTTTTGAATGTTGACTACTCACGTTCACATATGCATGCACTTGCAAGTACACACGTATGCAAACGCACTTACACAGAATCACTCAGTTCAGGGCATTTTGATAGTGTGTACTCTGTGGCTTGCTGATTAGTTTTGTTAAATTATTTAAAAAAAAATATTTGACCGCATGACTCCTGTCAGGTACATGGCCATCATCCACCCTCTGAAGCCCCGTCTGTCAGCCACTGCCACCAAGTTGGTCATTTTGTGTATCTGGAGTCTGGCTGTGGTGCTGGCCTTCCCTCTCTGCTTCTACTCCACTGTACGCACCTTGCCACGCCGGACCATCTGCTACGTGGCCTGGCCCCGACCTGGAGGCGACTCCTTCATGTAAGCCACAGATATCAATACACACACACAACAAAACACCTCACTGATCGTTTTGTTTCTGCTCTGGTTAGTGTGATGCTTTTGTATTTAATGTGCTACTATCGGATAAGTAAATCTAACTTTTTTGCCTTATATTTCTGCAGGTATCATATCATAGTGACAGTGCTGGTGTACCTGCTGCCCCTAGTGGTGATGGGCATCACTTACACCATCGTGGGAGTGACGCTTTGGGGAGGAGAGATCCCGGGGGACTCATCTGATAACTACCACGGACAGCTCCGAGCCAAGAGGAAGGTATGTGGTCATCAAAGCAACGCAGTTACCGGGATCAGAAGTACACAGGTGGTGAGACAGTTTGTACGGTCCAAATGCATACCGATCGTTTCCCTGACTGCATTGAACAGCATAGTTGAGAGTGTGTTGTTTCTAGGAAGCAAGAAATAAAAGGCTTTCATTTATTTAATTTAGATTCCAACGCCACAATATCTCGCCACGTAAAACATTGTAAAACATAAATGTGAATGTTTGCTGCTCAAGATAGAACATACACTCGACCAGATCTAAAGTATTTTACCATCGTTCTCAGATGAAAGTCACCAAGGATGGTTTGCCACGGTTTCTGTCTGGTGTTGGGTTTCAAAGCAGGGATTAAGGTCATTGCGGCAAGCACGATGAACCTCTATTAAGCCAGCTGTGAGATTAACGTCAGAGAACACACAATCTATGGGCAAACATCAGTCATGAGACAGGTTCCCATGTGGGATTACTCTGTGGGACACCCTGTCTCAGGTTAGGTCAGATGCAGGTCTGTGGAAGGCCATTAGGTACACTACAGTACATGATCTAACACGGCAGCTATTCCAACACAGATTCCGCTACGATTTCTGTCAGATTATTTGCAGATTACGTTGGATCAGCACAATATCCCTTCTTTGCCAGAAAGCCAGGACGGCAACACTATTTTTCTATGAGTCTATATTGGAAGTATAGGCAATTAGGAATACATTTAAGTCTCTAACATGTATTTCTGGATATTGTTTGAAATTGCTGTTCTTATTTACTATTTCTAAGTCTCTTCTTAAATTGTATTTACAAATGTCTATAGCTTCAATATTTTGCATAAAACTATTAATATGAGTGTGGTGATGTAGATAGAAGATGGCAGCTAAGACATATAAAGATGGATTCATTAACAGTCACTGATTTTGACCCTGTAACAAATCCATACTTTGGAGATATACATTTACAAGAACTAACTGGAAAAGACTAGAAAAAAACCCACTATCCCCATCAGCACCTACTCCCTGGTGTGGTAAATGTAGCGCTCATTTAAAAAGCTCCCTGCTCTATTCAATACCATGTGACCCCATATTGTGCTGGGAGACTGTAATCAGGACAGGGTGCTCCCATATCCTCCCTACCTGACGTCTGCTGCGCTTGGTGCGTCACCAGCGACCTTTCCTTCCCTTTGTGTGGCTGCCTTTCTGGGTGGAAGGATTGTAACTCCATCAAACAGCGTTTCTTCCTCATCAAGCCCAGGCCACCATTTCATGCTCGTAATTAATCACTCGCTATGACACATGTGGACAGATAGTCAACCCTCTTAAAATTCATTCAATGGTGGCCTCACTAATTTAGCATTTAAAACACAAAAGCAAAGAATCTCATAATTATTAGCCTCCCATTGCAAGCCCTTTTGTGTTGTAATTGAAACATTTTCTGACTTTAACGTTCAGAATAATGCTATATGATACACTATTATTGACAAAGATGTACACACATCTATCTATCTATCTATCTATCTATCTATCTATCTATCTATCTATCTATCTATCTATCTATCTATCTATCTATCTATCTATCTATCTATCTATCTATCTATCTATCTATCTATCTATCTATCTATCTATCTATCTATCTATCTATCTATCTATCTATCTATCTATCTATCTATCTATCTATCTATCTATCTATCTATCTATCTATCTATCTATCTGTCCATCCATCCATTCTATCTGTCTGTCTAATTCACACACACACACACAAAAATGCCATGTAAAATAATTATCCTCTGTAATCAAAAGCCTTCACATCTAAAATGATTTAAATTGTGCTGTTACTGTGTCCTTGCCTTGTGAGAACAAACATGAGGGTTATTGTGTGACTCACACTGACGGTGTTAAAATTGTTAAAACCCAATGGAGACACCTCAGGAGGCTGGAGGTGTTGCTGGGTATTTCTTCACAGTTCTGCCGCTGAACCACCAGTTGTCAAAAATAACACCATCATGTGTAATAACTGTATAATTGAACTAAAAACAACACATACATCATCTGCAAATACAAGATGGCACTTGAGGCGACAGCACATCTTGTATTTTAGAGATATTTAGGGAGTTGCTCTTTTTCAACAGGAGATCACAACAGAAGTCAGCGGAGGCTTGTTCATTTTTTTGGGTATGACGACTTTCTCCCACAGCCAAAGTATGAGCACAAGCTGTGTGATGAGTCTTCTCCTCTGTGCACTTCACTTCAAGATCTTCAATGACTTCACTGACACGGGAAAATATTGGCTGCAAATTATTCAGAATCCATAAAAAAATTACCCATGCGACTTGGACTGTCCTTTATCCTGCGTCCTCGCTCATGGTAAATTATCTTGTACTTTGATAAGATAATAATGACAAGATTTTGAATGATCAAAAATGTATCAGATACAGTCATGCTATTAGAGCATTGATACATTGTGTATTATCCCAAGGGATCCCTCTTGACATGGATGGACATTTGCCTTATTTACGGAGATTGTCAGGATTTTGAATGTCCCTACTGTGGCTATTGCTTACAATGTTCGCATCAGCAGACCTGAAATAGGTATGTTATGTCTCAAATTTGAGCATTTATGTAAGTTGTGAGGATGTCTGTTTTGGGGGGAGACTTCTATCATGATGAAAGATGGTGACCGTTGGCAAGTAGGAGGGTTGAAAATGGCAACCTGACGATGAGTCAATCTTGGCATACATGGGTGAGAGAATGTATTCAGCCTCATGTCCAGACCATTGTTGTCCTGCTGCGCGGCTCAGTATGGCATTCTGAGTGGCTGTCTAACCCGATCGGTTTCCTTCCAAACCATCTTAGTGCTGTATTCTCTGTTTGCTGGTCCTCTGCTCTGAATTTTTTTTTAAGAAATAACGCTTTGCTAATTGACACATATCAACACTGCATCTACACACAACATCCTTTCTGGACAAATTAGTAACACTTCAAGAAGAAAGAATATTGAAAGAGCTAGCTAAACAATGCACCAACTATTACAGTAAGGGAACACACAGTTTTATCCATCCCAGTGTGTCCAGTACGAAGATCTCTACAGGGCTGCTTGTGTGTATTCTCGTCTGACTTGGGGTAAGATAGACGACAAGGGATTTGACCAAAACTTTGTTCCTTGAAGGGTTGAGTTCCTGCATCCCCTGCTGGAGGCTGCAAGTGAGGTTCTCTCCTCATTCATAAACATGTATCCAAAACTATATTTAATGGTTCTATATAATTTATGTTGGATTTGTATGGCAGAAGTGGCAGGTTACCAAATAGTTGATTCTCTTTCTCTCTCACTATTTATCTGTCTTATTTTTTTTACTGCATACACTTCGTTTTTGTTTTAGTCTTTTCATTTTGTCTGTTTTAGGTGGTGAAGATGATGATCATTGTGGTGGTGACCTTTGCCCTCTGCTGGCTTCCCTATCATGTCTACTTCATAGTGACCGGCCTAATCAAGTCGCTGAACAAGTGGAAGTCCATCCAGCAGGTCTATCTATCCGTGCTGTGGCTGGCCATGAGCTCCACCATGTACAACCCCATCATCTACTGCTGCCTCAACAGCAGGTGTGTAATAACCCCCCCTCCCCACCCCACCCCACCCCCCCACACACACACACACACACACACACACACACACATATTTAGAATGAAACCTAAATACAATTAACGTTTTCAACAAACTCTAACCACACTTTTTCTTTTATTTGGGTCCAGATTCAGGGCAGGCTTCAAGCGTGCCTTCCGCTGGTGCCCCTTTGTGCAGGTTTCAAGCTACGATGAGTTGGAGCTACGAAACGCTCGCCTGCGGCCAGGCAACCAGAGCAGCATGTGCACACTTTCCCGCATGGACACCAGTATCAACAGTCATCTGAGCAAAAAGAAAAGTTGCCGTTCCCACGTTGTCCATGGAGCTAATGGTGATACTAACATTCTGAAAGGCAGCAACCAGCCACCGGCAAGGTCAGCTTTACATTCTGACCCTAATGATGTGGAAGGGCAATTTTCTTAGTTGGAGGATTAATTACCATTTTTGTTTATTTTTGATGTAACCAAAAATGTGCTTCTTGATGATTATGTCTTTACTTTGAAAGTTGAAGATTTGAACAGTCTTTCCTCATTGATCAGAATTCCTTTACACTTATCATGCCCTACTTAGTTTTTTGCAACTAGAGACTTGGCATAAAAATTATGCATATGTGCCTGATGGTAATCTATGTCATGGTAGTGAGATATGTTTTGCAAAAGTAATAATTTTAAAGTAAAATAAAGAAAATCGTTGATAATGTGGGATTTTACAGTAAATTTTGCCTTTTTGGAAGTTTTTATAGAGCTATGTAGTGTATATGGCTTTTTTTTTTGTTGGGCAGTCAGTTATTAAGTTATTGGCCGGTAATCAAGTTAATATCAATAAATAGGAACTGGAGAAAGATTTTAATATTCTCTGTGAGGATTACATTTCTGAAATGAATGTGACTACTTGGTGTTCAATTATTTAATCTATTTCCAGTAACATGCTGTTGTAGTTGTCAATCAGATTCAGACTTGTGCTATTTAACTGCACTGTATGTCAGTCTGCTATCTTGCCTAAAAAAATAGTTTCTTATATGGTTTGATCATTAACTGTTTGACCCGAATGTACGTTTTTGATAAAGTGTGAAATGTTTTTGTTTTTATGTCCAAGAACTAATACAATATCATGCAATTTACACACACGCTTACACACACACGCACACACACAGCTATTGTATACTTTACGTAGCAAAAGATCAGATTACTATCATGGCTGTCATGTAATCTGAAAAAGTAGAATACATAAAAGCTTTATCTGCCTGTAAAATCGCTGATCTGGCTCTCGTGATTTTATAAAGTGATAATCCATTAGCTCTGACTCATCAAACTGGAATATGGTGGGACGTACTCTCTCTGATAGGACTCCTGCGTCACTCAGCTGGACTGACTAAACAATCACGTTCACTACTGGCGCTTCCAAAGGTTTCTCTCTGAATCCAACAACATAATACAAGTAATGTATCTGTTCCATTGATTCCGATAGGACCAAGACTCAACAGTATCAAAGGTGCGAAATGTTTGACACATCCATAAAAAATACATACTTAAACATTTGATTCTGCCCATATCATTATTTAAAATGACTTACAATTGTCTCCTTTTACAAATTATACTTCCAATTCAGTTAACTTTAAAGCAATATTTGCCTTTCATTAATTTACTCAGATCTTTACTAGTGATACTTTATTTCAGATAATAACCAGGTTAATGTCAGGTCTTCACATTCTTTATTTTTGTAAAACATGATTCATACACTGAATGAAAAAATGAATTATGAAATAACACTTTTTTCTCGCTTGGAGAAATGCAAAACATTGTCATTCTAAAATAAACAGATTGTCTCACCAGTGTGTTTAGAGAGGCATGATGTTAATCAAGCCACACATCCTCAGGCCCTGAAACAGGATGTGACTTGCAGTTTCTGCCTCCACTATATTTGAACAGATTTTCTTTCCAAGGTTTTCAGGTGTGACTGTGCACTTTGGTTTAGGCAGGCAATTACCTCATCAGCTGTGGCTGTGTGATCTGATGACAGATCTGCATAAGATTTATCTGTTTTAGACTAGTATAATGATTGCTCTAATTTTTTGCTGTCACTATTTTCATTGACCTACTATATATATATATATATATATCCACCTAAGTATTTAGTGTTATAAGGTGTACTACAAAACTGGTCTAAAGCCTTCCTACTTACATGTATATAAAAAGTTAAAAAGAAGTCGAGAGAGTATAAAAACAAGAGATTCCATTTAAAAAAAACTTTTTTTTCATCATGCAATAAATGGTCACAGATTACATGTGTCCAAACTGAAGTCACTATTATTGTTGAATCATACAGGCATCAGAGAAAATGACAAAGCCAGTAGCACCAACACACTGCTCCTCAGCCATTGGCCAGAATTATCAGCGGATCTGGTGAAAGAGAGAGAAACAGTAGACATGAATGGCTGACACATTTAGTATTTTTTGTATCCTACTTAACTTATCCATGTAAGGTCAAATAAAATGTTATTATTCAAAAACCTCATACTTCTTTGTCTATGTCCAATAAACCGTCTATTATTAAGCTTATAGGTTATGAAGACGTACGTACTGAGGAAATAGGACACAGTTGTGGTTGCTATGAATCCTTGTGTGTACCAGAACAATTTCTTTGTACTGGTCACCGCCTTTACTGGTTGAGTCTTTAACGGCCACCACATGGAAAACCTCCGCAGGGGATATCAGCAAGTCAATCTGTCCTGGTTTGCTACAGGTATTGGCCTCCAGGTTAAGGACAGAACAAGAGGTAATGTTGAAAAAGGTTCCGTCCTCTAACACAACATCTTCTATTTCTTGACTGGAGTCCAACTTCACCGAGGTGAACCTTCCAAATCTGACCTCTGACCCCTTTTGGGCCGTGTACTGGCTGCTTGAGCCACGGAAAACTGACTGGCATTTTTTTGTGCTCGCAATGTTAAAGGAATCCATCAGCAGAAAATGGAGAGACTTGAACCGGAAATTGTTTTTATAGACACTGTCATTGGTACCCATACTTTCCACTTCTTTGTTAAAGTTCTGCCTGAGCGGCCGAGTCCCGTGTCGGTAAGCCTGTAGAGCAGCAGTGTGATGCATGCTACCTCCTGTGATCGGCATTGTACACTTATTAATGTTATCCATCCAAGCAGATTTAAATTCAGAGCTATTGTTCAGTTCATCTTTTAACAATCCAGACTTGCGAATCGTGTCCATCATTTGATCTTGGCAGCCACTGTACTGGTCATCAACAGCATTTGGGGACATATCGAGCATTTTTTTATCCCCATCAACCTGCAGTAGATTAGATCATTAAAAAAAGAAACCAAAAGAAAGCCAGTATAACCAAAGCTGTGAAAAAAACCTTCCACCATACCAGGTTATAAAGAAAAGCAGTCAGGATTATTACAAGACTCTTTGCTCTCTGGCCCCACATTTTATCCAGGATGTTATTCCCTTCTACTCTCCAATGTCCATGAAACAGATAAGAGAGAACAATTATTGGAATGGTACACATATTGTTTACATAACCTGCTAATATGTAAGAAACTAGGCTTAGCATTTTTGTTTCAAGAGCTAAAGTAGACTAATCAAAGATGTTTGGTCAAAAATTCTACAAAATGTAAGCTTATGGTTAAAGGACAATCTTAGACTTTGTACAAAATATGTTTTTATAGCTTACCTTATGGAACATGTAGAACAAGAGAAGAACCAAATAACTTTCTCTGACCGCTGCTTATTTTCTCTTGAAGCGCACTGATGAACACTGATTGCAGAAAACCAAGCCCTCTTCCCTCCTGCCAACAACTCCCCTTCCTTCCCATGGCTAAGGAAATAACGTTTTTTTTCTTCCACTGTGCCTATTCTACCCGGTTACGGCTTATTGGAAGCAAGTACATGCAGTTGAGCAAAGAAGGACACTTTATCTACAGATGTGATGTAGCTAAATCTAGGCTTGGTCTTTTAATACACGTTATTTGTTAATCAAGGGTAATTTAACAGATTACTACAATAGATAAAGAAAATTGATACATATCCTGGTCACATAGTTAAGAACATGCAAGACTGATTGCCTCTGCGTATCCTGCATGTCCTAATAAAGCAGGAAGTACAGTCGGCACTCACATATAAGTATCCGTGATTATTGTTGCTGCACGTTTCATAAAGTGGGTATGGTTATTTGTGAGGGCCGACTGTAGGCCTAATTCGTTTTTTATTATGTGATTTTTTGGGGGTCGGACTCGACACCCTTTTAACATCATAGATATTTGAGGTGAGCACGACAGCTCTTTTATTTAACTAATAATAAAGTAGTCTTATCAGTTTCGTCATGCAACAAGAAAGAGCAGGATACTAAAGTCTACTCTATAGGATATCTGTCCTTGTTGAGCCAAGAGCAAAAAAATATATATTAAAAAAACGTCTGATCCCATGATGACTTGCGGTAAGGCGTACTACCGGGTAAACACTGAAGAACAGAAATCGTGTTGCTTCATCATGTTAGTATTATACTTTTGTATGGAACTTCTGAACCGATCTCGTAGACTAGTTTTATTTTTCTTGACACTACCCAAACGACCAGGACCAGTTAGACTTGCAGTGTCTATTTAGAAACTGGACACCTCAGAAGATATTTTGCGCGCGCTGGCAGGGTATCGTTAGACTTTGAATCTATCTGCTTGTGTAACATTCAGTCAGTCAGTCAGTCAGTTGGCCATGCAGCCTATAACCGTATAAAAAACGATCGTTAGTAGTTTAAAAAAAGCAAGCCACACAGGGCAGCGACATTTTCAAATCTAGTTAATATTTGGTCTACCGTCCAACCAATGGGTTTTTATATGTCTACGTTATCAGTTTCTAAAGTACTGCTGTTATCGTGCTTGTATGCCCTCTGCTGGACGGATTTATAACTGCGCATTTCCATGTACTAAACGTTTTCTGAACAAAAACGATAAACATTTGTGATTTCTCTTGATACACCGACAGGTGACAAATGTAACACTTAACAATGATGAAATACTTGAAGACGAGGGACTCTGTTACAGGGTGGAGATTTGTATTGCATAATTTGGGACCACTTGTTGAGGCAAAGGTTACTGCAAATAAAGCCATGATCGACAGGAAGGATCACTGAATGGCTACATGATTATGTTTTGGCACTTCCAACTCACCAAATGGGAGATTTTGGGTTGGCGTGTTAATTAATGACTGTGGCACTTTAGATTTTCCCTTAAATTTCACCTCTCAGTATAGCCAGCAAACCCAATGGGGCAGGCAGGCTGCTGTTATTACCTAACTTCTGTTTTACCCCAAATTGTTAATCAGTGCTTGTCCTTGCTTTTATGTGATTTAGAGATACATGTAATATTCACCATCTCTTGGTTGCCAGCTATAATAATGGTAATAACAATAGTAACAACAATGATATTCATATAATATGTATAACCATAATTGTCTTTTTCTAGATTTTTAGAACAGTTTTTTTCCTGACTTGAACCGGTAGGAAGGAATACATTAATTCAGAATGCGGAAGTGGGAATCTAGAATACAAAAGGTGGAGCTGCTTGCAAAGGCATTCCAACGAAAACCTTTGGCCTCATGCTACAAACCCCGGCTTTGGCCATGTCAACCTTCCTCAATTTGGAAACTCTTCCCTCGCCAGAGTATGGCCATCAGTTTCGCACAGAGCTGCAAAGAGGTGCTTATTAAAGTCCATGGCCGGTGCTTTGTTGTTGTTCACAGTAACTGACAATGAACATGGCTAATAATCTCCCTTTACTTTCAAGGACGTGCACATTTTTGCGCTGGAAAAGGAACAGGCTTCCCTTGGTCAACGGATCTACTTGGTGACAAGTTACAGTGAACTATGGCATTACTACAGGTGGTTCATATAGAAGGGCCCTTACCAAGCTAGTCTTTGATGGGTGGTGCGTATGCAATGTAATTAACTTGGATCTTTCTTCTCTGTTGAACGGTCACTAGAACATATAGGCAATCTTTGATGCATTGCTATGAGGTGATTCCCGAGGGGGCGGTTTGTAAGCTGTATTTTGACCTGGAGTTCTACAGGCCCTCCAATGAAGGACTGGATGGGAAGTCAATGGTATCGTCTCTTGTACAGGTGAACATTTCGATGATAAAATATTCATATCAGGCCAAAATGCAATAGATCTGTTTGTGACTCAATGCTGATGGAGGCAAGCACTCACAAAGATATATAAAATATAGTTCAAGCATGTGTCCATGAAAGAATGACACTTTTTTTCGGACTGAATCTGTCTCATTTGATTCCGTCAGTATGTTTGTGAGAAGCTGATGGAAGTCTACCAGGTTGCGTGCTCTGCAAAAAATGTCCTTAATCTCGACTCGAGCACAGAGGAGAAATTCAGTCGCCATCTCATCTTTATACTCTCAAATGAAGCTTTTAAAGACAACATCCATGTTGGTAGGTTACTGTGCCATAGCCTGTTCATAATGGAATATATTATTCATCTTCTATATGACCACATTACATTGTTGTTTTGGTTTTAGCTGTCATTTCACAAAACGTTCGGACTTTTTTTAAAGGCCGATTCATCAATGCAATCTTGCAACCAGCTCGTGACGTTCTCAAACAGGGGAGTGAGTCCTCCCTTTGTGTGGAAGGAGTTACCGAGGACGAAGCGAAAGCAGGTTGTTATCGTCCTCTGTGCTTACTCCTCATGACACACTGACATTTGACTTCATCGTTAGTTGATGCTTGTTGTAGTGCCACTAAACATAGTGGGTCAAATTCTCTTGAATGATTTCGTTCACTAATGTTTTTCGAAAATCCCAGCCATCTCTGCTCCAGCTAACAGCATCCCTGGAAAGGAGAGGGGGTCAATGGAGGGACCTCAGGCCAAGAAGCAGAGACTTGAGGAGAGAGACCTTGGCTTCCTCGTGGTGAAAAGCAAGGACGGTCAACAGAGTCTCTTTGTTGACCTGGGTAAGAGAGACCTTCCCCTCTCATATCTCCTCCTTGTCACCCAGTTTACGGTTCAGTATCTTATTCTTAAGGTACATTTTTGTTTAGAAAATGACTTGTTCCTGTGTCGATTAGAAGATAATGTATTTTTCCAGACTTCGATAATTTATTTGTGGGCTTTTGTATGTTGTTTTTTTCATTGGTGACAATAGGTGTGTACACCAAGAACAGAAACTTCCGCCTTTACAAGTCATCAAAGGCAGGCAAGAATGCTGCATTTACAGTGGCAGAAGACAACGAGTTTGTCCCCAAAACTGAGATGAACGTAACCGCAGAGGAGAGTTTATTCCTGGCCTCCTTAATCAGCAATGTCAGGTACAGTAGAGTAGTGAGCATGCACGTGAAAAGTTCCTGGTAGACATACCAACATTACCCTGTTACCTTTTTGCCTCCCCATGGCTTCTTTTATTTCTTTAGTTATACTGGTCAGAGGATTCTTACCTGGGACGTCGCCAACGCTGAAAGTGACTCTGGAAACGCGGTGGAGTGTTGCAAAGCAGGCTCCAAAAGATCTTCAGGTGAGCAAATCCCTCAAACTCTGTGTGGTTTGTGGCTAAGCTCATGATAACCAAATGTGTTGATACAAGATGGTGCTGATGAGTAATGGACGTTGTTCACTCACAGTCTCATTAGCTGGCTACCAGGGCTCTCCCCATCAAGACGTTGACGACTATGTTCTCACCATGGTGAAAAAGGACGGCGTACAAGGAAGTTAGTGGTTTGCAACCTTAACCTAGCACAACCAAGTAACATAACGTAAAGTGCTGACGTCCTAAGATGCCTAACGGATGTGGTTCACAGGCATAAGAAGGTGGCACTACTTTGCCTCCGAGCAACTAATTGTCTACGACATCCTGAAATATCGCTGGTGCGAGAATGTGGGAAGGTTTCATAAAAGCAACAACATCATGTGAGTGTCTGCACGTGGGCATGTGTTGCAATGGGCTGCACTTCCATGCTGGCTGTTGACCTTATGATTGTATCCTTCTTCCACTTGCAGGATTCTTGTCAATCTCAAAGAGGAAGTCTGGTACCAGAAATGTCATGATCCTGCTTGCACCGACTTCAGATCTTCAAGTATTTATATGCTATACATGTTTTAACAAAATGGGTATATTATGCAATTATGCAATAATCTAAAATGAGCATCTAAAAAACTATTTAAAAGGAATTTGGATTGTGCGCAGATATGTTACTACTACCATATGAGTATTATTCTCTTTGCAAATAAAAAACTGGCTAATGTTATTAAAACCTTTCTATTTAGGAATTAGCAATTCCACTTGCTGTGTGCCAAGATTTGGGAATGTTTTGCTTTTTCAATTCCATCATTGGCATTTTTCGAAGGAAACCCAACACATTAGATTGAGTCGAACTGCTGGACCTTGTTCCAATTACGTGCTTGATTCTTTTTGGAAACGCTGGTCAATGCGATGGCCTATTGCACAAGCCCCCTTTTCTACTTTGTTGTAGTATCAGGCCTCAAAGTTTCCCAGCCAGAAATTGTCAGCTCTTGTAGGCTCTTTTTTCTTATTGCTCAATAATCTTAATTCCTACTTATCTTTGAATGGCTGGTCTTGCTTTCTTACTACTGTTAAAGTTGTATAATGAACCTTACATATATGTTTGATCCCTCCAAGGTTACCCATTACCACAGGAAATATGTGTCAGCTACCTCATGACAATGGTTAGTTTCCTCAATAACCTTCAACGTTCAATATGGTACACCCATTTCCAGCCCTGGAAAAAAGCCAGTTGAAAACATTGTGTCGTCAATGTTGAAGTTGGCACTACTACCGTTTTCTAACCTCATTTCTCGTGTCAAGAATGACAAACTTTTGATAATTCTCTATCTCCATTATATTTTAAGTCTGAGTGTCAACTCAACACTGCCAGTGTCTGATGCTACGTTTCTTATCTACCAGGACGAGGAAAAACAATCCTACTTGATGGATAATGCAGGTAACATCCAACTCAGCCAAGCGGCGGGCCCGGGTTCAGCCCAGCAGAGCACAACCCATTCAGAGGAAGGAGTAGCCGGTTCCTGGAGCGACGGCACTGATGACCAAGCCTATTTGGAGGTCATGGAGGACTTTGAGGGGAATACCGTGGAGGTGTCAGACCAGCTTCTGCTTCAATGCATGACAGACTTTGACTCTTGTTACAAGTCCATGTGATTTTATTTACTGGGAAGTTCACAAAGAAAGAGGTCAACAGACTCAATTGTATTGTCGCAGATGTTGCTATTTTCTATGCATGATATTTGTTTTATTATAGATGTGACGTATACCACATTAGCAGATGTTAATGCCATACAATTGGTTTGAATGAAGTCATACAGAAAAGGGCAGGGACAAATTGAAAGAACAACTGTTTATTCAGTGCAGTTGAGCAAATAGAATTGACCTTTGCCAAAAACCATTACCTTTATCCAAAAACCACAGCATGCCCTTAAATGTACTAATATCTGAAGACAGCCGAGCAGGAGTGGCTATTATCACACGTTTGCCACTATCATATTTAAATACATTTAATTATTTTAACGTGTGAAAAGTTTAAAGAAGCTGAAAACTTTTTTATGGATAGAATTGTTTTACTATAAATGTCTTGCCAATAAGAGACTGTTTTAAAGAAGTTGAGGACATTTGTGATGGTTCCTTAAAACCCCAATTTAACTCTTAACAGACAATTCATCAGACTTCCACAGAAAAACCACAGTGACACTCATACATTACTGTACATGATTTACAAAAGTTAAAGTACAGGGAAATTATTAATTTAAATTATTTTCAATGAAGTTGAAATGCTGAATGAATTTAAATGTCTAGGGTTCCCCCCCCCCCCTAAAAAACAACGGTCAACAAAATAATAATAGATCTTTACCTGGGGTATTAACAGTGAAATGTAGACGATATTTTCTGTACAGCCATAAAACACAGCTTTATTATAATATATGTCAGAAGTTCCATCTTTCTGAATGAATAACCCTTAAATTGAGGCCACAAGTGGTAGCTGTGCATATTGACAAAGACAAGCCATAGAAATGTTAAAGGCCACTTAACGGAAGAAACATTTTTTGAATGTGCAGTACCAAAGTAATGCACTTAAACTTTTATCCCTGCAGTGTATTAGGTGTTTTCTATCAAGGTCGAGTTCTATGCTCTATGATTGACTCATTAGATTCCCGTGTCACAAATGCTACAATTCTTTTGCTCTATCCGACCACATCCTATAGGCAATGCTCTAAAATCGGTTTTAGGCAGAGTTGTCTGACTTTAGTACAGGGAACATAGGAATGCAGAAAATACAGCACACAACATCAATCATTATCCCTCTTATTCCTTGTAAAGCTAATGTATCTTTTCTAAACATATGTACAGTTACAACGATGACATTAAATATCAACTTAAATAGAAAAGCCAAAACATTAAATAGACAGGTATAAATAGCCAAAGCTTAACAATGTCAAAGTTGTAAAAACGTTAGTCATGGCAGTTTGTTCAAACTGAAACAAATGTTTTTTTGTTTTTTTAAATGGATGGAGAATGAGTTGATGTAAAGTCATTGTGACATAACCAAAAAATCCTATGTAGTATTTAAGGGGAGGTTTAATGGATTCAGACACCCCATAGAGTAAAGTCTTAAACATCCTCCCCCGCCCCCCCCAAAAACATGGAATCTATTCCTATGATCAGCAGCAATGGTCTGCGTTAACCTCTCATATCTACAGTTTACAAAGTTCCAGGTTGCCAGTTTGGGAGATCCTGAACTTCTAAACAACATTATGAATGAAAGGCAAAACACAGAGACATTTACAATCAAAGTGATGTGGTCATGTCCTGTAGATCGGTCGTGGATTTTATAGGTGTAGGTTTACAGAGGGAGAAATCAAGTGAGCAGGATCAAACTCCACTTTCAAACTGGAACATTAGCCTGTAAGTTTGAGCTATTTTGACAAAAACAAAAGAAATCACACAAAGGGAGAGCTTTGACGGGTGAGCGCTCACGCTAGTAATTCGTTCACGCTATGAGCCCAGAATAACGGACACCTTCCCCTCAACTATCCTCTGGGCAGGCTCACATCTTGATCTTGGCGTAGAGAACGTCAATCTGTTGTCTGAAGTAGTTACAGAGCTCGGTCCTCTTGGCCTTGAGAGTGGGCGTCAGGAGGCCATTCTGGACGGTGAACATCTCGGAGTGTAACGCGATGTCTCGCACCTGCAGGAGCAGAAGGCATCATGCAGAGGAGATCAATGGAAAACATCAGATGAGTTCGCAGCCCAAGAACAGCAAGGACACGCCATTTTTTTTGATTGGCTGTGCCCTGTGAGCTCACGAGCCTCTTCAAACAGCGAGGTAAAAACAGCAGCAGGACAAACCCTTTTAAAAACATGTTAAATGATGTGACATGATGAAGAAAAAAAAAAAAAAGTTCACGGTCACCTGTTCAAAAGACTTCAAACCCCCTTCTTTGCCAAGTCTCAGAAGGTCCTCCTGAATGGCATTCTTTACGTCCTGAAATAAATATAATAATAAAAAAAAGCATATTAAGCACAATGTTAAATTTAACTATCCCGTTAAGCAGTTACAAATTCACCAAGCTTACCTTGTTCTTGCACAGCTCAGCAAAGGAGCCTTCAAGGCCTCTTTTTTTGGCCCAACCAGGTAAAAAATCTGGATCAGGCACTACCACGGCCACAAGACATGCCTACAGAGAACATCAAGAGTTACTTGACCTCAAATGTTGGCATATCAAACATCAAACAGATACATTGTGTATATGTTAACAACTCAAGTTCATTCAGCATAATCTGGGAATCAACAGCTGCCACTTTGCAGACAATATGAAGCTATATCACAGAAAATCACTCACCTGCAAGCTATCGCCATGGACAAAGATCTGGGCCACTGGATCACTACGGCAGTAGATGTTTTCAATTTTCTCAGGGGCAATGTATTCTCCTTGCGCCAGCTTAAAAATGTGCTTCTTCCGATCCACAATCTTTAAGGTGCCATTCTACAAGAGAAGAAAAGGGGGGAGGGGGGGATACTATAATAAAGTGTTTCTACCTGTCTGAGATAGGGTAGTGAAGACAACAGTCACTGTCCCGGAACATCAACCCTGAACACACCTCTAGAAATGGGCAAAGACAACTCTTTGACCTATAGAGCTATTGGATTCACATTCAAATTCTACCGTACAAGTTAAAGATTGAACATTAAAAGCGTTAAAAGCACCAGTCCAGGTCACAAATTCAATGAGGTTTCTTCCTTTTTTTTTTCCAGGATCACTTACAGGCAGCCATCTTGCAATGTCTCCTGTGTGGAGCCAGCCATCCTGGTCAATGGCCTCCGCTGTTTTCGCAGTGTCTTTCAAATAGCCCAGGAACACGTTTGGTCCTTTAACACACACCTTGAGAAGGGCAAAGACAGATGATCGTAAACAGCAGACAGGGAATCGTATTTTATTTTTTACTATTCTCTGGTAGTTGGTAGATACAGCAACTCACCTCTCCCTCTCCATTGGCTGCAAGGTAATTCATGTCAGCCACGTCCACCAACTTGATAGCATTGCAAGGCAGTGGAGCCCCGACATGACCTGGTTCAGAAGGTAGCACAGTCACATTTCAACACAACTGTCTGGCTATCTAACACCATTTAGCACTCCAGACAATATAGGTTGAGTTTATTACAAGTACATCCATGGCATAAAAATACTTAGTAAGTTTGAGTGTGCTACCTGCTGTCCAGTCCCCAGGTAGTGACATGGAACACCCTGCAGTACACTCCGTCTGCCCATAACCTTCATAAAACTGCAGCATGGGAGAAGACAATTCTTGAATACATTTCAAATGTCGACAAAAACGCAAACAAGAAAGAAGATCTTGGTGGCTATTTCACAAGGAAAATCTTGCAAATATATATGCACGTCAAAAAACAGGACTAGATAACAGCTCACGCTTAGCCACACAAGCAGCCTATTTCGAGGACGAAACGCACCTCTAAACCAAAGAAGAATGGTCCAGCCAACACAGGCCTGACAGAAAGACCTACCTGGCAACCCAGAGCAGCGCGCAAGAAGGTCAAGACGGTCGGCGACACTGGGGCAGCTCCCGTGATCATAAGCCTGACACGGCCACCTAGACTGCCCTGCAGAACCCAGAGAAGGAAAGAGGTCTCTTACTGCCAGGGTTGGGAAGGTAACTTATCATTTTCTTTTGTATTTTCATTTCGTAACCTGGTACATGTATTCACTTACTACCCAACCCTAGCTTGTGGAACAAATGAATCAGCCGTTTTGGTGACACATTTGAAGCACAGAAACAATTGAGAGCCATTGGGCTAGACAGGTGGGGTGGCTCGTCTATAGTGTCTCATGGGGAGAGGGGAGGACGGTTCGCTCACCTGTACTTTTTTGAAAATGAGTTTGTCCCAAAAGCTGTCTGTCCTGACCACACCACTTCTGAGCTCAGCCTCCTTCCGCCTGAAGGCGAAGTCCAGCAGCCATCTCTTCAGTGGTGTATTGGCCTGACCAAAGATCTGTGGAGGCAAATCCCCAGTACCATTTAGGAACACTAATCAATAGCAGGAGCACAGGCAGTGATGCAGCTGCTGTGACTACTAAGGCTCAGATCAACTCTTTTACAGAGTAAGAATCATTGAAAGACATTCTGTTCTGTGTGTTTACGAGGACATGTAACGAAAGTGCAGACCTTGTCAAACATGCGGTTTAACAGACGTGGCACCACAGGAAAGACTGTGGGCTTCAGTGTCTGCAGATCATCCATCAACAGACGGATGTCTCCCTGGAAGTACCCGATCCGAGCCCCGTGGATCAGGATAACACCCTGGATGACCGAAGAAAATGCGGTCACAGAATAGAACTAAAATGTTTGGAATTACGAATACCTTCTGTGATTTCATTGCTTGTTAAAACGTATATGATTTCACACAAATTAGGATAAAACCTTTGTGAAATGAATGTTATCGAACTCCAAAATGTATAAAATGTACAGTATGTGTAAACATTCAAAGCATGCAATACTTTATGTTTACTGACAGCTATTCTTAGCATATCAAAACTCTTTAAAAAAAATGAACATGGAGATTCACGTGCTAAAATTGATGCAAGCTCAACATTTAAAGTCAAATAAATCAAGTGCAGAACAGCCTCATTTGATAAAACATCGAGCCAAAATCCAGTGTAAAACATAAATATGCACCGAGAGGGTATTGCTATTTAAGAAAAATCCTCCATTCATTCATCAGATGCAAAACAATATCACAGAAAATAATGCAACACATGCATACAATGGTATTGATGACTGCTCCATCTAAAGAACACAGCCCATTTTTTTTTTTTATATAACATATCTAAAAAAAGGTAAATAAATCCATACCTCCACAACCCTCTCAAACATGTGTGCTAGAGGGAGATAGGATATGTGAATGTCATGGAGGTTCAGCATGCAGTGCACCTGGGGAAGACAAACAAAAACGCAGGCCCACACCGACAGGTCACAAGCGGGCATACCTCCACAACCCTCTCAAACATATGAGCCAGGGGGAGGAAGGAGATGAGCACATCATTAGTGTTGGCCTTGAGGACGCTCTAGGAGCCAACCAGTGGAGGAGAGGAGAAGACAGGGATCAGAAAGGACAAGACAGACAGGAATATTGGCCCTCAGCTCCCCTAGCCAGAATTAAATACAATAAAAACTAAAAACGTTTGTTTGCTGGAGGATGCAGGGATGAAGGAAGCTGGTAAACTGAGTGCTCCTGGTATAATGGTTCAGTAAGATCCTACAGGCCAAATCAAGAGCAGCAAGGATCGGGAACTGCTTTTAAAACCTTTTCAGGTAATCATCCTCTAATGTTTTGAATGACTATATTTTCTTTTAGTTAGTCTTGCTTCTTAAAGAACAATGAACAATCAAGTAGGCAGTGTGATGGGCCGATATAGGGCGTCTTTTGAAACAAGACCGGGGTGAAGCAATCCCTTATTAGGAATAGAAGGACTATATAATATTGGCAGTGCATAATACAAGGTTTAACTTAATTTTTTAAATCATCTAATCAGATGCACCGTGCAAATTAGGTTTCAAACTGCAGGAGCATAAATTAAATATAATATTTGTATTTTCTTTTAAATAGATTGGATCAGGTTTTTATACCATCTTGTATCAGTCTACCTGTGTTATTCTTATGAAAGCAGCAGTGTTGGCGATAACATTTCCATGGGTCAGCATCGCACCCTTGGGGTTTCCTAAGAATAAAAATGTATGTTACGGCTTAAAACAATCATAAATTATATTATTGCAAGGGACAAAAAAAAAATGCAGGCAAAGTCAACTAAATTCAATTGATCCTTACCTGTGGTTCCACTTGTGAAGCAAATTAGAGCAAGGTCTTCTGGTTTAGGGGGCTGTGGCACACCAGACAGAGAAACCATGAAAATCTTTGAAAATGTCACATTAATTTACATAATTCCACATTAAACAACCGTATAGGACAAACCACAACACCGTGGGAATGTTAATGTATTCATTATATTAGATCAAAATCTATTCATTAATGTAATTTTACAGTAGGATGCCCTGACCTGAGCAACCCCAGATCTTCAAGCTAACATACGAAACATATTTTTGGATGTCATTCAAATTAGAAACAGGCTGTCTATAATTATCTTTATTGCATGTCCAGCTGTCCTACTCACCATTGGTTTCTGATGATTGGCCTTACCCAAAGCCTGAAGGAAACGACATATTCTCATTATGCCTTTTAATATTGAATGACCCCCCCCAATTCAACATGTGAATTTCAACATAAACTAGTAAGTGAACATAAACGAATATCAGTGGGAGAGGAATGAAGCTCCTACCTCCATTTCCTTCAAAGTCAATATCTCAATGCCACACGTCTCTGCCTCAGCCACAAGCTCACAGTCAAAGGCCTCCATTAGGATGACTGTTTTCACGGTGTGCTCCTTCCCACTTACACACTCCACGAGGAGCCGCGCCTTGTCCGCCACGTCACAGATCACCGTGGATACGCAGGCTGCGAACGCAGAGCACCCGTTTAAGGCATGGCTTTAGGTAAACACAACGGGTTAAGGAGAAGAAGAACAAATCTGTGGTGACACTGCACGGTTAAGCATTCCATAGATGGGTTTCTGTTTCAACGAGATGTGAGGACAATGGTGAGGAGGTGACCTAGCAACGTTACCATGTACCTAATGGATTAGATTAGCGCTTCTAAAACGATTGAAAACATGTCACCATTGACAACGTGCCATTTTCGCTAAACAACAACCCCTTAACACCACAGTGGTGTTGTACCGTTTCCATAGGGATCCATAGGTTCGGAACAGTAGATAGCAGCTGTTTTGTCACATGATCAAGTGGGAGAGCTAATTATATTGCGAGAAACTTGGTGTACATGCATACACAGGACATTGTTTATAACCTGTAAGGACCAAATTTGGGCATTCTAGCGGATGTTCAAGTCTGAGCTGTTGTTCAGATGTGAGGGAAGGGTCAGAGTGAAGGCCAGAGCACCAAAAAGATAACATCTATGTTAACCTCTATGAGACCCTGATGGTTAATGTTCTCTGTTCGTAGCCATCACAATATGAGTTGGCATACGTGTCCTTTCTGATACTGGGAAGTGACACGTGTTCCTCTCTTGACCAATGAATGATTTGTTACGTTTTAGACCAATATACTCGTTTCCACCTTGTCAACAAATCAGAACTTACTATGTTGTTAGAGTGAACTCACTGTAGTCATTTCTCTGTGTACAGACCAGCACTCTGTAGTCATCAATACAATTGTACTTTGATTATTGCAAGGATTCTCACCTCCTTTAATGGGTTGTTTTCTGCATGAACCTGAACGTTTCCATTACAAACCACGAAGCCTGCCTATTGAAAGTAGCAAGGCTGACAGCTGGCAAGGGTGTTGTAAGGGCAACCATTCCCAGCTGACCTCATCCCACAATACTGTCCTAAGCAACATTAAAGATGGTGGTGTGTACATCTTTTTGTGTACATCTCCATGTAATGCATCAGTGGGCTGTACACATTTACATTTGTCCTCGTAAAATCTATAGATCTGGATAGCAGTTACCTTTATCAATAATGTACTCAATGGCCTCTTTGCCTAGAGTGTCGTATAGAGGAACTGCCACAAGGGAGTATGTGTAACAGGCCAGCTCAGAGATGGTCCACTGCAAGAGACAAATACAAAAGACATGGAAAGGTCTAACAGGTTAAACTTGACCGCTGAAGCAGACGTCGCCTGCACAGATACAAATAAATGATAGTTTATGTCATTCTATTCTGCTACACATTTAATTTCACATTCACTCATTTGGGAGAAAACGTGTCCCTAGAACCAGATTTACGACGAGGTATTCTCAATTATTGCTGATGTATGTCTAAACAAGGGCCTCAGACATGGACAACAGTTACCACCTAAAGAGATTTAATCTTTCTTGAATTTAATAATAGGTTCTGTGTTGTCTATGCTGTCAATTACAGCTGGCTGTGTTTTATGTTTGGGCAGTAGAGGGTTCTGCTGCTCTTTTTGTACCTTGTATGTGGTATGCAATTGTTGCTTGTCATTTTCAATAATTTTCCAGGCCGTCATTGTAAATAACGTTATTTTTTCTTAACTGAACGGTCTAAAGGTTAAATAAAATGAAATAGAGAAATTGCCTAAAAATGAAGAGTGCGGTGGAAGGCAGAGAGGACAGAGAGAAAGCATTAGAAGAAGCCAGAGGGTATGCTTAGAATAATAGGAAGCAGAGTCTGACCTCGGGTCTGTTCTGAGAAAAAATGCCCACAAATTTGTCTCCGGTTTGCGAGTGTCCTTTTTGAAGAAGAGCAGAACCAATGTGCTCCGCTTTGTCAGACACCTTACGAAAGGAGGAAAGGACAAAAGCATTACAGCCTATTCAATGAAAATGTCTTAGCATTTTATTTCATTAAATTAACTTCCAATAAAAAAATAATAATCTATCTATCTATCCATCTATCCATCTATCCACACACACACACACACACACACACACACACACACACACACACACACACACACACACACACACATATATATCATGGCTACGTGGATGTTAAACTCCTCAAACGTTTGTCTAAACCTGTTGTCTAAAACCTTTAGCATCTGATACCATACCTCTCGATACGACAGCCACTCATATGGCTGGTTGGGTTTCCTTGACCCAAGACAAGGTCCTTCATCTGTGAAGCAAAACAAATCTGTCGTCAACACACTTCATGTCTATCAGTGAGGCGCTGACTAAGCAAAGGAGTATTTATCATTGTTGATCATTTATCTGCCATCTGGAACACTCACTTGACACCCGTAGCCCTCTTAGGAATACCTCATACATGGTCTGTGCGTCGCTGTAATAGTATGTCATGGGCTTGTCGCTGTCATTCAGTATGGACCGTCGAGCATACTCTCCACCCTGTCAGAAACAGACACCCTTTATATGAATAGGCTTCTCTTAACTGAAATGACAACGCACTGTCTGGTACCCTAACGACCGTTTGTCAAAGAGGATCACGGTGTAACAATTCAACATAGAATTTCCAGAAATGCCAAGAGCAGCAAGAGAAGTGAAAAATAAAAATCTTGTTTTGGAAGAGAATTTAGCGCTTTAACATGGTTCCTGATTCAGCGAAATGTAGCACAAGTAATATTGTTGTTACAGTACAGGGGGTAGTTCAGTTATCCAATCTTTACATTCAAAATGAATGAATAATCACCCTTGATTAGTCATTTCCTGACAGTGAAATAGATGGCAGTAGACCATGAATGACGCAATAATGGAATGAAAAGTAGGCATTCCAGTAGGCAATAGCTCAGCTTAAACTATGGCAGTTTATGATTTGTGTCGTGACAACTAAGAACAGGGTGAGGAAACATGCCATTTTCAAGATTTTTCGTGTTTTGACTTGCCTAGTTCTCATTCACTGTCAAGGACCCGGTGTTACTGCAGCGTAAAAAGGATTTGCTAACGTAACCGGAACCACTCATTAGGGCGTCTGTGTGAAAGGCTAGCTGGATTATACGCACAAATGCACACACAGATGAGGAATAAGGGAAGTAGCAGAGATAGAATGGGACGGAACGTCCCACAGTGCTGGTTGATTATTACTGTAATGAGAAGGATTGTACTTATTAACTATCTGGTAGAAAAGATTCAAGGCCAGTGATTTCCAGTCCTAAACTACAGCTTGACCTACGGTAGACTGCGTAATAGTCGAACCAGAAAGCGTCAAGACAGTCACAACGCCAGAGAGAGGAAACCTACCGCCATCTCCACGGACTGCAAAGAGAGGTCGCAGGGAGGCTTGAGGGCTTTGGGTCGTGTGGCGTACCAATACGTTGTGATTGCAGCGAGGGCACCCATGCCCAGGAGTGTGTTGGTGGGTAAGCTGCGCACATATTGACGAACATCCTCAAGCTCCGGAATCCGCAGCTGTCTCAGGAGTTCCTGAGCCTGCATGGCTTCTCTGGGTTCTCTGGGGAAGGGAGAGGGAAGACATTTAGTGTGACACACTCAAGGCCAACAAGACTTTGGCTGGATCACTAAGTTACACACTACCTGAATAACTACCAAATAAAGATAAGAACATAATCTACCATCACTTCAGTTTAGAAAAAAAAATAAAACAAAAACACTGCTAACATACTTATACAATTTTTAAGTTTGGACAATTTATTTTTAATTGCAAACTTATTGTATGGCTACATATTACATATTTACAGCTGGCACGCTGGTCATCGCTTTACTAGGTGCAATTATTTTACCCTATGGCAATCAGGTCCTAAAGTATATTTTCCTACCGTAGCATACACTTTAGTTCTTTTTTTTTTTACACAACTTACGGGAATGTATATCAAATTTGTGTCGCAAGTTGACGCTCTAACAAGAAAGTGAAAGAGGCCGTTACTGACTAAATTAAAAAGACAGGGAACTTACGTCATGGTTTGTTACATTTTATGACTGTACAGAGAACATAGTTTGTTTTAGGAAGGACACAGAAAACTTCAAAGTGTTATTGTCTGTACATGGTAGGAAGGGAAACAGGCGTTTTATCTTTCTCTTCAGGCATACTCCAAACTTCCTCTAAACTTAAATTGTGGCCGTTAGTGTTGAAGGATTGCACTACTCAAAAGATAAATAAAAAAAAAATGTTTCTTATTATTGTGATACATTTGAAAAAAGTTAAATACTAATGTTTTTGCACTGTTTTAAAGTAAGGTTAGACTGTTCTTATATTGCGTACTTTGACCAGATTGTATACGTCCCTTTTCCCTCATATCAACAATGCAAAAACAGCGCATTTATAAACAGTGAACCACACACACACATCAAAATAACTGCAATCCCAAATAACTTAGCAGAGTTTTCTCCAACAAAAGGGCCACTGTATGAAAGAACAGCCCACTGAGACGCTCATATTTTTTATCTGAACAATGCAAAAAAAAAAAATAGACCAGCAGTGGCAGTATGAGAATCTGTTTCTCAAAATCAATTGGCCTAAACGTTGATGCTTTCCTGTAATAAGGACAAAACTAAACGTTACATCAAAACAACCTTTTAATCTTGAAATGAGTGTCCTTAAAAATGCACAATTTGGATAATCCCATGCTCGGAAAAGCTCTAAATATTACATTTTTATTTTTGACCAGTATAAACCTCCAACTTCCTAATCGGACAAAGTACTCTGAAATACAGCTTCTAACTTCAGTGTTCATAATCCAGAAGCAAGATAAAAAAAAAAATACATTACTTACAATACACACCCGTTAACTGAAGAACATAACCAAATAGAATATGAATAGGGAGAACAAGGTCCTAGGTAGGCGCACCGGTTACCACCAGAAGGGACTTCTCCCTGACCTCTGACAGACCTCTGAGGTTCTGATACTACAAATAGACAAGCCCCGCCCCTTCGAACAGAAACCTAGTCGGTGTGATTGGCAATGGCTGTTAAGCTACTCAATGAGAACCCACTGGCATGGCATGCTTATTCAAAAAGCCACAACCTAGGGATTCTCCACCTGTCAATAAGCTGAAGCTCCATCGGGATGTGGACCGATTCGGTCAAATTTACAGGCAGCAAGGGTCTATAATTTCCCTTTGAAACTTTTAAAGCCGGTAAGGCAAACAGAATGGAAGAATCCAATTTAAATAATGGTCTCTACACTGGTATTTTACCTTTAGTGATAATATCTAAACAACTATGACGCTTGGAGAAATTTAGTAGGGATGCCCCGATTGATCGGAAGAAATTTGTTCAAAATTGTTTGATCGGACCTCTATAGACGCCGATCAGCTGACGCAAATACTTTAGTAATTGGCAAATACTTGCTGCACTAAAAGTATTGAGGAGCACAATTCATACATCAGCTTGCAGTGTTGTCTACTTTGGAGGTTACGCTGGTTCTGAGCTATGTCAATGTCAAATATCCTTATCAAAAGTAATCAGTGCACAATATAAGCCAGTGTTGTGCTGGCAAATAAGCTGCCGATCCTGTACAGCAACCCTGCAACTTAGATGAGACAAAGAAATAGAACATAATCGCATGGAAACCAGTGGGGGGTAACATGATACAGTGGCAGGCATGTATGCAGAGTCTGTCACTCTTTCTGCAGTGTACTCTTCCCATATCAGCTCACATACCATAGTTTCCATTAGCCAGAATGCGTGTGTGCGAGCGTCAGGACCATCACACTGTACCTTAAGCCAATCTTAATATTTGGTCTCCTAGGCGTATCTAGCATTTAGCCAATGACTCATAGCAGAAACATGATGAAAGAATCGCTGTCAATGAGAGCAGGACAAATGGGGCAACTTTTTAAACGGCATTGAAAAACACAGTAATGTCAGCCTTCAGCGAAATTGCAAAATGTACTTTGTTGTGCATATTCTAAGAAATATGAAGTAATAATCCTTTGCAGAGCATGTGTGTCTGCTGGCTACAAGAGGGGAAATGTCATATGTGTCACATGGTTGGCTGAGGTTGGTTTCTAGGCTAAAGGTAACCTCATCACACCCCCATAGTCTCCATACTTGGACTGGGAAATCGGCAAGCCAATAGCAGAGCTTGCCCGCCAGTCACCCCACTTAGCTGCAAACAGAAGACATTGGAACGGGGTCGGGGGGTTGACCCAGCTGGTCTGTTTGACACATAGCAGGATCAAAACTACAGAACTGTCAACAGCTCAGAAGAGGGACAGCGGTCCTAAAAACAAGGAATACCTGGAGATTTAAGCCTTAACTTGTCTTCTAGCAACATAGCGCTTTGAATTAGAAGGATTAGAACACACAAAATAAAGTGACCCAAAACATGCAGGGTTTCAAACACATGCACTGCATAATAGTAAATGAAGAAATCATACTGTATGAGCATTATATGTCTGCATTTCCATTGGGTATGTGAATGCTTACACCATGGAGTTGAAGATATTTTTCATAATTGGAAAAATTGTAATGTGGGTTATGCAAGTAATTCATGATGTGTAAGGTGAGAGCTATAGTAGTGTACAAAGAGATATACAGTACTGTGCAAAAGCTTTAGGCAGATGATGTTGTTTTGAAGGCAAAGGGTGGTCACCGAAATATTGATTTGATTTACATTTTTCTTCTTTTCATTCACTTTGCGTTTTGTTAGAAATTGATGGAAACAAAACAATTTACATTTCTACTTTTGAAAGCATTCTTACTTTACAGCACTCCCAACCCACCTGCCTAAAACTTTTGACAGTACTGTGTTTTTATATATATTTATACACACACACACACACACACACACACACACACACACACACACACACACACACACACACACACACACACACACACACACACACACACACACACACACACACACACACACACACTTTTTTTTACAAACTAGTGTGCCAAATCAGCAAGTTAAAATCTAAACTAAACACTTGGCAGAGGAGCCAGAGGAAGCAAGAACTTTAGCGGCCAATTACATAGGTAAAACGTCTTAAAGCTTCCTAACCCGGTGAGGACCATGCAGATTGCCTTGGCTGACAATCAGCTGAAGTGCACTACATTCCTTCTGATCCAGCAAAGCTGGTTACTGTTGCACAAGCCTAGCAGGGGTGAGGGAAGTAACATGCCCTTATCCTCTACTTGACAGCACTATAATCCCATCAAAAAAAAATCTAGAGCAAGTGTCACAGTTTACGATGTCAATCATTATAGCGTTTGTAATTCCTGGTGAGAGTTTGATCAATGTGACCCTTTTTCTCAGTCAAACATTAACGTAACAACAGCGTGTCACAATCTAGTCAGGGTGGCAGGATGGCCATGAGTCAAACTAGTCACAAGTTGCAAAAGACACACTGAGGCTACACAGAGGGACCTTACATTCAATGTCATTCATATTTCACGAGTGATTGAATTGGCCAACAGAAACCAGTTTACATTGAACAATTATCATGAGTTCCACAACTTCTACACTACACATACACTCAATGCTATGGAGCGGAGTTATGCAGAAGAGATTTAGTAGGATTTCCTCACATTGTTATCATCATATATCTGACCAACGCCAGGTAGCCGTACCCTATACTGTCTGTGGGGTTGTCCCTCAGGGAGTGATGCTTCCACTTTCCCCCAATTCCCCCTCTTTCCAACAGCAGCTCTCTTTTTCCACCCACCCCACACACACCCTTGATGGGCCCTGGACAGACTGACCATGGTGGGGTCAAAGTGGCCAAGAGTGTAAGCACTGATCCCTGGCAAAACGATCACTCTCAGTCACATGAGAGCACTGTGAGAGTCCACAAGTATTTGGCTGGGGGGGAAGGGAGAGGAGGGCAGTGTGGCCTGATATATGGGACAAAGGTCGTCTGCCCTTCAGTCAGGTTATTAACGTTCACAATTATTCCCCCCTCTCTCCTTTAGCTAAAGCAGCTTGTATTGCAGAGTCAGGGGAAATGACCTCTACACTTGCCTTCTTGAAGCATACAGTTGATTTTCACACTACATTCCAAAACAAAATCAACTGTCACTAACCAGTCTAGGTTGGCACCATATTTAAAAATATATATCACGCAAATTTATATTTGAGGGATTACCACAAAAAAAGCATTTGTGCTTTCATAATTATTGTTGCTCTCTATTTTATTTGGCAAAAGAAACCAACCAAACAGGATTCTTTTTTTGGTCAAGACCCGGGCTCATTTCTTGCCAACGAAAGACTACTACAGAACTCCACGACATGTCAGGGCTTGTGGTGGTTGTGTCAGAGTGAAATAACCATGTGCTAATACTGGGTTTATTCCTCCCCCTACAAACAAACACACCCACCATACTTCTCAAGTGGCTAGCATGCCGATTTCCTGTTTGACTGGTCCCAGGTTGGACACACAGCCGACAGGGAAGTGTTGGGTAAATAACGTCTGCTTTTGCTTGCTATGGCCTCAAGCCTTCGCTCGCTAGTAACCCCAGCGAACACGCAGAGATAGGCACCACCACCACACACCCCTGGCACAGACCCCATACACACAGAGTAGAGAAAGAACTAAAGAAAACAAAACAGAGACGGAAACTTAAATGAAAGGGGAAATCCTGGTTCCACATAATCTTATAGCGATTTTGATGCATATAATAGATAGATATATAAAGTTTATGATAAAACAGCCAAGCCTGATGAAAACACTTCTGAATGCGGTCATTGTTCTCATAAGCAGACCGGGTAGAAAGAGTCACATCCTTATCACATGCTAGTACAGTCAGCACTCAACTGTAACGTCGTGGATATGCAACTGACACAGGGTTACCATAGTTCCTTAACAAATTACAAATGACAATGGAGACCATCTGAAAACCATAAACTGTTGATCATGACTAAGAGTAACATTGTAAGGATCCAAGAAAACGTCACTGGAATGAATTTTTAGAGGTAATACCTTGCATAACGAGACACCTTCATGGGGAGAAAATAACTAGAATGTAGGCCTACCAATATATCATATGGTGAAACTACAGCGGAAGAGGTTATGTCGAAAATAAAAGTAGAGTTTGGTTCAGTGCACATCCGTTTACAAAGACACCACAAACACACAGACACACACACACAAACGCACACACCAAAAAAAGTGAATTCCTAGCGTTTTGTTTTTTTTAAATGGCAGATTAAAACAAAAAATCTAGAGACATGCATTCCACAAATTCCTGCTATGGGATGTTGAACTAGGCTACATCTCTGCTAGTTTACTTTTCCATATCTGCTAAACCCCATATAGCCTGATGCATTTGGACCACTGAATACTGAAGCACAATCAAATTGAAATAACAGCAACACATTTTGGGAATCTTAGTTATGCATAAGCAAAAGCATTCCTCTCGAGGCTCATAAATCGAGAGTGTTGTGATCACGCATGTGCATGCCTAGCATGACAATAGCTGTTATGGCAAGCCTTTTCTCTACGTATGAGGTAGGGAAGGGTTGCTCATTCATGCCAGTACACAGACATTACAATGTTCTCCTTGTCCCTTTTAAACTTAAAATATTAGAAGCCATAAGTCATCATCCCGGTTTAACTGAAGGCAAGATATAAGCACGCACGCAAAATTTATAAACAAAAAAAGTTGGTTTACAGACAAACTTATTTAGCTTCTAAATATGGGAATCAAGTAATAGCCTAAACCCTGTGTTCTTCTCCCGCAAAGAAAGCTAAATCACTTCGTGCATTTAGATAGATTCAAACTTGAAAAGTATTTTCTTAAAGCGTATAGTACGTACCGGTTAAAGCATCAATATGCCTATCATTTACCAAGATACATTTCAACGACGCTTAAGAGGCTACGTGTTGACTCAGGATACAGAATAGTTAGGCCCAATACCTGCGCCATACACCGTGCAAAAGTCTGTAAAAAGCTAAAGTAAACGTAATTTTGCTGCAAGCTTGTTTACAGTGCAACGGCGATTGGTGGATTATGACATAGTAAATGCTGGTCTAGAGTGATTTCAGCATTTCGATGACAGTAGTTCGGAGGATTTAAGCGTGCGACTACAACCCTATAACAGCATTAATATATACAAATGGCGTGATATAATGTGTTATGCGGTTATTTCCAAAAGGTTTGCCTCTTACTGTTGTTTGTATCAATCGGATTAGCGTTAATATTATTCGGTTGAATGACGTGACTAACCTGTAACAGGCACTTCCGAGGAGTTCAACTCCAATCTTAAAGGGTTTGAGCAAAGAAGTATACGTTGTATACACTTCGTCAAGTGCTTGCCCAGCCAATCAAAGTAGCCACATTTCAGCGCGTTCGATAAGGCTCCAGCCAATCAGCAGTAGATTCGCATGTTTTCTTCCATACATTTTTAGATGATCATTGGTTACATTATTGTACAACACAGACAATATTATACGTAACAATACTGTATGGTCTACTGTGGTAACAATAATACAGATTTTGTGTGTTATAATAAAGCGTTTAGTATATGAAGAGAAAGGATAATTGAAATAAATTAAAGTTTTGTTAAGGATATATTAAGCTCTAATCAAAAACTTGATCATTTTTGCGGATAGGCGCATCTGTTTTATTACAACCGTTAGAGAAGCAAAATAAGCAAAAGGCTTTCTACTGTTGGTATGATAAGCACTATGGAGCCAGCTCTGCAAGGCATTTTTCACACATTATGGCTGGAAATGTAAAGACAATTTTCTTCTGCAAGCCCAAAAAAGGGAATTTCAGTCTTAGATATTGTAAGGGTGAAATTAACTTTGATACATCCATCTTAATGGACTTGGAGCAAATACAAAGTTTCAATACAAGAACTATGCTGTTATTTCCCAACTTTTCTGCAATAGAACCAGCCACTGTGACATATGCTCTTTAGGCCACAAGTCAGAAAGTCAATACGTGGTCTCTGATAGGGGTCATTATTGGGCAATACCACATTATTATACCACAAAACACACAATGTGGACTTCTAAACCAATAAGTCTATCTAAATATAGATTGTAACTTGTTAGCCCTAAGTAATCACTTGCCAGTGTTTGTCAAGTGGAACCTTGCCCTACAATTTGAAACGTTCCTCTTTTCTGATAATTGACTGTGTGGGGAAAACATACCTGCATCCATGTGTTTGATATCTCAAATAGGTGTTCCTATCCTATTATATTGTACATCAAAGTTTTATACTGCAGGTCATTATCCTCTACAAAGGAGGTCTGGGGCTCACAAAGTCTCCAAAATGACAAGTAGACACATCAACTACCACCTCCATGTCAACAAGCTATTTTGAGAGTTGGCCCCAAAAGCCTTTGCTATATGTGGTATAGAAACCAGTTCTATAATCCAATGAGACAATATATATATATATATATATATATATATATATATATATATATATATATATATATATATATATATATATATATATATATATATATATATATATATATGTATATATATATATATATATATATGTTGGGTAAGAAATACCAACGCTGTTTATGTTGTCATAAGAGATGTATCGGAAAATTAATACATTTACATAGTAATGTTTGGTAGTGGGTCTGTGAAACACATTCCTGTCAGGAAACTGTATTACGTTCTTTCAGTAGGACAATAATCACAAAATTACACGTCTAAATACACACAATAATGGTTCATTGACCTGACCATAGAATCAAGCTTTTGCTATTGCAATCCAAGTTTCCTGACCTAAACCACATTGGAAATCGTTGAGGTGAGCAAAAAAGCAGATTACACAGACATAAATACACTGTGCCTTTGGACACTGCTGGACCTTGCTTCAAAATACTTATGATTCGACATTTAAAAGCAGATATAGAGACAAGACCATCCAGTTTTGATGATTTTTGCAGATTATTCCACTCACTGGCTGCGGAAAAATGGAAAGAGGAGCGACCCAGGGATGAATGTGCTTTGGGGACCTTTAACTTTATGTAACTCTTGTGTCTTGTGTAAAGAGATGGCAAATTAACAGAGGAGAACAGATTGCAGAGATGGGTCGAGTAATCAGAATGAATTACCCAAACCTGATGGCAGTGTGGTATAACACCTCTAGTATATCCAAGGCTCCATTGCATGCTACTCTGTATATGATGTCCCCATAGTCCAGCATTGGGAGGATTGTCATTTTGACCAAAGTTTGGCCGAGTGTGTGAAAGATTAGTTGTTTCTGTAAAGAAACCCAAGCCTAGTTTAAAGTTTTGCTCAAAGCCTTGCTACGTGGGTTTTGAAGGACAAGACAGTATCTGGCCACATTCCAAAATACTTGTAGGTGGTGACTTGCTCCATTTCTATTGCATCATGTTCCGTAAACCTATTGGGACAAACAGCGCTCTTTCTGACAAACAGAATTAGCTTAATTTTGTTGGTATTGAGTACCAAGTTAAGACCAGAAAATGCCTGCTGAATGTTCTCAAAGCTTTGGTGAAGGGTGTTAAGCACAGATGTTAGTGAAGCGCCAACAGAGTACAGAACTGGACCATCTGCATACCGATGGATCTGAGAGTTTTCTGACACTTTCTTTATGTCGTTGATGTAAATTGAGAAGAGTGTGGGGCCAAGTGTGGACCCTTGGGGGACCCCTGTAGTGACTGACAAGCGCTGTGACAATACATTATCAGATTGTACACACTGTACTCTTCAGGAAATGTAATTGGTAAACCATGTGAGAGATTAATCATAGACACCAATATTCCTTAACCAGCTGATGAGAATGGACTGATCTACAGTATCAATGAAGATAGTAGCATTTGTTATCAAGAGTGGTAGTAATGTAATTAATTACCTTAACCCCTGCTGTAATGCATCCATGAGCAGCACGACAACTGCATAACTGAGAGGACATGGTAAGTGTCCAGAGGACCAGGCAGTTGCTTGTTGACAAGCATATCAAGTGTTTTTGACATGCATGGCAAAATGAATATTGGTCTGTAACAGTTAGGATTGGCTGGATCTCCTCCATTAAATAACGACGTACAGCCGCTAACTTCCAAGAAGTGAGTATTTCTGAGGTGTATATAGATTAAGAAGATGGGAGCTTCAATTATAGGGGCTGCACTTATGAAGAAAAGGGGATCATGTAACTTCAGCAAATGACTGATGAAAGAAAGTACAGGTATGTATAGGGGGTGGAACTGAAGTGGCTCTGGGTGAGGGAGAAGAGTTTGTCCGATTGTCTGCATTGGAAAGGGCTAAATCCGTAGCGTGGTGGAGGCAGGATGGTTGAGAGGTTTCGACCTGGAATCCTGATTTAACGAAGTGGAAATTAAAAAGCTTAGCCTTGCGTCTCTTGTCAGTGACAATGATGCCATCAAACTTCACTGACTTGCTTTCATTGTACAGTATGTTTGACTACTATCATGTTGCACCTACATTAACTTGGAGATGATGTTGTCTGTCAAAGCTTTAGCTGAATGGTCATCTCCGAACAGTGAAAAGACAATGAGTAATAGCTGAGACTGAGATAAGTTTACTACAGATTTTTCACATGCACATTTCACATGCACGCCTCTTTCAATGATTAAGCACAATTGTGCAATAAAGGATGACACTGAATGTACTTTCATAGCTTAACTTAAATTACAAAAATCAAAGAAAAAATTCTCCAAGACTACTGATAAAGTTAGTTGGTCAGTTTGTTAGTGAGGCTGAACGCTTTCACTCGAATATGGAATGCAATGTGAGAGAAAATGAAAAATTAAAACCTATGAAAAAAGAATCAAATCGTATAGCGGATTATTCGTGGCCAGACTTTAGCATATCATTTAGAAGCAACTGGAGGAATTTTGCTCCAATATCATCTTAAATAGTAATGAATATTGTATCCCACATAATAAAGTATCCCCTTGATCACTAGATGCTATTACCACCTGGCAGTCATAAAGATTATTTGTCCAAACATTGCCTTTATAATTAATATATTTCTTAATACTGGCTTTGTAACATAATTCTGTTGTCTATTTGCCTAGCCCCTACATAAACGCCTACTCTGGAACCACCTATTTCTAATTTCCGCATTTTATCAGCAGTTTTAAAGAATGCAGCCTTTGGTCCTCGAATAAGATTCTACAGACGGTTACAAGTCTAAAGGTTACCAAACTTTTTGCCATTAAGGCTCCTACACGTTGGAACTGTCTCCGTGACAACAGACATTATCATCCGCACTTTTGACATTATCATCAGCACAATGTTTTCAAAGTTGCCAGTCTGCAACAAACAAGTGAGCAGTAAGGAGATGCATGCACGAGGTACTTTGAACCATCCTACAGCTTTTACAGTAAAGATCCCAGCAAAAGGAACGGCTATATGTTCTTTTACATTTCCAAAACATACCACCTGGGGGAGTCGTAAAGCTTTTACGACAATGCCCTTAGCTTTGCAAACCACATAGGCTGTATTCATCATCAGATCCTCTACGTTTTTTTTTAAATACTTTCTTCATATTAAGTGCAATCAGCACTGCTGCAGTGCAATTTGAGCAGCATAACATAGAGTGGACATACAACACATTACTTTGTTGTCTGTTGTGAATCGTTAATACCTGTTTACATTTCTTGCTCAGATTGTATTTAATTGATTTTATTGGGTAAAAGGAAATGTTGCACTCAGTGAAAATAATTTGAAGTTCATGAAAGTTGCATTTACATTTTATATAAATATATAATGTATATACATATATATATATATAAAATATATATAATATTTTATTTTATAAATACAAACGTAAAATGAATCGATAGGCCTACTATTTTGGCAATTATTTAACCCGTTCTAACATATTTGGACTGTATGTATTATATTTGTGTAGGCTACGCCTCTTTCCATTGACTATAGTTCTAAAGTGCTCTCTAATTTGTATGTTTTTCCTCAAGTGGTAACCGTAACAATATCACAAAAATCAGATTTCAAATGAATTACTAGATTAAAAAAATCATTATTATATGATACTGGTTAGACTAGACCGGACGATTGTACTATTATGATTGTAAAATAATCGGGCTTGAATGTGCAATTACTAAAACCTACACAACAATATCAAAATATGCAATTAGCCAGTACCATATTTTAACACTTAAACAATATTTTACCAGACCTAAGGCTAACTGATTTTCGAGGTACAATGGAGAGCGTGTGAACCGCTGCTGCTCCGGCTGACGGTGGCGCGCGAAGCTAAAGGATTGTTTCTGGGACCCACAGAGGTCATCATGGGTCAGAGCGCAACTCATGACAACACAGTGTCTGAATGTTGTCACTTTCCCAGCCGACTACAGGCAAAGTAAACTTGTTTTAAAATGTCATATTGTAGTAAAGGTTTTTTATGATATATGTTGTTCCTTTAAAATGTACAATGAAGCATAAATACTAAAATATTGATCAGCATGCTTTAAACATGCTCAAAATAAAAGGAACATCAGTTATATTGAAAAATATTATTGTTACCAAAATATACCCATGTTGTTTGTCCTGGTCATTGGTAGTAACAAGAAAACAATATGTGCCGAATTCAAACATCTTAGACAATCCATTTAAAACCTTAAGGAAACTGCACATGGTTACCATGTAAACCGTGTAGATAGTCAACGGGTATGGGTAGGTTATTATTGCAAACTAATAGACTGCATAGCTTTGTCGTATTATGTTATTATACAAACAAAATAAATGAAGGTTGTTGAAAGTGTAACTATATATTTTATTTCGTATCTGCATTAATAGAGATGAAGATTTACAGTTTGGCTCAAAAGCTTTTATTAATTGTATTGTCTCTAATTGGAATGTCCACAGACAGACATTGTTATTTGTTCTTAAAATTTGGCGTCTGCGCATCTTCTGTGTTACAATTCGAAGAAAAAAATACACCAAATTTGTAACGATAATGTGCTCGTAGGCTAGAAATAACCCACTGAAATTGTTATATAATAGTTATTCTATAACACTGTAGTCAAATATACTTGCAAAAGGTGCCAAAATCACATTGAGTAACATTGAAAGTATGTTAATACTAAGTGATCAAGATTAACGCAGACTATCTATTAAAAATAGGCTACATGTATAACCTATCAGTCACTTGCGGGTTTGACAACGCAATACGGCATTGACGTAAGAGATTGGACATATGCAATATTTGTGTTACTTAAATTAACAATTTACAAACGAATGGTTCATTGTCAAACAGTCTCTAAAATGTAATTGTGATTTTTACAAGAACCATGATGACACTGCAAAGTCCAATGTCTGTTTGAAAAAAATTGTCTAGACTAGACATTCTATTTCCATAGGTCCAAACATCCGTTAGCAAACACAAATCTATTTGAAAGAAAATCAAAATCAACAAAAGATTTGTTATTTGCATTCAAAGGATTTGTGGATAAAAAGTGTTAAAAACCATAGTAATAACTAATCAGATTTTATGCCTTCAGTTCCCTTGTTGTTTGCGCTTTTCTCCTGAACTTTCCAACTCTTTAGATGTCCTGTGAGCTTTTATGCTTTTTCAAACCCGTATTCTTTCAGTTCTTTTTTTTTATTCAACATTGCATACAGGATCAATTATATCAAAACCCGGCGAAACTTTTCAAGCTTAGAACTTTACCAATGAAAAAACAGACGAGCAAACTGTTTTTGCGCATAAACCCGTTTGAATCTGTGAGACCAAGCGTTCACAATAAACCTGTTGTTAACCTTGCTGTGAAAATATGTTTGAAGAAAATAGCCAATTGTTGTATGAAATGTATTCAAGTATAAAATAATACCCTTTGTTGGGAGAAACTTGAGCAATGTGAGGGTACAAAAGTCCCCTGTGGCATTTACTAGCCCCCTTTGTGAAGTTTGCGCTTTGGCGTCTCCACTTGGCGCATTACCCAGGCTCCTTTAAACGCGATTGTTTCTTTCTTTCTAATGACATTTACCGGATCAAAACGTGCTGTTAATTCGATCAGAAAGCTTCACCCTTCATAACAATGGCAGAATAATTTCTCTCAAAGTTTGTTAAGTTGACCGAAATTAGGCAAATGAATAGGGGTCTCCAGGCTACCCATCTTGCAGGTGACGGGGAATAATGCACGTTCCCACCAGCTGCATTCTTCTTTATTTCTCCCTTTCTTTCACAGCATTATTAAAATTTAGGCCAATGAAACTATTCATTCGACTGAATAGACATTTTCTTATAGGATAATAGGATACAAATTGAGCCTCTCCAAAGAGTCTCCAGTGGTGGGTAACCCTCGTGTGCCAAAGACTGCTGGAGACGCTGGCCCTGACGCAGACGACGCTCGTGTGCCAGGCCTAATCACACACCTGCAGAGGACTCAACGAAATAAAGAATGTAAACAAAAAGCTTGCCATCTCTTATAAAAGATGGACGTGTCACCAAGTCGTGTGAGAAACGCTGAGAACAAACGGGGGGACTCCGTCTCCAAAAGATCTCCCCTGAACTTGGCGGAACAGCCTATTAAAGGCTTACTTAATTACTCTAATGATACTGGACAGGCCTTTAAACTCAGACGGGGCATAGATGAAAGTTAGGATCGCTTGCTGGGATTTGTAAACAGGCGATCGTGTGAGAAACGCGAGTTGGAAGAAAGAGAGTTCTCTTTACGTCGGCATTGTTTTCAATGCGCGCAGTGCGCCCTGTCGGATCAGGCGAACCCAGCACTCGGTTCACATTTCCCGCCTGGGTTATTACTATGCAAATAATATTCCAAAAATAATCACGTGTCTTTTGAACAGCCACGTGGATTAACAAAGCAGGTCTGCCCCCCTGCTAGCCCATGGCTTCAGATTTTTACTATTTCTTTAACTGATCCTAAATGCACACATTTACCAAAAGCTTGCCTCTAATCCCATGGAATAATTTACACCATGAATGCCGGAGTCCCTGGGATGACTGCTTTATAAGTGAAAGCTTTCCCTCTGGTCTCAGTCTGTATCATCCTCAAACAGTAGTGGACATCGCGCTGCCTGAGTTACATAGCTATCCTGTTTCCATCTATTTTAAGTAGACATTTGTCAATGGCATCAAAGATGAAGGATCGGAAGGTAAGCAATCTCCTTACGCGCACAATTATAAGGACTAATTAAACTTTGGAACAAGGATCTTTAGGGGGATTTTTGTTACGCTTATTGCAATAGTCTACTTCATAAAAGATGGAACAGGTTCCTTTCAGAGGATGTTTCAAAAAAGTTAGCGGCACAGACGTAATCGTCATGGCACCTGAATTGCCATTGCTATTGCCTTTTCCTTTTCCATAACTACCGAAGTGAATTGCGTACTCAAACTTTATTCGCACAATAAATAACTCCATTCGCTGTGTGAAACAATGCACATACTTAAGCGTGTATACGTTGCACAGTAGTGTGTTCAGTAATGCGCAAGAATAACTAGGGACCTACCCGTGCGCTGCTGCAGCCAAGCTTAGGCGCTCCTGCGCTCCCGGTGCGCACGAAGCTCACCAGTATTTCGGCTCATCATCTCTTAACTTCCAACGTTATTTCTTGGTCATTATTCTCCGATTTAAGCAAAAATACGTTTCGTATTTACAGCATTTAATGTCTTTATAGAAAACAAAATTGTACAACAGTGCTAGAATAAGAGTAACACTTTGAATCCCGCAAAGTTGGAATAATCATTTGTGCTCTTTTTCTCCCACACAGAGAACTCCAATCTCTCACAAAGTTATTGAAAAAAGAAGAAGAGATCGCATCAATCGTTGCCTAAACGAACTGGGGAAAACTGTGCCCATGGCACTTGCAAAACAGGTATTTTATCTTTTTGTAATCTGATTGATTGTATAGTCAATAGTTAAAATGTACAACTGAACATTGGCACATCTCACATAAAATAAACGTAATGCTTTTCTTTCTCATGTGCAAGGCACATTGTTTTTTCTCCAGTTCCTTATGTTTTTTTCTTTTTTTAACAGAACTCGGGAAAGCTTGAGAAGGCTGAAATTCTGGAGATGACAGTTCAGTACCTGAGAGCGCTACACTCGGCAGAATTCCCCCGTGGTAGAGAAAAAGGTAGGCCTATGTGCTGCTCAGTGAAGGGTACTTTGAGACTATCTCACTTCACAAATCCCACCATACACCATGCAAGGTCAAGATACCATAGAAATCCGTTATTTGAAAATATAAAATGAAATAATACGGTTATACTAATAATAGGCTTTTGTGGGCTTCATATTGATAAAAGCTTAACTGAACTGCCACAATATTTAAGTTGAAAAACTATTGTCCTATTTTGTGTGCTTGAAGAAAACACAAGTGATGTTTTCAAAGGATCAAGATAATTCATGAACAGCCCCTAACATCTACGACATGTAGAATATTCATTACTAGTTTTGCATTTTGCCCATATTTGTTTTCCAATCGTTTCTGTTATTGCATTCTTTAGGCGAGCTGCTGACGGAGTTTGCAAACTACTTCCATTACGGCTATCACGAGTGTATGAAGAATTTGGTGCACTATCTCACCACAGAGGAGCGAGCTGAAACCAAAGATATTAAGTACGCACGGATCCTAGCCTTCCTTCAGTCAAAGTCCCGGGTTGTCACTGAGCCTGTTTTCGGATCTGTAAGCACACTGTCCGACCCAGCAGATTATCTTGGCCATTTGCACTCATCCCCGGAGCACCAAAGTCTCAGTCCGAGCGAGTCTTTTTACCAGCAGAGTCCGCCAGGGCATTTCTCATGGCACAGCTCGGCGCGCAGCCCCACCGTCACCTATCCAACAGTGCCCCTTCCAGCTCCAACGCAACAGCACGGCGGTTACTTGTCGCCAGTGCAAGGACTTGACCATCACTATTTTAATTTTATTGGTCACACACATGCAAATGCGTTCAGTTTACACAGTGCACAACATGCCATGTAAATAATTTAACTTTTTTGTGTGTTGTTTTTATTTATATATGTGAGATAGGTACAGAATGTTAATATTGAAATAAATAAATATTTCTTGAGAAAAGGTATTTTGTCTCATGGTTTTCCAGCATCCAACAGGATAACTCAGAAGCTATCGAATCAAATAGTTTATGGTTAACCAAGTTTTAAAGATTTGGGTTTTATAGTAGTTTTTACTTTTTACTTCAAAAAGCTTTTCAAGTTTGAATTGATAGTGCTATATAGTCTATCATCCAAGGAAAGACTGATATAAATCTCCAGCTATGCCACTATGTTTGCTAGATGAGGTTGAATGGGCTGCACTGTTTATTTGAAGTGTATTATTGCGTAGGATGAAGCCTAAATAATACAGTATATCAGACATCTTTAACATCTTTAACCTATAATTAATCGTGTTGACAAAATACGGTCTACATTTCTTTCAGCTTGAAGCACAGCCTACTTGGTAGCTTCTTAACATAACACTAAACTGAACCCAGAGTCGTATTTTCCAATCAATACAAAGTTATACATGTGAAATAAATGTATATAGGTGGAGATGAACTAGATAAAGATTCCAAAAAATGAACCAATGACCATCCTGCAAATACAGATTTTTGGTTTCTCCTCAACAAAAGAGTGAGCCACTGGAAAAGCACTGTTTAGGGTGCACACCTATATTTAAATATAATGCAAATAACAAACAAGGATCCCTCAGCCCAGCCTAAGAGGAGATGGTTCCAAACCCTGGGTTAATCTCCATTCTTGTAGAGCAGGGGAAGCAGTTTGTTGCAGGGGGGTGGGGGGGGGGGGGGGGGGGGGGGGGGGGGGGGGGGGGGGGGGGGGGGTGGGGGGGGGGGCGGGGGGGGGGGGGCACACGCATTGCCTCCTCTCCTTCCTTAAACAATCTCGCACTTAAACAACACATTCATTCTCATCTATTCATTCCATTCGCAAAAAAATGTAACAGTATAAATTGACTCAAGCCACCCACCCACCCTCACATTTCGAACACTATTCTGCACTAGTGCGAGATATCCGAGTTACAAGATTTTCAAGGCTCACACAAGATATGGATCAGTGACACAACAGTGACAGTGACCTATCAAGCTAAAAATAAATCAATACTCGCCTTCACAAACGCTTGGCAAAGCTTTGCCATTTCCATATATATTTAGGCAAATACGGTCGACTATTCATCATTGAAGACAGGATTAAAGAGGGAATTCCCAAAGGAAGAGAGCCACCATGGTTAAAAGTTGGGCTGAATTTGCATACAATTCGACCAGTTTTCAGTCAGCCATGCCACACATTGTGTTGCCAGTAGAGAATGACTTCTTTTCTGCCATTCTATGATGAAGGCTCAAATCTGTGGGGTCCACAGGCTGACTAAAGAGGCTAAACCAACTCCCTATTCTCCTGCTTAATTTCAACTACCTTTTCGCCGTATTGAGAGAGGTCATTTGCGTTAGGGGCTCGGCTCTGGCTGTTTCTTGCGAGGGAAAACAAGTCATTTTGATCAGAAAAGAGCTGATTTTACCAGACCTGTGTGTGGTGTATGGTTCTCTTCTCTCTCAATAAATTGACTAATCTCCTCCCCAACCTCTGTCACTTCCCTCTTTCTTTAAGTAAGCTGTATAGTGTTGGTTTCCAAGAAAGCACCCAAAGGAAAAATAAAAAGAAAGGGTGAAACTTCTAGTGGTTTTTGCCAGGGAGCGTCCATTGTGGTCCATGTGAATAGACGACAATCTCTGGGTTCTTGGGCTTCATCCTTGAGTGAGTGCGAAGAAAAATAATCAGCCCCATGAAATCAAAGGTTCTCTGGGGAGATGAAGGAACTGAAGCAGCCGCTTATCCAAGGCTTCACTCAAAACTAGAACCTGTAGATCCAGATTGATCAAAAGGTGACCGAGATCATTGATGATTCTCCTCTCATACACAAACTTTATTTACCCCCCCCCCAAAAAAAAAAACACAAACATGAATACACACACACACAGAAACACACACACACATATGCATACATACGCACACACATGCACACTTGCACTTTCCCCTAATTGACTAGAGAGTCCCATGGGTGTGAACTCAAAGCTGCAAGGCAAGGGGTCTTGCAGATGTCCTTGTATGGACGAGGGGATGGATGGATGGATGGATGTGTAGATGGATGGATAAACACACATTAATCGCCTCGCCAGTCACTGACCAAAAGACAAGAGAGGACAGAAATAAATGAAAGACAGTGCCCATGCAGATGGTAAGTGATAATACTATAAAAGAGGTAAGACTTTGAAGCAATACTTGGGTCGCCATACAGCCGAATATTGGTTAAAATCCCCACTCTAAACACCAACTTAAACAGAAGAAAAAAAGACATGCTCAGTCAAATGAAAAAGATTTAGCCACAGCACATCACATGAATAATAATAAATTGAGCAAGGAAAAAGGAATCCCAAACCCGTTTATTGTCATGTAAACTGGGTCTGAACGGTGGAGCTTTAGATTGGGAATGTTTACTTTTCGTATTAATATCACACACTGAACTTTTACAAATTACTCTCATAGAACTCTGCCTGTGAAGAAATGTTGAGGCAAAATATAATTAAAACTCACAGATTTTGATGTTCTCGTTTAGCTTGAATGCTAACATGGAAATAAAGGTTAAATATCCACAACACTGAACTATTCTTTTGACTAAAGTAAATATATTTAAATGAATCCGTCTGTTTTGAATGTTTTCTACTCATTCTGCCCATTGGTCATATCTCTGTATCCACTGTCATGGATGGATTCAAACATCACAGATACTTAATAGATGAATCATTTAAAGTCTATACCAAGTCACCCAACGCCTACTGTAGCAGTACCTTTGTTGATATTTAAACTAATTGGGTGATCACACTAACTCTGTACATCTAAATAAAATGTCCTTTTTGGTTCTCAACAGATACTAACCACCATCCCTTATGTCAATAAACACTTTCAGTTGACTTAATTAAAATGGTAGTGAGTGAGGAGGTACGTACTAAGACATGGGTGTACAAAAATAAAAATGTATAAAAACAATGTGGGACCCTCATTGAACTAAATTATCCTGTATCCTTCCTACCCCAAACAAAAGGTCTGATTTGCCTTACAGGTTCATACATACACATACTGTGGCTCTTTGCTAGCAGATGTACGCCAATGACAATCCTTTATTAATCGCCTATCACTGTCTTCAAATTCACAAAAATATAGCTCTGTACCATCCCTGCTGAGTGAAGCAAATTTAGCCTACCCAATTGCCAAATGACTTTGCCTATATTACACGCCAAGGCTTATACCTTTTGCATTATGGCATTGTTTAAAGGTGGTATCAGTCCATTATTTAATGAAATATTAGTACTATTAAAGTAGAAGTGGCTACAATGGTCCAATTGGCCCAAAACTGGGAAGACATACACTTCTTGCCATGCACATTTTGAGAAAATGTCTGTTGTTCAATAAATGCATCAAACTATACAAAAACAGGGCTGGACAATGGTTAACTTTCTTCATGCTATCCTATTGGAGTTGGAGAAAAATATTCGCTGAAGACAGAAAAGGTGCTTCCTCATTCTACGTACAACATACAGTATCTATCTAGGTCTGGCACCAACACATGCAGCATGGGATGGAGAACCACGGTCAGAGCTAGAGATCAAACTAACTTAAGGTTGGCCTTAACGTTGTGAACTAAACCACCCCTTCTCTGTAAGCACTTGCACACCGATAAACACAGCATTTATTGTGGACCACTATCAGATCCCAGATTAGGTTTTGTGGGATCAATGGCTTATTACAAACCATTGTTATTTTACCGCTATTTTGAGTCAGTCATTCTGTGATTGGTTATTTTAACTATGCAGGTTGCTTCAGACACATAGGGAGGTAGTGTGCTACCACATTGTTACAGACTGCTGTAATAAAAAAAAAGTAGTATGAGTCATTAAAGCTCCAAGACCATCATATCCTGTAAATTTGACCCACTATGGTGGGTGTTAAACTTGTATGGTCAAAGCTTTTTTACCCTCTCCACCTTTTTGATATTATCCCACTAGGTGCCTTTTCTGGCACAGACATTGTCTAGCCTCTCCGACCAGCAGTTGCTTTTTAAAATTGCCATTACCATGTTGGCAATGGCTGTGCCAGGTGTTAAAAAAGCATTTGGGAGGAGAGCCAAAATAAAGCACAAGCTGCTAGACATCCAACTTTCAGTCCTGGCTTGGAATCAAAGTGTTTCACGGCATTAGATCTCCACCAGCTCACCTCAGGATGCCTCTCAGATCTGGATGAAAAGGCAGACAGTGAGAATGAATTGGGGGGGGGGGGGGGGGGGGGGGAGTGAGAGACAGAGATGGAGCGAGAAGGAGATGGAAAGATAGAGAGAGAGACGGAGGGGGAGAGAAACGGGAAAAGAGGGGGATCATTCCAACAACAGATATCACTATCTCACAGGGTTTAAAGGGCCCCCTTTCTGCTCAACCACCGCAGCCCTCCCCTGGCCCCCTCCCCTGGCCCCCTCCCCCGTTCTCAACCCCCCTCGCCAACAACAATGCCAAAACTTGGCAGCCGACCCAACACAAGGGCAACAATTTCCCATCAGAGAGAAGCAGCCATCCTTGTGCCTTGGCACCAACGGTGTCTGAAGAATGAGGGCCACTGTAAGAGCAGAGCAGACATGAATAGGGTCTGAGCAGAGAGTAAAAGAAAACAAAACGTGTATCGATGCCTTTTAACTGGCTGGTGCTTATCTGCGTGAGAATACTCTTTTGATGGAAGAGATGAAGCGCTTTTAGCGGAAGCATAGGTGAATTTAACATAAAAAATAATGCCTGTTGCATAGTCGGGGTTAAGAGATTACTCTTTGAGGAAAAAAGGCATGGATTTTATACTTCAAAAACAAAAACAAGTCGTATTCTTTTTTAAGATAACGTTTTAAAACGGACACCTCGTTAGACATATGAACCGTGGAGTTTGGATTCAAACAACAGTCATATTAATAAGACTGTGGTTGTTCTCCTTGCCCCCTGCCAAGGGATGAGGGGCTTTACCTTTTCTCAGTTGGCATGACCCATTAAGTGCTCTCCAGCAATCCAACCCCAATACCACCAGATTATGCAAATTCATGGAGATGTCCTTTTCAACGCTACCTCTGTTTAGAGCAGCGCCCAAGATATTGGAGCCAAAAAATGAATAGAGATACAAAAGAAGCTGTGTTATATCCCAGGAAAAGGGATAGGGGGTCAAAGTAAACTTATGGTAAACCAATACTAATGAAAGCTGCACAGAATGGCCCACTGCAGTTCCACATGTACTTTTCTGCTCTCTTCACTTCCTTACTTGACGATTATCATATAACAGTGGTTCTTCATTTCCAAGTTCAGGCTCCCAAGCCTTGTCCCCCTGTCTCTTATTCGCCAGTGTATAAATCTTGGAGACGTGGAGCCGATGGAAAGCATGGGAAAATCCCAATGAGCGTGCAATGTGCCATAGAAAAGCACTCAAAGCAGGAGAAAAAAAAGAACAAAATCACAGTAAACGCTTTTTATTCATGGGAAAAAAAAGAGAAGCAGGCTCGTTAACTCACGCACAAATTAAGGCATCATTTGCCAGGAGAAAGTAACGCGTACTGTTGGCCATTGTTTTTGGGTACAAAAGGTTGAAAAAGGGAGTCTCAGAACAGTCCTGGGAGTATCGCAAGGGTGGCTTTGATTATCTTGCGTGCCACAACAAGGGCCACTTTTGTCCAAAGCAGAGACAGTGTGACATCGGAAAAGTGCTCAAGATCATAATCAGGTGATTTTGCATGGTGGTAAGACAAAGAGCCCTATACATTCCAGTTCCTGGTCACATTCCTCCAAAGAAATATGTGTCAAGAAGTGGTTCATGTATTGCCTCTTGAATAATTTCACCAGACATGGCCTATAGAAAATCATAATTCATGATTAAAAGCTTTTTGATAACGCTTAATGGTATTAAGTTTAAAAACAGCAATAAATTATTCATATTTTGGGAAACATATTCAATTGAAGGAACTTGGGGGAAAAATGCTGAAGTTGCTCTTCCACATTACCACCAAACTAAAAAGTACAATTTCAGATTTACAACTATTTAACCAACGGTAGTATTATTTTTGATATTGCTGGCATGCAAATGTTTCCAGAACACTGAATAAAATACTGTAATAAAATATAAATGCTTTTCCACCGAGACCTCTAGCACAGACTCAACCAAACATTTCGATTTTCACTACATTTTTTCTACAACAAAGTAAATTCTAAGAAAATGTTCTGCATCCTAGATATTTTTCAGAGGGTACAAAGGCTAATAAGTAAGTTATAATAACTAAGTATTATGATTCTAAAGCAATAATAAACATCATCCCCTTTCTGATGGATAAGAACTCCTTCCTTTGCTGTAACAATAAACCTACAGTACACAAAATGATCATATTCTGTGGTCCTGATGTACTGATTACTTGAAACACATTGCATTACATTTCAAATAAACAATTTATTTATCAAAATCCACTTATTCCCATTGCTCCTGTACATTTGTTTGTGATTTTAGCACCTCTCATCTTCTGCACTCAGAATTCACATTTAGACTCCAATTCACCCCTCCAGTTAAACAACGAGATTGACTATTCAGATTCGAATAGTATTTACGCGCTCTTATGAATTGATCCAGATATTTATTATTGAATAAAAGGTTGCTAAAGGGAAGCTGCTAAAAAGGCTAAGGTCACTCCGTTCGAAGGCCTGCACCTTTCAACAATGAAGAGAGAAAACGCCGACCGCCAGTCAGGAATATAAACCATGAATCGCTTTGACAGCTCCAAATGTGTCATGTGACGTGGTCAAACAGTCACAGTCAAAGCACCTGACTGACATGACGTGCCATTCAACTCTTTGAGAGGCCCGGCAGAAAAGGGAGAGAAAACTCAGCGGCCCTAATAGGTTCCCCGTTCACTTGGCTGGACTCATGACGGGCCGTGGTGCCGAGTCCGCCCAGTAGCCTGTCTTTGTCCGGAGAGCCGACGACCACTCCTCCATTTGTCAGTGGTCAGGGCCGCGGAGGCAGGACCCAGGGTTTCACAGGTCAACCCCCGGAGGTCATGATCTAGCCTAGCAATCGGCTGACAGAACCATGAGAGAAATTAGGCGACCGCTGCAGTGAGAATGAGCGGGGAGTTAAAAAACGTCAGCTCGAATGACTGCATACAGGCAAAGTAAATGACTGTGACGGCAAGGGAAAGAGAGGAATTTGTTGTGGGTTTGAGGGCGTGTGTGTGAACACATGTTGATGGTGCAATAGCCCATCCCGCCCTGCCTCTAGAAAACATTATTGAGGCCAACTAATTTTAGAAACTAATTTAATTAACAAATGATCTGGCGGGAAAACTATAATTAAAAGACAACTAACCAATTTGTGTTCTAAAAATTGCCAATATATCAGTCTCTTTGACAAAAAAAAATCTTCTAAATTGTTCACATTTTGTAATGGGAAATAATATTCCAACAGCTCTCTCCTTAAAATAAACACATTCACCAATTAGTTTCATATCAACCAATTAAGAACTGGGGAAAAATTCGACGTTGTTTATGCACGAACTCTTTCCTGTAAGGCTTGTAAAATTTGCTTGAACTCTAATCAACCACGTTGAAATCCATGCAGTGCGCTGGACAAGTGCACACTCTAGAGGAGATGTGCTTTGAAAACAAGCCAAGGACATTAAGACGACACCAAGCAGGAAGGTGAAGAGGTCACACACTCGATGACCTCACTGTGACCAGCACAGCAGGGACCCCATGTCCAACAGCAGGAATATAGTGGAGACACATAGTCACACCAGACAAAGTCATTAGTCAGATAGCACAACAATAACGCCATGCCACATCACAGTGTACCACCTACCCTCGACGCATTAGAGCCTATGTGATTCATCAGAGCATACCTGGAATGTGCAGACTAATGAACAGCCACATTATATTATTATTGTATTATTACATGAATTCATATATTTCATAAATGTACAACCTAGAACATATATTTTTAACATAAAATAAATTATAATAATTATGTTTTTTTTTTTTTTTATCTTCAATGGAATTGAACTGAGGCAACTTGATTTGCTAAATCAATTCCGTTGTCGATACGTGGCGAGGGACCAAATAATCTAGCCCAACCCGTGTTGGACAGTAGACCAACTTTCACACAGTCCCACCCTGATTCAATAAAGACTTGGTCGATCTGCTCATTATGCGAAGATGCCAGATCAACCATTCCCACTCCCCTTCGCCATTCATACTCCACCTCCAAAGTCCTTATACGGGTCCAATATCTTTGTGCGTCTGTTTGTTTTTCCAAGGGTATTTACCATAACTTTTCATAAATTAGAAAATTACTCTGCCAAAACAAGGGACTGCTTTTCATAGGTGACAGTGTCTCGTATTGGTTAAACAAACAGAGGCTTTTGAGTGCATTATCAGAGGGCATCTGGGGCGGTGTGCGTTGGCAGTGCCCCCTGCCAACATGGCACCAGGGCAGCAGGACTGGATGGGAGGGAAAGAGGCCTAAGCCAGAGCACGTCGTCCTCAACCATCAACACATTGACTGAGAAGCCATTCAAGTCCAGACTGAAATTGTTTCAACGACTCCCCCTCCACCAATACAAAGAGTGAATGAGTTTAAGGATAGCCTAGAATATCACTGGATCTAGTACAAAGGGTCCAAAAGTGAGTGAGAATGCAACTCTACATGAATTAAACTATTTGTTGGTTTATGCTCTGTAACACCTCAACATTGATTCCAGAGGATTTAATGTGAACAATTTTACTGGAATTTTGAATCAAAATTAAATAAATACCGTACATGTTGTTTCAACCAAACAAATTGTCATCTTGTTTAATTTATTAATAATGCATCGTTGTTTTCTTAGTTTTTGTAACAGCATATTTAAAGGTTGATCTTCTTCTTCTACTGACTTATATCCTTTCATGCAGTTGCCCTGAGTGTTTGTGTGGATAAGTGCTAAGTGTGTTGCATGCGTATTCAATGTAACTGGTCCTTGCATTATATGTGTGCTGTGATGCTTGTAAGTTAAAGGCAGTTTCGTATTTATTGCTGTTCTTCCTATGTGTTTATTAGCGTAAATATTGTTTTATATTTACTTGTTTCAATCGTTGGGTCATGTCTGTGTTTGTATTTTCACACTGAAAGATTATTCCTGAAATAATACTTTGGTCTCAGCGGGACCCCCCTGTGTAAATTAAGGGATTTTAAATTAAGTAAATTAATTAAGGCTGCACTCCGCAATCCCGTAATATTCTGACATATTTATGAGAAGTGATTTTGAATCGTTTCTGAGGGGTATTTTATGGTATTGTCATAATTTTATTAGGTTTTTCAATTTAGTATTGTAACATGATATGCGTCATGACACTTTAATTACTTTAAGAATAAATCCACACCAAAAATGTAAAAATTAGTCAACCTCAATGTGTTGCATTAAATTAGGTATTTTCAGCTGAGTACCTGCTGTAGGCTGTTGAACCAAAAACCTGTATTACTGAATTCTCACTTGATTTAAGGCTACTAAAATACACCATGTGACACCCAGGGAATGAGACCGCATACCCAAAAAGATGTACAGGGAACAAGAGTCAACTAACTGGACCAAAAACACCTCCTATTTTGTATCCATCACTCGCTAGGGAACAGGATGAGTTAATTAGATGCAGATTTTACGTAGAAAACTATTATTGTTCTTTTTCCTGGCCCACCATCAGAGTGGAGGGCTGTGCGTGTCGAAGGGGGTGCTTGGATGGGAGGACGAGAGCCAGCTCTGGGCCAGGGAGGGAGGACGGGTGTGGGGGGGGGGGGGGGCTGGGGGGGGGGGGGGGGGTGTATAGACAGGCTTTGGCTTTATGGGGGATCAGTGGGGAGGTGTAGAATGGATGCTTCTATTTCTCCGTGGGGGAAACTTTGTGTTTGACTGTTGCTTGTATCTGTCTTTCAGTGGTCTGATCCGCTCAGGCCCCAACGGGGAGATGCCTATACGTTTGGGAGGCTGCGTGGGGGGAGGGGAGGGGGGGGGGGGGGGGGGGGGCGGAGAAAGAGGGAGAGTGGGTGACGGTGGGATCTGGCCTTGTCCTTCTCTACAGCTGCAGCTCAGAGGATTAGCCGTCATCCACAAGGCAACATTACACAAGTAGTCTTTGAACAAAAGTCATGGATACTATTAATGATATGGTAATCCTTAATGGAGCTACCTCCCAGTAGTGGTTATACTGACATGGGAAGAATGTCCAAAAGTCTTGGACGCCACTAGCCAAACAACACAGCATCTATTGTGAATGGGCCTGGTCTGAGCCCTTCACCTACATCCAGTGGTATCACCCAACCGCCAATCCCATCCTATTCCACACGCACACGCATGCATGCACACACACACACACACACACACACACACACACACACACACACACGCACGTATGCACACACACACACACACACAAACAGACACACATGCACACCCACAAACACACAAGCACAGACACACACACACACAATCACACACACAAGCACAAACCTACCACACACGCACAAACTCTAACGAACAAATTCACACAAACAAGCCGCTGCTTCCTAGTTCCCTCACCACCCACCCCTCAACCTAAATAAATAAACTTGAATAAATAAATATAAATAAAAATGTATGAATAAATATGAATCCCCCAAATGGACAAAGAGGAGAAGAGTGGAAGAGGCAAGAGGAGTTGAGAAAGACTATAGGCCAGGATAATTTAGAGCTCTCCTCATGTGGTTCCCACACTGATCTGAGCTAGATCCCTTCTCTCGCCCTCCTCACACTCTTTTCTCTCTCTCTCTCTCTCTCTCTCTCTCTCTCTCTCTCTCTCTCTCTCTCTCTCTCTCTCTCTCTCTCTCTCACACTCCCTCTCTCTCTCTCTCTCTCTCTCTCTCTCTCTCTCTCTCTCTCTCTCTCTCTCTCTCTTACTCTCTCTCTCTCTCTCCCTCTCTCTCTCTCTCTCTCTCTCTCTCTCTCTCTCTTTCTGTGTCTGTCTCCCTCGCTCTCACAACCACCACCCAAGGAAGACCACACAAACACTGAATGATTTCACGATTTAATCTGGGCTTGTTTAAAAGTATGCCGACGGAAAGGATGAGACCCCTTTCCGTGCCCCTCCTTCTTTGGAAAGCACGTCCTGAGGTGGTTGCAGCAGCCGGTACGGGGGTGCATGGTAAGCTGGCTGTGGAACTCCAGGGGTGGGAGTGGGGCCTCTGTTTGCCTGGGTAAATGCTCTCTGTTGGACTCAAGGCTAGAGAACAGCAGGAGGTTTTAACCCTCTGAACCTGGACCTTCTCAAAAACAGCTAGCCCTTACTCAGGTTCTTTCCTTTATCACTGTTTCAATTACAGGTTAAAGTAAGCCAAACTTTTACATGCAAATTTTCACGTTTGCTAATGGAATTGTCCATTGATTATTTTGGTGTGGAGTTATCCCAATAACTTCTGGTCAAATTATTGATGAAGATAATGCCTCAAGCATACACACCCTAATGCTGCTCACTTGACTGTCTTGTTCAAATGCAAAGCAAATTAAAATGTTTCACCTTCAACAAATCAGGGAATAAACAGCATATGTTTTGGCTCAATTCAGCACTATTCTCATCAACGTGTGTGACAACCGAGTGGACTTAGAAGTGCACTGTGGCTGTAGTGCAACTCATTGGTTGTGGAAAGGGTTAAATACTATGCATGGAAGGGATATAGTATTCTAAGTCAATGTAAGACCTCACACGTTTTCATACAGTTGTCGGATATTTTGATATTTGAAACACCCATCTCAAAGCCGTTTGCAATAGCATAAGAGTTTGAAAAAAGGTATCTTTAGATGTTTCTGATGTTCGAACAATCAATGCAACCAAAAGGTTTGGGGATGGATACGGGCACTTTGAGTTTGAACGTCTGAAGTGAAGCTTATTTCAAAACAACAACATCTAAATGACACTTTAACATTAAGCTGCCCTGGGATCAGTGCTCTTTGGAGTAGGTATGTCCCTGCTTGACTGATATGTCAAAGTTGAGGCGACACGAGAAGGAAAGCCGGCGAAAATGCCACACAGGCACTGACACAGGGATCAATCCCATCAGAATGATTTAGCATTTCTGCGTTTTGAATAAAAACGAGGGCGCTAGACGGTGGAGCAGCGTGACTAGCCAGCTCCCTAAGTCTCCCGGAGCCTCCACGCTCCTTTCTCTCCTCCTTCTCAGCGAGAAGAAAAGTCCTCTTTCTCTCTTTTCAGGAGTCCCTTGGTACCCAGGCTTTTTCCTCACTGTTGGTATTACAAAATCCCCATTCAAAACAACCCTTGTCACCTGTCAACTAAGCCTGGCTGGTTTTCTAGGTCTTTATCCTCAACACACACACACAAACACAAGCTGACTCCCAGCCCCCCACCCATTTATGCACATATCACCCCGATACATAGACATACACATCCACAAATCCCCACCACGCTCGCACACAAACACACACATTCACACCCATCCACCAACCCATGCTAACTCACTAAAACCACATGTCTGAGAGCTGTTACTATAGCAGTTTAAAATTCATTACCCTGTTCAGTTTTTAAAAAAAAACGTTTACACTGGGCTGGGTTCCTTTCAGCTGTTCTTGGGTAGGTGGCCACTAGCTAAGCCCAGACCCCGTGCATAGAGAACTAGTACTTACCAATCATCCTGAACCAGTTGGACAATAAGGAAGAATTTAAGGAAAAAAGCTATTCATGCCATGAGTTTGCGTATATTCAATCTACTCTGAGTATTTTCACTAATGGCCCTTGGAGGCATATTTGGGCTGAAGCAAGATAAAATAAACATTATTTGAATAAATTAAATAAATCGTTAAATATATTCAATAATATAATGATAACAAATAAACAATAACATTACATTACATTATTAGAGAGAAGATCTAACAGGTGAGATTAGACAGGGAAGGGATCTATTGAGCAGTGAATAGGTCACTAGTACATTTCTACAACTTGAAACTTGAAGGGAAAAAAATTGAAACATTTGTAAAATAAGTGTAAATAGATTTTTTTTCGAAGTATTCAAATACATTATAATGTATTCAAATGCATCATATCAATCATGCCGTATTTTATCTTTGCTTGAAAGGTTCTTGCCAGACTACACGGTCATATTTTGTTTTTACCATCACATAAAACATTGTATTACATCTATAAAATTTAAAATACTAAAATAACCTAATAGAAAGAATATATCAATCAAATAAAACCTAAGTGGAGTGATAAAAAGATAGACATAAGAGTCCAACAAAACTTTGACCTTTGTGTGTGTGTGTGTGTGTGTGTGTGTGTGTGTGTGTGTGTGTGTGTGCATGCGTGCAGGTGTGTTTTGGTGTTTTGTGCTCTCATCCATGCCTGCTTGCATGTGTGTGCAAGGGCCAGCTGATTTGAGTGGATAACCTCACATCCACTCCAACGTTTCAATGAAGATGGGGGCCACAGGGCGTTTCCATGACTGTCCAGGGCTGACATGTAAGGCAGCTGTTCAAATGTGGCCTTAGGAGAGCCTCATCTCCAACCTGGGAAGAGCAGGAGGGAGTCCGGGGAGAGAGGGATCATTGAGAGCAATGTGCGTCAAAGCAGAGGGTGGTCATCCGGCCCGGTCACTTAGCCAGGCCCGCTCAATGGCCAGAGCAGCCGTTGGTCATTAACCCTATGACAGCGGCAGAGGACACACAGCAACGTCACACAAAGGTCAAAGGTCAATCGGCTTTCTCTCCGGCCATCACATCCAGATGGACACAGAGTCTTATCTCTCAATCAACAGATTAATGATGCATGATCAGCAGAGTTACAATACACACACACAGTCTAGGAAATTAAAACCCTCATGGACATGCACGACATATTTGTCTAAACTGACCATAGGTCCAGATTTACAATAATGAAAAGTATGAAGGTGTAACACTTAACATTTATATGAAAGCAGGAATTGATCAAATGAAGATCAAGATTTTTTTCCTTCACGAAAATACATTTCACATTATACTGATCAGGGGCACAGGTTAAAAACAGTAGTGTAGGTAATTATCTAACTAACTAAACTCAACCCCACTCAGGTTGTGTATGGATGGATTCACAGTAAAGTTAATCTAAAAAGGTTAATAGGCTAATAAGCTAATAGTAAATGATTACAAAGCCTGATGTTTTGAAGAGGCTTCTGTCTTATTGAAATAGGCTGAGAAGAGCCATCAACCTAAGTGTGTCTCCTTGATTGGGTTTAATTCTTGTGAATAGGGCTTAAGTAGTAGGTTTTGCAATTATAACAAACATTACATAATACTAAAATGGTCAGTCATGGCAGCATATACAGTATAGCATCAAATGAATATACCATTAAATATATATAAGCATAATAATACAAAGAAAGGTGAATACACAGATGATAAATTACTTACATTGTACAGAAATCTTGATGTATACATGGGGTACTTCACATTGTAACCTTATTCCATTTACCCCGGCCCAAACCAACTCAGTAGCTTTATTCATCACTACCAACATTTTGTTTCAGAAACTCCACAAATCTCCCCCAGATTTTTGCAAAAGCTCCCTGCTTTCCTTTAGTAATGCATGCTAGTTTTACAAGTTAATAGATCCTTAGTCTATTGATTCATACATGGTTTGTTCACATTTTTCCATTCTATAGTGCTACTAGCTGAGGTTGATATTACTGTTAAATTTGAATGGAATGCCTGTTGAGGGTGGGGTTTAATTTTTTTGTTTGTTCAACTCATTAAAACGGTATAAATTTGACATAAACATTGATTATAAAAATGTATAAACAAACAGAGCGAAACATGGGATGAAAGGTTCTTCATCTCTAACATGGGATTAGGTATGCATTAAGAAATAATAATAATAATAAACTGTTTTTGTATAGCACATTTCATACAACAAGTGCAGCTCAATGGGCTTTAAAAATACAGCAATTACATTACGATTACAAATGAGTCAAGAATTAACCCCTCGTCAATCGCAAGTGTGGTAGAAGGGGTCGGGGACTGCTAACATTGAGAAAACAGCACTTGGTTTACATAAGCATGAATTAGGTTTGGGGTAAATGAAAGGCTGTATGATGCCCCCCCCCCCCCCCTCCACACACGCACACAAACAAAACTAACACACATTCACAAATCGACACAAACTCACATTCATTTAATAAATGTAACTCTGTGATTAAGTCTCTCCGCTTCTCCTATACAAACACCCGCATCAAAAAAAGAACATAAGGAATGTTTGCTTCTAGTGCTTCATCCAATTTAAAGACCCTAATCTGTAAAAGCTTTTCCACAGACTATCTTGAACACTCTACAAGTGCTCAGCCCCAGTTTCCCTTGACTTTGCAGATAAACAAAAGTAAATAGAGAATTGGTACATTGGAACAATGGACGTGAAAGCATACACTTACCGAAACATTATATATATATACATATATATATATATATATATATATATATATATATATACAGTACTGTGCAAAAGATTTAGGCGGGTGTGTAAAGTAAGAATGCTTTAAAAAATTGAAGTGTTAATAGTTTGTTTATATCAATTAACTAAATGCAAAGTGAATGAACAAATGAACAATCTAAATTAAATCAATATTTGCTGTGACCACTCTTTGCTTTCAAATGATCAATTATTCAATTAATATATATATATATATATATATATATATATATATATATATATATATATATATATATATATATATATATATATATATATATGTATATATATATTTATATTGAGTATAACACAATGACATTTTTTTTTTTTTTTACTGTATTACTTGCACTCACTGCTACCGTAAATAACAACAGATTTTTTTAGAATGGGAAGACCTAGTGCCCTCCACGGGATGCGTGTGCCTGTTACAAGGAAATCAAACTGGTGAGGTAACAATTCATAAAGTTTCTAGCAACAATTCTACCTCTAAATTTGATTGATTGATAGCACATTCAAAAAGATGGATTATGCACTAGCTATGCTATCGTGCTAGGAAAGGGGATATTCAAGGCATGTACTGATGCTGGACACCGGAAGAATACTGACTAACAGACACTTAAAGACAGCAATATGCTGGCCATTTCTCTGATTCAGACATGTCAGTGTAAGGGCATAATGATGAATACTGACTAACAGACACTTAGAGACAGCAACATGTCAGTGTAAGGGCATAATGAGATTAAAGGGTTCAGTCATTTGACTCTCTTTACGCCCCATCTTACCTCTCACTGGGCTACCACTCCCTCTCTCCCTCCATCTCTCCCTCCCTCTCTCCCTCCATCTCTCCTTCCCTCTCTCCATCTTTCCCTCCCTCTCTCCCTTCCTCTCTCCCTCCATCTCTCCCTCCCTCTCTCCCTCCATCTCTCCCTCCTTCCCTCTCTCCATCTTTCCCTCCCTCTCTCCCTCCCTCTCTCCCTCCCTCTCTCCCTCCATCTCTCCCTCCATCTTTCCCTCCCTCTCTCCCTCCATCTCTCCCTCCCTCCCTCTCTCCCTCCATGTCTCCCTCCCTCTCTCCCTCCATCTTTCCCTCCATCTTTCCCTCCTTCCCTCTCCATCTCTCCCTCCATATCTCCCTCCATCTCTCCCTCCATCTTTCCCCCCTTCCCTCTCTCCATCTCTCCCGCCATCTTTCCCTCCTTCCCTATCTCTCTCCTCCCTCCCTCCCTCTTTCCCTCCCTCCCTCCCTCCCCTTGCCCCCTCCCTTCACTGTTCCTCGTACCCTCCCCCCTTCTCTGCGTCTCTCTTTTCCTCTGTCCCCTACTGACTGGTAGTCTCCAGGTCTCCCTGATTGGACATGGGGATTTCTCAGGAGTGTGTGGGTGTGTGCGTGTGCGTGTGCGTGTGTGTGCGTGCGTATGTGTATGTGTGTGTGTGTGTGTGTGTGTGTGTGTGTGTATGTGTGTGTGTGTGTGTGTGTGTGTGTGTGTTTGCCAGTCCTGCCTAGCTCGTTTACCAACGTTGCTGCTCTGACTGTGAGCGTCGCACACACCCCGGTCAGCTGGCTTGCGCAGTCTGTCCCGTTACACAAAGGCGCATACACATTCCCTGTTTCACTCTCATTGTATCCAATCAGTTTCTTCCTCTTTCATGAAAACAGGCTGACAATGGCTCCGGAGGCTAAGGCTTTAATAATCTCTTTCCCCCTGATCCACAGCTTCGGGTTGCCCTGTTGTGCCCAGTGTGTGTGCCGCCTCCAGCCAAGTTGGATTTGACACCAGAGAACTGCATCTGCATTGCCGTGACTTTAGAGAGCATCGTTTGGGTATACACAGGCAGCACTCACTGCTGGAGCCTACCAGTGTCTTCTACATCAATGACACAGGCCTTTATTGGTGCACACATCCCAGATCAAGTGATATAGATACAAATATGTTACTGGCTATTTGACGCCCATAACAAATTGAGTACACACAGGATCGGACTATGATAGAAAACTTGATAACAACACTGATTATAGCCGGTGTAGCTGGTTTTGCTGTTATTGACTTATCATCATTTTATCTTATTTCTGATGTTTGACCCAGCATTTTCTTGAATTCATGAAAATGACAGGTTGTGAAATGATACTTACCAAAATCTCTGTCTCAAAAGAATAAGAATAAAAAAAATCACTCCCAACTTCCCGGGTAGCCACGGCCTCATGCTGGTGTGTTTTGAGTTTGACTGACGTTCATCATCCCTATAATCCTGAGAGAAGGACAAAGAGCTGGGAAAATATCATGATAACCACTTTTTTCTTTGCCAATGTGTCACAAGTGTTTGTAGTAGTCGCTTCAGTTATAAACGTTTCATTTTGTATTTATGCAATTATATATGGATATGCCTGTATCTGTTTTTTTTGGGGGTGGGAGGGTGGTAGGAGTGTTTGATGCCAGATTTAGTTCCAGACAGGGATCAAGTTAGCAAAGTCTGTCAGGCTGACACCTGCAGATTTCTGCAACGGCCCTGATCATATTCAAAATGCTAATCTAGTCTTCAGCACTGACCCCCCCCCCCCCCCCCTAACTGCAGAGGGCCAATGGCATTTCCCTTAATATGCAACAAGGGACTCCCCTAACGGACACTCTCCGTAATTGAAGTAAACAAAACCAGAAATTAGCTGTGAGATTGCCCCAAAAATTTGATATGATATAAAAACTAACATCATACAGTATTACGAATGATGTATGACATACATGTCATATAAAAACATAAAATCATATCATATCGCATTTTTATCTTATCAAAGCATGCCATGCAAGGTAATGCCTGCCCCTTTGGTTTTCACAGTCCAGTCAAATCATGAGGCCTACCCCAATGCTAAAACTGACAAGAAAACAAGACCTTCATTTCAAAGTTTTCCCTCAATAGAAATGAGGTCAAAATCTTATTGAGCTCTTGAGCACTAAATCAGCTGATGCGAATTCTGGATACGGACCCTGACCATTTTTTATTCTTGCACTCTGCTGCCACCCGCTGTCCGGAAACAGAATCGAGAAAGTAGTTTAGAAAAAACTGAACCTAGAAAAAAAAAGGAGGAAATTCTGAGCCTGATAAGCAGTTAGTTTAAAATGTATTTTGTTAAAGTCTACAGCAACATTACAAGCCAACATGTTCTAAATAAAGCTGGAAATGTCCAATCAGTTTTAACAATAGATAAGGTCTAAATAAAACTTCTGGAGACGACTAACTAGCTTAATTCACAAATTAGTTACCCTCTATGGAGTATGTGAAACAAAGTAAGCAACATAGTCCATAAACATAATAAACACTATACAAAACGATTAGGTAGCACAAGATGCATTTAGACTGATTTGAAGTTCAATAGCAAAGTGGCGCCCCCACGTGGTCATTTAAAATAGTCTAACTTTGCAGGCGCTGTTTGTGGTCCTGAAAGGGCGCAACTTCTGAGGTCGCGACATTGGAGGCCAAAAGTTGGAGAAAAGCAGCGGTAGAGTAAATTTGCAAAACGGGCATCACAAAAATGTAATTTTCGTAGATGCCTTTTCATGAACCAATTGTATGCGATATGTATAGGATTATCTATAGCTTAATTCAAAACGTCCAAACTATAGGGAGCTGGTTGGTGTAATAAGACTGCAAAATACAAGTTTGAAAGACTTCGGAAAGCTAGGACTTCCATAGCTTCAACTCTTCACAAAACAGCCGCCGCGAACGGTTTGAATCATGCTCAGCTGTCATATTACTCTCTGTCAAAGCCCCGTCAGTCCTTGCAGTTGCTAATTCACCACCGACAGAGCATGTGGTACATTAGACAGTGCAACCAAACTAGCCGTTGGGAGTAAAAAATTGCGTGAAAGGTCAACATCAAACCACATTAACATTCCAACAATTTTTTTAAATAAATATATCGATCATATTTGAGCATAAATGTATAGCGTAAGAAGGGAATTGTGGATAGCAATATTTTAACTGTATGGTTTGCGGCCACGCTTTATCTGTGCTTCATGGCCTACCTCAAAAGATGTTGGCACCTCAGGGCAAATCAATGCTGAAGGCCTTTATAAATGTATCTCACCGTGCACATTCAGACAACACAGAAAGAACGTTAGGCCAGCAAGAACTAAAACGGCTCGCTCTCCACCTTTTCAAAAATGTGTTTTTGTTTAAAGCTGTACGGTTGGAGGCCTAAACAGAATGTCAACAGAATGATGACAGCATGTATTAATTACAAACCAAGCTTTTTCTAACGGAGGTGAAGAATGTTGCCTGAAGACTATATATAGATGAGGACAGGTTGATATTTGCTAGTTGCCTAATGCACTGGCAAAACTTTAATGTGTCCTTTAAACGTCCCCGGCCTATGGCATCATCATCACATCATGAACATGGCGCAGAATGTGACCCTTAACCTAGGATATTTATTTAGTCTCGCTCATCCGTTTGACAAACTACATATCCATCACACCATATTCTCGCGATAAATAACTCTGATATATTTGGAGAGATTGAAGGGCGTCGTCCACTTGGAGCGGCGTAAGGTTTCCTTGAGGGTGTCTTGGTGAGGACTGGAAGTTTTAGGTCTGACTTCGAACAGGAGAAGAGAAAGATACAACCATGTCGGACGCGGTGGTTAGTTTTATGAAGGATTTCTTGGCTGGTGGCGTTGCTGCTGCCATCTCCAAGACAGCTGTTGCTCCTATTGAGAGAGTGAAGTTGTTGCTACAGGTGAGTTGAGAACAAATAGAAAACAAGAATATGCAAGTAAAGATTTTAAAAAGTAATAAACGAGATGGTTAAAAAAAACTATGAAATTCATTTTAGTGTAAGCACTGGGAATGAGCAGTGTATAGTCCCAAATAGATTAGGTTATTGCTTGAGGCAGTATATGCGCCCTGGCAAAGTTAAGGCATTTTACGCGCTCGACTTTGTCGTCCCCGTTGGTAAACTATACTTTTTTCACTGGCTCAGAGTGCACTATAATACAAAAACATCTCCCACTTAACGCTTAATTTAACGAAAATATACACTTTATTGCAAATAAAGGATAAACGGTATGGTATCCTTTGCCCATGTGCGAAGCTAATACGCCGATTACGTTTATGTTGTGCGGGGTGCCTTTTCTCTTAGTAGTAAGATTTATTTTATTGATTTCTTACAGTATTAGCGTGCAAACACTTGCCATTTTGGAAACATTTCCTTAGTGGATATACTTAAACTCACCCAATAGGCAGTCCAATTGGTACATTAGTAGTACCTGTATCCTATTGAAGCCAAGAGGGTAGAATTACCAAAATAGTTGCCATTGCTTGATAAAGGCTTGATCTAGATTACCTATACACAAACCAGCACATTTAGATATTGTATATTTTAGATATCAAATAAGCATATTTGTTTGGTGGGGGGACTATTTCCAAAGTGCAACAGTCGTGCGTTTTCTTTTACGCACATGGTTTTAATAATATGTTCAAGAACATTTGCCAATGGATTTTAATGAAGATAATCAAAAACGTTATGTTTTTATTTTTTTTCGTAAAGGTCCAGCATGCCAGCCAACAGATCACCAAAGAGATGCAGTACAAAGGCATCATGGACTGCGTCGCAAGAATCCCAAAGGAGCAGGGCTTTATTTCATTCTGGAGAGGCAACCTGGCCAATGTGATTCGTTACTTCCCCACCCAGGCACTTAACTTCGCCTTCAAAGATAAGTACAAGAAGGTCTTTCTAGGTGGCGTGGACCAGAAAACACAATTCTGGCGTTATTTCGCTGGAAACCTGGCATCGGGTGGTGCAGCTGGTGCAACTTCTCTTTGCTTCGTGTATCCACTTGACTTCGCCCGAACCAGGCTTGCCGCAGATATTGGCAAAAGCGGAGCTGAAAGAGAGTTTACTGGTCTTGGAAACTGCATCTCCAAGATCTTTAAATCCGACGGCTTCAAGGGTCTTTACCAAGGATTCAATGTGTCTGTCCAGGGTATCATCATCTACAGAGCGGCTTACTTTGGAGTTTACGACACAGCTAAAGGTTAATGGACACACAACTTCAGAATCCAATATAGCCTGAGTTCACAAGTGGATTTATTCGTAAATCATGTTACCAATGCAAAACCAATATCTTAATTTGTCATGTTTGTAACATCACATTGTAGGAATGCTGCCAGACCCCAAGAACACACATATTGTTGTCAGCTGGATGATCGCCCAGACTGTCACAGCCGTCTCTGGAATTATTTCATACCCCTTCGACACCGTCAGACGTCGTATGATGATGCAGTCAGGACGTAAAGGAGGTAAGACTTTTGGCGTTGAAGTAATCTGAGATTGCAGGCAGCAGCAAAAGCAATACTGCATACGCTACTACACTGTTATTAGCTGGTTGTAGGCCTATGCAAGAACTTTGGCATTGTCGCTAAGTGGTCAAATTAACGAACTGCGTAATTATGTGTTTACTTACAGCGGATATCATGTACTCGGGAACGATTGACTGCTGGAAGAAAATTGCGGCACAGGAAGGCAGCAAGGCCTTCTTTAAAGGTGCTTGGTCCAACGTGATCCGTGGCATGGGCGGTGCTTTCGTATTGGTGCTCTACGACGAGATCAAGAAGTACACATAAACATTCTAATTTCCTAGTCCCCAAAGATATCTTCACTGTGCATATGTCTTAATAAAAAAAAATGAGGGTTCACAGCTTTTGTTAAATCTTTTTGGTGGGTGTGCATTAAGGAAAGCTCTGGGTCCATTGAGAGGCAATTTTGGGCCTAGAAACAGCACAGGAAAGGTAGGACTTTTTGGTCATGGTAAACAACCCTATCAGTAACCTGTAAATATCATAACCGAGCCAAATGAATGGCCAATACAAAAAAAGGTCCAACTGGCAAAAACGTATTTTCCCAAAGAATTATGCGGATTACATAAGATCAAATTTCTTGTACATTGCAGCACAACATATCTATTGATTTCTCTTATCTCTCTATGCTCAGTCGTCACTATTTTCAGTCAATATGCATCCATTTGTTCTAACAGTCTTTTCTTAAGGATAATAAAAAAAATTAAAAGTTGTTTGGATTGATGTTTTTCTTTTTCATCTTTGGCACTAGCAGCCTCATCCCTTCAATAAACCCCTGCCTGCCTGTTAAAACTGTAATGTCAGAATATTCTGTTTATATTTCTGTTTTCTCATACACAGAACCAGTTCAATAGTTCCATTAAATTAGTCCATTTGTTATAAAAGAAACACAATGGACCACAAAATCATATTACACAAACATTATTTATAATGTATTATTATTATTATTAAGTTATATTGATAAAAGATAGTACTGCAAAACCTTACATTAATTGTTAATTAATTATAGTGTATTATTATTATTTAGACATTAGGTTACATTGATAAGAAGATAGTACTGTAAAAGCTTACACTAAAACTAGTCATGATTGAATCATTTGCTGCAATCTGGATTTTCTGTTCTCTCGTTTCCATTTCAAGTATATTCATATCTATCTATCTATCTATCTATCTATCTATCTATCTATCTATCTATCTACCTATCTATCTATCTATCTATCTATGGCTGACTTTAGATATGTGATTAAGCCTCAAAAGGATCTCATAGTTTCCGTGCCTTTCCATCTGTTAGCAATGGTAGTTTGTACATGTTTGGCATGCAGGGAATCAACTATGCTATATAACTAATAAGTGTTAAGCTGTTTGCATCAGCAGCCCTTTTTTGTCTAAGGCCTTGTATGTCTTACTAGCAACTATGGCTGAATGCTATTGAAGCTTGAATAGAAGATTTTTGCAACAAGTGGCTTTATTAAATATGGAATTTGCACAGATCACAATAAAAATATTGGCATTTTTCCCATGATATGTTGTAAAATAAATCAAAATCTCTTTAGAACATATAGTACAAGGTAAAATAATCTCTTCTTTACAGAACACATAGAATTGCAACGCAAGGTACAAAGTGTAGCATGGTCCCACTATGTGAGCAAGCGAAAGGCACACCAAGGCATTGTTTAGGTTGTTGAACCATTTCAGCCTCAGCAGGATCTTCTATCAGAGGGATAACAGCACAGATTGTTCACAACACATCACAATATACTGAGCACACTGGTGATGGCATCAAAACATTCCGTTTACAAGCCTTCAACATTCAAAATGGTTTGATCAGTTTGGATAAGTATGCGCGCTACCACCCGTTCACAAGCTAAATATAAATAAGGAATATTGGTTCTGCAGAATATGGCTATATTCCTTCATCTTCTGCACCTTTCCTAGACCCCGAACATAAGAATTCCCAAAACGGCACCAAATTGACGCAACTGAATCCTACCCCTTGATGAACGGTTGGGACTAGGGCTAAAGTCTTCAGGACCAGGCAGCACGGGGTGCTTTTCCTCCTGGACTAGATGGCGGTGCTGATGTGACGCTGGAGGCCCCCTTTACCGATGCCGTCCTGGCACGGGGCCGGTGGACGACACTGTCGGGCCTGATGCCAGTCCCTGCAGGCAATAACAACAACGCCAACATGAGTTGGTAGAACATCTAGAGCAGTTATCCACTTTTCAAAACAAATAGTAGCATATCAATATAAACACATGTACAAATGCAGCATTTAACAAATGAGAAACAGAAAATATTGTCATTTGGAGTGACTTTAGAGCCAGCCTGTATACCATGAGCCAAGAAATGAACTAAGAAGTCCAGCCAAGTGAGTGTACCATGAACTACCTGATGAGATCCTGCTGGCCGATGTTTTCGACTGAGGTCTTTGGACAAGAGGTAGTGAGGCAGACGTCCCCAGGTACCTCGCCTGCTGTTGATAGTCTGCCAGCTGTTCTGCCCGCCTCATGCCAGGCGTGGGCTTGACTGACTCCAACCTCTTCAGGAAAGCCTGGGGAAACAGGGTACATTGTCGCTCGATTACCCATCCTGTGGGTTGGGGCGGATAACGGTTGCTTGACCACCTGGACATTTTTCGACAACATGAACGTAAAGCTACAGTCCAGATCATGCACCCAACTCTTTTTTGTCGGGGCACAATTTCACAACTCCATTTACTATACGCTGCTTTAGCGTATATACATAATACTACGGATTTGATTTCAAACCATAGTCTCAAAACAATTGAGGGGGCATGCTGTGTGAATGGACACAGCGCCTCTGGTCCAGATTTTGAAAGGACTAGCCTAAGTTGGTTACTTTTCAAAAACTCAGGGCTACTCTTTCTTCTTGAACAGTCTGGCACTAAGGCCGTACCTACCTATATTAAAGGAACAGTGAATCAGCTCAAACACTTGTTTATTCCAAAACAGTTTTGCACACAAACCTAACAGCAACAGTAATCGTTCTTTTTTCATACATTTTCCATGTAATCAGAAATGAATATGAACAGGGTTTGACAGCTGAAACAGTCCGACCGGTTTACACAGCTACACTGTAGTGCCATAAATATAAGTCAACACTGTTGACAATAATACAATCTGGAAAGGTGGAACAAAATTTCAGAGAACTACGTGGTAAAACACGGCCCACTCCAAAGTAAAAATAACCAGTGGTGTAACCCATAATGTCACATGCAGGCCCACTCCTACTAGAAAGCCTTTCGGAAAAAACGAAGTAAGCAAAAAAAAGAATGGCGAGGAGACAGAAGTGAACAGCCTGTGAGGACACCAGGCTACCAGCGTCAGCTCCTGAAATAAGGCGGAATTAAAGCAACGCCTTCACAGTTGCATCTCAAATAAACATGCGAGATGAAGCATATCATTCTTTATTAAGAGTTCTTGAGACACTTCAGGTCATGTAAACTACACATAAGACGGTAAGAATCGTGAGCGAGTAGGCGGACATGCACATCTAAAAGCATATTCAATTACTTCACACTAAGAATAGAGAGAAGCACATGAGGGGCGAGGGAGAGGATCTCAAGACGGAGTACAGTTTGTCCTGACCACAAGAGTACTCATTCAACAGTAACAGTCAAAGTACTGACAATTAATCCAAGACATTGAACGACGTCCAATTACCATAGCTAATACCTAAAACCTTAAATGTCTTTCGTTATGTGCCCGATTACCTAAACTACAAAACAATTGACCACGTTGTAAGTATATTTTTAAGACAAAATCACAACATGGTCCGGAGTAGCCGACACATTTCTAAGGCAACGGCCAATTCCCTTTCACTTGTATGTCTGTGGGTGGGGAAACAGAGGGGTTAATGTCAGGGGTGAGGGAGGCAGGGTGGGACCCAGAGGCGCTGAACTCGGTTGTAATGTCAGGCCCCGTGGCTGCACTGGCACCTGCTGCAGTCTCTCCACACTCCACCGTGTCCACTTTCACCAACGCTGCCATGACAACCCACTCCCTCAGTCCACGCACACAGGAACATCTTTACCCCAGCACACACACACACACACACGCTATGCACACACATACACAGACAATAGCATGTGTGTATTTTTTTTTTCAAAATGTTTCTGTTTAAAATATATCTTTGGGGGGGGTTTACCTAGAAGTCAGGAACTATAAAGCACAGTTAACCAATTATGTATTCTTTTAAATGTATGTTTGACCTGAGTAGATTGTCAGGTTGAAAAGAAATTAAGTAATACAAATATTGAATGCCTATTTTTCAATTCAAATCCCCATGTCCATGTGCGGGGCCACACTCACCATGTTCTCTGTCTCTATGCGCTGCTGCTGGCGTTGCCTGTTGAGGGCGCTGTGATAGAGGCGGACCGGGGGCAAGTTGCTGACTCTGGAGCCCACGACTGTGCTGCCTGCTCTGGATCTGCTCGTGGGGTGGCACAGCTCCCGGAGCAGCCTCTGGTTCTCCCGGTCGATACGCTGGACGTCGTTGTTACTGAACGAATAGTTCTTCCTGTTCCTCCCGCCGGGACAGTTGATGACCAGATCATGGCTCAGGCGTCTCTCTACAGTGAAAAGGGCTTCACGTCACAGACAAAGGCAACAGGTAAGTCACATGAAGTTGTTTTAGACTCCGAGCGTTAAGTTACCTACAGTGGATTCTCACTCACTTTCCTGACTATTACAATGGAGGTCAATCTGAGGAGTTTCCTTGGTCTGTTCCTGCTGTCTCTTTTCTAGGCCTTGGTTCTCAGACTCATTCCCCCCAGACTCCAGACTCAGGTCCAGTGACTGGAATGGGCTGACATCGGGTGTGGAGAGTGGGGTGACGTCTGTCACGGTATCCTCCGACTCCTGCGGAGAGATGGAAGGGCTTTCTCTTGGTCCTTCTGAGACTAGCCGAGGCTTCCTTGCTCTGGGGGAGGAGGGCGGCAGGGAGGTCTTGGGCCGGGTCAAGGCAGGCGGCTCAGGGGTGCAACCCTCTGTGGCACTGCCACAGGAGCTGCCCGTCTCTGGGTCCGCTCCGGACTCTGATGACTGAGGGGATAGGCTTTGGGGTTGAGTCTTCCGTAGCAGCTTCTTGGGAGTACCAAGCTGGGCACTCTTGGATTTGGGCAGCCTCTGAGACGGTGACACCCCCTCATCTTCTTCACTCTCATCCTCACTGCGGTGGTAGCCGTCATCGTCATCTTCCTCTCTGTCATCAGTGGACGACGCTGTTAACAGGCCATTTGAGCTCCTTCGGCGCATGCTGGAAAACTCCTGCTTAGAAACACCGCCATCCTCTACCACTTCTTCCTAGTTTAGAACATTAAAATCACTCATGACTTACATTATACATTTTTGGGGGGAGAGTAAATGCCCTCAATAGCAATTAACCAGAACAATCCTGTCAGCATTCATACCTCTGATGTAACAGACGATCCACTGCTTATCTGTTCTGGCCCTGAGCTGCAGCTCTCCTCCTCTCTCTTTGCTGGCGCCAAGCTGCTGTTATCTTCCTCTTCATTTCGCAAGGGTATAATTTCCTTAGGGCGGGAGGCTTTCGTGTCTGGCAGTGCCTCAGATACATTACTCTGCTGAATTAATGGGTGCTCTGCTGCACTGTGACTTCTCGATTTGGCACCCTCAGAACTATTTTCCTTCTTTAGTGAATCTTTGCCAAAGCTGCTATCATCACAGTCACTGTCAAAAAATGAGTGGTCAACTTGACCTTCTAGATCTTTGGGGCTGTACATGCCAGTCTGTCCTCTGCGCTCCAATTATGAAGAAAGCCTGTAAGATAATGTGTGTAAGACAAAAGATGAACCAATTGGGCAGTTTAGCGAGCAGCCTGTTGGGGATATATTCACGTTATCGTAGCGCACTGTTAGTACACATGCAATAAAAATGTAGCTACAGGTAGCCTATATGCTTGAGACACGGAGTGAAACATGTCTGTCTGTCTACCTGTTCTACCACCGCAAAAAAAAACTAGCTAGCTGTTGATTAACGCTACGCTCGTCACGTTATTTCGGATCCTATACTGTAATAATTAATGTAGATTTTCCTGTCAACGCTAACGTTACTAGGTTAACTGTCTGGTCAGACATGAAAATGTTATAATGCTTGGATCTACAACGTTAGCTAACTTTCAAAACTGACAACAAACGTAACGTAACCGTAACGTTAAACAGAAACAACAACACACAACGGATAACGTTGGCAGTGATATTCACCGTTAGTTACGTTACCAACAAGCTAAGTTAACATAATTCGCTAGTGCTTCAGCATCCACTAACCCAGTGCTCAAAGCAATGCACGACATTACCTAAGTACTACAGGAATTAAGTATTTATCATGGCAAATACTATTTACATTTCAGCTGAACATCCACTAGCTTAAAAGTTAGAGTAGACCAAAGCATCCACTCACTCAACTAGCCCACAGAGCGTTGGCAGGAAACGTAACCAAGCGCGTCACTTCCTAGCAACAGCATGACGGGTGTTCTCAGATTTCCAAAAGTCACAAAACGTTTAAATCTTCATAATCAACCCTAAACAGCCCTTTCATTTTAATTGTATCAAACAATGTAACCTCACTCAGAAAACGAAGTGGTCTATGTTAATCAAATATGTATGATATCTGGTTTTACATTATTGTTGAAAGAGAAAGACTCTCAGTCAGTCGACCCTGTATAAGTAAATAGAAAATAAAATATTAATACAGAATGTATTAGAATCTGAAGCAGCTTTAAGCCCTGTTCTCTACAATAGGGTTGAAGTTGATTATCTGTACATCAAGGGGAGAAAGAAAAAGTATAAGAAAATCATTGGAACTGACCATGAGTTCAAATAAAAAAATCCCCCAAGGTGTTAAAGCAATTTGGTGATCAATAAGCAGGCATTATTTAAGTTACCTTTGCATATTTATCATTCCAAAGTGCCTAACTGCTGCATCTCCATCAACAAGAAAAGGATTAACTTGAGGCGCGTCCCCTGAAATTGCAATTTGTCATGGACGTTTTTTAATAACCTAGTCAGACCCAGAAGCGACAAGCATTAATGAAACGCCAACGCCAAGTGACAAAAGAACTTAGAGGAATACACCACATAAACCTGTGTCTGGTCACTGTCCTTGTATTTGCATGCCAATGCAAGAGAGGCAGGGTTGATGCTTGTATGGAGGGGATGGGGGCCTGTTTCTATGGTAGCAACAGGTCTATAGAACCCACAGCCAACGAATACAATGGAACAATGGACATAAAATATCCAAGATGTGCCCTTGCACTTTTAGGAAAGGAAAGACAATTTAAAATAAGTAAACGTGTTATAAAAGTCACAGTTGAGCATTACGGGTCTGTTTCAAAAGACCAAGATGCCAAATATTCTATTCAATGACAAAAATGCATGACATTGTAAGTGCCATTAAACATCCACCACAGTGAAACATTGTTTTGTAATAATAGGTAAAGTCCAGAGAGATGATACTTCACAGAGCGCTGTTGTAAAATGAAAAGCGTTTGCTAATGTAGATAATCTCATGCTTAGTGTTCGAATAGTCTGTATGCTGGCATATTGGGTAAAAAGTTTCAAATATTGGGAGATAAAGGCATTCTCTGATGGGAGATCTGGCTATAAATTACTGCGTAAGTCAAGAATTGTAGTTTGACATTTTAAAACAGTTTTATTGTGGATAAAATGTTGTACTGTGATACAGCATTATTTGATAACAGCAAGACAAACACGTCAGTCTTCAAATTTTTTAAAATGTTGAATACAATTTAGCGTTATCAGGTCTAAGTATTCTAAAGCTCCCTGACGTAACATATTCGGGACAACACTGTAGATGCAGTGTGCATCAATACACTTCTGGATCAGACTAGCAGACCCAAGGAGACAGCTGTGGTGGAATTAGAAGCACTTCTCAACTCAGCCGATACACACAAACCTGCCTGAGATTTCAGGGTATTTAAGCCCCTCCCCTCCCCCCTTCATTACATGTAGTTTTATTGGTGCCCGGGTGTGTGTGTAATTTGGGTTTGTAAGCATACGCAGTATGACAGCTTACTGGTCAGCACGCACAGACTTCAAGTTGTCTGCCTGAACTTTATTATATTGCAATGAGGAATTCATATGACAATTTGGATTTCCCACATAGGAAATAAAGGTTACAGAATTGTTTTCACATAAGATGTCAAGCATTTACTTAACAAATGTACAGATATGTTACAAAGTTGTTGGGATAATCAGACTCATATACTGTAGGCAAAATTGATTCAGATAGTTTTAGGTCTTTGAGGCAGACAGAGGTTGTAGTAGGCATTCTGATCCCAAAAATCCGGCCCCTTCCAACCACACCAGCCCTGAGATAAATGAGTCAAAGTAAGTCACATCAGTATTTCTAATCATATTTAGATTACTTTGACAAGGCAGTAAGTATGGTTTATTTCCAAAGAACAAAGGGGCCTAAACCTTTCGCCCCCATATGCAAAGAGCAGTAAATGGATTCCTCATAGTGTAGCAGATGTAAACTACATGCTGGACAGCAGTGCAAATAATAAAGTGTAGTCCAAGCAAAGTATTGGTGTAAAAGCGAATGTGTTTTTCTTTATTTTACGGCAAGGGTGTATAAATAAACCCAGCAGCAGATAAGTATCCAAAAGAACAAAAATAATACCTTGTCTGTGATAACCTGCAAGTCCTCTGCGCCTGTATAATGAGGATCTAAGATCAGATAGCGAATTTGCCCAGTGGTCTCACTCCACGCCACACCTAAAATGGTGTGAGCTAGAACTCCCCCTCCTGGTAAAAAAATAAATTAAATAAAAGCAAGAATGTGACATGGACCGTGTTTTCTTGCTGCAAAATAAACCGTACACATTTTATACAGATATAAAAATGTGTCAGCAGACACTTTTGCGAAGTAAACAATGCATTGCAGCTCACCAATCATGATAGGAGTCCCCTCAGTGAGGAAGTGGTTGGCCAATTCTCTGCCTTTTGTGGCCAACTCAGATCCTTGGCTGGAACACAGTAAGCATATAGCATAAAATTGAGAAACAAACACATTAGAAATAATTTACGTCCCTGTCAGTAACAAGGATGCAATGCCAAATTATTTAAAAGGCCCAAAACAAAACAAAAATTGTAAAAATAAACAGCATTGCACACAGAGAGGCATTTAGGAATGAACACACAGACCCCACCTCACAAACATGATCTTGGAGGTTACTCCTAGTAGCTGGTTGAGAACCACTTGGACCTCAATAGAACCGATCCACTGGCGAGAGCCGACAAAAGAGACCTGCTTGTCTCCAACGTCCACTAATGCCTGACAGGGGAACATAAAGCAAAGCCTTACATAAAGTTTGAAAGAGGAGCCCCAGAGGCATCTTCTTGTAGTAATACGAGTGTAAAAGTGATTGGTCTACGCCCCCTTACCTGTTGGATCTCCCTGTGAGTGGGCACAGGCTGCTCCACAAACCCCTGCTGCAGGAACCAGGAGCAGATGGTCTGGAGGGAGCGGTAGGCACAGCCCCAGCCATTGTCGTCCATACGGTCCTGCATGTAGTGGTGGTAGCTGTAGACTCCCTGGACCAAGTACAACTAGAACATACACATGGGATACTCAGACTTATGCTTACTGCTTCCTTGTTAAATCCCTTTTCTAATTTGAAAATGTACTACGTAGACAAAGCTAGAAGATAGAGGCTGAAAGAAAAGACAGTATAATTCTGTGTGTCAATGCCATGGTAAGAGTGTTGGTAATGCAGATTATGGGGTCGAACCTTGCCATTGTCTATGGCGGGATGGGTCAGGCTAAGATGGGGACTTCGGAGGTAGCCATCTTTGTAAGGTACATCAGGAAAGTGGAAAGCATTTGCTCTTCTTAAAAATGGCCTGTCCTCTGGTAGGTTGTACTTATTGTGCAACTCCTGTGCAGATAGGTTAATTTGGCTGTAAACATTTACGAAAGTAGAAAAAAAAAGCCATTACCTTTTTAAACCAACTTTGATTAAATGAAATGATATTATTCAAATTCTGGGATTGTTACAGTGCGCAGCGTCTGCAGCTGGCTGTCGGGTACTCCTGCAGGGTAAACTGTGGTCACCAGGCCCGCTGGCTCCGGCAGGAGGAAGTGAAAAGGTTGGGGCACCGACATGGTGGAGCCCTTTATGTGTTCCAGAGTCACCTTCTCCATTTCACACAACTGGTTGATTATCGCTGCTACCAGGTTAACATAAGCGCTGCAATTTGACAAGCAAACAACAATAGCTTAACAGTGCGATTTTGTTATGGCCCAGTGTTCACCCCTTTGAATGCATGGTGTCCAATAAACAAAAGAATAATTAAGATAAAACCAATTAGTAATCCTGCTTTAAAGGTTAGGCATACCCTTGAATTGTCTCACTGCTTCCCACACAGACGACACAGTCCATCAGCAAAGGCGTGTAGAGGAAGTGGTGCTTCATGATTGTTGTATGAAGGGTGGGCGCCAATAGGGGGCCGGTTTCAGTCACCTCAGTCATCATGTTCAGATGTATTACACTCTGAGTGGAAGCGCACCCACACAAACACACACACACACACACACACACACACACACACACACACACACACACACACACACACACACACACACACACACACACACACACACACACACACACACACACACACACACACACACACGTAAATGATGCAAGTGAAGATAAAAATAGTGAGTGGCACTTTAACAAACAGCACATTTTCCACTTATAGATAGCTGAAATGTAGAACAAGACCAATCCGTACAATTTCAATTTTTTTGCCTTTTTTTTTCTTGCCATCACTGTCCTCAACCGTCCTGGATAAAAAATCAAAAAAGAAATCACTGGCTGTAGTCATTTCTATGGATAGCACTTTGGAAAATTTAATTTGATAAAATACTGAACATCAAACGAGTAGATTGGACATTAATAAGGGCATAATTCACCAAATGCGTAATAAACACATAAGCCTCATATTAAAGAAGAAAAAATGTACTTACTTTGTCAACTGTTGAACATCTTTCCACTGTGCAGTTGAAGTTATGCCCTGTGGTCCTGACTGCACACCTTTATTCGGCCAAATAAAAACTTGGCTGTTGCAGACATTTAGAACGAGAGACTCTGATTTCACCTGTGAGTGTAAGGCCTTAAACGTTCTTGAAATGATCTTTTGTGTGTTTGACACTGGAAAAAATCCAAGAAATATAATTTTGTTAACCTTGTGTCAAAGGCGAGAACAAATTGCTGATTGTAACTAGGATTTTGACAACAGAGGGCAGTGCACAGAAAACATCCGTTTTCTCATCATATACTGTTGTTGTTTCCAATACCATGTTTGTTCAATATTAGATATTTAGGTACAATTGGTTTAAAAGGAATTGTACACGTCTGTGTATAACCCTTATTTTATCTTGCTATCTAGTCTGTCTTTAGGCAGAATAACCAGCAGCTGTTTCAATCGTATTATGATATACTTCAAGTCACGTAGACTAAATTTCATGAAAGTCTTTGAAAAAAAAAACGATGCCAATACTACTCTGTTTATTGTTTTGCTTGAGAGGAAACACGCCTCATCATACACATGACTAGCTGACGATCATAATTAGTAATTATGTAGCTAACTTTTACCATCTGTTGTCCCAACACTGTCAATTTGGCATTTGAACTCAAGTGATCCTTTCACTCGCAAGATGATGGTTCCACATTCACCAATCCTGGCTGTGGAGGCGTCAGGAAAGACCTGCGAGAATACATAAACTTATACTGAAATACTCAAGACATGCATAAACCTGGTGCCCTAACGTTAGACTTGCGATGAGCTGACACTCGGTGCCATTCTATTCTGGACAAATTAGCTAGCACTTAGCTTTCCGATCACGCTAGCTACCTAGCAATTATCCCCATCAAACTTGCTTCTTTACTATCTATTGAAATTATGAACTCAAGCCTTGAATGAAAACAGCTGTTTCATTAGCGTATCTAGCTGACTCACCATTGTATCAGCACCAGCTTCAGAAATTTGATTTTTGTAGACACGTCATGTGTTAATACTGTTTACAACTATTCACACAGTAGGCTGACATGTTTCAGACCCCGCCCATAACAGGAAATAACCCGTCTGCGACTCCACCTCTCGCCCTTGTTCAAAATAATTAAATCGCACGTAAGAGATTCTTGTTGGAAAACACATATTTTCAAAATGTGTGGCGTGTTTTTCTGTAATCTAAAACTTGTCAATAAGAAATACAAAATATCATTCTGGTGCCTAGCAAATAATAATAATTAAAAAACACAATACCCATCACTCCATTTGATCAAGCCTTTTTTTTTTCCAACATAAAATAATTATTATTCATTATAAATTTCATGATACAAAACATTTAGTTAAATATTAAAACAGAAAAGCACGTATGAGATGCAGTAAAAAGCATGTTATTTTCTAAAGGGGACAGTTTTATTTGGTGGGCTCCAAGGGGGAGGTGGATCTTCTTGAAGGATTGCCTGTATGTTTCTTTCATCCATCTGTCTTCTCTGCTCACGCCCCTTCTTAACCTGTTGAAAAATTATACAAAACTCTCTAAAAAACAACACCAATAGACCAAAGTGAACCTTAAGGCGAGGTTGCAGTAGATTATTTTACTAATTTGGAATAAAAATGGTTTAGGAAAGAAAACTGGAATTCTTGAACGGGAGAAAGCTCACACAATATTTATATTTAGACGGCTTACCAGCCATTTTTCATACATCTCCAAGGCCATATTATCCCTCTCTTCTTTTACATAGCTCTCTTCCTCTGCTTTGGTTTTCTTTTTAGTTTGCTCGGATTTCCTTTTTTGATGATTAGCATCCCTTTTTTTCTGATCCCTTTATCATTTTAAAACATACAAAAACATGTTTTACTGAATATATAGCTTGTAAGCAATTTGACTCTCACAAAAGTAACAACCAGTTTGCCCAATAGTGTACTTATTAACACTGGGGCCATTTAACAAATTAAAACACAGCATCCAGAAACAGGAGCAGGTCACAATACTCACCAACTGCAAAATGCAGATTTACTATCTTTTTTTCTCTCTTCTTCCTTTTCTTGTTTTTTCTTCTTTATTTTATTTTCAAGTTCTTTCTGTTTTCTGTACTTCTCTTTAAGTACGTTATCTTGTTCTTGTTTCCACTTCTCAAATAACTGCAACACCCCCCAAAAAAAGCAATTCAGTACTTTTTTTTGTTCATACCAGCGACAATCACCAACCTGGTACAGGACTGTAAAGTTGAATATGGCTAAGTTGAGTTCATGCTATGTGATTTCAAATGGCAGTCGTTTGTAGTTACTTTGCAAACCTTTACAGTCTGCTCGTATCAGTAGCAAAATGCTTCAGCCACTTCTAAACGAGCTTTTCTGTTGTTTTCAGTAGGTTTGCCGCGGAATGTAGCTACTAGCTACTGAGATAAGAGGTCATATGGATGGACTTAGCCATATCTTGCTTTTCAGTCCAAGCATATAAATGCACGTTAGTATATATGCTAGTACTATGTATAGAATAAACAAACCACTTTTCTAACCTCTTTAGCAGATCTCCTTTTCTCTTCTTGCTCATCAATTGTGCTTTGCTGTTTTCTAGTGATTTCTTGTTTTTCTTTTGTTTTTGCATGAAGATATTCTGCTTTCTTTTCTTTCCAGGCCTCAAACGAGGCCTTTGCTTCTTCTTTTTTTGTTTCCTCCTGGTATCATAGACACAAAAATACTGTAAGTATATGTATATAAAGCCATTGTTTTTTCCCATGTCTTTGACTTGCAAAAAATAAAAGTGAATACATTCTTTTTATTTGTTTTTAAGCTGCTTATAACCCATCTGTGCTGGCTTTGTTTTTGTTTTTTTGTGACTCAAAGACAAGATGAGAATATTAAATGAATATTATCTTCAATAATGTAAACAGTACAAACTAGATATCACTGTGAAAATCATAATCTAGGATGTTTTCAATGCAATTTACCAGATAATTATTAGATTATTATTGTAGTATTATTAAAATAGCAATTTTACTTTTTTTCTTTTTTCTTCTTTAAGCATTTCTTCTTGCTTTTTCAATCTTGTGGTCTCTTGTAACTTCTCTTTTTTCTTTTTAAGCCAATCCTGTATATTTGAGAAAAAGGCTGTGTGTCAGTCATAAAAAAAGAAAAACAGATTTCCAGCCATGTGGTCGGACTGTTCGAAGTTGTTTGAACTGTTAAAATTCTTACCTAATGTGAAATGAGTGCTGAAGTACCAATTCCTATGTTTTATCTGCCTTTTAGATCTAAAAGTCCATAACTACAAAACGATTGGAACAGAAAAAAGTCAGATTGTATCCTGACCTGGTATATGGCAGCCCGGAGTGAATCTGCAGCTTCAGGATGTGACTCTTGCAGAGAAACTTTCTGATCCAGAACTTTTAGTGTCCCCAAGTATTTGGACTCTGCTCTATAGGAGCCCACACTTCGTGTCCTCTGAGAGCTTTTTGCAAGAGAACTTGAAGGCCTGAGTTAAAGAAAGTTAAACAATAGCATGTAACACATGTGTTATAAGTCACCACAGGATTTACTAAGGTCCGTAGTGTTTACTGAATAATAATAGCAATTACCTGCTATCGGGAGATTTTTCACTAACATGACTTAGTCTACTTATAGAAAGGTTCGACCGATCTTCAGAGTCTTCCTAAACAGAGAAACAAGACAGGAACAAGGGAAAACAGTGTATTTCGTTATATTAACACCCTGCTCATATTTGCGGCTACCCTTAGTTCATTTCACAACATCCCAACAAAACTTGAGGTGAAATGGCTCACATGTAATTCTTCAAATGAAGTTGAATACTTTCCATCACGCTCCTTTCTGTCGTCTGAAAAAGGTCCATCTATTTAAAAAAATAGTTTTTTTAAAGGCACAGAAACAAGGTTTTATGTGGACATCTGGATAGCAGGTAGCATCTGCAATGGGAAGTTGCATTGAGAACATCTTACCTCTTGTTCCAGCGGTGTCTGTGGATTTGGAAGTAGAATGTGACTGTTGGCTTTTTGCTGAGGAAGACTTGCTGAAGGTAGTTGAGTAGTCTCCTTCAGGACCCTGTGGCAGAAAACAAATAAACAATCATTTTTTTATTGTTAGTTGGTTATTACACCAGTATTTTAATACAACACATTTTCAGATTCCTCTCATTTAACAAATCTATCTACAAAGGATGTATCTATAGATGACAGAGACTCACTCACGTTAGGAGTACGACTGTTCCTATTACTCGTGCCAGAGGATGTGTTGGTGGTGGTGATGCTGGCTCTGTCAGTTGAAGACAGCAGAATAGACACAGAGGAGGTGGAGGGTCTACTGAGGGAAGACCCAAAGTCCTCAGCCTCAGCTCGCTCGTCTGTGGGGTGAGTGCTGACCTGGAGGGCCTTCTGCCTAGGCTTAGGTTTAGGTGGCACCATTGGCTGGATGGTTTCCAGTGGTGGTGGATTAAGAACTTCTGTAACTTCTCCATCAACTGACTCTTTGCCATTTTCCCAACTCCCCAACAACAAGGACACATTGTCACCATCTGATGGCAAGGGTAATGGAGAATCCCATTGGGTAGAATGCAACGGTGTGTTCAATGCGGATTCAGTTAATTTTGGTCTTGCACTTTTGTCAAAGGGGGTCTCCAAGACACTTATCTCAGTGTCTTTGCCGTTATCTTGGTTAAAGCTTTTGGAATGTTGTGAGAGGGATGAGTCGTGCAGGTGGCTGCCTTCGGACAAGTCGCCTGGCCCATTGTCAAGGGAGTCCGATGGCAAGGTGGATTTTCCCCTTTGGGTCTTCAGAAATGACACTCTTTTTGGTCTTTCATTTTCAACCTCATCATCTGACAGCTGGAAGTCGTTGATTTTTGTTTTGCTTTTGCCAGCTCTAAATGCACTCATTCGCTTTTTTCTTGAATTGAGAAGTTCTTTAAAAACATCTGTTAAAAAATTGCATTAGTTACAATTGTTACACAACTATGCTATAATGCTGCATCCATAGATAATAATGTTGTAACAATTCACACCCTGACACAAATAAAATGGAATTAGGACACTGTTATTACCTTCTTCACCTCCATCTTCATCAAAATCATCTGAATAGGGGGATTGATTAGCTTTTAATTTACTTGCCCTGGTAGAAACCGCAGCTTCAAGCTCATCCTAGAAATGCATTAGAAAACATTACACTTAGCCAATAACTTAAGGGAGAGTTAAGGGAGGTAATGCTTAATAATCTAAATGTTAGAACTTGATGAATCTTTCAAATTGGGCTGAAGAAGGTAGATAGATACCTGAAAAGTTGTTCTTCTGGAAACTTTTGGGCTTTTAGTATAAGCCAGTGTTGTGCTGAATCCCGTACCTGCCATTACTAAACAATGGCAAATTAGTTACAATGTGAACATTTAGAACAACGTTAACCAAAGTCAAGTGGATAACTTTAGCCTTTGCTTTCTACTTGGTTAGCTAGCTAGAATAAGTAGCTAGCTAGCTAGCTGTATTTAGGGTTAACGTTGGTTAGCTGAACTGAAATGTTAAATTATTATCGACCCAAACCAGCAGTATACCAATATTTTTTTCACTCTACAGTTAGCAAGTTAACGTTTTGTCTCTATGACGTTAATACTACTAGTGCATAGCATAAACTAAATTACCAGTGGCTACAATAAATTGGGTAACGCGTTGCACCGCGCACGTCGTAAAGGGGGTAAGGTTGTTGACTGCTGTTACCTATGGTAACGAGGGAGAACTAGAGGAGTGTCTTCTTCTTTAATACTTTTTTGGAAGTTGGCACTCTTTAGTGTATTACCGCCACCTTCTGTCAAATGTGTCCTTAAAAACTTTTTCTCAACTATTTTGCAAATTCTTTATGTCAATTTCATAACAAAAGAGGCACTCTCTTGACTTTGATCTCGCTTGATATACGCTCAACCTGAGCAGGAACTAAAAACCACAGTAATAATGCTCAAACTTTAACCTCCTTACATCTCAGAACACAACAACAACTAAATGTGGTTCACCCTTTATTGGCATGTCTTCTCACGGGTCCTACATAATGGTGACTGTCTGACTGTGATCCTTTTCACTTCATTATCATTACTATTGCATGGTCACTCAGGATCGCCTGCAATAAGCCCCATAGCAGTTAAAGCCTTTCACCTATTTGAATTGTCTCAAACCTGTTTGCATATGGTATATTACCAACTGCTATTTCCTCAGCATTACCTTTCCAGTTTATCCAAAATTGTCTAGCAGCATGCCTACATTTATTACATTTCCTAAATTTCCTAGAGTTCACTACTGTTTCAGAAAAACTATTCTTCCCAGTCATACTTTGTACACAACTTGAAGCACACACTCGCTTTACTTTAGGCAAAAACTATTGACCAGTTTTATTCTTTTTTTCTCTCTCTCTTTTAACAAGGGTCAACCTTGGTTGTGTGGAGAACGTTCTTGAAAACATGTTACCAAAACAACACATACACACACGCTTGCACGCATTTTTGCACTGAGTGTACTAAAAATAAGGAAATATTGTTCACTCTTTGGGCTGAAGAGGGAGTTGTAGGGTTGCCTGGGAGTGAGATGAGGCAGAGATGTAATTGTTGGAACCTTGGAGATTATGTCACCCCAGTCTATCAACTGCAGAACAAAAGCCTTCCAAGATTCTAAGATCTTTTCATATCTCATGTAAAAAAAAAAATTCACAGAACAAGCATATCAATCATAATATTACTAATTTTAGACTATGCGTCTGCACAAGAGCATTAGTTGGTTGCACTTAATATTTGCATTCAATATGGTTCAATTTCAGATTTACAGTATGTTGTATTTACTTCTACACACTTGTCTGGCACATCCGAAAAGAAGGCAAGCGCAGATGGCAATTTGGAAATCAGTTTTTTTTTTTTGTTGTTTGTTTTTTCACCTCAGAATTCAGAATGCATCATTAGTTATCCCAGCTGTATTCTCATGGACAAAGTGTGCAGTAGTCCTCTTTACACAAACATGTATCCTGGGGACAGTAGATGTAACTTGCTGTGTGTGTTTGTCTGTGGGTTGTCTTTCTGACAAATTGAATGAATTCCTCACAAATTGGTGTCTGCAAAGTGTTCTAGTAAATTTATTGAAGCAGACACTATCTAATTATTCCAGCACAGGCGCTCATCCTCTGTCACCCATATGTAATGTTCATGTTATGCAATGCCACACAACCTGCTTTGTTCACATGGAATGTCTCTTTTCATTTCAGGTTGCGAATTCTATTTTGATTGATTGATTTTTTTTTCTGCCACGTGTTTTTAAGTGGATATGTTAATGTGACCATAGCAGGGAGATTGTGAGGTACACAAAATATGTATAGCAAACTCGATGTCCAATCATTTTTCTAATATGCTGTCTTAACAATTCCATTGAAGAAAGGAACCGTAGCCATGCGTATTAACCTGCAGAGGATACACACAGGTTTAGTCTGGCAGGTACAAAGCACAACAAAAGAGTCGTCTGGTGATATGCATGTTGTATAGTATGATGCCATAACACATCATATCTATGTCTTTTTAGGATATGAAACCCAATTTAAATAAATGAAAATATATATATATTGTACGGACTTTTGCGGGACCACCCACATAGTGAACATACAGCACATTTAATAAAAGGGGTTCTATAGAATGATATGACAGTACTTAAGATTCCTAGTTTCCCCCTTCTTATTTTATCATTGTGTGGTTGGTCGCTTAAAATAAATGGAATTTGTTCAGATGTGTCCAGTCAACTCCAGCTGGAAACAGCTTGTCAAAACATCCTTGGTTTCTCGTTTATTGAATTAGGCTATCATATGGTTCCATCTGGGAGGCTTTCCCCAAAGGGAGATGAAAACAGATGGCAACTCATTCCAAGAGCTTTCATTACTCCCAATCAGTTAATGCCTTAATCCACTCAGACTTTGTTCCTGGAATAAAGACTCCCCTTAATCAGAACTGTAAAAGTATGAGAACAGAATATTGAGGCTTTGTCATTTTTAGTATCTTATTAAATCTGTTTGTTGTCCTTTGTAGTTAGGCTAATCGAAACAACATCATTTTATTGTCCATTATTTTTGAATGAGCAAAGGTAAGAAAGTATGACAAGCCAAAGATATGGTACAGTACATATACAGGAGAACTCCCTGGCGGGACTCAAACAGACAAAAGGCAGATGTCCAACTTATACTAATCCCTGGATGCAACAGTCACATCATTTTAGTCAATCTTATTAATTACAATCAAATTGTTACATAATTTCGGGCAGTTTACAGAAAAATATACTTCCAAGTCTTTGTCAGAGGTACACATATATTGTAATTGATAGACTTTTTTTGTGTACCGTATAAGAAAAATGTTGACATTAAGTAGATGACTTGAATTCACTCGGACACACAGTAGCATCTCATCTATCCACTCATCTTTCTATAAGGAAGGGTGGTAAGCGTTTCTACCCCCACATGTTTATTATTTAAACTCTGAAATGTGTTTGTTGTGTTAGATTAAAACATGGCTTCTCAAACATGATCATCTAGGCTGCATCTATTTCTGTTAACTCTCTGAAGTCAGTCAAATCAAATATTGACGTGAACTTTGAGGATTTGAGACCACACAGCTTACGTATTTGGAATGCGCCAAGGAAATACAGTGGGCCAAGCTCCACTTAGAGTTGCAATCAGCAATCAGATGCTGTGCCAAAGCTCAATGCACAACAGTTACCATCGTCCCCCATGCGGCAACGATGCTCAGCTTTGGCACACGGCAATGAATCCACAGTTAGAAGGGAAGTAATGAGTTAGCAGCCACTGTCTATAAAAGCCCCCCGTCTACAAGTTTATCCATATTTAGTAGAATAGCTTTTAAGTCCACGTCAAATAGCCTTGAAGTCAGACTGTGATCAGACTTGTGTATGTCATCAGAGATCAACATCAGTGGGCAGCAAATCAGCCTACATTTCTTGTGAAAATGTCAAACTGTTTGCTAAAGTGCCCACCTTAGATTATTGCATAATGGATAATAAAACAACTTAAATGCATACATAGCACACACTGTAAGTCATGTGATAACATCTCTGTGACCTTCATGGACATATTTTCATGCGTACTTTTCTGTTTCGTATATTGGTGTTTCCCTTACCTCCTACAGAAATAAAAGAAAAATCCCAGTGCTTTTTGCCCTGTGGACTAAGCAATGTTTTATTTGTTAGTATGTTAAACTACCAATATGTGTTACGTATATTATTACACCAGTTTCGGTGGATTAGACAATAGCAGAATCTAGATATCTGTGAAAAAATTTTGAGTATAGTCATGTGTTGTACAATGTCTCTCCTGTCCAATTCACTTCTGTTTCTGAAGATGAGGAGAGGTGAGGAGAGGAGAGGAGAGGAGAGGAGAGGAGAGAAGAGGAGAGGAGAGGAGAGGAGAGGAGAGGAGAGGAGAGGAGAGGAGAGGAGAGGAGAGGAGAGGAGAGGAGAGGAGAGGAGAGGAGAGGAGAGGAGAGGAGAGGAGAAGAGAGGAGAGGAGATAATTGCGAAAAACATTGACCCTGAAATTAAGATTTGCACCAGATTACACCACCATTTATCAATTTTGTCTGTTTGGATTTTTTTTTTGCAGTAAGGTATCTTTCAAGTCCAAGACTGGGTCTATGCTACAATATATTTTGTGCCCAAAAATTGTTGTCCTTGTAAACTAAGACACAAATGCTAATCTCTCATTCAGACTCACGTTTATAACGTTTTGAAAATACAGAGTGGTTCTTTGTTACATAATATGTTACATAAATATGATTCGTATTTGCATCAAATGCATCAAAAATAAATTCCCTCTTAAATTCCAGTTTGGACAAGAAAATAATCATAGGCATGCAGCTTCATGCGATGTGCGGGATTTACTGCAGAACGTAATGTAGGCGCCATAGTGCATGTTAAATGTACTCCTTTTAGAAGAAGGAGTCTATAAACATTTGGGTAACGTGACTCATCAAAAAGTTCAAATCAAGAAAATCTATGAAGTCATCCAGCGCGCATAGGGATGTGTATCTAAAATCATCTTGCACTTGCACGGTCCACTGCTTGTGCGGCTTTAACTACAATTTAGTCTGGTGCAGCGCAGACCAAATATAGTCCAACCTACATGCACATGGATTGGCCAGTTTGCGTGTTTCGTTAGTCTCCTATTGGTTTGTGGTAATGGTATATTGCTCATCACGTTATTTATTATTAATACTCTATGTGGTTGGTGGGTTTTCTGCCAACGATTTACCAGAGTATAGGGACAGAAATTGGCAGGTGAGAGTCAGAAGAAACAGAGTAGTCTACATCTCTTCATGGTCATTGGATGGAGTTTATTTCAGAGACCAGAGTTACCAGTTCATTACGCCAGATGTTTTCCAGTGGAAGCGGATAGAATATTAGCAAAGCATGTTTTGCGCAAAATTGAAAGAACTGAAAATATCTGGAGAATGTCCCTTCTCCAATATCAGAGAAAATGATGAGCCTGTGGACTTTGACAAATGCTCAAGTGACCGCGCTGCTGATGTATTACCCATTTCCAAAGATGTGCATTCAAATACAAGTAAGGATCTACCTCGAAGGAAAATAAGCAAGTCGAAAGTCAACCTTCATACATTAGGAGAGAGCGTCAGAAAATTAGTATGCCCTGAGGTAAGTTTTTATGACAGTGCGTAGTGTACATTTGGATCATTATGCAGGCTATCTGTTCTATATTTTCTGTGATATTTTTTTCTTACCATGCATCATAAATAAACAGACGGTATAAGTTTGATTTCAATGAATGCAGCTTAAATCCTGTCACTGCTTTTTATTGCTTAATCAATGCCTCAACACAATTATGAACATATAAATTGTATTCCCGGTAGAGGGATATGATTTTAATGAAGCTCGAGTAAGGGCATACAGAATTAGCCATTTTAGATGTTATGCCCTTTTTGTACAGTTTCAAAGACTATGCATCGCTTTTCATCAAATGATGAGACTGCCATTGTATAGATTGGAAATGGATAGGTAAGTACAGCATATGGATATTATAAGATACTTAAAATGTACGATGCTCCTAAAACAAATACTGTTTAAAAATTTGAAACGAAAGTTTCGTATTGACTGCCTTTCAATATAGATTTTTTTAAATGGAAATGTCTATCTGTAATGTTATTTAAAAAAAAAACAAAAAAAAACATGGAGTGTGAACTTTTTTTCTTTCCAGTCCAGCTGTGTGTAATTCAGACATCGTTCCAGAAAGGGCCATTGATAACCCAGCTCATTTATTAGAAATCATGAAGACTTGCTCAAGCAAAAAAGGTAATTTCTAGCTAAGCCATCTTTCACATCTGATTGTGTTTCCATTGAGCCTAAAACATGAACTCTAGGTCAAAGGTTTTGTGCTCTGCGTTTTAATTCAACCTTTTCTGTGTTTAATCACCAGGAATAAAAATGGACGACTTGAAAGTTGCCCTCGGTGAGGAGCTGTTCAAAATATGTTATGAAGAGGATGGCCATATTTTGAGAGTAGTAGGGGGAGCTCTCCACGACTTCCTTAACAGCTTTAACGTCCTGTTAAAGCAATGCGTGCCGTCAACCCCAGACAGAGTGGTTCGTGTAAATGAGGCCTCTGTGCTGTGCTTAGACAAGGATCCGGGTCTGCTTACTGTCTATTACTTCAACCCTCACCCGGCCACTGATCTCTTCTTTCCTGGAGTCATCAAGGCTGCAGCGAGCCTTTTATACCTCACCACTGTGGATGTGTCGATGGAACCAGCGAGTGCCATGGAGAGAAGCTTCCAGTCCAGCCCTCAGCCCTGCCTGTTATACAGAGTCGTTGTGAAGGACACCAAGAGCCTGAGCCCCAGTCCCCTCCGAGCGACCTCCGCTGGTACCATACCAACGTCAATGTTCTCGACCATCTTCCCTTTTCATTTGTTCCTGGACCCGGACTTGGTCCTGGTGCAGGTCGGAGATGGCCTCAGGAAACGAATGAGCCGTAAGGATAGTCTCAGACGACCCGCGACCTTCCAAGAGCATTTCTGCATTGTCTCGCCCCAGATCAAATGCACATTCCAAGACATTCTGAGCATGCTGAACACCCAGTTTGTGATCCGGATTAAGCATGGAACCTCCAAAGCAGACAGCACAGGGAAGGTAGGTAGACATCTCAATGGAATATACGACCCAACCTTCCCATCGGTGACTAAGGAGGAATCAAAGGTGATCCAAATGTTGACTGAGTTAAATTTAGTCTGCCGAGAGTCTGTTTATCAGTGTGGGCCTTAATTAGTGGAATACTCAGCCTTGGGAGGAGATCGTCTCTATACCCCAGGAGGAGATCAGAGGCAAATGTCAAACCGAGTCATTCATCAAAGACACCGCAACGCCTATACTTTTGTATTGCCAGTTGTTAAGTAATTTTCCCTCATTATGAACCAATGAAAGTCAGAATTAAAATCACTTTTTAGTATAAACAAATCATTTAACAATCTAAAACATGCTCCAATTAATGTTCTTCCTTTCCCAAGTAGAATTGTTATTTAAGGACATTTAGTCAATCATTTGTATTGCTAGATGTTGTATTGCAGTGTCCAACAACAAGGGAAGAGATGAAACATTGTTTTCCGTAAATCTACTTTATTTATTTTGTAAAACACTATATGTTTACTGTACCAATTTTAAGGGAGAATAATATTTTTGGGATCTTAGCAAAATCACTCATAGATTTGCTAATAGATAGATTTTTAAGCCCTTCTCTTATATCCTTCTCTTCTGATTTCTTTATTTTCCCTCCTAGCTCATGGATCTTAAGGGCCAGATGATATACGTTTCTGAGTCCAATGCTATCTTGTTCTTGGGCTCCCCGTGTGTGGACAAGCTTGATGACCTAACGGGTCGTGGTCTCTACCTGTCAGATATACCAATCCATAATGCTCTGCGTGATGTGGTCCTGGTCGGTGAGCAGGCAAAGGCGCAGGACGGCCTGAAGAAGCGGCTGGGGAAGGCCAAGGCTGCCTTGGAGCATGCTCACCAGGCCCTGGGGGATGAAAAGAAAAAAACGGTGGACCTGCTATTTACCATCTTCCCTGGTACTGTAGCTCAACAGCTATGGCAAGGATACACTGTGCAGGCCAAAAAGTTTGACAATGTCACCATGCTGTTTTCCGACATTGTGGGCTTCACGGCCGTCTGCTCTCGCTGCACTCCAATGCAAGTGGTCACTATGCTGAGCGAGTTGTACACAAGGTTTGACCATTACTGTGGAGAACTTGATATCTACAAGGTGAGTTTGAAAGCTATCAAGGAGAAAACGCCTTATCCCCAAAGGCAAAGTTTGAATCTTTAAATCACCATCAGAAAATCTAGCGTGTGGTAAACTTTTGGACTACATATATTAAGTTGTTGTTTTTATTTTACATTGGTTTGAGCATTCGACCTGATCCCAAATGGAGAATGGTTGTCACTTTAAATTAATGATGATTTTACTGGATTTTGATCCAAGTTTTTTTTGGGCTCAGAGAAATACGCATTTTTGTAAAGCAGACCATCAATTATTAAATGTTTTTCTCTTAAATCAAAGTCAACAGTATCCAAATAGAAAAAAACATTTTACATGCTTTTAACCGAATTTGGAAAAGACTATTTATTTTCTGTACAAGCTAAGGACCTGCAAAGGTCATATAAGGTGTACAATTTTACACACATTTTCACTGTAGTTTCACAAAGAGAGACAGCAAAATGACCTAATCCTTTTAAACAGCCTTATCTTGGATAGCATGTATTAGGACAGGCTGTACTTGTATCCAAACCCAGTTGCACACACTCAATCTAATCTGCTGGGAGGTTGGCTGTGTAATCAATGTGTCATGGAAGAATAACAGAGAGAGGAGCACGTTTGACAAATATCTCGCAAAATACTGGGAAGTCAAAGGTGCTTTCAGGACCGTTTCCACTCCACATGTGGGTCTAAAAATAGTCTAACTACTTTACACAACTATTGAGTGCTTCACTGCTCAGAGTTACATGTCAAAGACAAAGAGAAACCTTTCTGGCTTTGAATATCTTGGGTCCTGGGAAGAAGCCACAACCACTGCTTGTTTTATTGGCATCCGCTGCATAGGCCAAAATATTTACCTTTCTACCAACAAGGTTCAAGCCTAAGGTGTTGAATTTTATTTTCTACTTGCCATAAAAATGCAATACAAATTTAAATAAATATGCTTTTTTTCTTTTGAGAGTTTAACAGCTAGAGTCCTTTTGAAATGCTGCTATAATTGTTCAGCTTTACAGGCAGTACAAATCAATTGAGCTCTTGGCACAGCAGCGTTTTTAAACAGACGTTTCTAGAGAGACTCCACATAAGTATAACTGAAAAGAAATGATAGGTTAAAGTAGATCTAATTTAAGCCTCACTTTATCAGTAATATTTGAATAGAAAAGCTTCACATTTTTATGAGTTGAAAAAGAACCTGACTCCAAACCCGCAGTATAACGTTAATGCTCAATACATTTCTAGTTGTGAAAGTTGTTTGTCAATGATCCCCTTTCTTTTGGGGGTTAGCATTATTATTTTTATAGTTCAACTTTTACTCCTAGGTGGAGACTATTGGTGATGCCTACTGTGTAGCTGGTGGCCTGCACAAGGAAAGTGAGACCCATGCTGTCCAGATTGCACTCATGGCTTTGAAGATGATGGAACTGTCTGACGAAGTCTTGACACCAGCTGGTGAACCAATTCAGGTGAGGGTCAAACCTATAATACTATGGGTTTATATTTATATAACATATTTATATTTATTCATATTTATACAATTTCATGCATGATTGAACGTTTGTCTGTCCTAAAACACTGTGTAATTATTATTATCTGCGGATGGTTTATTAATGGTATATTACATATAAATGCTGTACATTTATGTAAGAACAATACGTCATTAGTTGGTTTTGTATTACCCCATGTTCCTTTTACAGATGCGCATAGGTCTTCATACTGGCTCAGTTCTGGCTGGTGTGGTTGGTGTCATGATGCCTCGATACTGCCTTTTTGGGAATAATGTCACACTGGCAAATAAGTTTGAATCCTGCAGCACACCTGGGAAGATCAACATCAGTCCTACAACCTACAGGTGAATGGTGCTTCCGCACTGCATTACCACGCTGTTGTTTTAATATGTTTATAATGGCAGCTGGCAATGCAGTCACAGGATTGTAAATGCAATGTAAGTGGTCCTGTGGTGAGACACGGAACTTGCTATTCTTTAACATTGTTGTGTTGTAAGCAGCCACTGAATGTCACAATACGAATAACTTGAAGCAAAAGAGGGAACAGTTTGTCAGTCCCGGAGACATTTTGTTTGGACAAGCAAACTGTACAAATACCATGTCAGATGTTTGTTTATTCTTTGGAAGGACATTCCTCCACTGGCTACAAATTAGTTAAAATTTTAGACTTATGTTTGATTTGTCCTGTGGGTTTTCCTTCTAGATTGCTGAAAGATTGTCCAGACTTTATCTTTATTCCAAGGAGCAGAGAGGAGCTTCCAGCCAACTTTCCTGCAGATATTCCTGGTGTTTGTTACTTCTTAGAGGCCTTTGATCAAACATCCTTGAAATCTAAGGATTACTCTAAAAAGGATTAGCCCGGCAACAGCAATACCAACACCATACATGAGTTAACATAAGTTGGACCACTAAGAGGGACATGGCACTCCAAACATGTGAGGCTTCAAGATGTTACTGTTCATAATAGATACATCACAGTATACCATCATACTTGCTTTCCGAGTGGTGTTGTATTCAGAAATATATATGATGATTTAAAAAACGTCTTGTCATCCTGCGGTTTAGTAAAAAGTAGTCCTGTCTTGTTTTAGACTCGGTAGTCCTCACTCCCACCCCAAAACAATTCTGACAGTGTTCTATAGTGAATTATAGGAAAAGCTTTGATGATGATTATTAACAAAACGTTCTAATTGGTTGATGGTCATTTGCCAGTCTTTGCGCGTACAGGGAAATTCCTTTTTCCACTTTGGATGAGCACTTGTTTATAATGTAGTAGTCAATTCACCACGTTTGTTCATATCACTGTTTTTTCATACTTTCAACAAGATTTTGTGGACTACGTCGATGTGGACCTCAGTTAATCTTATATATATATATATAAAAAAAAAAGGAAATGTTAAAGTGTTATTTTTGTAATGTAAATCAACAATAAATGTTATTAAAGTACTGTTGAATGACTCTATTATTAAGCTTTTATCAAAACGACGGACTTTCAAGGGCACACGCTGTAGTAGCCACTTAAAAATATAACATCATGTACATTTTGATCTTATCCAGATCAGTCTCTCTAGGGCTGGGCTTCCTAACATTATAAGACTAGTCTCTATAAAAAGGTAAAATGTGTTATTAAATAGTTTACGTTTAGCACTCCTCCCATCACTGTTACAAAGTATGGTACACTGGTCAAAAACCATTCATAATACTTGAGGATAGGTTAAGCATTATGTTTCAAGAATCAATACTATAACCATGATTTACGTAGTGTATTAAAAAATGCCCGCAAAGGTAGCTCATTTGCACAAACAATTGGCATATGGCAATTATCTTAATTATTTGGATGGATATCAAAATAGCCTATGAACTATACCCCACTGAGAAAAGGTTAGCCAGTGTTTCATATATTAGTAAATCAATGAATTTGCATACTGTATAATGCGTACATGTAAGACAAAATTGCATTAGTGTCCTATATGACATGAAATGTTATATAACATTTTAGTTTGTACTCTCAGTAGCAGACTACATATACTACAAAAGTAAGAAACAATCATAAAAGTACATAATGAACTCAAAATGACATCCAAATAAACTAAGATAATATATGTGATTATCTCTCAATTATGTTGGTTTAATTGAAATCCCAGTGATTCTAACCGTAGCACTAAAGTGCGCTAGATGGGAATTTTTTCATCTAAATCTATAGTTTAGGGACAACCCACAGCTTGTTTTTGAGTGGACAGTAGGGATGTGCGTGTAATTTTCTCGACATCTGATTTGACGGACAAACTGTTCGTTCCAGGGGGAAAATACAGGAATGGAGGCAAGATATTTGACCATCTACGAGCGATGAAGGTTCATTATTTTTCAACGATAACTCAACATTAAAGGAATCGAAGAACTACTCGAAAATGGTACGTTAACAATCACAAGGCTATTCGCACGGTCTATATTGTGATGCCAGCTTGGCTATTGCCTAAAGAAAATATCCTTTCGAATGTTGTGCAATTTGCTTAATAGAGGTTCAATACAAAATTCGTAGACATGTACATGTACATAATTTCGTACTGTCCAAATTCATATTCACAGTTAAATAACGCATCACTGGCTTTAGGTCTATTAGTCCAAATAGCATAACATACAGCAGTTATTTCCGTAATAGAGTATCAACCCCGGTTAGAAAATTGTGCATCAAGTAAAGGTTACTCGTCGGTGCATTTCATATTAACCTATTTTCATGCTAAATGATTTGTGCTTTTTTCTCTTGCACATCAGTATGGTTTTGTAAACCACGCCCTGGAACTTCTCGTATTAAGAAATTATGGCCCTGAAGTGTGGGAGGACATCAAGTGAGTTTCTTGATGTGTTTCTTATTTATTAATCACAGTTTTTTCAAGCTTGCTGATTGTCTTTTACAAGACAAACCAAAATGCAAAACACAATAAATTGTCCCTACATGGTTATACGAATTGTTTCTAAGTTGTTCTATATCTAACAAAGAAACTTCCCCATGACAACTGTTCTGTAAAGTCATGACTACTTTTTCTGACATTGAATTGTTGTGGTCCATTAGTCTATGCCAAACAAAGTTGTTGTGTTCTATCATTTATTTTAAAAGTCATCTTGTGGGGTTCATTCAACCTTGAGTCATTGTGGGGGTTCATTCATTATTTAGTGGTGCTCAATAAAGCCAAAATATTATCAAGTAAAAAAAACCTGGAATGGCATGTGTTTAGAAGAGGTGTTCACCCCTAACTCTTCTATTGGAATAAACTACTATTAAAATAGACTTTAGTATATCACCTCTTGTAAAAGTAAAAATCTATTCACATTCATGTATCAGAGCTCTAATTAATTTGTTGAATAATTTACCATAAGCATGATGTGATGGAATGATTAATGATGCCTAATTTATTAACTAACCTCGCCATGAGAGTGATATTATCAAAAGGGAGAAGGGTGTGTTCAAAAACAGTGCGCTTAAATTGTAAAGGCACAGTTTAAACTTTCTTTTTTTTATTAACAAAGGTTATCATAGTTAAAATATTGATTTGCCAACTTCTTTATGGCCATTTGATGTGAGAGTGCTTTGATATCCCCTACCCTCTCTAGCTGAGTCACAAATGGCCAGTTTACAGGTTAATCAGTAACCAATTAGTAAACTAATTAGAGTTGCAACAACCTGCAATTAAATATTTCTTGTATGTTCATGATGTACCTATCCTGAAATCAGTGATGATCGTAATAACCTTTACATAAATGTGCATACAGTATAGGTTCCCAATGTTTCACAACATACTCTATGTTGTTGTTGAAAATAATGGAATTGTAACGGCCTTCTGAACATAAAATAATATGTATCATAAGAAAATGTTTTTTAAAACCAATTTGGTGAAAACCTCTGTCAAGGTATGCTTCGATTTTCTTGTGAGAGTGCTTGTCTTTTTTATGGATGCCTACAATAGAGTCAGTTTAAAATAACCTAGGACCCTGCAGCGGTTGTCATCTGTAGCATGACAGCTTTTTTGTGTGCTCAAATATTTAGCCTGATCCCAGTTTATTTTTCATCCTAAGTCTGGACAGTTCCAGACTTGACCCAAGCTAAAAGAACAGAGCAACAGCTGCCTTTGTGTAAACATTTTCAGTTTGGTCATGTCTAATCCAACAAAAACTCCCATCTCCTTGTTATCTCTGCTTACGTAATTTAAATTATTTCATGCATAATTAATAAAGTTTGGTCTGTTATTATTTTAGGCAATTGAAAAATGTCTAAAATATATTTTTTTCTTTGAAAACAAGCTAGTTGCAACCAGCATAGCAAATCAATGTTGTTTTCTCAGCTTGTGTAAATAGACCTCATTAGAATTCCTTGAACAGATGTTTGTAGCTTTGCCAAATGCATTAGAATGCCAGATAATAACCAAATAACCCATAGTTCTTCTTAAGATGCAGATGATTTAATGCCTTGGACATGTAGGTATACACATGTAGGTAGTTATTCTTAACATTCCTTAACCTTAGTAGCAATATTCCAAGATATAAACTCGAGTCATTGGTCGAGTCATGATGGGTGTTCCAATATAGACACATTTTGAATTAGCTTGTAATCTTCTTTTACTGTTGTTGAAGTCAATGGTACGTCAGCTTTACAAACAGCTAAATTGGCCTTTTCGTGTCAGTGTACGTTGAACCTGCATTAGAACACCTGGGGGATTTGGTGATTCTGTCTTTGATTTGTTGTAAACAATAACCAACTAGTACTTAATTGATGAGGAAGCCATTTTGGGGGAAATATGCGTTATTTGCATTTCAGTGGTGGAATTACAGACATTCACCAATGATTTGTCAATAACCTGTTGTGATAAATAATACCATTTAATAATACAACTTGAATGAATTGGGTTTATATTTTATTTTACTGTTTAATGTTTGACATGATGACTTGTAATTATTAACCTAAATTTCTATCAAGGCGAGAGGCTCAACTTGATGTCGAGGGTCAGTTTCTTGTTAGAATCATATATGACGATGCCAAAACATACGATCTCGTTGCAGCAGCAAGTAAAGTTCTCAGTAAGTGGCCACATAATTGTTCATATATACTACATGTCATATTCAGTCCAACATTAGAAAGTTCATTTGCAATTTGTCCTGCTTTGCTTGGTCATAGAGAACGTACATTCTAACAGCTGTGTTCTATGTTTCAGAGATTGAAGCAGGAGATATTTTACAGATGTTCGGGAAGATGTTTTTCGAGTTTTGCCAAGAGTCCGGATACGACACGATCTTGAGGGTTTTAGGATCTAACGTCCGTGAATTCCTCCAGGTGAATGGCGTTGCATTCTATCTTTATATCTACTCTGACAAATAAACCTAACTTTACGTGCTGTGGTTTAACATTTGAGAGCTCCATTATCAATGCCATCATTATATTATACTAAGATTCTTTTAGGATTAAAACTGTTGTAAAGAGGCATGTAATAAGGGTTCCATCTTAAGATGGATGATAACTCTGTAATGGCTCACATGGTGCTTCATCTTTCCTCCAGAATTTGGATGCCCTCCATGACCATTTGGGTACCATTTATCCTGGGATGAGAGCTCCCTCATTCCGTTGCACAGATGCAGAAAAAGGAAACAATTTAATCCTGCACTACTACTCGGAGAGGGAAGGTCTTCAGGATATTGTGATTGGCATTATTAAGACTGTTGCCCAACAAATACACGGAACAGAGATAGAAATGAAGGTTAGGTTATATGTTTATGAAATAGTTGAAACACAAAGTGTATTGGGTATGTTGTGATGTTGTGGTATGTTTTAATTTTTTGGACGGCCTCAATTTTCTCTGAGGCAAATTTAGGGATGCAGTGCTCACAATATTCTGTCACAAGTTAATGTTGAGGTGAAATGAGGTTTAAGTTTTTCCTTCAATATTTCTAGATCTGATTACTAGATCTCGAATCTGTCCTATGCATGTTCTACATCAAATTCCAAATAATAATAATAATGATAATAAAGCATTAGTTGTATAGCAATTTTTTTTAGAAAGTAAAAAAAATTAAATAAAAAATAAGATTAACAATGAACAGTACCATGTACAATAGATATGATCAAATTTAAAGTTAATTATAATAGGATTGCCAGAGAATACAATTCAATTAGGAATATAAATACCTATTAAAAGTGGTAAGGAATTTATTGTTTTAAACTTCGAAGTTAAATTATTATGCGAATGGTACATGTTTGGTTAAAATTCAATGACAGACGCTCGAAATGTGACACCCAATTTCTGGACATTTTGGCCAGGGTTACCATAGTAACGGTGCGCAAAGAGACAGCATGTTGACGTCAGCAAGCCTTGTGCCCAGTAACCCTCGGAGCCATTTAAAAACAGCAGACCCCTAAATCCAAACTTCGAGTTTTCATTGCTTGTACTATTTGGCATATGATTTAAATAAAATGACATCTTCAAAATATTTTACTGCAAAATGTATACGTTGACATGCTGATTATTTTTATTGCATTTATAAAATTGGACACCATTCACAGATTATTTACGTCAATGTTATGTAATGATTTGGTTTGATTTACCTGCTTTTGACAGTGTTAGTGTTCAATGTTTTGTTTTTTTTACGCAAAATCTTCTCAACTTTTGATAGATTGATCACACAGTTGATACACTTAGGATTTCTAAACAATCCTTCGTCATCCAAACTCTTTGATTCTTAGCGTGTGTGTGTTATCCTTCTTCCGTTTCAGGTGATCCAACACAAGAGCGACAATTGTGACCACATTAAGTTCCTGATTGAGGAGAAGGACTCTGAGGAAGAGGCCTTTTATGAGGATCTGGATGGCTTTGAGGAGAATGGTACTCAGGAGACCAGGATGAGTCCCTACACCTTCTGCAAGGCCTTCCCCTTCCACATCATGTTTGACAAGGACCTGGTGCTCACACAGTGTGGGAATGCCATTTACCGTGTGCTACCACAGGTGCACATTTAGCTGTGGTTTTATCAAAGGTTTCTCAGTATTTCGTTGAAAAGGCCACATAAAGATGTTATTGTATGTCTGCGTCTAATTGAACTATTTGTGTGTGATTGTCTTCGTCAGCTTCAGCCTGGGACTTGCAACCTACCCTCGGTTTTCTCTTTGGTGCGTCCCCACATCGATTTCAGTTTCCACGGCATCCTCTCACACATCAACACTGTCTTTGTTCTGCGAAGCAAGGTATGGGGAGATCACCACCACTCATGACTTTTGACTTCTGCAGCTTTTTTAGTAGTGTCAAACGACATTTGCCTTATCACCAAACAACCCTCACTAAAAGTGTATGCGTGAAATTGTGTATTACGTTCGACCTGATCCTAAAAGGAGGGTCTGCTAAATGTGGAGACAGTGGAAAATGAAGATGAGCTCACCGGTGTTGAGATAAGCTGTCTGAGGTTGAAAGGCCAGATGATCTACTTGCCTGAGGCTGAGAACATCCTGTTTCTGTGTTCACCAAGGTAAGCATGGAGCAGTGTCTTTCCAACCAGAATCCCCGCATCAACCAATCATTTGGTCAATCAATGTAAACGAGCTAATCCGTTGGCTCACCGTCTTGTCTTTGCTGTCACGTCCCAGTGTGAGGTAGTCAAGGCCATAACTCTCTAACCTATTAAACCCAAACCTTCACGCAAGGTTGGAGCATCAACAAACAAACCCCTAGTAAATCTGAATACACAACGTCCATTTTGTCTCTTTGTACAACCATGTGACCTATTCCTTATCTGATCCTGAAATAACATATGAACCCATCAAATTTTAAAATATATCCAAGGCAACCTTTCTACATGTCATGAGTTGAACATGGCAGGCCTGATATTTTGTATTGATTATTTGCATTAATCAGCCACCTGGTTGTGGGTTATAGCTGCAGCCCTTGGTCCAACAGCTGTTTTTCATGTTTTCCAGTGTTATGAACCTGGATGATCTGACCCGGAGAGGTCTGTACCTGAGTGACATCCCCCTGCATGATGCCACGCGGGATCTGGTGCTGCTGGGGGAACAGTTCCGCGAGGAGTACAAGCTGACCCAGGAGCTGGAGATCCTGACGGATCGCCTGCAGCACACACTCCGAGCCCTGGAGGACGAAAAGAAGAAGACAGACAGGTTTGAAACATCTGTCATCGATAGCTGAACTCACCATTAACACACTGGACATACAAGGCTTTAGCCAATGACGTTGAGTGATGTTTTATGGATTGTATTACAATAGGTGTACCACCATGCGTTGAACTGTTCACTAATTTCCCCATGCCCGATTGTAGGTAGTTTCACTAAGCTTCTAGCAATATTTATTTAGGATTTGTTTCTGAGTAATGTGAAGTTTTGAAGAACGGTACGACCAAATATGTGCATTTTGTATCGCCATTGTGGGAATGATGTTTTTTTCATTTTTTTAATCCTGGACTCAAACTATTTACTGACAGCCAAATATAGCTGTGTTTACAAAGCAGATGATACCATATCTAGTCATCCCTCACCACCTGGGTACGTACCTTCGTTGCCACGGTTATTCTTGATGTAAGAGTGACAGTAACTCCTTAATAATCTGTTTTGCATCTAGGATCTAGCATCTTTGCTTTTCAAGGTATAATAAAAAGCCCTCCTAATCACTCTTAAAAGTTAAGCAGTTGGGGAAGTGGTCCAACAATGAAATATAACCTGCACGCTCAGCCAAGCCGGGCCTAACCAAGGCCACTCGGAGCACATCGTTTGTCACAGCTGTTTTTACCGAGAAGCCTACATGAGTCCCATCTCTGGTCGGGTGATAGATTTGACTGTATGTAAAGGGCCTGTCACAGCAATTTGTTTCCAGCAGCGGGCACTGACTGCAGTGAAGCCGGGAGGAAGCTGCCTAATAAGCTTGCGGAAGAAAGGCCTCTCGTCTCAGGAAAAGACACTCTCCTCACCGTTGGGTTTCATTATCATTCCTGTTATGTTCCCGGGTCTAAGTGTGTCTCAGGAGATGACTCAGCCCTGACAACATTGATTAGGGTTGTAGTGCCCCTCTCTCTGTGGATGCAGGTTACTTTGATCCACAGGGTTGTAGATGTTTGTATTGAAGTTTAAAGATAATACACTTTAGGCTGGAAGGAGAATCCTCGCGGAACTCATGAATACTTCAAAACAATTACCTCTTGGGCTTTCCGTGGGGCATATTAGTTGATATTTTAAAGCTCATCAAGTCATTTTTACATTCCGGTGCCTCAATATTACACATCTGTTAAGGTTTTGGTCATTAAGCTCTGAAAATAAAAGTTGTGTGGTTGGAAAGCAGATCAGACAGCAGGACTCGGAATGCCTCATTTGCCATCCCATGCTGATGCATCATTTACAATATTTGGGTTTTTACAGGCAGCCATGAGCTAACCTGTTACCATAGAAACACCTAGCTCATACGTGAGCAGCTTGTGTGTGGACTACCAAAAAGAAGCGAGGTAGGGTGTTGGATGTGCGAGTAGAAAAGAGTTACAAAGAGAAGAAAATTTCGGGGGCTTTTTGGAACAGCGCCCTTCTTTTCTCCACACATTCCCGCATAAGATATATAATATGAAGGCTAAACTTGAATAAATTATTGGGGAAACAGCAAATGCAGATGGTCTACAGGGGTCCTGCGTGATACAATGAAGCCATTGACACGCTCTGTGTGGTGTAAAAAGCATGAGCAGGCCCAGTTGATCTTGATTTCACACAAAGGTGACAAAGGTACAGAGCCAAGTGAATCTGAAAGAGGAGGTATTATTGTTTGTATATTGTTTGTTTATTCAGGTGTACATATATTATAGTATGTGGCGTATGTACAGTGGCGTATGTACAGTGTATATATATATATACACTGTACATACGCCACATACTATAATGTATGTACACCTGAATAAACAAACAATATCTGGAGCACAGACGGGTTACAAACCAAACGGATAAGCCAACAAGAACTGAACTCTGGCCATATATATATATATATATATATGTCAGTATTTAATATGCAGTCTGTGTTTTTCTGTCTCTCTTTTCAGATTGCTCTATTCTGTTCTTCCCCCATCTGTTGCCAATGAATTGCGGCACAAGCGCCCAGTTCCAGCCAAACGATACGACAATGTGACGATCCTCTTCAGCGGCATTGTGGGCTTCAACGTCTTCTGCAGCAAGCATGCCTCTGCAGAGGGGGCCATCAAGATAGTCAACCTGCTCAATGACGTTTACACACGATTTGACATCCTCACGGACTCGCGGAAAAATCCGTTTGTGTACAAGGTTAGAAGGGGCAATCTACTCTGCACTCTCCACTAACTGCTAAATGAACCGTCTGGTTTTGTGTTACTTAATTCATTGGTTGTGTAATCATTAAACACACAATCGCACATCGATTAAAGAAATCTATTCATGATATTTGGATGATCTTAAATTGGGAAATTAGAGCATACTCATGGGAAAGCAAAATCTCCAAATGAGATCTCATCAGTATCTCATTTATTTCTCCTAGACACAAATCAGACTAGTATGCTACTTAGATGAGACTTTGAGCTTTGTCTCATACTTCTTAAAATCTCCGCGGGAGATATAGTGGCGTTATCTTACATTTGTCCTAAACTGAGCAGTAAAAGAGATCTCTGAACTGTTTCTAATGGGTCTCATTGGCATTTCCAAGCATGTATGACAAGTGTTGTTCTCAATTGTTTAACTCAAAGCTCATCCAAGTCTCAAAATCAAGCTACTTCCTTTCCTTTGTTCCTAAAAAGTCAGAAACAAACGATCATAAGAAGAAGAAAAAAAACAATATTAAGAACTCCTTTATTTATCCTGAGACAAGAATGAGACATATACTTTTTCCTCTGGGTATTCTTTAGTATGATATGGGTCTACATCTATTTTACATTCTCCTTACACAAGAATGCAACAGATTCTAAGGCTTTGTATGCTCCAGCAGAGTAAGAGACCTGCACTTTAAAACAACAAATTTTAGTTATGCAGAAAGACACTGCTTTATGATCCTCACGCTGCAGATTTACGTCCTAGGCTTTCAGACAAGAATGCACTTTAAGAAGTAAAACAAAGCTCACCCCTTCCAGGGATGGGTATGAGGCGCTGGGTCACCAAAAGAAGTAATATTTACCCTACAACTTCAATGTCTAGGTGGTCCCAGGTTTTAACTGGCTTCTAAGATTCCAGAGTGTTTCTGAGCTGACGTAATTGTATAAGTGTTCATCCCAGGACAACTGGCATATGGTCATGCAGCACATACTGTAAGAAAGTTGTTAAACAATGGGTCTTGGTTAAATGAAGTGTATTTGTTGAAATACCGTAGTGTTTAGTGTATTAAAGTTGTTATTTAATAGTCAGCCTTCTATTTGCTCATTTAGGCTTTGGGTATGCAAAATAATGAGTGCAATGATATGTGAGACGTATGTGGGTCATGCATTTGTGTTTATGCTTACATATAATACTGCTAATAAAAATACATAATACATTTTCATAGCAGACACAAAGCACTTACATCGGTGTTGGTTAAATAGCAGTGTTGATGCTTCCTGCAGGTGGAAACGGTTGGTGATAAGTACATGACAGTGAGTGGCCTCCCAGAGCCCTGTACACACCACGCCCAATCTATCTGTCACCTGGCTCTTGATATGATGGAGATCGCTGGACAGGTCAAAGTGGACGATGAGCCTGTGCAGGTGGGGATGTGATTTACAGTCATCATGCTGCTTAGCTAGTTCCCTCAGACACATTTTCCCCAGGTTTCCTAAAACGCTTTAGGACCACCATAAATTATCTTAGTTTTACATTCCGACTATTTCTGGCCATATCTTCAGCATTTAAAAGGAGACTTTCTTGTCCCAAGTTTCATGTATCAGACAGTTTCTAATTTATACTGCTACTCCCTTTAGTTTCAGCCCACATTCTTTTTGCCGGCATAGGCAGACATTTAAATGGAATGGAGACGTGCACTGTAGTCGTAGCTGTGATGTAGTCAGGTAAACTATAGTAGCTCAGTAAATACAAATCTAATTAAAATTGGTCACTTTAAGAATGTATTGAATGATTTCCCTCTGGCTCAAAGATGATTTCCTTTTTCTGAGTTGTCTATGCAAAAGGAGCACGCCACATTTCTGTTCTACTCAAACTAGTAGCTGTAACTTTGATGTAAAACAGTGTACTTTTGTTTTACCGACCAGTTGAGTTTGTTATTGTATCAGTGACTGTTGAGACTTAGCTTTGGAAAACTGCGTCTGGCTTACAAAAGCCTGTTTATTAGGCCTATGGCATGGGGTGAAGAGGAACACAGTTTGGCACTAGAAACAGCTTCAAATCATCTCTCTATCCTGAGGTTAAAAATAGATCGCCCTTACCCTTGTACCAAACATTGAGTGCTGAGCCTGTGTTCTCTCTATGCAGACTCAGAAAGGATACCGTCTAACTCAGAGATGATACAGATAGATGTAGAAAATAAAAGAATACCCATCAGCTGTTTTGTAGATTTGTCCTGGAAGGTGGCTCAAAGGTTTAAAAGCAAATGGCAACACACCAGTTTACTGTCCAATTAGACGCTGGAACGCGCAAATTCAGCACACAAAAAAAAGAGAACAACCAGCAAATATATTTGTATAACATAATCAATGTTAGGTTGGTAAAGTAATAAACCCGTGGAGGGCGACCTTCTCATCACCCACAGTATCAAGGCCTTGTTGTTTTCTGTAAAGTGTTAGGACATGCTTAAGACAGGAAGCCACATAAACAAACAGTGCATTCCAAGTAAACATTCAATACACAATGTACAATTTAAGTTGTCCTTGTTTATGCCTGATCTTGTGGAATGCTAATCATTTGAATGATTTTTTTGTTTAGCATTCTTACATATCAACCGTTTGAGGGTGTTAAACCCCACATGTAAACAGTGTGTTTACTATGGACAGTTCAACTGGGTTATTGGATTAAGCATTGTATTTATCTCCTTCCCCAGATTACTATTGGAATCCACACAGGAGAGGTGGTCACTGGGGTGATTGGTCAGAGAATGCCCCGATACTGCCTGTTTGGAAATACTGTCAACCTCACAAGCCGGACAGAAACGACTGGGGAAAAGGGGAAAATCAATGTATCAGAGTATACTTATAGGTAAGCAAAACAAAGTGCTGTTCAATCTATCTGCTAATTCTCTTATTCATTCCCTTAAGAATGAGTCACCGTAACAAATGTGAATTTTGAAATGTTTTTTTGAATGCAGGTGTTTGCAGTCTGCTGAAAATGCTGACCCCCAGTTTCATTTGGAGTATCGGGGACCCATCACCATGAAAGGCAGGAAGGAACCGATGAAAGTATGGTTTTTGTCAAGGAAAGACTCCCAGACAGATGTTTGATCAAGTGAGATTTGCCAACACTTCACTAATTCAGTTTCAGATATTATAACATCTTTTTGTTATAAAAATACCTCTATGTTTTTATGTCCATTGTTGTCATACAAGTAGACTGTGAGACTGATGCTATTCTGATGCTAACAGCAATGAGTGGGGATGATATGTATTCGGTCAGTTTAGTATTATTCAATGAACAAGGTCCTCGCAGTTACTGTGGACAGATACTGTACAATGTAGTAAAAATATAACACAGTGGTCAAGCCATAAAGTAATTATTTTTCTGTCAATCCAGGGGATGAAGTACGTTATGGTTTGGAAATCTCATTTCAGTATTGTATAATCTTTTTTTTTTCTCTATTATTACTAATTTGTTTACTGTCGATATATTTTGAAAGGTATTTATCTGTTTAATATTAGTTTGTGCACTGAATTTATTTATTCTTTATTTTGTAATAAATATTACAGTATATTTGCCAGAAATCTAGTTTTAAATGATGCACCCGATGTATATGTATAGAATACGTTTTAGAATACACTGATCCCACTGTGGTATGCTATGTTGATAATAAGACAATGCAGACCACTCTGTAACAATCCAATGTCACTTTAAAGATGTCCTGTGAACTTTAATATGCTGTCTTTCTTCTCTTTCATTATCTAGCTTCTATGCACCCTGTGTTCTAACCCATGTGTCAAGTGTCAAATATTTTAGAGATATTTTCTGTTGTTTCACACAGTATTTTTGCAAGGCATCTGCAGTTCTTTGCCCTTTTTACAATCTTCACTATCTGCTTGTCGTTGTGTACTAACGGTCTACCAAATACAATCATTGTGTCCTCACCTATGAGTACAGTTTGTAAGAGGTACTGCTATGATATATCTGAAGATACTGTTTGGTTAATCAAATTATTGGGAAATAAATGGAGGCCACCAAATGAGATGTGTGTATTCAATATACAGAATGCAAATACTGTGAACTTCTTCCTGTTATTCCTGTACAATGATCTAAAAATGTTTCATTCATAGCCAAAAACCATCACAATATATTAAGTTTAGTTGGAGGATGCAATCATATTTAATGACCTCCTTTAGACAATGTTGTGTTGATTTTATTATTGAATGAACTGATCTTACATAAGTCTAGTCACATTACACTAGACTATGGAACGCACAGACAGAAGTATAAAGGCAAGGAATCTCTTTATCTTCATTTCATAGTGTTTATGAGTGTATTGTGTTGCATAGTGATGTTAATGCCTGTTATTTCTTTGTCGGAATAGTTACTGTATTTAAAATGAATCCTTGGTTTTCTACTAGGGGATCATTCCATGGGAACAGGCCAAAGATTGTGTTTAGAGAGGATATGGAAACTTGCCAAAAATATCTTCTTTTCTGAATGTTCCTTTTTAACATACAGTAGGAAGTTTTATTTATGTGAGATCATTGATCAGAGCTTGAAGATTTAGACGTTGGCACAGAGCTTAGAAAGTCATTCGGAGAGAAGGGGTTGTCAAGCAGGCAGACAGTGAGATGTTCTTGTTGAGTGGTCCCTCCTTGTGGATAGTTGTGGTATGAGCACCACCTAAATGGCCAAGAGATTTTCTTTTTTTACATTTTTTTGAATTCACAACACTTTGGATTCCCACTAATGGTAAAGCACATTTAAGTGATGTTCCGACATCATGTGCAACTGTGCAAGCAATTGAGAGAAACTGTTGTTTACTGTTAGGATATAAATGTAGCCGTTCAGGGCTCATTCAAAGGTTGCACATGGCTGATTATTAAAACTATTTGTATTATCAGGCAGTTTTGCTACAATGCATATTTGCTTATGCATTGCCACATGTATAAGTTTGAACTCATTACCTGTTCACTGGCCCTCAATGAACTTATTTTATTTATACTCAATTCCCCCAATTAGTAACCAGGGCAAAGAGCAAAGTCATAGTCCAAATGGCTTGCTGCCTGAATGAGAGTGTAATGTTGTCAATGAATAACAGTGAGTTATCAAATAGCCTCATGTCCCCACCCATCGATTACATCACCAAGTGTAGAAAGTTCCCTTCCAAAGTCAACATGATGTAAGGTAATGCAAAGTTTTCCGATGATCAACATAGTCTTTGACGATCCCTACAGAAATTGCTTGGAGAATATCCTCATCAATTTGTCAAACTTAGATCTACTGCGAGATCCAAGTGGAAAATACTGTGAGTTTTTTTTCAGTTTCTTTAGTTCCCAGCATGGCCTCTAATGTGTGCAGACATGCACTGGGACACACACAATCACACAGTGATATGCATTCACACTGCAAAGGTACATGTTCATAACTCACATTAACACACACTCAAACTAGCATACTGCAAGGGTATGCATGCACCATAATAAAGCATGCGCTGTTTGCACAGTAAGCTGTTCAGAACCGCAATGCATATGTGTGCATCCATTGTACTTCGAGATGTTTAACTGTGTATTTAGCATGTGTGCACGGTATCTTTATACACAGGTGCTCACACTGCTGTAAACCAGAGAAAGCATATTCCAACATACAATTGCCCATACACTTGATAACAATGACAGATCAATTATTTTACAGGTCTTATATAAGTTTGTACATGACACACTTCCATTTCAGGGCATCCAATGTCAGTGACCTCCTCTGACACTATGGGCTCCCTGAACTCAAATAAAAAAAGATTTAACCACAGTAAAACTAAGTAAATTCCGTTCTGTTTCAGGTCATTGTTCTTACTGGTATTCTTTCCCATGGGCCTCGCTGACATTTTGAACATCAAAGGTCTTGTTCTTACAAGGTCATCCTGAGGTTATGTACAAGTAAAGTTAATTATCAGTACTCATTGGGAAACAAAACATTATCTAAGACGTGAATCAGAGACCAATAAAAGCCAAGGCCAAAGATGAAAAGCACTGGTTTAGCAGTCTACTACAACCCAGTGTTATCAAGACTATCTACACTGTCAAATAGAATGAGGGCGTTTGGTCTAGGCCCTGCAGTGTAAAATTATACCATGTTGAAATGGAAATATGGTGCTGTCTTTTTATGATCTAATTGTCTTCTCAATTGACGATTACAAATCATACCAGGTCATATACTATATTGTTGGTACGATAAGTGAATAAGTTAATATAAGGACATCGTCCTTTTCTCAGACGTGGCAATGGATTTAACTTTGGTCCTGATCAGGATGTGTGACATTTGTTCTAGTCCACTGCTGTTTTGGTTTTCACATCATGGAAACAACACCTCCTACAATCGTTGGCAACTCAAAATACAAAATATTTGTGTATGTGTGTGTGTGTGTGTGTGTGTGTGTGTGTGTGTGTGTGTGTGTTTGTGTGTGTATGTGTTGGGTGGGCTGTACAGACTATGGAGGATAGGGTAGAGGAGGTTTGGTCTATGACACAGTTGGCTGACCAGAGAAAAAAGGTTTGTTATATATTTTGAATCCATAGTTGTAGATACGCTGAAATTAGATATTAATGAGGATATCATGAGAGGTTAAGGCGGTGGCTATTTTCATTTGAAGTATGGAGTTTGTCTCCTATAAAAAATCATGGAGAGCAAAGACTGAACAGTGCAATGGCAAGTGTAAAGCACTTTACCCTTCACCCAAAACGTGCAAACAGCAGCATTTGGCAAACATGCAAAAAAATGTATTTTGGTAGTCTTTGTAAACATGACGCAGGAGTGGTTAACTCTTTGAAATCAAAATGACCATGTCTGTCACACAGTTAAACAATGAGACCAGCTTTTGGGTTAAATCTATAATAATGTAACACCATGGGATTGAATAGATAAGTTTCTGCAAAGTGTTTTGCCTTCCCATACATTACTATTTCATCATGAGCTTTAAACAGCCACATCAGCATTGAGATACTGATTGAGATAAGGGAGTGAGTAAACTCTGGCTACAGTATAAAAGGAGCAGTGAAAGCTATGGTCTAGACACTCTTTAGAATCAACCCTTAATCTTGCTACCATGGCTTTCAACGGCTCCTGGAAAGTAGACCGCAGTGAGAATTATGAGAAATTCATGGAACAAATGGGTAAGTGGGCAACTGACTAAAGTCAATCTTGGAACAGTACTTACATTTTTTTTTTTTTATGAATTTCACTGAACTAACTCCTCAGTCATATCAGAACAGTGTGCATGATCTACTTTTTCAACCAAAGACATTTAATGTACTGAATAATTTAGCTGCACAGTAAACACTAATGGGCACTGTTATGCTGTGGTGCAACTCAATGTACATGTAAAAAACAAACAAACTAAAAAATCTGTATTTCTCAACACTGAACTGTGCCCTGCCAACTTTATGATTTATATGTACTTAGAATAAAATACAATCTCTAAAAGGCATTTTATGTATATATTTTTTCCATGAAATAATAACCTGGAGAATAACCTTCTACTATACTTAGATGTTATGTATCATGTCAAATAACACCTTCATATTAATAATATAATAACAGCATGGTTCACACACCTAGACTACAATGAAATCCAAGGACATGCAGGCACAGCATTACGTGGCCTGGGCCATCCACTTGGTTTACAAGAGGTGTTCTTAGTAAGAGGAGGTGCATCATGTGTAGTGGGCCCTATTATTTTTATCATGAAGTGGTTTCCTCTTATTGTTCAGTGAGAGGGTCTGGAAAACATATTATACACGTCTGTTTACAGGAGTCAACATGGTGAAAAGGAAGCTGGCGGCTCATGACAACCTCAAGATTACCATCGAACAAACAGGGGACAAGTTTCACGTCAAGGAGTCAAGCTCCTTTCGTACCCTGGAAATCGACTTCACTCTGGGTGTCACTTTTGAATACAGTCTCGCCGACGGGACAGAATTATCCGTAAGCATGACATAATAATATACAAATACGCGTATAAATGTCAATGCAGTATGACAGTTTCTCCAGCAGGAACACACAATGGTTGACGCTTCTGAGAGGCTTTCCAGACTGAATTGTTTATCTGCTGTTCAAATCTGTAGGGATCATGGGCAATGGAAGGAGACACAATGAAGGGCGTTTTTACCAGAAAGGACAATGGGAAGCAACTTACGACTATCCGAGCCCTCGTCGGGGAGGAACTTGTTCAGGTTTGTAACCACCTAAAGAAATGTATGCAGTGTTGAGTTCATTATGCATCTCAGTTTATTGATGCACATATACATCATGCGTATATCATGAATTAGTTGTATGCTTTAGATTAATGAAATGCTACCCAAAATGTGTGGGACTGGTATCTACCGTGAATAGTCAGCTACATTCAGGAAAATGACATAAATAATAAATATCACAGTTTAATGTCATAATGGGTACATTTTTTCTTGTTTCATCAGAGTTACAACTATGAGGGTGTGGATGCAAAGAGGATTTTCAAGCGGGGTTAAAGTCAACTACGTTGGAATTCAAAATGGCATATGATTGAACTGAACGTTCAACCCAATTCAAACATATAGCATGTTCTTTTTTTTTCTTCTTTTTTTACGCAATGCACTATTTTTAATATCGATGTGTTCAACAGTTTTGTAGTTATTGTTCTGCTTTTGTGTACTGAACTATCTCCCATTAGGGGTGCAACAGAAAGAACAAGTGGGCTACCTGGAGATGTTGTGAATCCTGTTCTCCCCACAATAAAATAATTGCAAAATCCTTTACTACTTTTGGGATGCTTTAAAGACCCACATATTCATCAGTACTGACCAATGCAATATACTGTGCCTATACCCATGCTTTATATAACAAAACATTTAAACACTGGGCTAAGTGTTGCATCATGACATTTATTCAAATTGGCTTGCAAAATAAGAATGCATGTAGTGATAGCATAATTGAAATGTTTATTAAACAATGAATAAAAATAAATGTATATTGACATTTCCAAAAATATAAAGTGTAGACTGTACAGGTTTCTCTCATCTGAATCCCGCCTTAAAATGTTCAACTAACGAATCGTTACTTCAAGCACACCAGTATCCACCATTCATAAACTCAAGAGCTCCTCCCATTGTCTAAGTAAGTCCTACATCTGTTTAGGTTCCTATGTAATGGTGACAGTAAGCTCTACTTGTATAGTGTAACAAAATGTGATGTAATGCTATATTCCTACACAACTATAAGGTTCACAACATACAAAATGGATATAACACTAGTGGTCATATTGTTGTTGAGAAAACCATCTGGACAGGGAATTACTTAAAGGTCACTGTAGCAGAGGTAGAGCAACCAGTAAGGGTCCTCCTCCTCCTCCATGCCCACACACATACACACGCACGCACGCACGCACACACGCGCACACACACACACACACACACACACACACACACACACACACACACACACACACACACACGTAAACACACGCATGCACACACAAAGAGAGGAGTGTCACCAGATATGTCACTATTAGCGTTGCATAGTTAACAAGATTCAAATGACATCCCCCAGTTTTCTTTCAATTCTGGTCATCCAGGTAATGCCATTATCACATGGCAAAAATGCAAAGGCACTCCTAATACATCTGCAGAAAAGTTAATAATTCACATTTATCAAGTGAATAGGATCTTCTTGATGCAATATTTACAGAAAGAACATTCGGTATATTACATTAGAAACGTAATAAATAAAATAAAGACTATGAAAAACAAACAAAAAAGATGAAACATATTAAAGGGTATACAAATATGTTTTACAATAGCCTATGTAAAATGTTTGTGATAAATATTACTTAACACCACATCCATAATGATATGAGTTAGATTATTTTTTAGAATGCATCTGAGAATTTTTTGTTGACATTGAGATAGCATTCATCTTATAACGAAAAACGTAAAGGCACAATCCTAACATTTTTGCAATTTGATCTGAGATCCAGAAATCCATATAAACAGACCTTAATAGCCTCATTATAGTGCAGTTTTGTTACTTTTTTTGCATTTTACATTTGCTTTACAATGTAAAAAAATATTATTAAATATATGTGTCTAAATACTGTTTTTGGCAATAACCTGTGCCCAGATGGGCAACATAATTATGAATAACCTTATAGGTGAAATTATTGCTTCAGAGCTAGGGTAGTGAAATTTAGTGTGAGGAAAACACTCCAACCAAGAAGCTATATTGACACAAGGCACAAATCCTATATCAAATGAGTCGTGGTTGTTGATCAGTTAAAAATATTTGTCTAATATTGTCCCAACTTACTAAGATAAAGAAATAAATAAATATAAAATAATTTAAGCCAAAGATAAGAAATGAATATGGTGTTTGAAAGCAGAGGCGTCTTGCAACTCATTTTCTTGAGGTGGCACAGTTTCATAACTCCCTTTACTCTATGCCGCTTTACCATACATACATAATACTATAGATTTGATCCTCGATCAATCGAGGGGGCACGTGCCCCCTCTGCGTGAAAGGGCACACCGCCTCTCTTTGAAAGGTTCAAATGGTTTAACACTCATTAAATACTATCTAGGGGCAGCAATGGATGGGAAGCTGAGGATGTTTTTTCCATGGGTAATATTGCTACGTATTTACAAAACTTTAATACTAGTATTATGCCTTTAAATCATTGTCACCAAAAACTTTGAAGATATTAATTTGTTCGTTCACTTTTCGTATTTACATAAGAACAAATTTCAGTCTTTTACGAATTACAAATGTGCATTAAATTGTGAATTTAGATTATTTATATCATTACACATGGAACATGCGCAAAAGACACAAAAAAAAATGCAAGATGACAATAGTACCTCGTGAAATGTGTTGCAAAATATACATAATGTTGCCTTTTCAGATGTAACTTCTGTGCCGTAAGGTCCACCCCCCTCTCACCCCATAGAATTCAAATGTTTGTTTGATACAATTCACTGTCAATCATTTTCATGCTCATGCTTACACGACACATAACTAATATTAACTTGTAAAGTCAACATGCAGACTTGCAGACATTTGTCCCTTTAGCAGGATACCATGACCTTTCTGAATGTAGTTATTATGTTCCCAGATGTTTCTCATGTTGGCCACACAAGACTGACTTGTATGGCTTTCCCCATTTCATCCTCTCCTGAGAAATTTGCACCTTGAGTTTTAGCTATACTGATTTGAAATGTGGTAGAGTTGTGGTTTAAGATTACATCAATGGTGAGTATAGTATATCAAATTGTGGCCACCAAGTACAATCCATTTCTCATTAAACCTGACCATACAAGCCAACGTAACTTGTAAAATATGGAATCCTTTTAGCTGTAATCTACCAATGTCATGTTTGTTTTCATTGCAAAGATTTTAGCAATGTTTTTGTTCTTTGGCAGATTGTAGCTCAATTAGTAAACTACATGCCGGCATAAAAAACTTTACATAGAGCCAAGACATTTAAAAACGGTGATTTGTTGATTTTACAACCATCAACTTAAACAGCCGAATCCCAAATCATTAGTTATTCAACTCCTTGTCTTCCAGTACAGGGAGATGAAAGAGGATCTTTCTAGAAGTTGATCATCTAGAACTTACGTTACATAACTTGAAATTCTGTATTTTTAAATCCCATTCATTGACGTTTTTTGGAGCAATACTTCTCCAGTCGGTTTTCTCTTTGGCATCCAGTTCAGTGGAGTATCCAGAAAAACCACAACCTTTAAAACGCAGAAAACATTGAAGAACAGAGATAAGATAAAGCTAGTAACCCCCCCTCTACCCCTCAACCATGAACGCTCTCAAAATACATGTGTGATGTTACTATGTTAATACTGTAATAAATATGCTGTATATTATAATATCATGCTGCTGTAATTATGTTTAGCTGTACTTACCATGTAACAGAATCACAAAAAACCACGCTCCTCTAGACTCTTGGCTGTCACTGGGTTCCATTTGGCAGTGGGCTTATTGCTATTATGGTCTGTGAACAGAAATTAGGAAAATGAATCAAGGGGATTACAAAGTCGTTCCCAGCATCTGTGTTAGCATGGCAAAGCTGTATTGAAGCAATATTATAAGGGTACCAAGGTATTAAGGTATAACTTATCACAGTACATTAAAACAAATACAATTATTAGGTAGCCGTCAGCTTAAAATATTGTTCAGGTGTTCACTTTCAGTGTCGATCATACTCAGAATCACAGAAATAATATTTTTTGCTATACCATGTCATACCAAATGCTGGAGCTCACCTAGCCTCACAAACGGTTGACTTCACCAATTTGACCTGGATTGTCAATTATTTACATCAAACCTTTAGCTGTGTGCTGTGTAAGGAGGCCATCGCACGGCATACCCCCACAGCAAGACACAGTTCAGTCGTGTTAAGAAAGGTTGAGCTTAACCAAGGCTAGAATTATGATCAAGATGTTTAAAGGGTTGAATTACTTCAAGCAGCATGTTTGACGGTGAGTGGGCAATAGAACAAAATAATCAGATTACCAAACATGTCACGTGTCTGTGTTTTTATAGATACATTTCCCGTGCCGCTCACTTGGGTCAGGTCTGCTTTTTGGTGCTTCTAGAGAGTGTCTGTCGATGGGAAGCGTTTTGCTGGCGTCTCGGTGTTCCGTCGCCGTCCCCGCGGCGCGGGGCACTGTGGCTGACAGCAGCAGGGGTCTTTGGTGGTGGTACTTGAGCCGGTAGGTGTCCGTCATGCAGTTGTCCACACTGAAGTACGTGGTCAGAGAGACCTCCTGAGCGGGCGGCCCCGGGGCCCTGCCGCCCGGCCGGCAGCCGCCGAGCCGCTCCACGCTGTCGCACGAGGACGTGGCGCTTCTCTCCTGGTCGGAGCCCGACTTGGAGCTGCCGGCGTCCGAGCCGGCCCTCTGGCACGGCCCCTCGGCCTTCCTGTGGGGGCCCGCGTGCCACGCGGCGGGCTTGGTGGTGAGGCGGGGGCTGGTCTGGGAAGGCTCCTGGAGCAGCTTCGGACGGAAGACGTTGCGGCTCGTCTCCCCCGGGTGAGGCGCGTTCCGCTGGGGGGCTCTCAGGTGGGGCTGGGGGGGGGGCGGCCGCCGGGCGCTGGCCGGTCAGCGGGGAGGGTCCGCCTCCGTTGTGGGCGGGAGGGGGCACGAGGCGAGCGCCCAAGCACTCCGAAGCGACGGTCTCGCTGTTGCTGGAGCGGTAGGCGCTGTCCCGCTCCTCGTGCTCAGACAACGTTCCGGCCAGATCGTCGGAGCTGTTCCATTCGGAACTACTGGTCTTTCCCATGTGCCTCAGGGCCGGGCTGTCTCCACTGTGGCCGCGATAGTTGGTCCCCTCCTGCTGTTCCTTGGCGCCCGGTCGGTTGTCAGCGGCAGCGGGATCCCGTTCGGTGGCGGCTCCTTTCCGGAAGGTGCTAGTGTTGTTTTTCAACTTCCGCCTGTTGACGAGAAAACACCAGATGTGAAATGCATCACTAGGAGTTATTCATTTTTTACCAAAATATTGTTAAAATAAAATTACTGAAAGTGCAGACAATCAATTCATTGAACCAGCATTTAAGTTTTGCCATATTTACACTTGGGAATTTTACCGTGAGCTGGGACTGGACTTCAGTAGATGGGAATGAGACAGCGGGTGATCAGAGTTCTTTCCCTGAGGTTTGGGAGGATGCTTACCTAGAAGAAACATTTAGAAAAACAAAAGTAAAACAAAAACCTCAATTTACACTTAGCCTAACTCGCCAAGTATTTACATCATCTAACTAGTCAATCAACCCTTGAAATATTTAGTGGAATACAAAAACTATTTGTTTTTATCACACAAAAGTTGCATAGAAGCCAGGGAGATACCAAAAGAAAACGTTCTATTGTTATGGTAGTAGGGCCATTGCGTTCATGGTGCTTGTAAGAAGGTAGTCCATTTCAAAGACACAAGATGGCAGTACATTATTACTTTCATCCGAGATGGTCACATCTGGATCAACCAATAGGCACGCACACTGCGCAAGGGTAGAAAGAGATGAGGAGGGCCACCACTTTAAAAATAGATGTTATTAAATGTTTTCTATTGCCGTGGGAAAGATCCATCTTCATATCAAAGCTTTAGGTTTTTCTTTGGAATCTTGACTTTAGATTCATATAGATGCAGTGACACATGGACGATATGGTGAAGAGTGTTCGAAGCATTACGTAAGACAAGAGTAAGCATATATTATGCTAGGTGGTGTTGTGCCCACAGCAATGTCCATCTGTGCGGTCTGGACAAACATGTCCGGATTATCGGGCGATTCAACGACTAAGCGAAACACTCGAGGCCTCAGCAGTCCACCAACCGCAGTCATTCTTCCACACAATTGGGATCGCAACATAAATCAAATGCCTTTCATTTCATCAGTGCCAACGTTGTTGCATTGCCAACCGTACAGATGTGGACAGAGTCACTACCTCCCCTGAAAGGTTGCAATTCCCTCCCCCCCCCCCCCCCCCCCCCCCCACGCTCGCAATCACTCCCTGCATCGCAGTATAGCCGATGACCACCTCAACGCTGTCGGCATACCCGACGCAGGCCCTACGGCACACAACCACAGAACTTGGCGCACGGTCTAACCCCTAACTGATAGTCAATGAAAAGTCCCTGGCCCTTATCCATCCATTCATACACATCGTGGAAACAACACGCGTTCCCTTGAAACGCGGCGATTCGAATGTGAGAGTGATTCGACGGTCTGATGTCGCATGACTTCACATGCTGCAATCAGCACAGAGGTCAGGAGCATTTAGGCCGCTTGCCTCTATTCCTTTGACTATAATCTTGTACTGCTTGCTCAGAGAGATAAATCGGAACGTCTCCTAATCTGCTTTCACATCAAAGCTGGTTGCTCTGAAACTTTGACGGACTGAAAAGTATAGATTATAGAAGCGTTGAGGTTTTTATGTTGTCCCTAAGGGACTGCTGAATTTGAAAAAGGGTATTTATTCATTTAGGGTTTATGTTTTAATTACTATGATGTGTGCTTAAGAAGTACCCTGTCTGTCCAATAGTATCTAGTTGTCACACACACAAAAAAAGACATTTGAATTGCCTATTTATTAGGTTTTTCTTTTTTTGTAAAACAGTTTATTATATGCACTCACCATGATGTGGAGGGGAGTACATTGCACATGGTTTCGAATCACTTCTATGTTGGTGAAGCTGGTCGTGACTAAAAAGTAGAAATTCAAAAGATACTGTTAGGGTTTCTCGCCGTGACAACAGCGTGCCACTTGGCCCTGCCGTGCAGCATCGGACACCAGCCGCCGTGAGGGGAATAAACCTCGTCGCTTACCTCTGCGCTAATGGTGTTAACCTCTGCTCTTTCCCAACAAAGCCATCCACCCCGGGCGAGTCGGGATTGGTGGAGCCACTGCTCAGCCTATCGCTGCTTTCGTAGCCGGACTCTGTCCTCTGAATGGTCCAGGTGTCGCTGCGCAACAAGCCCTTGGGGCCGCCCTTCGGCTTGCCGCCTCGGCTCTCAGAGTCCAGCGAGCTGTGGCTCTCCGTCTCAAGCCGCTGCTCGTCCTCGTAAATGGTCATCAGCCCCTTCTGCTGGCGCTCCTCGCCGTTCCGGCTCCGCTCCCTCTCGCGCTCCCGGTCCCGCTCGCCATGCGCCGCCCTGTCCTGGCAGGGGGGCCTGGCGTGGCGGGGGCTGCCGCGGGGCGGCGGCGGCAGCGGGTGGTGCTGGCGCCGCTGCTCCAGGTCGCTCAGCACGCTGTCCACGTTGAGCACCTCCCGGACGGGCCTCCAGGTGGACTTGGCTCTGTTGCGGCTCCCTTCCGCCGCGCCCGTCTCCCACGGCTCCTGGGTGCCGTCCGGGTCATGGTGGCTCGAGGGCTTCTCGGGCCGGGGTCCTCCTTTGACACGCTGGTCCGAGTGGAGTCGAAGTCCATTCTCGGGAGGGGAAGAGGATCGGGTGTGGGCCATATCTACAAAGAGGAAGACCCCAGGCCACGTTAAACACCAGCCGAGGCTCTACTACAACCAGTGTATTTTTGAAGTCATGCTTGAAGCGATCCCAAACGGATCATTTTTTTTTTATTTGGCCGATCCAAAATGAAGTGCTTCCTCTTCTGTCTAGCTCGGTGTATGCAGTCCCCTCTTGCAGTGAATGCCTTATTCATCCCCCCTCCAGTATCTCATGAGTACATGCACTCTTACCTTTGTGTTGCTGTGGATCTGCTCTCCGGTGCGCTCTCTCTGTGTCCTTTTTGGATCCCTCACCAGCTCTCGGCAAACTCTCCTTGACAGGCTCCCTCAGTTTGTTTGGACTACCGAGGGCCACTTTCACTGGAAAAGTGAGGGGAACATCAAAATGAAAATGACAAACGAATGGTTTACCAAAGAACAGCAATTCACAATCCGCACACAGCCAAATGATAGTGAGGAACTAACCCCCTCTGTTGAAGCCTGAGTTGGGAGGCAGAGGTAGCAGCTGACTGCTGGCGCGAGGGGGGCCATTGGCTGCATCAAGCTTCTTTAACCCCACTACAGAAGGCAAAATAAAAGTCAGATAGTCTATCAGATCAAATTCACGGGTAGAGCAAAAAGCATGACAGTGCATGTGTTTAAAAATGTCTTTGCCGCACAGGAAAGTGAATATATTTATATCAGCTATACCTTCAGACATTACTAGAAACACATTATGTCACGTCTTATTTTACCAAATGTCTTTAAGATAGAACAGGAAGTTACTGTTAAATGAATGGCATTTTCTCCAGAAAGTAAAAATCACTCAATGTAAAATAAAGTCCAGGACTGGCAATACTAAAATATACAAGCACAATTAGAGTCTAAGATTGTTTAAAAAAATATTTAGCTTATTATTCTCACAGGAAAAGGACTTTGTTTTATACGACTGCGTGTTTTTCCTGGAAGTTGCATAATGTGCCACTTATATTGGCCATGTAGCTTCCAATCCATGTTCCAGTTAAGGGTGACCAGCTCATCAGAAATGAAACATACTTTAACCGCTCTGTGTCAAATGTCACATTGAACATCTGGAATGTTCCGACAACTAGCATTTAATCTCCCAATTTACAAAACTCTGATATTGTAAAATAAAAAAAATGTAACGCTATGTTGCTTAGCATTACCACGGTTGAAGGCCAAAAATATTAACTTAAAAACCATCTTAATAAGCCTCTTGTCACATTGAACCTTCCCATCACAAGGGCTGCAGTAAAACCCCTAAAAAGTGACATGCCAAAAGGTCTCATCGCACTTGAACTCTTGCACAACAAACACGCAACATTCCGGTAGTAAATTCGATTACTTACGCTTACTGACATAAAAGTAGGCATCGAATCCCATGCCAACAGAGGTCTCTGGACACAACACTAGAGCAAAAGGGTCCATCTTATAGAGCAAGGCGCCATTGCCTTAACCCGAGCAGATAGCTTTAATGGAAGTGAAGGCTGGGGATCAGCCGAGGGGGAGTGAACGGGCCGGAGCGGGGGCGCGCTTGGCCCCAGGAGCGGGGATTAGGTGGGGAGGCGTGGGTGGTAATCTGTCCGCAACAGAGGCATCATCCTCATGTCAAGTTCAACTCTGCACACAAGACAGGACAATCCCTCCGCCTGGTTTAGAAGCACTCTGTCCAGCCCCACTGCGAGCGACAACGGTAATCTCATGTAGTGGCACGATGATTACTCGGTTAACGTCATGCGATTGCATGATACTTTGCTTGACGTTTTCATTCCGAGTCGGTATGTTCAGACATTGTTTCACCACTGGTAACTGATCACGGCTGTAACTAGTCCCTCTTTAGGTACTACTAGCCGCCATGATGCAATTCATCACCTAAACAGAACAATGTGTAAGCTCTTTAGGACCACCTCTCAAATATGAAACATGGCTTGTATCCTTCATTCAATTGTTTGTAAAAAGAGCGGGATATGTAAATGATAAGCTTGCTAATGCATTACCTATCTACAGATACAGTAGGAGAAACAACTGAATTTTGTGTAAAGGGGTAACTATCAAATGGCATATAGATTACCAATGGGAAAACTACAGCGCTAAATCTCTATCTAAAGAAGAGGACCGGGCCTACTACATATTTTTTTCCATGCATACACATTTTAGACCATATATACTAGCGTGATGAATGGTGATACAAAGGCAGCCTCAAGCCAACTACAAAGACAAAAGTTATGAAAGGTAAGGAAGTAATGCATAGTGTTTTATACTTTGGTTTTATGAGCCTCAGCAATGCATTCCGGCACTTGGAGAAAAGGCGTCAGGCAAGGCCCAAGGGATAAACAGTTGAGATCCAGATCTCAAGCTGTGTGTTGATTGGCTGGAAAATATATTTAATATACATTTTGTATTTAATTTAAAAGGCCGAATTGAGAGGGAAATGTGGAATTTTGTAAAGATACAGAAATACCTTGTTATGGTTCTTTCGGCAAACGTACAACATTGCTAACCACATCATAGTGCATTTGGGGTATAGACCACACACTCAATCGACATACTCCATTAAGTAAATACGTTTAAAAGCTTGATGACAGTGTGACTCTAGAGAGGACCTTATAAACCACCTACTGATGCAGATCATACAAATTCATGAGGAATAGTATCCATTGTTTTTCTCTGTTTTCCCTTGATTCTTTGGAACCATTCTTACCTGTCACCTCTCCATTAGAGTGGGCTTTGTAACGGGAACACATTGTTGTTTGTCTTGGGGCATCTTCACTAGACACCGGACTGCCCTCAGGGTTGGTGTAAAAAAGAAGCAGAGGTTGGAAATGTCCCCGGATGCATTTAGAAGCGACGTCCTTCCATTTGGAACCAATCTTTAAAAAAAAAAAGGTGATCTTTCAGCATTTCAAAAGTTATTAAGACATGACACAATGGTAGATTTATTTTAGAACAGGAAACAGTTTATTATATTATTATATTTATATATTATATATTATAGCTTATAACAATCACTCAAATACTTATCTGAATACTAACCTCTTTGACTGTAGCATCATCGAAGAAAACCCATTTGGCGGATTTGGTGTGATATGCAAACGCAGAGTAATGTTTGCTGGCAAAACAGATCATCCCCACAAGATGAAGCTCACTTCGTTTGGCATTCTCATCAGTCACTCGGTAAAAAAGCTGCAAGACAACAATGAGTTGACGTAACATTATGACGAATGGCAGATAATACTATTGTACAATACAGTTGTCCAATGATGCTTCCTCATGTAAACACACATAACAAATAACAATAACGTATATGTAAATAATAATACTTTCAGCATACATGGAAAAAATTATTGTACTCAATTATCATTGTGGGCCTTTAACCAGTTGTTGAATTTAAGTATCAGAAGTACTTTGCTTTTCAATATTTGCGAAAGTCAGTCTCAAAATATCGGGGAGTCTTTTCACTTTTGCTCTGCTACAGTATCTTGACTGAAAGGATGTCTCATGCCACTTGGAGGTCTTACCCCAGACAGATTCAAACGTGGACCCAGTGACCTGACAACATCATCGGTGAGGTCGGACTGCTCTGCATCCCACACGAAGCCAATGGTGACAATCTCTGGACAGTTCATCAACACACGACGGATCTTGATGCTTTGCCCACAGTTGCTCTGCAAGGAAATGCAACACACACAAAAAAAAACGTGCAAGAGAAATGACTTCAATGACCTTGTCAATCTAAATATTCCTTGCAAATAAGGACATTCTGGCACGTATTATTAAGTCCACTTTTAAGCCAAGAGAAATTCTTCAGGAATTATAAATATTTAAGGTATATCCCCATAGTACAACAAAATGGTAATTGCTCTGTAAGTTAAGGAAAACTGGGCTTAGTTCATAGTAGGGCTGGGCACAAACCCTATGCATTATTCCAAAAATAAAAGCACACACTTGCAGATGCAGGCAATATTTGCTGGGCTGTGACTCAAATCCAGTGCTGCCCAACACTAACAGAGTAGGCCTTGGTCCACCGAAGGGAAGGGGATGTTGTTCTCAATAATAACATGCATAAAGAATTGCTACTCCTCCCGACATTTGCATTCTACGTCAAACATTTGGACATAAGTCTGTATTGTTAGAACCAGTGCTTTATTCGCGTTTTCGCGCACATCCACTCGGTAGTTTTTATGTTAGTGTGTTACCCTTTGGTAACAATACAAGATGACGACTACGTTTTAAAAACAATACTGTATTTATTTTAACCTATAAATAATGTGTTTTACTATGAATTACATGATTGTAAATGCTACTGGGATGTGAATTGAATAAGCCATATAAATAGTTTCACACTAGGCCCAATTCCTATCCATATACAGATGTGGATAATTGTGTAGGTTGACCATAGAGGTGTCTCACACACACCTACTTCACAAATATTTGTTTATTGTATGTCTGTTCCTCATACTCTGCAACTAAGTCTACTTCAGAGCATATTCAAAAGAGCGTTTTGAGAGATTTCAGAGAAACAATGCCCCCCCAAAAGATTTTGAAAATGCAATCTACTCCTCTTTTTATCCCATTATCAGTGTCAGGATGATTGGATGTTCCATCACAAAACTCCCACCATTTACTTCTAAAAGACGCATTTCTTGCCTTGACTTAACGTGATTTTGTAGCAAAGTAAAGGGTTAAGGAAACAAAGCACTTAGCTACCAGTCTGACGCACATTGAAGTGGTAGACAGCAGTAGCCAATACAGATGAGAGCAACAGTGGATAAGCTCTAACTGCTATTTATATCCTAACACTAGTCCAGCAGCCTTAGCTTCCGGGCGCTTCCAGTGCAATGTCACAGCAGTAAGCATGGAGAGAATCTGCCTTGAAAAGCTTCAAAATGAATCGTTTTGTTATTCCTTGGATCAAATAAACATTGTTTTCATATATTATACCATCGTATGGTGCTACAGCACTATACATACTTCACATTTTATTCTGAAGTAATCGTGTAATGAAATAAATATCTGGGTCATGGTGATCCAATAGAGGGCCTACCGGACAGTTTCGGAGGTCACCCATGGTGTTTGCCGCCTGCAGCAAATCTCCAAACATGTCTGATCTCAGTCTCTCGTTCCTTCCCAGCATGCGGTCAACCTGCTGGCTGTGACACACAGGGAGGGAGGGTGGATGGTGGTGGATTGATGTGTGTTTTGAATGACTAACAATGACAGCATACAGTGCTGGGCTCTATACGCTGGGCCGCCATACAGTACTAGGGACTTCACCAGTAGACTTTTACGATGAGTAAGCAGGATTCCCAGAAACAGGACAAATAGAAGACCTGCTTAACGTATACATGTGTGTAGTGAATATACTGTCAACCCTCATGGATACACAAATGCTTTTTTCAAAGTAGGTATAAGGGACGTCTCTTAACGACTAAAAATAACTAAAAAGAAGGCAGAATCCATTTCAACCAATTTCCTGAAACACAGAGACTGACTGTCTGTGTTAATTCTTTTGACCACTGACTGACAGATTGGTACTGTTCCTCAAATTGGAATGATAAGTAGAAAGCAAGTAGCTAGGATTTAAACAAGTGTGTCAATTAAAACAATGCAAGCATGTCTGAAAGGGATAATCTCATGTTTGTCTACCCTCAACCTGTCTACATATTTATAGAGTATATGCATACAGAAAAGACAAATAAACTAAATTTTTGGGCAATGATCCCTCAAATGTAAAAACTCTATTGTAAAAGAAATACCAATCTCAATCTGACATATCTTTGATAGGCCCAGACCCAACCTTGCAGAGCGCTAGCCAATCGTTTTCTGATCCTCACCATAAAGCCATAGTAGAGACGTAATGCCTAACCCTAACGCTTAACCCCTAACCCTAACACTTAACCCCTAACCCTAACCCTAGCCCTAACCTGTAATGCCTAACCCTAACCCTAACCCTAACTCACAATGCTTCACCCTAACCCTAAGCCTAACCTTAACGCTTAACCCCTAACCCTAACCCTAACGCTTAACCCCTAACCCTAACCCTAACCTGTAATGCCTAACCCTAACCTTAGCTCTAACCCCAACCCGTAATGCTTCACCCTAACCCTGGCCCTAACTAGTCCTAACCCTAACCCTAGCCCTAACCCTAACCATCGTGTTCTGATTCTCACCATAAGGCAGTAGTAGAGACGTAATGCACCAGCTCCGTGAAAGGGAGAGGGTCCGAGGACGCACCACAACTACGACATACAAACTGTGGAGAAAAAAATGCTTTTCTTTAGTTAATATGAAAGTTCATGAGACTTTTCAAGAATAGCAATCGCCTAGCCTAAATAAAAGTGAGGGTCTGAACAAATTTGTTATCGCTACCAGCAATGCTTGTAGGTCTTGTAGACTAAAATGCCTAAGTTATCTTCAACATAACCTTGTTTCATTTAGTTGTTGTTGGTCGTCAAATGCTGCATCAATACATTTTCAGTTGTATGGTAGGAATTTCACCATTATTATTTATGTTATAATCTATTGAAAGTATTTCTTATAGTTTTCACATCCTACACAGAGAACAATTGTTAAAGGTGGCTTCAGATAGGAATCCTTTGGCTATGTGCATTTTACAATTTCTTTCCAGTTAAGTAAAATGAGCAGCACAATATCTTTTGGAGCAATGATTTACCTGTTCATACAGCATCATTACAAACTTCTGATGGGTGATGCAGGATTTGGATTGACATGATTCAGTTGCCGTATCAGAAACTGTGTGCAAATGTATCCGTTCCAGGATGTTCTCCTTATTCATAACAAAATTTAAATAAATTATACGATGAATACATGATATTGAAGTCAGTATTTTGGATTTGCTACACATTACCACACCAACAGTGCTAACCACAAACTAGAGAATAGTGACTTACTAACAAGAGAATTACAACTCTACCTTCATGTTAATCAGGACATGCTGTGTATGTTCATGACAGCTTTTTTTAAATATTATATAATAACAAAGTGCTCAAGGTCACTATTAAAGAGTGGACGCACTGGCCTAAGAGTAACCTTGGAAAAGACAATGCGTTAACCGTAACCCTAATCCTAACCTAACCCTAACCCCTAACCCTTAACCTAACCCTAACCCCTTAACCCTAACCCTAACCCCTAACTCCTTAACCCTAACCCCTAACCCTTAACCTAACCCTAACCTAACCCCTTAACCCTAAACCTAAACCCGAACCCTGAAACCTAACCCGAACCCTAGGAAAGACACTGCCCTAAGCCTAACCCTAACCTTTACCCCTAACCCTAACCCTAGGAAAGACAATGTGCTATGGAGACGTACAAAGCACTCGGCTGCATCATCCATGAAGCCCAGCTGGAAGCGCTGTTCATCCTTAAAGGTCTCGGCCAGGGCGTGACGCAGACTGTCGGAGGGCAGCGCTCGCTCACGACTCTGCTGGAACTGGCTGAATATGCTCTGCAAGAAAACGCAAAAACAAAGACAAACTGTTTTATTAAACACGGCACAGCCAGCCACCAGTGAAAGATCCCATGCTCTACGTGGGGGAGACATTACAATTCTGTAATTGACATTGGCAAGTCTGAGTGTCCTATCTAAAGTTGTGATCCATAACCCTGGCTAAAATTGTGATACACATCTCTGGTTTTTCAGTAGATGTTATTTCTGTAATATAGCATATATATATACTGTCTAGATGAATACATACCTTCAAAGCGCAAAAAATACAGGCATCACCGAGACAGAAGTGACCTGACAGCTGTCTCAAGCTTCTCCTGAAAATGTCCAACTGCCAGAGTACCTGTGCAGTTTAAACGAGAGCAGACAGTACAATCACACGACATACAAGACGATCTACTGAAACATGCACGCATTGTGCTACACATTTATGTAACATCTCTAAATAAATCCCTCCAAAATGAAGACATTGTCAGCAGCAGATCGTAGAACTTTTTAAGTTTTGCGGGAAAAGTCCAGTCGAATAGGTTTTGTATGTTGCTACAAAGAATGAAATATGGCTCACGTTGATGCGTACCTGAACAGCGCTGTTGAGAAAGCAGCTATTCTGCCCCGGTTCATTCAGCAGACCTTTGGTGAGGGCCAGAGAGAGCATGCTACCAGGCTGATAGGATTTCTTCATACCCCCACCTGGTTTCTTGAACATCTTGACCCATGCCATTGCGTTAGAGCCTACACTTTGTGAGAGGAGGATGCATCTTAAAGCTGGAAGCCTTGTTTCAATCAGCGACACTCAACAAGTTGCTACTTTGTCTGCTCAGGCACATAGCAAGATAAAGTATGAACGCTGGAAGCTTTAGCCATACGTCTAGGGTACATGCTACTTAAATAGCTAGAGAAACAGTGAACTAGCCATGTGTTAATAGTGGGTATCCACCTTCTCCAGAGGTGAGGGGAGACTTGCTGCAGCTGGACATAGTGATAGAAAGGAGCTGGTGCTGCTAGCGGGCTTTGGGATTCCGCCATTTCAGCCCCACACCCCCCCTGTATGATCAACTGAAGGCATTTTCAGGATCATCCATAGGGACACTGTAGGTTTACTCCACTGGGCATTGACAGTGGGACGGGATCTGGAAAAAGAAAGGAAAACTATTAGGAATAGAATCGTCCAGGTTGCAAATATATTTTCTTTAACAGAGCCTTTATCTTCTTGAAATTATGAAAATACTGCAACTGTTGCATTTATGTTTGCAAAATATCCCTTTGTACATGTTGGATATTTTAATATAAAATGTCAGCCGCACTTTATGTATTTTACTACAGTCCCAAGTGCATCATAATGCTTTTGTATTGCTTTTTATGCCCTCTTACTCTGTATCACCATTTTCACATTGGATTAATGGCCAAATAAGATTAAAATTATTAAGAGCCTCAACTTTACTTACCACAACAGAACCTGAACGGTTTCGCTACCTTGCAAAACCCATATTAAAATAAACCAATGTGTAAGCCAAGAAGTTGTTAAAATAAGTTATTATCTGAAGTTCTTTTTATTAACCACTAAAATGTATCCATGGAAGTAAGACAATGTAACACACTCTATCTGTTTTATTCGTATTAAATACAGATATTTTTTCATTAATATCATATTTCATTCCCAAACTAAATAATTTTGTTGATTACTAATTTATGACAATAGGCCTAGGTATTATCAATATCAAGAAAAAAGCTACGTAGGCTATACTGTATATATTTTTTTAGGATTAAGTAGGCTATAAAATAGATATAATTCCTCCGCTCACTCCATTCACTCTGCTACGGGGTAGGATATCGTCTCATTACTTTTACGTAGCCCATTATTTGAATATTTCAAATATTTTCAGTTCTTGACAACTCTATTAAGCTATCTTGTTAACTCCGAAACAAATATGGCATTCTAAAACCAATCCTCTACTGGCCGCGGATTAAAAAAACATGTGTCTAGCAGGCTGTTTTCGCTTCTCACAGCACATAGGCGACAAAACGCTGGCCTAACAAAATCTCATATGCATGCGTGCTCGGTAACATATTTCAAATACCATGACAAGGGCCTATATACCTTGGCTAGCAGCGGGCGGCACCTGACGCATGCGGGTAGACCTAAACAGAGATGCCGCAACTCTCACCGTGGCCCATGTTGTTTAGGGGAAAAAAACGGTTTCCAGATTTCAACACTTAACTAGTCTCTGCTTCACTCACCTTCAAGTGTTGGTGATTCTGGTGATGACAGCCCAGTCCGTTAGGCTGTTCAAGTTGTCAAAATAACGTTTACACAATTTCGACTTCAGAAATATGTAGCGCTAATTCACTTGTCTCTATACACTACTGAGTACATAACACATCGCCTGATCTCTCAACACACTGCAGATAGTGTACCTAATAACAACAGAGCGTGGATAGGCTATGTGTTGCAAATACAGTCTGCATGTGTGTTCGAAATCACGAAAGTGGGCTAGCCCATTCCGTAGTGTTCCAATACCATTTCGTCGGGTGAAAATGTGCTATATCGACCGTCGCTTCAATACAATAGTGATTATAGTGACTGTCCGGTAACAGATTTAAATTAAATTCATTATTTGACACAGATATCAACAATGGTGTGTGCCAGCGGCAGAATGCCTTCCATGGATTTAGCTATGTTTTGAAATTTAATGGGTCAAACCCCGCCCCTCATGTTGCCTGAAGTGCAGTGCTGCAACAAGAAGTCGGCTGCAATTCTCTATTGCAAGGTTAGACTTTGTTTCATAATCATGCAGCACATTAGCAGCTCAAACCACTAAAGGCAAGAGCGGCAGGTGGGGTAAATAAGACAAGCTTGCTGGAATGACAGTCAGGCAAAGTTGACAAGGGTCAAGGTGGGGTTCAGAATGGCTCCTAATAGGATCCCAACAAAGGAGCGCTCTGTTCTTGACTACCTGAAATATATGGGCTAGCAGTTTCCAGTTCAACCAGTATAGAGGATAATGTGAGCTTCGTTTATCTACTAACTGGAAATTACATTCACGCTGTAACGTGCTGTTGATGACTCCCATCCAATACGTTTAATTAATTAACTCACTTACTGACACTGAGGAATTCGGTCTCGGAATATTGAACCCCCACCCTGCCTTGTCAACATTCTAAATGAGTTAACTTTGGAAAAACATTGTTACTTTTACTATAAATGCTGTTGTTACTTATAATTTACCAAATAAATGTTTGAAACTTAAAGCTTTAAACTTACTTTAAATGTATGTGCGTGTGTGCGTGTATATGGGCGTGTTTGTGTGTTTGATGTGTCTGAGGTAAAGGCTGTAGCGGTGCAGCTGGTTGTGATGGGGACGTATTACTACAAAAACATTAGACATTTACATTTTGTGAACAATGTATGAGTCTTCATGCAACAATCAAAAGTAATACATCATAAAACAACACTTTATTTATCAATCCATGTTTATCCTTTTCTACAAGCCATTTTGTACTTTTGGGGGAAATGATCAAACTAAAACAACTGAAATAATTAACAATACAGTTCTAAAAACATTCTGCTTATCTCAAGGGTTTCATAACATCTATTTACACAATGTTCCTGCTTCTACAATTGACAAAAATGCACTAGAAATGAAAACAGAAAAGCTACAAAGAAACATAATGTATATCTAACTCTATAAACATGAATTACTTATATTGCTGCTAATTTTACATGAATAATAAATTATGATTTAAGCTTCAACTCAAAGTAGTTGCTTAAACCTGGTCAATGCTATTAACATTGGTGCTTTTCAACACATTAACTATAATTCTATTGTTATTGAATCGGTCATTTACATATCACCAGAATCAGAAGATCGAATATTTAATGTAGATATAAGTAGCAGGGATGTATACATGTCATACACCTTGCCCAACTACTCAGTCTGAAGCCAGAGTCAACAAATTAACATTTCTTACCAAAACATGTTTGGTATGGCAGGTCAGATCTCAATTTAAATACTTTTCCATGACATTTAGCTTTATGTCAGTGTGTAGGCTGTCTAGAGGTCGTCAGACTCAGGGATCTCCATCGGCTCAATGGGAAGAGTGGGTAGAATCAGGGGGGAGCCATCAGATATCCACCCCTGGGCAATCCTGTTAAAGGTCGGCCGCTTCATCGCTGGATCCTGGAGCTCAGGGTACTTCGGGGCATCCAGGTCTATCTCAGGAAGCTTGAAGGTGATTCCACGGGGAGATTTTTCAAAACCACCAAATGGGGTGGCAACCCTGGAAAACATACATGCTGTCTCAATCCAAACTCAATAAATAAAGGACCGAGGCTTTCAAACTTCACCTAAACCTCGTAGAACTTCATCTCTAATGCCGTAGCTAAAAAAAAAGTTAGTGAGTTTAATGAGTGATTTAAATGCTATTTTGTGGGAGTCTCACCGGTTGAAGCTCTTGTAGTCCGGAGCCTCTGCTTTTGGCTCAGGAGCTTGCATACTTATGTTGAGAGTTTCGGCAAGGCTTGGGTCGTTTATGATGGCCTGCTCCCATGGGGAGTGGTAGGACTTTGGCATAGCTGTAGTGTTGAACTTCTCTGCTGGCACCTCTTGTAAAGGCCCCCCATAACCTGAAAACAAGCCCAAAGATATGATACAGGATTCATTCCATTCCATCATAAGTTAGTCCAGATTCTAACAAAGTAAAAGTATATGTGGATTTGAAAATAACACTGTATAACATTTTGTTTCATAGTTGTTGTTTTTCATAAATCAACTAGTTGGTTTGTACAATTTACACAATATGCATACAACATTAAGAATGAGACCAGTGGTGATTTAGGCAGGACACAATACTTTGTAAGTGCTATCTCAAGTGCTTGCTCTAGTTATGTGTTTATTTTCAAAGTGTCAAGCCATCTCATTCAGTTGACTGGCTATAACAACATAGCGGGACGTATCAGATTATACCAGACCGCTATCTTGGGATCGCCTGTTGACAATTTAATAGACTGCACTGTAGGGAAAGGAAATGCTGATCAAGTATTCTTTTGAAGGGTAAAATCTACCATGCAGCTCAATAAACAGTTGTTTCGTCGGATCAGTCGGATGGGCCGTCAAAAATAACCACTGTGAACCACGCATACCTAAAGCAACTTCTGTTAAAGGGTGTGCTATTTTGATCAGCAAAATAATTTGAATCATGATAGTTGTATGTTAGCTGTCACATGCTCACACCAGCTTCAATTACAGAACAATACCTGTATAATTATTATAGCATCAATGGTTCACTGTTATTCAGCGCAAAGTAGTCACTATAACTATCCTTTCGCTTTGTGTTAACTCATTTTTTGAATATTTAAAAAAGGGAGAGATAAAAAATGTAAGACATAAAATCAGGATATAAAAGGAAGCATATGATTTTACTCCCCCTAGTGACATAGAATAAGAAAAAAAGTAGGAGAAGTAAAAGAAAGTGTATGTGAGATTGCATTCACTGGCTACATTTTCTAGGAAAGTTCATCTGCAAGGGAGTTCAACTGTGAGTACAGTAATATATTAGTACTTTTTGTAAGCGTACCAGGCGCTATGTTTTCCGGATCCGCTGGGTTTGCATGGGCTGGAGTGTTGGGAGGCGTTCTACCATCTTCCCTTTTGCTTTCATTGTTAACATCTTCTCTAAGAAGATCAATCTGGAACACAAGATTTGGCATAGACTTTAGAGCATATGAATACAAATACATACTGTATAGCTGTAGAGAAATGATATGAATACAGTATATCCCCTGAAATGCAAATATTTTTGGATGTACATAAAGCATAGACATATACAATATATATTTCTATACATATATATATATATATATATATATATATATATATATATATATCTATCTCTATATATATTCCTGAAATGCTACTATTTTGGGGTGGAAAAGGAGAGAGAGAGAGAGAGAGAGAGAGAGAGAGAGAGAGAGAGAGAGAGAGAGAGAGAGAGAGAGAGAGAGAGAGAGAGAGAGAGAGAGAGAGAGAGAGAAAGGGAGAGAGAAAGGGAGAGAGAGAGAGAGAAGGGGATGGAGAGAGAGAGAGAAAGTGCATGAGATAGAGAGAGAAAGCGAGAGAGAGGCCGAGAGAGAGAGAGATGACAGAAGCATCAAAAGCACTGATAACTGAGGAAACGGCTCTGTAGCAGAGTACCCAGTAGCTTCTCAAAAGCTTTGGCTCAGAGTAGAATATGGAAAGGGCAGCAGCCACATGGTTAGCACTATCTTCCATGTGTCCACACACTTTTAGACCAGAGGACAACAAGAACATAACTTAGCCAACAAGAACATAACTTTCCAACAAGAGTTATGATGCTGATGGGATGGGGGGGTGGGGGGGTCTCCTCACGTTAATCCTGTGACAAAAGCTTATTTTTTCAGGATTTAAAAAAAATGTTTTAAGAAATTTCAGACATCAAATATAAATGTCTCCTCAGTTGACGCATTAAAAAAGAGTGTTATTACTTACACTTAGCTGAGTGTTCGCCTCATTCTGGACACTTTCAAAGGTATATTTATCAGATCTTCTCTGTCGCATTTTAAAGAGTCGAGACCCTCTGTTCGACTGAAGGGACAGCTCCTCCAGCATGATGTCTTTAGGAGTGCAGAGCTTCTTGCCCAGATCCATTGTGTCCCCTGGTAAAGACAGCAAAGTAAGAAGACCATATCAATGCTCAAATAGTAGGGCGTCTGTGAAACTACAATAGACATCTTTTTCCATCTTGGAGTAGCTTGAAAAATACAGAAAGACATGCAAAATAATTATTTATAACATTGAGGTATTAGTGTAGTTATACAATGCATAATAATATAGTATTGAAGGTGATGCATAATACACAGCTGTTAAACAGATTTAGATATGTTTCTGTGTGTGGTAGTTACTATGTTGAATTAACGGTTTTATTGATTTAAAGTGGGCATTTTTTGTCCATATACCTTCATTTCATGTATGCTGGAACTCCTATTCTCATTTTTTAAACAATTAAAGTAACAGACAGCCAGAGATTTTCCCAAATGTCCCACATCCCAGGGTTTGCAGTCTTTACATCTGGGAGCCAATTTTTTTTTGGATAACTTTATGTGAGTAATGTTTCTATGCCCATTCATTCCTGCCAAGTTCTAGATTGAGAATTAATGTTGTTCCGTGTGCCTGATGCCTGAAGATAAAAGGAATGCCCCCCAGCTGTCCCTGATCGTCACAATCTCCAAACAGCTACACAGTTGCCTCACACCCCTCCCTTAGCCACTCACCCTAAAATAGCCCTTTGGAAAGGACAACGACAAAGGATTAGTTGCTGTAGGTAGTAAAACATCCCATTAGTTTATTTATGGACAGTGCCAATGTACAGCCCTGACATTCTGAAACCAAGATCAAAATGGACCATCGCTAGTAGCAAATGGAATGCTCCGTGTTGCTGCTGTGAGCGTGGTCCCTAGATCGTACCGTTGGAACCATGAATCTCTCGACAAATTGCTGCCGCATGCATCTTCCTCTCTCCCGTTGGCATTGTACAGAATTGCGACATTGTGGTTTTTGAGGGAGGTGGCACGTACTGGAAACACATAAAAAACATAGGTTGCACTCATTTTGCCAAACTTTCACACAGGGCAAAAAACAACACGAACACCGCCATACTTGTGAAGTATTGATATAAAAAAAAAAACGGAATATTAGATTTTTATTCGATTTTTTATAATTGTTTGATATGATTTGTAAAGTTTATAGCATTAAGTTACAGTACCCGTTAATTCCTCTATGGCAATTTAGGACAGTGGACCAGTCCTTGCATTTGGATCCTTGTAATTATTCACTGACTGTATATTATACAGTCAATGGAATTATTTTGAAACTACTTTACTTTCTGACTGAATCTTCCATACAGTAGACATGTTATGATGTTACGCCTATTGTTATTAATTGTTTTTGAATAAGTAAGATAACCAATTATGTGTTTATAGTAAACAAACATATATTAATAAAAAACCTTATGGATGTCATGTAAATTAATTTTATTCATGAATAGTGATTATGGCTTGATGATTTGCTGGACCTTATCAGCAAACGTATATTAATAAAAAACCTTATGGATGTCATGTGAATTAATTTTATTATTAGATTGTGATTATGGCTTGATGATTTGCCTTATCAGCATAGTCATACTATTATGAGTTCAAACAGATTCATCGACCTTTATCTTTAATTAAAGAGATGATAAAGTTTACCTTCCAATAAATATTTAAGGAACATAAGCTGTGCTTAAAATGACAAATGCTCTTAAACATCATTATTCATTGAGGATTATTGTTTGAACATTGTGTCCTGAGCTGGAGTGTGTAATTGTCTGGACTCAGTTATCATATTCCATGGTATCTAAAACAGCTCCGATGCCTAGATGATAGTAAATATAGAACATTTATTTATTCATGTAATATAATTTTGGGCTACACCATGCATCAGTGTAGAACAGCATGAGAACAAAAATGATACCTGTGTGGTGTACCAAGCCAGTTATTTGATTTGAACCATACATTTATAGAAGTAACAGTTAGTGAATGTGCAGTCTGTTAGTGATTATGAATGGTTAAAGAAAACACGTCAACTTTGACACCATATCACAGACTCACGTGATCCCACCTGGCTGGGGCAAATCCATACCTGTGTTGGTGTCCTGCAGGTGGTCAAAGGAACGGGGATTCTTGAGGGGAGGCAAGGAGACTCAGGGGTCAACCTGGGTAGTTCAATCCGCCCTGATCTTCACACTGCCGGACACTAAAGCCAAACAGTGAGGGTGTCTCTGTGTCTGTTGTCGATGGAATGTGGCTTACATCAATAGGCTAAATTTAGCCTGCCAAACACTTACAACCACTCACAAATGCCACAGGACATGGGGTAGCTACCAGAGTGGGAGGATGTACCCCCACGTGCCCACGGACCCAGAACTAGCAAGGGCTCTTCGACAAGCATGTGTTAATTGAACCTTAAAAAGGTGTACGACTCAGTTTACCGTGCTAATCTTTGTGTCTGTCTGCGGCTATAAACACAGACAGACTGTGTCCAAGGCGATCGTACATGTATATTTAATGAAACCCAAGAGGGCATGTCGGCAAAAGCGTCTTGTCTCTCTACACTGCGTGTTATGATATCATTCATTACTGGCTGTGTGGGTAATGTCGTAATGGCACGCATTTACCCTATGTACACTATGACCTCGGGTTTGGTCTGGAGGGGCAGTCATTCTTCATATTGCCTAACAATATATCAAGGTCAACCCCCTTCTGGTAGGCAGACTGGCTGTAAAATCACAAACCACAACCGTTATGGCGGCTAAGTGTCGGGCATGTGTGTGCGGCATGCTAGTGATATGATAAAACAGTCACTAAATTCCTTTAAAATTCACTTTTACACTAATGCAGTTGAATTACATGTAATAGTTTCAAATCTGTCCAGGGATCTTTAGATCACAATGTTTGGTAACACTTGGAAAAGTTTAAACCATCTCACCTGATTTGTATCCAACATGAAAAGATTAAATGAAAAAGAAAAAAAAAATCCACAAATACATTTTTACGGTTTTAATGTGATGTCATATTTTGCACTCATTTGGCAATATATTCTACGTTGTAGGTTAAACAAGGATTCTAAGTCTGGATTATCAATATGTTCAGCAAAGAAGCCATTTACTTTTTTGTCATAATGGTAATTACACAGTTCTCTGCTACAATTGACAAGAATGCACATTGCGCTAAGCTAAAACTTTGGAGACTTGGTGCAGAAGCTTAAAACAGTGGTGAGTGAGTAATTTCCTTTTTTTTACCCCACAAGTAAATATTCAATGTGCTATAAACACGCACGCACGCACGCACGCACGCACGTACACACACACACACACACACACACACACACACACACACACACACACACACACACACACACACACACAGACAATGTGCTATTTGAGTGTTGGACTCGCTTCGACTATAAAAGTGAAACATTATAAAATTTCAAACGGAAAAATTCATCAAAAACATTTCTAAGATTTCTAAGACAAAAAGATTTCTAAATTATGCCAAACCAACACAACCATACTACCTTTTCAGTTTCAGTTGGCCCTCTCATCATCTACTTACCGATTGTCCCTGTTTACAACGCCCCCTTCATTTATTACAACAATACACATGACTTGTTTCCTGTTTACATCATGACCATGACTCATACTTTTTATGAATGTCTACATTCCAGGCATTAATACGGATATTCAGTAACTGTCACATCTAGCAAAGAAATGTGGTCTGATAACACACTGTATTTCTTGACGTGCTTGATAAATAATCTTTAGCTAAAACAGACACTCAAATGTGTGGTTTCAAAAGGGCAACACTATCAACTCCTGCGGGCAGTGCTAAACATAGGAGAATGCTTAGTCTTGCCTACCAGACTGGTGCCTTGTCCCTGGTGTCCAATGGTGGCCTTGGTCCCAGACTTTAGAGGCTGGGCCTTTCTGAATGGAGGTCCATGGAAAGCTGGTTTCTCAGGAGGAAATGTTTTACTGATTGAGGGGATCTGAACAGGTGGGTTCAAATAGCCCTGACTGACACCTGGTGCATCCAGAGACACCCTCCGTTTCCACTCATCCGGAGGTTCGGGCAGCGATCTCCGCTGTGCAGCCGATTTAACGTTGGACGCAATGGCCTGCTGAAGACCCTGGAACGCAAAGGCTTCGTCCACTGAGCCAAGGAAGCTCCGGGATGCAGCTTCCCAAGGAGATGGGGGCTTGAAAGATTTGTCCAGCCAGGATGTTGGTCTGTGCCCAGGACCAAGTGAGTGGTGGCGGTGGAACGCCGGCGTACCCCCAGGAGGCAGAGATCTGTGCGAGGGCACGGAAGAAAGCCTTCTTGGGAGGCTTAAAGAGTAGCTTCTGCAGAGGTCCTGGAAGAAAAGTAAATTATGTTGTGCATTGAAGACTTTGCTGCCACCCTCTGGTAGTCATGGGAAGATAATAGCAACAAGACAAAATGACCTCATTTGTAGGTCGAACAGTTTCGTATGTATTTGTTTTGTTGTCAATACAGACTGTTTGCATTTGCATGTGGGGCATTTATATAAATTACACCATTATTTGATGCCAACCCCATTACATGACTATACAGTAATTAAAGATTGTTTTTCTACTTACCATGTTTCTGTATGGGACTTGAAGTTGTTGTTAGGTGACAGAAGATAGTTTGTTTGGAATCATATTTCCATGGCACTTTTCTTAAGCTAGTTATGCTTATATATTTGGTTGTTTTTGATTCATGCCATAAATAACTTAAAATAAATTACTATTACTATTATTACCATTAGCAATAACCATACCTGTTCAATAAATTATCAATTCTAAACATATAAGCTAATTAACAAATACATGTTGTTATGATTCCAAACCTACTAGCCATGAATACATTTTGTGTAATTTTGCAAAAAATGCCAATCAGTGTAATAAATCCAGACGGCATTTGTGAAAGCTCCACCTAGTCTAGCAGACTACTGCCCTCATAACAGGGCAATTGTGTCTACCAACTGTACTCTGCAAAAATATGCACACATTTTCATTACTCAATACATCAAACTTAATAAAAACAGCATATGTTACAAAGACTCACAGTTTTCTAAGCTGTGAATCATGCATGTGTTTTTCCTCAAAATAGGTTCTAAAGCTTATACCGCTTTTAAAAATTGTAAATTCAATGTGTACAATTGGTAAAATGGGTGAGTTATTGATCATTGACACCTTCAGCAATATTTGTACATTTCTAATATAATAGTTTATTGCAAGATTTGCTCCTGCTTCCACCTCATTCAGCCGTAATCCTGCTTTCATCTTCCCTCTTTATTAATTTGAATGTGTGCCTGGTTTTATTTTTCCGAATGATTTATTAACTCAAACCATCTGAGTTGTTCTACTTTAAGTAGAGTGTGATTTTGCTGGAGAGGAATATTGATGACATAATGTAATGATAGACTAAAACCTAAATGTGATGTGGAATCAGAAAACATAAATAAATAGGGCAGTCAGAAAAGCTACAGTAGGAAGATAATAACAGCTGAAGAAAGAGCAAAGTTCAGGAAAAACACACAGAAAAAGGTTGAAGAGATATTTAATAGCGTGATGGTGCAGAGAACAAGTAGTTCAATAAACAAAAGAAAAACTCCAGAAAAAGACAGTCATAAGAATTTTTAAAGTCATTTGATGTCACATTGAACATGCAAAGTAATCAATCGATCAATCAATCAATCGATCAATCAATCAATCAATCAATCAATCAATCAATCAATCAATCAATCAATCAATCAATCAATCAATCAATCAATCAATCAATCAATAATACTGTGTGTGCATACAAATGCCTTTTCAGAAATGCCCTGTCCATCTATTGACTGTCACTGCTACTTGCCATGATTTTAACCTGGAACTAACCATTTACTTTATTAAAAAGGGACTGAATATTAAAGACAAAGTAGAGAAACATTTGTGTTGACATTTTTCAATGCACCATCTTTAAGTGGCTTTTCCTGAGAATGATCAACATGTACAGTGCAGTAGTTAAGTATTACTTTAACCTCTCAAATCAAAGAAGAAGCAAGTTTTCTGTTATCTACTTTTATCCATCAATACTTTTTGAACAGCCTTTCCCTAGTTATTTACCACTTAACCCAACTGCACTGTTCCAGCAAATAACTGTACTATACTAGCATTTTTGTTTTATGTCATTGGGTGTAATTTGTTTATTTGCAACTGTCAGCTTCTGTCTTTAATAGACAACATATTTTGAGAACGTTCGTTTTAAACAGCAAACCAGTTGCCATGACCAGTAAATGTGATGAGAGTTTGATATGCTGTTTAATGGCTTTAGGTAGCACCTGTTGGATGGGAAGGTAAACCGTTTATGCACTTTGAATTAATGGTTCACCAACCCAACGTCCAACAATATACACTATCAGTAAATTACGTAAAAAGTTGTTACTAAAATAGTTGTACTACAAACTCAAGGTATAAACCGTTAACCGTTTTAATGTGGTTACCCAAAACACATCTCAAAATGTGGATGTTTATTTCTTCTGCCTTGTGCCATCAGGCAGGGTTGTAAGCATGACCTAGCTTGCCCTTTGGAAAGTTGCTTGCTATTCACAGATATCACACTGACAACAAATAAACCCTATAGATTGGCTATACTCCTTGAACACAAAATTGCATTATAACAACTTGCTGTACTTTAAACAGTGCTGTTGATGTTGTTGTTCTTGACTCTTGTCAAGTTATTTCTTTTTACTCTTACATTTGAAATTGTAAATTCTATTTTATTTATAAAAATAAAACAGAACATTTTGACAGTGCAAAACATTTGCACTGTGTCGTCTAACAGTCACAAAGCCTGTGATATAAATTACCATATGATATACAGTATTTATATGTATAGTGCTGGAAGTATTTGTTGCCATATCAAAATATTTTCAATAGGTTGCCCTAGAATTGTAGAACGACAGGCTTCCACTGTTTGCCCGCTATGACTGGCTTCTTAGCTGAGAATTTGGGCCGAGGAGCCAATGCAATGGCACCTCTACTGATTAATGATGCCGTTGACAAGGTGTCAGTGGTGGGAGAGGTCTGCCATGGCAGGCTTGTGGGTTCAGGGGAGTAGCTGCTTGAAGCTTTTTGGTTGGTTAAGTGATGCACAGCAGGTGAGGCAGTGGGCTTTTCGTGGTCAACTGAAAAGGGCTCAGTTGACGCATTTAGGGCACTTACCGATCCTGTCGATTTAGTTGGGCCTGCAGGGTTTTTTTTCTGGCTAGGTGGGTCAAGGACAGGCTTGTGCCTGGGGGCAGGGGCAGAACTGGGTTTGGGGGTCGGGGCAACCTCGGAGATCGGGGTCGGCGACGTTTTGGGGCTGCCGCTGTTCGCATCATATTTGAAGAGAGAGGAGTCCAATTGGTAGGGCTGATGTTTCATCAAATCTAAGGTGCTTAGGTGCTTTGGAGGGGGCGGTTTAGGTTTCGCTTTGGTCTTTGCTTGGATTTTGGGGCTTGTGGATGGGGGCTGTTTGAGTGCCATCGGGGGGTAAAAAGGAGCAAGAATGGGATTGTAGGATAAAGGAGGTGGAGCGCGGACGTTGGGGGAGTACCTCCAAACGCTTGGGAGGGATGAGCTGGGGGAGGGGGATCTCGTTTTGTTGGCCTGCACTGTATCGGCGTCGACCACAAACTTCTCCATACGGGATTGCCTCTTGGCAAATAGCTCTGCACCTTTTCCCATGAGAGCTGAGCTATTCGAAGACGGACTGATGCCTCTGTTAAAGGCCTGGCCCTTTGGGGAAGCAGGGGGTGCCATGGATGCTTGACGGTAAGAGTCCTCTGGCCGCGGCGGACAGGAGGCCACCGAGTTACCACAATGCGCCGACTTGTTTCTTGAGACAGAGGTTGGCTGAGGTGAGCCCTGCATACTCACAGGCGATCGGGGCGGCTGTGGGCTCCGGCTGTTCGCGGCCACCTGAGGCTGGGAGGAAGCGCTCGCTGGCCCCCAGGTGTTAATGGGTGGCGGCAGGGCAGCCTGGGTTTGAACAGGGGACCAAGGGTTTGCCATCGGCTGGGGCTGGACGTACGGCTGAGCTGGGGGCCCAGTTGGAGAAGGGGTAGCGGGTGAACGCGGGCTCCTTGACTGGTGGAGGGCGTCGAAATAAGGACCCTCCTTCGTCCAAGAAGGGCTGGACGACTTCATGCTAGGCTTTGGAGCTACTGGCGGAGGGACCTTGAGCCTGACTGTTCGAGGTTGCATGAAGTTGCAAGCCTCGGCACCCAGACTAAGGAAGTCTTCTTCTTGGCCCGATTCAACAAAAGACCTCCTATCGCCTTGGGTTTGAAGATTGGGGCTGGAGGCCGTGCCTGGCTTGGATGAATGTCTATTGGCTCCTCTTCTTTTTGAGTCGGGTAGAACGCCGGTCTTGATAGCTGGAACGGAAATGCGCTCATCTCGTGAGGCAATGATATCTCCGGTCGGGGACCAAACCTGGGGATTCGTGGTGACAGGAACTGGTACTTTGAATTTCCGTTCCGGTTTAGTTTGTGTTGGGCTAGTAACTCCCCTAACAGAGGAGAAGGGGCCAGGTGCTCTGTTTTGAAATCCGAGGAAGGGCTTGGCAGTTCTGTTGGGCACAAGTGGCTTGGGCACGGCATTATTGAAGTGGTTTATCACTGGAATATTTTCCCGGAACCGCAGGTGATCCTTGTCTGCAGCTTCCATGCTTATTTGGTGTTCATATTCTTCGGTGGATGGCCTGTAGGTGTCCCCAGTGTCATGTGCGTTTTGTCCCTTTGCGGGCTGCACCATTGAAGGCTGTGTCATGCCCTCCACAGGTAAGCCCTTGCGTCTCAACTCTTCGTGCTCCAAGGAAATCTCATCCATCCGGTGGCGGCGCTGGGCAAACATCATCAACCCCTTGCCTCTTGTTTCTGGCAGCTGTTCCATTTCGTCGTCGAATTCCCTGTGAGTTCTACCCGAGTTTTCCCGGTTCAAATCGAACACTGCAGTTGACACGTGCTCTTGGACGTGCACGGCGTCCTCCTCTTCTGGTTCAGAATCACTGGTCGCTAAAAAGTTACGCCCGAACGCTTCTTCTACAACCTCTGACTCTCCGGGGTGTTCGTGGCCGTGCTCGTTCTCACCTGTGCCGTAGCTTACAAGCGTAAACTTCTTGACCCTCTGTTTACGTTTCTTAAACAACAAGGCTCCTTTATTCTGAGGGTTTGGGGCATCGGTTAGCAGCAGAGCGATACGCTTGCATTTAGACTTGGCCTCCTTCACTCGCTTCTCTGATTGGCTCTCGATGTGTCTGAGCCCTGAAAGGTGAAGATGAAGACAGACACAGAGAAGGAAAGCCAGTGATAGAGAGAGTGTGAGAGAGGGAACAATGAAAGAGAGAGAGAGAGAGTGAGAGAGAGAAAGAAAAAGAGAAAAAAAGAGAATGAGATAAGACAATGTCAAAAGTAAGAATTAAAATGACATAGCTAAATAATATTTCTTACATGAACAAAAGGGAATATGTTAAAGTAGGATGGCTAATTGAATATAGAATACTGAGATGATATATACAACTATAGTTATAATGTGTAGCGGTAACTGTAATTAGTGATCTGTGTAGTTTTAATTCACATCCAGGTATTGTTTAAACTGTTGCTCGTTGGCTGTCAGTTGGCTGTCAGTGATTTGGTAAATGCAACTGTTGTTGAAATAGTGCAGGCTTCACACTGGCAAACGGCTTTAAGGATGAGTGCACAGTCTAAGGGCGTCCTACCAAAGTGTAGAGTATATTTGCAAACAAGAAAGATGTGTTCTTGTTGTGTAACTTACAGGCTGGAAGCTCTGTAAAGACAAAAGCAGAAAAAATAAATACATGTATATGCTAAGTCTTGTTATATTACACATAGTAATAATGCATGGATAATGGTTAACTCATTTAAACCCATAGCTGTTACTGCTCTCTATATTCGGGATTGCCTTTTATGGAGTTAATGGTCCAGGATCAGTATAATTTAATATTAATCATTTCTATCCTAATCACTTGGAAGGGTATTTAAATTGGGAGATTCATCTTCGATTGTTGAACAAACTAAAGATTTTAGGATTTCTAAAGCACAATATAGCCAGTAAAAAACTCAATTAACACCTACATTCAAACCCCTAAAACAAATTTTAAGGAAAACGTTTTCTAGTGTCTAACCATGACTTCAGACCAATCTAAAATCACACAGTCCAGCCCCTGAATTGCATACTGTAGATATTAACTGTGCACCACCAGTTTAGAGTTCAGTAGCTAAATACAGTTTGATTGGGCGTACCAAAGCCCCAACTTAACTCTCGGTAGATGGGTGTCTATTTTCAGTACCAGCCCAACATTGCAAGCAGCAATAAAAGCACCAGTCTTACTTACAGCTAACTAAAGGGGGTCGATGAGGCAAGAAAAGTGAGGAGCTAACTTTCCATTACTGTCAAGGCTTAGGGTAGGAAAGGGGGAAAGACTAGGATCGGGTGACTCGCCAGGGTGACATATGCTAGTGTCTGTCAAACGAGTTTCTGCCAGTCTCATCAGTGGCATGGTCATATTTTATTCTTATCCACTGATCATCAAAGCTCCCAGAGACGTCAGCCTGTGTGTCTACTTCAAATAGAACACACAATCCTACATGGACATAACTTGCACCCATACCCCTTTGCACAAATCATGTTGCCTATCTAAATATATTAAGACCATGGAAACAGCAATTCGAGTCTTTTTAAAGCAGGCCAGTAAAAGCAAAACAAAACAAATGAATACCACGAAATATTAAAACGTGTGAACTTATGCTATTTTCTACCTTCTACCTTTAGTTCAATACAGCGATATTGTTAAATGAATAGGGCAGGAACAGAATGCACAAACCCTGCTGGGGTAACAGCCTACATGCATGCAGCGTGTAGAAATGAGGGTTGAGGGTATAGAGGGTGTCTACTTACGTGTGTGGCTTCGCCTGTGCCTGGCGGAACTGCAGAGATCTCTGTCAGACTCGACGTCCCCCTTCTCTGCCTGCTCAGCACCCTCGCCTGAAATTCCAAAGGAGACAGGAGCAGGAGGTGCTTGGCTGCACCCTCCTTCCTTTGGAGATCCAACAGGCCTGTTTGCTCCGCTGGCTCCAGCCCCAGTCTCAGAGCTCTGCCTCCTGCCCGCCACGGCGAGCCGCGGTGGGGTGAGGGTCAGGGCTAGGGTCACATCACCTCGGCCGAGGGAGGAGGAGGAGGAGGAGGAGGAGGAGGAGGAGGAGACTGACAGTGCCCTGGCTGTCCGCCCCGGGGCATGGCCCAGGTTAAGGGTCGTGGATTGGGGGGACAGTGGGGGGGGTGGTGGGGGGAGGCTGTGAGGTGAGAGGCTGTGATGTGACTCTGTGCTGGAGCCCCTTGATTCCTCATAGTGGATGCTACCAGTTTCTGGAGCGGGAGCATTTCCACCTCTGCTTCGCTCGGAAAGTGGCTGTGGCTCAGATGTTAATGCCCAGGAGTGTGGTTCTGGAGACGGTTCTGGGTAATGTGGGCTGTGTCTGGTCTGTGGGCCCAGAGGATACTCCATGTCACTCTCCATTTCGTCATAGTAGAATCCCTCTTGGGACTCGCTGATGTGCAGTTCTTGAGAACCGTTAGACCCTGACCAAGAGTCGTTGTTCTCCTGGCCCTCTGTGTCAGGCTCCATTTCCTCTACACTATCTTTTATCACAAGATGGCTGAATCCATAGAGGCTACCTAGAAAGCAAGACAAAAGTAAGGGACACGTGATCTGGACATGAATATCCTGTTTGTGTTATGTGCACAATTCATAAAATAGAATACAATAGGTTGCATAAAATAATACAATAGGTTTCTTAACGTGTCCAATCAGGTTATTTGTACATACTTTGCAACTTACAACTGGAGGTTGTTAGTAATGTTTTAAGATGTGTTGTTTTAAGAATGAGGGTTTTAGTGCAATGAGCACATATTTAACAGCTCTATGCAGGCCCATAGAAATATGTTTGCACATACTACAGCAACTGTGTGATTGATTCAATGAATTCCAATCCCCAATTGGAAGCACAGTGGCTTGCCTTGGCAATATCACCACCACTTTAAATGGAATGGTATGCAATATCGAACTAGATGCAGCCTTCACATCCGAGAGGACTTGGAAAACAATGGCAGGTTACTTTCCGAACCCTACAGTATACAAAGGACTCTGTCTTTGCTTCTCTGCCATAATACTAAGATATCACTGGGTGTCAACATTTCCATTTAAGTACCAAACCAAAAACATGTTTAATCTTATTAAGGTGCTGTCCAAAGACTGTGTGCTTAGTTAATGCTCTATACTTTATACTTTTTTTTGTGAAAAAACAGTACATATACATGTTGACATTGTATCTTTTAACTTTTATCATGTATTGGCAAGATTATTTAGGATTGCATACCACAAGTTCAGTGATGCACCAGGAATAAACTGTTGTTATTGGTCATCCTGGAAAGCCACAAAAAATGTGGGTTGAATTTAAAGGTTCTTCATAATAATTTAAAAAGTAGGAATCACACTCTCAATGAATGTTAGAAAGAACGGGCTGTGCATTTCCTAACATAAAAGCTAATGAAAGGAAGGGACAACTGTAACAGCCAATGCCTTGGTAGCCTTTCTAATAATCAGCAAGTAGTCTGTGAGGTTCTGTTTGACAGTATTGCCAGTAGAGGGCAGTATAACCCTCAACTCAAGGAACCCAAAGTTCATGATTACATTGCTACTTTCATTTAGTTACGTGTGGCCATCTTCAGATAGATATCAAACACACTTAAACTAAAATCTTAATAAAATAGCGAGTCCATCCCATGTTTAACAAACCCTCAATTTTATAAATACAAAATAGGTGATCTTAGTACAATAAATGTGTGTAACCAATTTTCAATCTCAGTTAATGTTTTGATGTAGAACATGTCTTATGTGATCAAATTAAGAACATTCCCAAACTAGATACCTCTACACATTACTTTACTTGGCGCTTCAAATGAACCGTTTGGAAACTGCAGGGGGGGCTCTACTCTTCTCTGGCACAGAGGTAAGTGTCCCTTAGTTTCCAAATAAGGCAATGACCTTAGTATCTTCACTTACGTTGCCATGGAGATAGAGAACGAGTATTTATGATATTTGAGTGAACCTGTCATCTTGGGCATGACCCTCTTCATGGATGGCAGATACCTATACCTATACCCCTGGCAGATAGCTGTTTCCACTGCAAAGTGTACGAATTAGGGTTTGTTAAGTCATTAACTTCTTTGCACAAGGCAAGTTTAGCTGTTTTGATCAAATATACAGTATGTTAGAATTGTTCATCAGATACAGCACATTATTAAAAATTGCTTCCTTTGTGCCTCATAAAGATAATACTATGAAATATCTAAGACAGATTACAAATATTCTATACATTCTGCCTAAAATGAATCAGCTGAGTTGCTTTGTCAAAATGGGAGAACATTTTCACACGAGTTAATGAAGATCTTGTTCATTAAGTGCAGTTCATATCAGTGCAGAGTATTGCGGAGATTAGGTAGGGTTAGAAGAGTTTAGGTATAAGCGAGAAGTCAACTTCTCAGTGTAAGGGCCAAAAGCTGGTATCTTAGGTGATGTTCCTGACTGAGTTGTTGTTCAGATGAGAGGGAACGGTCACAGTGAAGGCTATGCCATCAAGTGAAGGCTATGTCACCAAGGAATAACATGTGGTTCTCGGAGACAGTGAAGGCTAGTCTTTGTGTTCTAAGCCATGACAAAATTGATGTAAACGTGTCTTTATACATGTCCTTAATAAAGTCTACGTGTCTGTTTGAATAACAGGAAGATCAAATGTGGTACCCCTTGACCAATGAAATGATTTTATGTGGTTTAGACCTTTATACTGGTGTCAACCTTGTCAACTAATCAGAACTTACTATGTCGTTGGAGTGAACTCACTGTAGTAATGTCTCTGTGCGCAGACTTGCACTCTGTAGTCATCAATAAAGTTGTACTTTGATTATTGCCTCACTCAAGTCTCACTTTGTTAATTGGCTATTTTCCAAATAAACAGTCATCCACCACATCAGCTAAAATTGTGCCTGATGTTTTGGCCTTAAGCTCTGTATATATAATAAATGGTCTCTAACCCTATGGAAGTGTATAGCTTACCTTAATTAAAGTCTTACAGTTCATTGATGAAGACATGTAAAATGTCTTAAAATGTGTAATCCCAGTTTCAAATTGACTTCAAAAAATATATATTTAAATGCATAAAAGAAATGATCTGTTTCTTTGTAAGTCCTTTTCTACTTAAAACTTTGTAAAAAGCTCATATTGTAACACACCTATTACCAGGCTCTCTCAAAAGCCTACTAATCAGTTGCATTTCACACACAAAAAATTGCAGGGAATAAATATCCAGAACTCAGAACTCTTCCTAAATGGACGGTTTCAAGTGAGGAGTGGAGCTAAATGAGAACGGATTCTGTAAAATATGATCTAACCTTTTAAGCTGCGGTTTGAACCCACAATAGCTTCTCCAACCTGGCAGCAAATGTCCAAAAATGGTAAGACACTAGAATAGACCTGGTGTTTGGACTTATGTTGGACCTCAGAAAGCATCAAGGCTCTAATAAAAGTGACAGAAGATAAGAGGCCCAAAAAGAGCAGTGAGGACTGAAATACATCAATAGACAAAATACAAATCATAATAGGTAAATGAATGATTCTTTCAACAGACTAATCTACATCAATAGGCAAAATACAAATCATAATAGGTAAATGAATGATTCTTTCAACAGACTAATCTACATCAATAGACAAAATACAAATCACAGGTAAATGTAGCAAATGGGTAGCTATTAAGTATTGTAACTGCTATAATTGTACAAAAGCTATAAAGAAAGGGCAAAGAATGCACTGTATAAAGGATGCACAAATCTACTTTTTTTAGAGAACATTTTACCACCTGGACTGAAAATAATAGAAAAAAACACTCAGCTTATGGGCGTAATGATTAACATCATGCTGGTAAATGTGTCCTATTCTAACAAAGCAGGGACTTCATTTAAAGTACAGTCCATGGGTGCAGACAAACAGACCTTGCCATTCTAGAAAACAAAATGAAGTTTGATAACATCCTTTCAGAAATAAATGGATTCGGGAAGTTCCAAATTGTCATGGTATTGATACAGAGTATCTCTCGAATGACTCTGCCATGCCACTTTTTGCTGAATAATTTTATTGCGGCTGTGCCCTCTCACCACTGTGACCTCAGCGCTTTTGAAGATGAGGACATCTTTTCAAATCTCACCCAGGAACAGAGGCTGGCTGTCAGTATTCCCTTTAAGGAGGATGGGACTCCCAACTCATGTGAGATGTTTGTAGAACCACAGTATCATCTGCTGTACAACTCCTCAAACGTTCCTGGACTACCAACTGTTCACTGCCAAGATGGATGGGTGTATGACAACAGCACCTTCACTTCAACTGTGGCCACTGAGGTAAGGATTGAAGATTCAATCAAAGTAATATTCTTAATAGTCTTAACATATCATAAAAAAAAAGCGCAGGCAGTGTCACTCCAAAGTCAGTTACGAATCAACATAGCTTCATACTAAAGGCTCTTGTAATATCCTCTGTCCAGGGAAACTACAAAATACACTGTGTATGTGAGATTTCATTTCTCTACTGTGCTTGCACATTTCATTTGCTTCACAGTTCATATATCAGTGATCATAAACTACTGCCCATACAGGGGACAGTGACAAGTGCATGCTGCTCATTTGCACCATCCAACTGTGCTGTTCAATCCCATTTAGTATTAACTTAACGTTTGAGAATGAACCAGCCATTGAAAGTAGGCTACTGGGAAATTGTACACTTATTTGAGAAAATGTTGGATAAAGTAAAAATAATATTGGTATGTTGTATTTTTGTCTTTCAAAGTGGGACCTCGTTTGCAACAGGAAAGGGATGAATAAAGCAACAGCTACTATTTTCTTCATCGGCGTAATGTGTGGAGCTCCTCTATTTGGGTTCCTCAGTGACAGGTAGGACTTCAGACAGAACGTATTCATTTACAGCCTGGGATCACGTTCTGTGGTGACCCTGATCTTTACATTCACAGGTTTGGCAGAAGGTCCATGTTAATGGTATCTTACCTGTCAACAATGGTGTTTGCCATCAGCAGTGCATTCTCTACCTCCTATGTGACCTTTGTCATTTTGAGATTTTTCACTGGATTGACACTTGCAGGAATCAGCATAATCTCAATTGTACTCAGTGAGTATATGTACGCACTAAAAATGTTGATGTATAACGAATTCAGGTATTTAAGATATCGCAGATATGAAATGTCAAATATGAAATGAGATCAGGCTAAACCGGAACTTGTCTGCAGATGTGGAATGGTTTGACATTGACCATAGGACCTTTGCTGGGGTGATCGTAAGCCTGGATTGGACGATCGGAAATTGGCTATTGGCCGGCACTGCCTATTTTGTGAATGATTGGAGATGGTTGATCATAGCAGTCACCTCCCCTCTGCTGTTGTCCATCATTGCTTGGCGGTATGGGACTATTAGTTGACATCCTATCTGATAAATTGCTTTTTACTTTTCATTGATAGCTTGATGCTTAATGTCATAGACTGTTGATGACAGGGAGCTTTGTCAATACAGGTGGCTCCCAGAATCGGCTCGCTGGCTCATAGTCAACGGCAAGCCAGAAACCGCCCACACTTATCTCATGAGATGTGCTAAAATGAACAACAGATCAAACAGGATGACTGACATGTCACCAGCGGTAAATGTTTGATGATATCTCCGAAAATATTATCAGTGGAAATTGAAATGAGCTTGTTGCCTTTTTAGATAATTACAAATGTCATTTTTTTTTAATTAGGGTATTTGGTTATTCTAAAGTTAAATATGCTATTATCTTACACTATAGCAAGCTCCTCTCCTCACACTTTCCACTACAAGATTATTTGCACGTAAAAGCTAGAGCTCCAGACTCGCCAGTTAGCCAAATAAGAAAGCACGGCTGGAAAGATGGAAAACCAGGCCTGGGGCACACTCCTGCAAAACAAAATTGTCTCAAATCAGTTCTCTTTTTCTTTCTGCCGGCTCACAGACACTGTTAAATTCGATTAATGTTGAAAGTGGGGATAAGAAGTACACAGTGTTGGACAAAGGCCTGTCAGAAGCATCATTCACCATAATGTTCCTGTACACAACTGAACTCTACCCTACGGTTGTCCGGTCAGTGACCAATAAACCTGCTCGTCTCTATAAATGGCACTTAGAATGTAATCATTCGAATTTTGCCCACGAGCAGCGTCCCACTGTCCTCTTCGTTCTTCGGTCCTGCAGGCAGAACGGCTTAGGCTACACCTCGTTTCTGGCACGGCTGGGCGTGTCCATCGCTCCACTTATCATCCTATTAGAGGACGTGTGGGTGCTCCTCCCGGCAGGGATCTACTGTTTGGTGGCCATTGGCTCTGGTTTGACAGCGTCCCTCCTGCCCGAAACCCTCAACATCCGTCTGCCAGAATACATCGAGGACATTGAGCAACCAAGGTGTACAGAGAGTTAGCAATGGATGAGCGTCTTACAGTTTTCTGTTTCCGTCCAGTAAACATTACAGTATTGTTGGAGAATATTTTACAGCCATTTGAAGTAAAGGCAATCAGTGTCAATCATTGATGAGCATGTATTTGTATATTCTACAATACACGTGTCACTGCCTTTTGAGAAGAAGAAAAATGCATACATGACAACTTATGATGTATTATTCTTCAACATTTCAGAGCGGAACCCTTCAAAAGCCAAGACGTTCAAAAGAAGCAACACCCTTCCGACCAAGATGGAAAAGAACAGTATAATTTAGTCGTTAGCTAGTGGTGCAGAATATAAGTTTCCAACTTCATGTAAAAACTAACAAGGGTGAAAATGGTTCTTCAGATACTTCAGGCATTTCATAAAATGCAATAGAGTTTAAGTCCTTGGCCAGAAATATACAGTGCACAGAAAACCTCCTTGATGCCATAAAGTTAAAAAAAAAAGCGCCATAAATCCGTTATTTTCTTCTATGTGAATAAAAACAAACTAAGATTATTTAACCTTCTCAATAATACAGTGTGCTAATATACTGAGTACTGTTGTCATGTTAAATCTTTATGTCTTTCAAAAATCACTCTTACATTTAAGAATTATCACACAGAGACAACATCTTACCATTACCAGGTTTACAAAACATATTCAAGCTGTTCTCACAGCAATGGTCATATTGGAGTACATTGGGTTAGAATGTAAGAAGTGAATAGTATTGTAATAGACGGTACATTGACACTGTCGAGTATCTTACTGGTTTTTGCCAACCATCATGACATGCATTCTTTATACAAGGTAGAATACGCAAACGTATGCCGATGCCACCCCCTGCCCCCCCCCCCCCCCCCCCCCCCCCCCCAAAAAAAAAACACCACCAGCAATTTGTATGCCTTTTGCACATGGAGTTAATTAACTACAGTATGTTGTGAATTGATAATGTAAGGAAGAGAGTTAGAGGTTAACCAGCTGCCTAGTTGCAATTGGGCAGAAGGTTTACTCGCTATGACAAAATGAAGGACAGTACACCTGTCGAGTAGGATACATGCAAACAAAGTACAACATTGCTCTCCTAATTCGTCAGAAAGTGGGAGAACTAACATTTTCTGAAAGATGAAGTTCGAAAATGTGCTGGCAGAGGTGAATGGCTTTGGGAGATTCCAACTCATGATCGTCCTTTTGCTGGTCATTCCTCGCGTAACTTTGCCCTTTCACTTTCTGTTAAATAACTTTATCGCGACTGTGCCCTCTCACCACTGTGACCTCCGTGCCCTGGAAGATGGGGGCGTCTTTTCAAATCTCACCCAGGAACAGAGGCTGGTTGTCAGTATTCCGGTGCAGGAAGATGGAACCCCCAACTCATGTGAGATGTTTGTAGGATCCCAGTATCATCTGCTGTACAACTCCTCAAACATTACTGACCTACCCACTGTTTACTGTCAGAATGGATGGGTATATGACAACAACACGTTCAAGTCCACCCTTGCGACAGAGGTGAGTTTTTTTTCTTTATATTTCACTGTAAGTACTGTACTTACTAATTTCTCAACATGTTAAAAACAATTCTTAACCAAGTACTCCTGTCTTATCTTTGTGTTCTTTAATTCCCGTAGTGGGACCTTGTATGTGATCGGAAAGGTGCAAACCGGGCCACAGCCACTATCTTCTTCATGGGAGTTATGCTTGGAGCAGTGATATTTGGCATTCTTAGCGACAAGTATTGTTCTCCTTGTTCTTCAACTATGATCACGCTGCATGTATAATCTTAGGGAACTTCAAGCCGCACAAAGATATGATCTAGTCTGCTATGCATCGTTGAATAAGATACATCATTACCTAAACTACAGGGGTGATGACATAGTGGATTAGAAAAACAGCGTAAATAGTATTTACGTTGTTATTTTTCTAACTGTATTTACTAAATACAAGCACCTAGAAATCTCACCCTCTCAATTTGAATAAGCAACAAAATCCAACACCTTGGTTTCGTCTAAAATGAACCTTTTTACGTTGCATGACTAACACACAAACCACATAATACAGCAGGTCTGTCCTCTATTCAAAGATGTTTGGTAATTTTTAACATTTACTGAAATGTCAGTGTCAATTACTGTATTCCCTTTTACTTTATAAAGAGTTATTATCAGCCGCTTGCTTACAGGTCCTTGTAATTCTCATTTGAAGACTCTAATTTAGAGGTTAATCTATTATAATTGCTCTTATAGGTATGGAAGGAAAAGAATGCTCCTGGTGTCATACCTGTCAGCCATCTTCTTTGGTCTTGCAAGCGCTTTCTCCAATTCCTTCACCATGTTTGCAGTCATGAGGTTCTTCACTGGATTTGGAATAACTGGGATCAGCATTATCTCCATAGTCCTTTGTGAGTGTGTGTGTTTTTAGAAAAGGAAAAAAAACACAGATATCATGACACATTTGTTGACCTGTTTGTTGATAATAATCTCCACGCACTGAAAACAAACTTTGTCACAGAAGAGGTTTTCTCAAGCAGTTTTTGTCACTGTGAAGCAATTTGAAATATTGAATGTAAAGTTTCTGCGTCCTGTAGGTATTGAATGGATAGATATCAAGCATCGAACTCTTGTGGGTGTATTAATGAGCCTGGACTGGAGTATATCCACAACCATTCTTCCTGGTTTGGCCTACTTGGTGAATGACTGGAGATATCTAACCGCCACAGCAACCTCTCCTCTGGTTTTGGCTGTGATCACTTGGAGGTAAGTAAACAATGGTTAGAGACGTTTAAGCCACCCATTGGTATACAGCAAGGTTAATACAAAATATACTACATGTTTGTCTCTCATAGGTGGCTTCCAGAATCTGCTAGGTGGCTGATAGCAAACGGAAAAGTCCATGATGCCCACTTTCACCTCAGCAGTTGTGCCAAGGTCAACCACAGAGAGCAGTGCATGGCGGATATAAAGCCAGAGGTGAACACGATACAATTATCATTTAAAATCGTCAGACCAAAGTGTGTTTCGGTATTTTTACTGTGAGTGCACTTATCGTATGTTTGACCTAAAACATTTGACCAAATAGACCCTTTCGAAAGTGATATTAGTTGAAAAAGAAAACAGGACCTACTCCTACCTTGATCTTGTGAGAACCCCCAAGATGAGGAGACTAGCTGTTCTGACGGGCATTGTATGGTAAACCGCGCCCGTTGCTAGTATTTATTTAATCGTATTTTGTTGCTATTACGATGTTTTTCTTTTTTTACAATGCAATAATTTGTATCTGATGTGTGGCATTTCTCTAAATGTAGGTTCGGTGTGGCCTTTACTTATTATGGAATTAGCTTGAATGTTAGCGGATTTGGGGTGAGCATCTACCTTACACAGTTCATCTTTGGCGCCATAGAGGTTCCTGCAAAGTTGGCCATCTATTACTGTTTGAGTTGGATAGGTCGAAGGCGCAGTCAGGTTGGAACTCTTCTTCTGACAGGAATCTGTATATTTTTCAACATCTTTATTCCTCAAGGTAGGTGGGTGTATAGAAACAGATACCACAATGGTATGAATACAAATATTGTGTTAACAGTTTATTCAAAACAATTATGTGAGTAAGAAAGTAATTTTGACCAAGAAAGCATTTCATTCAAGATGATTTTGTTTCACAAAAACTCTGCTTCACCATATGATATTGCCACTTTATAGACATGCAAGTTTTGAGGACGGTATTTGCAGTTTTGGGAAAGGGATTCTCAGAATCTGCTTTCACAACTGTCTTTCTGTACACTACAGAGCTCTACCCCACTGTCATGAGGTCAGTCAAGTGTTTCCACATTCTGTTCACTTCCCTTATTTTAAATGAATTCTTGAAAAACATTCTCCTCGGTTAAAATAAAAAGGACTAGGAACATTTCTGATGTAGTTATATTTCTTTGCAGAAGTAATAAAATACTTTTTATGACCCGCAACATAGACCTTGTACATTTTTCTGTTTTTCTTTTTGGGTGGTCTAGACAAAATGGATTGGGATACAGTTCTTCTGCGGCACGTGTTGGGGTGGCCATAGCCCCGCTCATCATCATGTTTGAAGACGTTTGGTTCCCTCTACCCAACGCCATTTTCTGCTTGGTAGCTTTCTTTGCAGCGTTCATGGCTTCTTTATTACCAGAGACTCTTAATGTCCGCTTGCCAGAAACCATTGAAGACATTGAACAAACAAGGTAGACCTGTACTTTCAAAGATTTTACAGTTGGCATAAACATATTGTATTCAGCAATAGACAGAAAGGATTCATTCTTTTTTTATTTGTTTCAGAAAACGGTCAATCTGTACATCTGAGGAGTGAGGAGTAATTTGATACTTAAATAAACAAAAAAAAATGGCCCCCCTGATTCCAAGTTACTGTCACGGTTTAACCTCATCTTCATATACTGTGTATGTAACCTTTGACCAACAAGGGATGACACACATATCTGATAGCCAACATTGTGATCCTTTAAGATTACTTATTAGTTAGTTACCTCCCAAGCACCATTGGTAGAAGCAGAAATGGTAGAAGCTTCTCGCTTTAAAACAACTACATGTGGAAGTTAAACTATTTAAGGCAAAGAAAGGAAAGAATTGTGTAAAATAAAAAATACAATAATAAACTTACTATAAATTTCATCTGATCTACTTTTAAATGATTTCACTGTTCTCACGTGAGAAATGTTTTTACTCAATTAAATCTTCAAGAAATATTTACTCACAATATTTTTTATGAGAGATTATGTAATAACATTTACATATGCGGTCATGTGTCATGTATGCAATGCCTGGTAAACAAATCAAAATAAAATCGTTGTATGTGCACTGTTCTCACTTAGAGTTTGTCCATCAGTATACCCAGTAAGTGTAGGTGTTAGCACATACATTGTGCATTTAAGTGATAAAGTGATAAAGATTTGCATGTTTAAAATGTATTTGCACTGTATCTACCAAAAATGATGTTGATGTACAAAGATGGTTTTAGGATGCACCTTCTGAAAAGAGATATACTGTAGGTTTGTCAAACATTCCTTGTTGGAAAGTTTTATGCATTACCAATTCAAATGAATTCAGGCATTCCTTTACCAAGAGAATCACTTTAGTCTAGAGTCAAAGATTTACCTATTTCAATAGACAACTACAGTAACAAAGGTAACCTTTGGAGCTTTTACTGTGCTGGAAAAAGTTAAATATGAAGTTCTCTTCTTGAAAGTTAACTTTTACAAAACAGAAGAAGGAGCGTGATTTCTCACCTGTCCTTACAAAGGAACTGCAATTTTCAGCATCGAGACTACAATGAAGTTTGAGGACCTACTTTCAGACATCAATGGATTTGGAAAGTTCCAAATGATGATCATTACTATTAGCTTCATTGGACGATTTACTCTGCCATGTCACTTCATGCTTAACAACTTTATCGCGGTTGTGCCCTCTCACCACTGTGACATCAGCGCTTTTGAAGATGAGGACATCTTTTCAAATCTCACCCAGGAACAGAGGCTGGCTGTCAGTATTCCCTTTAAGGAGGATGGGACTCCCAACTCATGTGAGATGTTTGTAGAACCACAGTATCATCTGCTGTATAACTCCTCAAACGTTACTGGACTACCAACTGTTCACTGCCCAGATGGATGGGTGTATGACAACAGCACATTCAAGTCTACCCTTGCGACGGAGGTGAGAGTAGTCCACTCTGTGACTATATATGGCCAATTGTTTATTTTGTCTATTGCTAAAAAAAAAAATCCTGTTTAAAGGTCAATTGGGATGTGTTAAATTTCACTAAAAACTTTCCATCTGAAAATAATTATTTCGTGCTGTGTTTAGTTCAACTTGGTGTGTGGAAAACAGGGCCAGAACAAAGCCACTACTACCATCTTCTTTGTGGGTGTGATGTTCGGAGCAATGACCTTTGGAAGTCTAAGTGACAGGTATTGGTGGCAGCCGTTTAGGTGGGGTAGGCGATTCTGAATATGGGCCATTTCACTTCCTTGCTGCTCCCCCTGTGTAAAACACTGTGAGTGTGTATTGACAATCCAGAATTTAAAATAAATGTACATTAAAGATTGCCTAAACCAGCTTTAAAACGTGATTTGCATTCCCTTAATGGGAAATGTCTAATCTGTCTTCACTGGGAATGGTTGCATTGAGGCAAAATTTATGAGGAAGCTCCACATTACAGAAATCTAAAGAATTAACAGAATCCATGCTGATAAAAATCCTTCATGATGAAGGAAATTAATGAACATAGTTTCTATCATGTGCTATTTTCTGCTAAGTAAATTAAAGACTGTGATGACAGTTTCTATGTACCTTAAAGAATCCATAAAGAATGTTGACTTCCTCTCTTTCAATAGGTTTGGGCGAAGAACAATGCTGTTGGTATCCTATATATTTGGGAGTGTGTTTGCTGTGGCCAGTGCATTCTCCACCTCCTTCATTATGTTTGCTTTTCTACGCTTCCTCACTGGATTTGGTATCACTGGCATTGTCATCGTCTCCACAGTACTCAGTAAATATACGTCCATATTTATTCATTTTCAGAGTTCGAATAAAACAGTAATATACGTGACACAACACATTTGATTTACAAAACGGCGCTCAGACAATTGTTTACGCACCACCAGTCACAATGTGTTTTGCTCCATATCTGCAGGTGTCGAATGGGTGGACATTGAACACAGGAAGTTAGTTGGAGTGATTGACAGCTTGTCTTGGAGTTTTGGAAATACGCTTCTGTCAGTCTTTGCTTACTGTGTGACTGACTGGAGGTGGCTGGTCATCAGCGTCACGTCTCCTCTCGCCCTGGCTATCTTCACCTGGAGGTGGCACCAACTACACTGCTCAAAAAAATTTAAGGAACACTTTTTAATCAGAGTATTGCATGAAGTCAATTAATCTTCTGGGCTATTGATCTGGTCAGTTAAGTAGCAGAGGGGGTTGTTAATCAGTTTCAGCTGCTTTGGTGTTAATTCAATTGACAACAGGTGCACTAGAGGGGCAACAATGAGATGACCCCCAAAACAGGAATGGTTTTCCAGGTAGAGGCCACTGAAATAGTTTCCCTCCTCATCTTTTCTGACTGTTTTTCACTAGTTTTGCATTTGGCTAGGGTCAGTGTCACTACTGGTAGCATGAGGCGATACCTGGACCCCACAGAGGCTGCACAGGCAGTCCAACTCCTCCAGGATGGCACATCAATACGTGCCATTGCCAGAAGGTTTGCTGTGTCTCCCAGCACAGTCTCAAGAGTATGGAGGAGATTCCAGGAGACCGGCAGTTACTCTAGGAGAGCTGGACAGGGCCGTAGAAGGTCCTTAACCCATCAGCAGGACCGGTATCTGCTCCTTTGTGCATGGAGGAACAGGATGAGCCCAACAAAATGACCGCCTGCAGGCCACTGGTGTGAATGTCTCTGACCAAACAATCAGAAACAGACTTCATGAGGGTGGCCTGAGGGCCCGACGTCCTCTAGTGGGCCCTGTGCTCACTGCCCGGCACCGTGGAGCTCGATTGGCATTTGCCATAGAACACTAGATTTGGCAGGTCCGCCACTGGCACCCTGTGCTTTTCACAGATGAGGGCAGGTTCACTCTGAGCATGTGACAGACGTGAAAGAGTCTGGAGAAGCTGTGGAGAATGTTACGCTGCCTGTAACATCGTTCAGCATGACCGGTTTGGTGGTGGGTCCGTGATGGTCTGGGGAGGCATATCCATGGAGGGACGCACAGACCTCTACAGGCTAGACAACGGCACCCTGACTGCCATTAGGTATCGGGATGAAATCCTTGGACCCATTGTCAGCCCCTACGCTGGTGCAGTGGGCCCTGGGTTCCTCCTGGTGCACGACAATGCCCGGCCTCATGTGGCGAAAGTATGCAGGCAGTTCCTGGAGGATGAAGGAATTGATACCATTGACTGGCCCCCACGCTCGCCTGACCTAAATCCAATAGAACACCTCTGGGACATGTTTCGGTCCATCCGCCGCCGCCAGGTTGCACCTCAGACTGTCTAGGAGCTCAGTGATGCCCTGTTCCAGATCTGGGAGGAGATACCCCAGGACACCATCCGTCGTCTCATTAGGAACATGCCCCGACATTGTCAGGCATGCATACAAGCACGTGGGGGCAATACACAGTACTGAGTACCATTTTGAGTTGCTGCAATGGAATTTCAGCAAAATGGACTAGCCTGCCGCATAATTTTTTCACTTTGATTTTCGGGGTGTCTTCTAATTCAGCCCTCTGTAGGTTGATCATTTTCATTTCCATCAAACGATGTGGCATCCTTTCGTTCCTCACTCATTACCCAGTCCATATCAGTATAGATATCCAGCATGATTTTTTTTCCCCCATTGAGATCTGATGTGGTTTCAAAGTGTTCCTTAAATTTTTTTGAGCAGTGTATAAACCTTTGGCTTGTTTAATGTGATGATGTCAGGCACTTTATTTAACATATTCTCTCCAATATTAGGTGGATGCCTGAGTCCGCTAGGTGGCTCATTACCAATGGGAAGTTTGAGGAAGCTCAGTATTATTTACAAAAATGTGCCAAAATGAACCAGCGGGAGGGCGTCAACACACTGAAATCTGAGGTAAGGAGAAAACTTTCAGGAAGATTAGGAATCCACTTTTCAAAAGGTTTAAATAAAAGCAGGGACAACCTTCAGAGGTTTTGCGATGATCCGATTCCGAACCTCTTCGGTGTCTGATAAACATTTGTGTGTGTCTGCAGGTGCTATCCAGTATTGTTGTAACAGAGAGAAAAGACAAGAACTACTCCTACTTGGATCTGGTGAAGACCCGCAAGATGAGGAGACTGGCCCTATTGACAGGCATAGTTTGGTCTGTACTTGCAGCTAAGTAACTTTACAAAGAAAGATAACCGACTGCATTCACCTGGTTTGTCTATGGCATTTTACCTCTAATATAAATAGTTTTAGAGCGAGTAACTCTTTCAACACAAGGGCGTTTTTTTATATCAGGTAAAATTGTATTACTCCAAGAAACTGTAACGATGGTTTCACTTTCACATGTAATTGAAGAAGTTGTAATTACACATTCTTTGTAAATTCCTTCCTGTAATTACTGTTGGATTCTGTAGGTTCAGTGTGGCATCAGCATTCTACGGCATTAGCTTCAATATCACTGGCTTCGGGCTCAATATCTACCTTACTCAATTTGCATACGGTGCAGTTGAGGTACCAGCCAAAGTGTCAGTTTACTACTTTCTTGATAAGATTGGCAGACGACGCACTGAGGTGGGAGCTTTGCTGCTTGTTGGACTCTGTCTGGCTCTTAACGTTTTTATACCCAGAGGTAAATACATTTAGCTAAATACTTAAAAAAAAGAATTCATAAACATTTTGAACTTTGTATGTAATTTACCTCTTTAGAAACATATATGATCATACCTAGAATATCTAAGAAATTGCAAAAGGTTTGACACAATTGCTCAATTCCAGATATGTCAGCTATCCGGACAGTGGTAGCAGTCCTAGGGAAGGGCTTCTCTGCAGCATCCTTTGCAACTGTAGTGTTGTACAGCTCTGAGCTGTACCCCACTGTGGTGAGGTAAGTCACTACCAGCAGCCCCAAGCCGCTCACAAAACTGTAAATGCTCAACGAGCTAAACATGCATTTCTCTGCCTCGCTCAAAGAGTGTAACTGAACTTCCAACCATATTTAAATGTTAAAAGTTGTAGATTAGTTAACTGGGGTCTATGATATAATTGTTCAATGTTGTACAGTTTTATCTGTTCGATGTGCATGTACCAGACAGAACGGCATGGGCTACAACTCGTTCATGGCTCGGCTCGGGGTGTCTGTTGCTCCTCTGATCCTACTGCTGGATGAGGTGTGGAGGGAACTGCCCCAGGTCATCCTGTGTTTGGTGGCCGTCCTCGGGGGAACTGTGGCCAGGATGCTACCCGAAACACGAAACCGCTGTCTACCAGAGACTATAGAGGACATCGAATCACCAGGGTAACCACGGAATCTGAAATATGAGGTAGAAATAGTTAACTATTGAACGTCAAGATTTCTTTGAAATGGATTTGTTACATTTTTGTTCACTCCCAGGCAAAGGCAGGTTGTACCGGAAGAGGAGAAAAAATCTATTGGCCTTGAGATGAAAGACTGAGACAAAGAAACAGTTGGCAAAGTGTTTTAAATATCTTTCAAGTCAGCCAGCCATGACTACAAGGATAAAACATACGCAATCATAAATTCATCATACATTAGTGCCGTAACATGTGTTGCTTAACGTTAACGTATTGATTTTAACTTTGGCTTTTTACAAATTTTTCTTCTAATTGTATCCGAAAATGTTTTAACTAACGACTGTCCTCCCCATGCATATTCAAATAAAGACTTTTCCAGTTAAAGATGTCTTTCAGCCTAACACATTGTATAGCGGGTGCCACCCGTAGAGCCAAATATCAAAAGTTTGTCATGTTAACTAACCCCATTATGTGGCAGAAAAGGGACACAAATCCAGACCGTATAGAAAATAAACTTAAGTCAAAGCTTCTTTATTAAAGAAACAAAGCAAGTACACAGTCTTTCAGGTTTGAACAATTTTCTGCAGGAACATTTACCATATCCACGTGACAAGTTATTCCTCTTAGAAACCTTGAAGCAGAATAGTTTAATATTCACCACTGATTTCATGAATCTTAACCATTGTACAATTAGCTATAGAATGGACAATAAGGTAAACAATCAAAAGTTACAGAAATGAAACCATGAATATTTGAAATATTAAAGCACCTGTATGTAGTTTGGGAATGATATATAAATCAATGGAATTCACAAAATGCAAGTTTGTGTTTTTCACTTAGTCCCAGTGTTAAAAAAAGGAAATAATTCACATTTGTCACACATTATTAGTTCAAATTGCTTTAAGATTTGACTTAGATCCTCACTAAACTGAGTTGGTGGATGGACTAAAAACGTTTATTTATTCATCCCCAAACACATACTGCGCATTAAGATACAATACAGACTGAAAGTTAAAACTATGATACGCAATAACTTTCCAGGACATCTTTAGTTCTCGGCTACTCAGTATTGAGAGTACTCCTTGGTCTCAAGTTTGGCGACGATTCTCTCCAGTTGTCGTTTAGCTTCACACTGTGGGAAGTTGCCCATTTCATAGTACTGTGGAGCAATCTTCACAAGCCTGTAAGGCGGAAAGAAGAGGATTGTAAGAGGCCTTTATCATTTACACGTTAAAGTTTTGCCTAGTTAATCATGCATGTGCACAAGTTAGCACCACTGGGACAGGGCAAGCCTCGTAAAGTAATGAATTGACCTTAACTGTTGTAAACGGTGCAATGTAAGCCCTATTCCAAAACCGAAGATTAAAATCAAATGATCAATAATCACAACAAAAGACACTCAAATCTCACAGGTTATCTGTATGTTTTTCACTTTCAAATGATTTCCTGAAAATAGAAAGTTTGTATTTGGATCTGCGTATCTTCAGACCACGTTTAGTTACAAGCAACTTAAAAAACAGTTCATCTACAGTCTCCAAAGGGTTGCTAAGCATTTACATACCATTCCGGCTTGATATCTGAACAGGTGCGGATGTAATTCTTGGTGGTGAGGACAAACTCATTGTAGAGCACCCACTCCGGCTTGTGGTCCAGGACCGTAGAAGGGTGCAGCTGGACCACCTGGTTGTCTTTGACTGTAAGGTAATGTCCTGTGCGCTCCAAGTGAGCCACCTGCACACACACGTAAACATATTACATACGTTTCACTTTTGCTAATCTATCTTGACTAATGGGAGCAGCACTTTAAAACAGATGATTGGACAGTTGTTTATAGCATCATTTGAGAAACAATATACCATATAGTTTGTAGCAAATCTTTGAATCAATGAAGTGTTTTAGAAAAATGTACGAAAATAGTGTCTTCTAAAAGTTGCAGAAACATCCCTCAAGCAGATGCATATTTCAAAATAAAAGCATGTTAAGCAACTATTCCAAGCCTCATTTTTCCATCCGACAGCAACAGCCAGCCATGCTTATATAGTATGATTATACATGAAATAAATGAATACCCTGCATTCAGGTTATGGATTGTATAAAACTAACTACAGTGCAATTGGCTAGTCGGGCAATTGAACCGAGGAACACATCCCATGTGCAGGACGAGATCACGTCTCATCAGAATAGTTCAAGAGCAATCACAAGGTAATAATATCGCAGAAATATAAATGTTGCCACAAGATAGGACCTATAATGAACAGAACCATCCGCCTGGAGCTGTGTGAACCCTGACCTGCATGAAGAAGCCAGTGCACAGTGCTCGTCGAATGTTGATGTAGTAATCTCTGCTGGTGAACTCCGTGCTCCGTCGGGGCAAGTTGAAACGGTCCATGATCCTGGAGAGCTGCGAGCGTACGTTGTCGGCGGACATCAGGGAACGGTAGTTGACGAAGTTGTCATAGCACCACTGGTTGGACTCGTGGTCTGGTGGAACAGGAACGCAGACAAGTTTTGTTACTAAAACGCTCACGCTTCTGAAGTGTGCAATGCTGGAGTGTTGAGTCAGCCCCCATCATTCAGGGTTAGGGGTAGGGTTAGTCAGCCCCCATCATTCAGGGTTAGGGGTAGGGTTAGTCAGCCCCCATCATTCAGGGTTAGGGGTAGGGTTAGTCAGCCCCCATCATTCAGGGTTAGGGTTAGTCAGCCCCCATCATTCAGGGTTAGGGGTAGGGTTAGTCAGCCCCCATCATTCAGGGTTAGGGGCAGGGTTAGTCAGCCCCCATCATTCAGGGTTAGGGGTAGGGTTAGTCAGCCCCCATCATTCAGGGTTAGGGGTAGGGTTAGTCAGCCCCCATCATTCAGGGTCCGTTGTACATACCACACTTCAGTATGCCTAGTGTTAAATACTCTTAGAAGAATCGCACGCACAGGCATAGGAGTGACGCTTTTGAATTTAAGGCATGATCTGTAAATATCAAGTTTCCCACTAATACGCTCATGCAAGGGACGGCGCTTACTTTGTTTGAAGGCGTGGTAGACGTTGAGCAGGGTCAAGTGGTCCCCGTCGATGTGAGCGAATCTCATCTTGGACTCATCGGCCGCCTTCTTGGCCTCCGTAGGGCGGACAAAGCACTGCGGGACTAAACAAGGTTGGTATAGGCCCCAACACAGCCGCCCACAGGGATGAGTGAGGAGTCAAGCATTCACAGACAACGTAGTAAAGCCTATGACGCTAGGGAACTTGATAGAGCATAGGTGTAGGGCAGGGCAGGACGACAAGGTGTATTTGACAAGGGCTCTGCGGTCACTCTCAGGGTCAATCCCAACTGCTTGGTAATTGGCTACTAGCTTGTAGTGAGGAGGGGTCAACAACTAACCACATCTGCAAGACAAAGAGTTTCCACACAACTGCAAAGCGTTAAGGACAGTGATCAAATCCTAACAGCTGAAATTCAGATGCAAATTGTCAAGACAACAGGACATGGAAAAAAAAAAAAAATAGGACAGGATTTTATGCTTTATGTAGATTTTACTAATTGCAAACAAAAATACCCCAAAGCCATAGAATATAATCTGCAATTTAAGATATTCATGGGAAATTATATATTTATAACACACTAGCCATTAAAACCAAACACTTTAAAAAATAATAATAATACTAGTATGTAGCCTGAATAACAAAAACCGTAAGGGAATGGTGCCTGCCCTGCCCATTTGCTCTGCTAAATGACTTAGTGACAAATAAGTGATTTGTACGCCTCACTGTATATACATATGCACAGCATATGCATATTTTAGTAATTTTTTTTAAAGTCTGACAAGTGTCAAACATCCAAATCGTTTTCTGGACATAAATAAGGCCTAGTCAATGCCAAATGGGATAACTAACCAACCAAGCAACCCCCCCCCCCCCCCCCCCCCCCCCCCAATGTTATAAAGACATCCGTCCAACTCCTGACAGAGTGGAAGGGGGCACTGTGGATGACAGCCCAGTCCTGGGCATTACCTGACAGCATGGCAGTGATGGATAGGATCTCATTAGAGCAGTTGAACTCGCAGCTGGCAATGACCATCTTGGCCAGCTGGGGATCAAGGGGGAACTCGGCCATCATGGAGCCCAGCTCAGTCAAATCGCCGTCGTCGTTAAGTGCCGCCAGGTAGTTCAGAAGTTCTAGTGCTCGCATCAGTGTCTCTGGTGCTTTAATTAAAGTACAAAAAAAATATTAGATGACCTGCATGGTTATTTCAAAGTGGGCCAGAAGGCATCAAGCCTACAGAAAAATGTGTTGTGCTACAAAATCAAAAGGAAATGCATAAGAAGCTTTCCTTTTTTTGAAATGATGAAATCGCCTGTAACATTTAAGATGTCACTTAGACTCACCCGGTGGATCCATGAAGTCAAAGTGAACCAGGTCGTCAATGCCCAACTTCTTTAATTGCAGTACAACCGATCCCAAGTTGGACCTGAGAATCTCAGGGTATGTGTTGTCCTAAAAGTGGAAAGTGATCAAATCGGGCAGCACATTGTTTTCATTTTGGGGGAATTCAGAACAAACCAAAACTATCTTTAAATTATGAGTGGACCTATGCCACTGAACAGGACATCAAAACAATAGTTAAGAAATACAGACTTATTGGAGGGAAGAGGTTAGGCACCTGCATCTCTGTTTTGTAAGCCTTTTCTGTGTAGAGGCGGAAAGTCTTCCCTGGGCGTGTTCTGCCAGCACGACCCGCTCGCTGTTGGGCAGAGGCTTTGCTGATGGCGGTGACCAGCAGAGACTCCACTCGGATACGAGGGTTGTACACCTACAAGTGGGTTTAAAAGGGGAGTTTCGGTATGGTTGTGGAACTGAGAAACAGACAACTTCCGTTTACTAAAACATGTGCAACGGCCTGCAGAGCAATACACAAAGGAGTTGAAGCGGCCCACCTTTTGCTTTGCAAAACCAGGATCAATCACAAATACCACGCCGTCAATAGTCAGGGACGTTTCAGCGATGTTGGTGGACACCACAACCTAAGGAAGAAATCGAACCGTTAGCATCTCAACTTAATTGTAACTGATGTTTTTGGGGTGCTGGCACTATTGTAAGAACATTATAAACCCTTCTAATTGCAGAACACCTCCGATGTGAGTGGTCAAGACAACGCACCTTTCGTCCTATTGCACCATTTGGCTTGCGAGGGGGAGGGGCCTCAAAGATTCTCTGTTGCTGCTGAGGTGGCAGTGTGGAGTAGAGGGGAATGATCTTGATGTCTCCCACCTCGGGCCCGAGGTCATCAACCTCTCGCTTGATCCGTTTGCAAGCCTCATCAATTTCCTAGACAGCAGTTTGAACAAGTTAGGCCTGGTTTGTCTGGGTGAAAACGGTGTGACGGTTAACGTAGGGCAAAACACAGAACCCAGTTTCTCACATCCTTCTGCTAACTCCTTCCAAAAAAAGCAGCGTCAGCTCCACTTTTATGAAAATCGGAAACCTTGAACACGCGCCCCAAATTCCCACGGCCGTTACAAGTGACACGGCACGCCTGGAGAAGTGCAACGAAAAAAAAGGGAGTGGGAGATGTCGCTGAGCGTCGTACCTCTTGACCGGTGAGGAACATCAGGACGTCTCCCTCATCCTCCTCACACATATGGATCTGGATCACCGTGCGGATGGCTGCCTCCAGGTAGTCCCGCTCTGGCTCTGGCGTGTAGAAAATCTCCACCGGGTGGGTACGGCCGGGGATGGTGAGCAGGGGACAGTTGTCAAAATACACCTGGAACTTTCCCGCGTCCAACGTGGCGCTCATGACGATCACCTGCGCGAGACAGAAGAGGAAGGGTTTGGATAAGGACGGGCAGACTTCACGGGTGGAGGGGAATTCATTTTTCGACGAGCGACAACGAACGCCAAGCCAAAGTACCTTGAGGTCTGTTCTTTGACGGACCACCTCCTTGAGGACTCCCATCAGGATGTCTGTGGCCAACGTACGCTCATGGGCCTCATCCAGAATGATCACCCCGTAGCGCTCAAGCAGAGGGTCATTCATGGCTTCACGCAGTAACATACCATCGGTCATGTACCTGCATCGAGAAGAAAGGATAAAATTCATTTTTATATTATTGTTAGTATCTAGACGGATATTGTACAGCACAATTTGGACTAAGTGCACTATGTTGAAAAAGCTTACTTCAATATTGTTTTAGCAGAGCTGCAGTCCTCAAATCGGATGGAATAACCAACTTCCTGGCCTAGCATGATGTCCATTTCATCTGCCACCCTCTGAGCGACACTCATGGCAGCCACCCTCCTAGGCTGGGTACAGGCCACAGCCCGCTTAGGACCTGGCAAGCCCTTCACTAGGTCCACACACCACTGTGGAATCTGAAGAGATGTAAAGAAAATGTTAGTCGATATCAAGACAGAATTCAAATGAGTCAACAGAAAAAAGGACCTATTGAACAGAAATGACAAGATATAACTTTTTTTTTTTTGCTTCGATAACAGCTGCCAAAAAGTTGTGTTTCATCAACTCTTGCTAGTGTTTATATTGAGCTTACCTGTGTGGTTTTCCCGGAGCCTGTCTCTCCAACAAGTACAAAACTCTGATGTTGCGTGATGATATTGTTGAAGCGCTCTTTGTACTCCCACACTGGTAGCTGCAGCCTCTTCTTGAGGATCTCGTAGTAGCGGGGCGTGTGTGGCAGATTGGTGAATGGATTGATCTGCTGGTGCACAGCCATCTGCTTCATTGGTGGAATTCCTCCCGGTATTGCCATGGAAGGCATGCCGGGGGCCTTAACGTCCCTGTCGCGGTCTCGGTCTCGATCCCTGTCACGTTCTCTGGAGCGATCGTCACGGTCCCTGTCACGGTCCCGGTCTTTCCTAAAAAAGAAAATAAAAAAATAAATAGCTAGATAATACATTTTGGCAAGATTCTTGTGAAAATGTTTCGATTAATTTAAAGAACGGGCAAATGTAGCCACTACTTAACAAGGAAAAGCATGCTTAATGAAATTGCATAGCCATAGGCAACGTTAGTTACCAACAATATCAGGCAAGTAACGTAAGATTACTACGATAGTTAGTGACTACAACTTTTTAAATAATAAAATAGCCACAAAACTTAACGTTGACTCCACGTGCTTGGTCTCTAGCTGATCCATCATTACTGAACTCGCACAACCAACGCAAAGGGGGAAATATCTAGTCAATGTTAGCAAGCTATGCTAACCAGTAACAACGTAAGCCTTACGTTACGGTAAGATGCAATACCGGATCCATGTACAAATATCTTAACTAACTGAACAAGCCAGAAGTCGGAAAACAGTCTACTTTACTATAGCTCACGTTAAGCGCTTTACTTGATGGCTATTTTGCTAAACGCTAAACAAAGACAAGCTAACAACAGCTAATAGCTGACACGCTGCGTTGGGTTAGCCGCCACTCACTCTAGCTAGCGACGTGCAAATGTTAGCAAGCGACCTAGCAGCGATGCCACGTTATATTTGACTGTTGTTAATCTATTACTTACCCATCAGACCTTTTCTTATTGGAGGAGTAATCATCGCCTAAGTCTAGACGATGCCTTTTAGACATGTCAGCGCTAATGTTGGCGAAAGAGATCTAAAAAGATAAATATCTAGCAAGGTAGCCTCTTTAGCTTTCCAGTATAGTGGCTCGAGCAGACCTGCTGTGTGTCGCAAATCTAAACCTCGTTTCCGACAGGTTATATCTGGGAGCTGCTTGCAACCGAATATGTGACCAGCAGAGAGTGCTCTATCAAAGGTCTCCGTTGCCTCGGCAGGCCGAAAATAATAACCTTGGTGTAGATTCACATCATTCACGTCCCACCCCAAGATAAAGTCCAACTGAACACGTATGTTCAGCTAAACGAAAAATTCTTACTTGTATAGAGGGATCGGCATCATAGTTGTGTACACCCAGTAAGTTGGCAATGGCTTAGTCTTAAGCTGTTTTTTCTTAGCATGTGGCGTTTAGGCCAGGGCAACAAAGTTTGTGCTTCATTTGAGTGAAACATACAGGCAGGCATCCTGAACCGGAAGACGTTATGTTTGGGAAAATCTTTTTTGGTTCCTCAGATCTTTCTGTTCTGTCATCAAAGAAAATTCATGAATTTTAACATTTGAAGTGGAACATCTTTTAGGGAAATGCTTGTCTCCTGTGTGTGAGTGCCGGTGTCTTTGTAGTTTGGTTGAGCAAGAAAATTCTTTAATATTGATTTTGCCTATAAATAAAAAATGTTAGCTGAGCGTTTAAACCATTAACCCCTTGCTGTGTACTGGTTTACTGGTGTACGAATATGTGGGTATCTGGCTGGATGAAAAGCTGCCATGTTGAACTCACAAACAAGGTGAAGAGCAGACTTGGCGCTCTCTACAGAATGAGGTCTTGCCTTTCTCTTGAAAACAGAATGACAAATGTAGAAACAACTCTTATCTAAGTAATGGACGATGGTGATATTGTGTATATGCATGCTGTCCCATCAATTTTAAAGTCACTTGGTGCAGTTTACAACGATGTTCTACATTGTGTCATTAGGGATAGGTTTAGAACTCATATCTGTATTCTCCAAATGAAAGGATGGTCTCACTTCAGTGCTTGGATAGAACAAAAGGCATGAACAAGTTGCCTTAATCACTTTTAAATACAAACACCAGTTATAGGACACAATCACAAGAATTCATCACTTTTACTATATTGTACATATAGCAACTCATGTTTATTATTTGTTTATTTTTAATGTATCTTCTCCTAATGTAGATTATACTGTCATCATCTGCCTTTTAATACGGGCACGCACTACTAGAAGAGAGACGTGTCCGTGGATTATCCCTGTATACATAAATAAATAGCCTAGATAGAATAAAAAATCTCATAGCTAACTCGCCACATTGTGAGCTTATTACCACACTGGTATGGGTATTCGGCACTGTAGTCAAAAATGTAAACAAAAGTAATACACATGGCATGCCCCCTAGACAAGTGTTGCTCTCATTTCTCCCTAAAGTGCCCGTACACGCTAGAAGCACACAAACACAGGTGAGCAGCAGATTTCAGCCAAGTTCAGTTGTTTGTTTTTTGTTTTTGTTTTTTCGAATATTGCGGTGTCGGGTGCAGAACTCAGCTCCACCTACGTAACGCCTTGGAAATTGGACTTACATAGCCTACACTTTTTGTCGAGACTAGAAAATAGTAACTTTTTAGTCATTTAGGGTACTGTTTAAACTCGGTGAACAGACATTGTCCTGGACTGGATTAAAAGAGTTGCCATGTCTTCACATCGGTGAGTAGGCCCATATAGCCCACGCCTATTCGATTATATCAGATGTTGTATTTCACGTACGTGGCGGCCTGCTGCTGTGAGATTGAGCTGCGAATTAGATGAGTATGTAGCTTTGCTTTATTGTTTTCCATTTGGCCATATCCAACAAAAATGAAACCATTCGTTTACCTATTCCTGAGATAGTAGCTTATATTTCCACATATTTGATTTAGAGGCTATTCATCACGGTTTGGGCAAATTGCCTAACGAAGCTTATTCAACCCAGAATCAGCATCTTGTATTTTGACGAAATATCTCCTACACAACATCAAAGCAATGCTGTCGTGATATTCTAAAGAAGCCCTGTGTGATTTCTTTCAGGTCAAGAAAAATATCTTGGTTCCCATTGTTTTCTCATGCAACATGTTGCTTGATTCTGGTGGGATTCCAACCAGGTTTCTCTACTCAGGTTAACACAGAGGTTCCACCTGAGGTCAATGAGTATAATGGCACCCTCTATGCAGCATGCAAAATGAGACCTAACACAGTGCTAGCCGAGGGTCTCCCAAAGGTGTATGGCAAAGTGCTCTTCAAGCAGGATTACTCGGCGGGCAAGCTGGAGGTCCTCCTCCGTCTCCACGGCTTCCCAAGCGGGAGCAGCCCTGAGCCCAGAGCCGTGCACATCCACCAGTATGGTGAAACCGAGGGATGCGACTTAACGGGGGGACACTACAATCCTTACAAGATTCCCCACCCCAGCCACCCAGGAGACTTTGGTAACTTCGAGGCACACCAAGGAAGAATCAATAAAGCTATACACTCGGAGGCAACGCTGTTTGGTGGAATGTCAGTTCTCGGCAGAGCGGTAGTTGTACATGAGAAGGTGGATGACCTTGGACTGGGAGGGGATGCGGGAAGTCTGCTTCATGGAAACGCTGGCCGTAGGCTTGCCTGCTGCACAATCGGGATTTCTAGCTCTAAACTTTGGAACAGGTTTTACTCTGGCCAACAGAGAAGGAGAGGTTAAAAGGGATGTATTATGACGCATAAGCAGATAAACACTGCATAACTTATGTGCCTGTAGTTTACAGGCAAAATATACTTATGTATAATGCCTATTTTCAGTTTTTCTGACCAAATGTTAAATATGGTTCACTTTTTGACATGGACATTGTAACAGCAAAAAAAAAGTATATAGTCTCATTAAATAAATGAACAATTAGCAGGCACCCTACAAACAGTTATCCTTGAGAGGGAACAAGAGGAAACAATCCACTGTAAAATAGTATTCCAACCTTTGTGTGATTCATTCTTTTATATATTATTAAAAATATAAAAAATATATAATCAGTTTCAATTTGTGGATTTATTCACCAGAAAAATTATTTGTGATTACATTCACAGAATAAAATGTATTGTTAATTTTTAACGTACACTTCCGTCAGGTAAGTTGACAATTTTGGTCATACTTGAGGGGTTTATAAGAGCCTCACACAGCCAGCCTGTCTAGACATTCTTTTGTGTGCCAGTGCTCTAGTAGGTAGAGACAAGGCATGGTTAAACAATATTACATTCAACAAAAAACGTTTGTGCCTTGACAAAAATTACAGACAACAAGATATAGACATACTAAGTATATACTCTCAAACCCTTTTTTGGATGTTAAATATTCAAATAAATTATCTGTTTTCATTTATATATACATACATTGAACACACATACATATACAAATACAAATATATATTTTTGAAGAGTGGTCTACAGTCATGCATCATCGCTATTGCGTAGTGGTAAGTAATTCAGTAACAATAGTGTTCACAGCCCTTATGCTGCTGTATTCTGCTTAATTTTTATTCATGATAATTGCGTGATTGTATTCTACCGAGGTTATGATGCATGAACCTATACTTCCAAATAACGTCAGGGGGCATAAAGGATTCTGTGAAAGTATCCTACGAAAGTCTTTGATATTCAGTCTTCCCAATTGGGACGCCCTGTTTCCAGTTAGTAACTACATTGAGAACTTCAGCAGTCACATCTAGCATTTTCTGCCACATTGAAATGTTTGGCCTCGTCGGCTGTATGTTCCTCCTTGTTATTTGGAGATGTGGCGGTAACTGTAGCTATAGCCAGAGAAGTGGACGACTCGTAATCTAAATGTTCTTCTTCACAGGAATCCTCACTTGTCCCCTGCTCCTGGGCGTAGTCCTCCCTGGACAGACTTCCCTTCTTAGATTCTACCTGTGGTAATATGCACAAGTCTGAGGGTAGGGTCAAGTTCTCGTCTAATGTGGTGCAAAAGATTGTCTCTTCTTCTTGCAGACGCCTAGAGACCGTGATCTCTTTTGCGATCTGTGATCCGCTGTTGGTCTGATATTCAATGGGATTCGTTTCCTCTAATTGACGAGTGTCCTTCTGGTCTTTATCAAATGTACCTGTTGTAGTTGGCAGAGAAGTCTCTTCACAAACGGGAACATTTAATTTTCTGTCATTTTCTTTTGGATCCTCTGACACACGTGACTCCCCCACCTGGCTGGATGTCTCACCACCAACCTGTGTTTCATCAGCTACCATAAAAAAAATAACAACATATAATTAACATAACTAATTATACATATAGAATGTTTGTTAAAATGAAGGTAAAGATGCTGTAAATGCTGAGTTTAACTAGAAATGATGACATATTTCTGTCAACTGTTTAGGTTCAATGCATAACCTTTATGGCTTTGGGGAATGGGAGACAAAGTGGTACTTGTGTGCTGGGCTTCATTGAAGACAATGGCATCTCTTGATTCTTAAAAAAAACAAACATGTCTTCATCAGTACTTAATTTAATAATACTATATTGTAATACAAGAGGGTGTTGTAAAGCAAATACATATGTATGTATCAGATGTTCCAAGTGACTCAAATGTTTAAACACAACTGGAAGACAGTGAGCATTAATAGATAAGGAATCAGCAAGTTATTCAGAAAGGCGGGTTGATTATAGAGAAAACATACTTCCACATATTCCCAGAGAGACTTTGTACGTCAGGCCTAGGAGAAGCAAGGGCGGAAAGAGGGGAAATAGAATAAACCCAAACAAAGAGATAGAAAAGACACAGAATAGAGATAGAAATTATCTATTATCATCCCAGATTTAGAAAAAGGCTGCAAATCATACTTTATATACAGTGTATACCACAGAAAAAGATTTCAGGGGAGAAGATTACGGAGATGAAAACATGAAGGAGTTACCTGGAAGGCTCCACAATCCTGATGCTTCTAGTGTCTTGAATTTCCTCTCGAGTTCTGCGACTCGACTACCTAGAATCCTGTGGGGGAAAAATACCTTTTGCAATCATATAGGGATGACAAACACATAAAAAGAACATTTGATAATTCACGGGTTGAAAATATACAACAATTCAAGTTCAGAAAGTGGAAACTAAAGTATTATATGTTGTACTTGTTGGTTTGGCGCTGATGCTGAATCACCATATTCTTTTCGTGGATAGTTTCAAGTAGGGCCGTGGCAAGGGACTTGAGGTCGGAGATGGACTGAGAAGTGACTGGCAAACTACAACCATTTTCCTCAGAAAGTAGCAATTCTTGCACTGCAGATTCAAACAGTAAGACGGTCAAGGGTTTTAAAAATCGCCTCAAGGCCAGTAAAGCTGGCTTTTGTGTTTACTAAACGGTGGATATTTTAATTGTTTCCTTACACGTAATTTACACGCTGGAAAACTTTGTTACTAGGCCACGATTCATTCATTTTTAATCAGAATAGGCCTTAAAGTGCATAGAAGCAGAACAGCTAGAAATGTTGTATTACCTTGTTTTGCAGAGAGCACCCCTGTGAGGGCACTGCTGTTGGTCTTTCCATATATTTTGGAGTTCTTCCTGCTCTCCAGGGCACTCTATGAAACAGTTTAAGATTAAGGTTGAAATTAATACAAGTATATTTTGCAATACCTCTCCTGGGGACCATCACCTTAACGTGGTGGAGAGGTTTGTGTGCCTCTGTGAACCTGAGGGCTGTATTGCCTGGAACCTTGTGTTCCTGGTAGGGTCTCCCATGGCAATTTGGTCTCAGGCGAGGGGCCAGACAAAGAATGGTCCCAAATACACCTCATGGACAAGCGAGGAAGAAGAGTAGATACCCGGCCCGGAGGAAGCCCGGGGTCCCCTCCTGGAGCCAGGCCCAGGAGGAGGACCCGTCAGCGAGCGCCTGGTGGCCGGGCTTGCCACGGAGCCCGGCCGGGCACAGCCCGAAGAAGCAACGTGGAAAACAACATCACCGTCTCAACTTCTCCGTCCCGTGGGCTCAGCACCTGCGGGAAGAACCAATGGGGTCGGGTGCGCTGCCAGAAAGGTGGTAGTGAAGGTAGAGGGTCTCGACGGACCAGACCTGGGTGGCAGAGGCTGGCTTTGGGGACGTGGAACGTCACCTCTCTGGGAGGGAAAGAGCCGGAGCTTGTGCGGGAGGTGGATCGCTACCAGTTGGATCTGGTGGGGCTTACCTCTACGCACAGCCTCGGCTCTGGTACCTCAATCCTGGACAGGGGTTGGACTCTATTCTTCTCCGGAATGGCCCAAGGTGCGAGGCGCAAGGCGGGAGTGGGGATACTTATAAGTCCCCGGCTGAGTGCCTCTATGTTGGAGTTTATCCCGGTGGATGAGAGGGTCGCCTCCCTACGCCTGCGGGTCGCAGGGGGGGAAACTCTGACTGTTGTCTGCGCCTATGCGCCAAACAGTAGTGTGGAGTATTTGGCCTTCTTGGAGACCCTGGATGGAGTCCTGCATAGGGCTCCTGGTGGGGACTCCGTAGTCTTACTGGGAGACTTCAACGCACATGTGGGCAATGATGGAGACACTTGGAGGGGCGTGATTGGGAGGCACTGCCGCCCGGATCTGAACCCGAGTGGTGGCTTGTTATTGGACTTCTGTGCTAGTCATGGACTGGCCATAACGAACACCATGTTCGAACATAAGGATGCTCATAAGTGTACTTGGTACCAGAGCACCCTGGGCAGAAGGTCAATGATAGATTTTGTTATCGTGTCATCGGATCTGAGGCCCTATGTTTTGGACACTCGGGTAAAGAGAGGGGCGGAGCTGTCAACTGATCACCATCTGGTGGTGAGTTGGGTCAGGTGGCCGGGGAAGCCTCTGGACAGACCTGGTAAGCCCAGACGTGTAGTGCGGGTGAACTGGGAACGTCTGGAGGAGGCCCCGGTACGGGAGGCCTTCAACTCACACCTCCGGCGGAGCTTCTCTTGCATCCCTCTGGGGGCTGGGGGCATAGAACCAGAGTGGGCAATGTTCAAAGCCTCCATTGCTAAAGCCGCGTCTGAGAGTTGTGGTCTCAAGGTCTTGGGTGCCTCAAGGGGCGGTAATCCCCGAACACCCTGGTGGACACCAGGGGTCAGGGGAGCCGTCCGACTGAAGAAGGAAGCCTTCCGGGATATGTTATCCCGGGGGACTCCGGAAGCAGTTGCAAGGTATCGACAGGCACGGAGGACTGCAGCCTCGGCGGTGGCAGAGGCGAAGCAGCGGGTGTGGGAGGAGTTCGGAGAAGCCATGGAGAAGGACTTTAGGCTGGCACCAAAGTTGTTCTGGAAAACCATCCGGCACCTCAGGAGGGGAAAGCAGGGAAGCATTCAAGCTGTATACAGCAAGGATGGGACGCTGCTGACTTCAACTGATCAGGTGATGGGACAGTGGAAGGAGCACTTTGAGGAACTCCTAAACCCGACAAATCCCCCCTCTATGGTTGAGGCGGAGCTAGAGGATGATGGAGGATCAACGCCAATTTCCCTGGTGGAGGTCACTGAGGTAGTCAAACAACTCCACAGTGGCAAAGCCCCAGGGGTTGATGAGATCCGCCCTGAAATGCTGAAGGCTCTGGGTGTTGAGGGACTGTCATCGATGAGACGTCTCATCAACATTGCGTGGAGGTCAGGAACAGCACCTAAGGAGTGGCAGACCGGGGTGGTGGTTCCCCTCTTCAAAAAGGGGGACCGGAGAGTGTGTGCCAATTATAGGGGCATCACATTACTTAGCCTCCCCGGGAAAGTTTACTCTAGGGTGTTGGAAAGGAGGGTCCGGACGATAGTCGAACCTCGGATTGAAGAGGAACAATGCGGTTTCCGACCAGGGCGTGGATCAACGGACCAACTTTTTACTCTCGCAAGGATCCTGGAGGGGGCCTGGGAGTATGACTATCCGGTCTACATGTGTTTTGTAGATTTGGAGAAGGCGTATGACCGGGTCCCCAGGGATCTATTGTGGGAGGTGCTGCGGGAGTATGGGGTGAGGGGGTCACTACTTAGGGCCATCCAATCTCTGTACTCCCAAAGCGAAAGCTGTGTCCGGGTTCTCGGCAGTAAGTCAAACTCGTTTCCAGTGAGGGTTGGTCTCCTACAGGGCTGCAGGCCGATTCTGTTTGTGACATTCATGGACAGGATTTCAAGGCGCAGCCGCGGGGTAGGAGGGCTGCAGCTTGGTGAGCTTGGGATCACGTCACTGCTTTTTGCGGATGATGTGGTACTGATGGCGCCATCAGCCTGCGACCTTCAGCACTCATTGGATTGGTTTGCAGCCGAGTGTGAAGCGGCTGGGATGAAGATCAGCACCTCCAAGTCTGAGGCCATGGTTCTCAGCAGGAAACCGATGGAGTGTTTACTCCAGGTAGGGAATGAGTCCTTACCCCAAGTGAAGGAGTTTAAGTATCTTGGGGTTTTGTTCTTCGAGTGACGGGAAAATGTAACGCGAGTTGGGCCTGAGAATTGGAGCAGCGGGAGCGGTATTGCAGTCGCTGTATCGCACCGTTGTAACGAAGAGAGAGTTGAGCCGAAAGGCAAAGCTCTCAATCTTCCGGTCTATCTTTGTTCCTACTCTCACCTATGGTCACGAAGGATGGGTCATGACCGAAAGAACGAGATCACGGATACAAGCGGCCGAAATGAGTTTCCTCCGGCGGGTGGCTGGCTTCTCCCTTAGAGATAGGGTGAGAAGTTCAGTCATCCGGGAGGGACTCGGAGTAGATCCGCTGCTTCTTTGCGTAGAAAGGAGCCAGTTGAGGTGGTTCGGGCATCTAGTTAGGATGCCACCTGGCCGCCTCCCTAGGGAGTTGTTCCAGGCACGTCCAGCTGGGCGGAGGCCACGGGGCAGACCAAGGACCAGGTGGAGGGATTATATCTCCATGCTGGTCGGGGAGCGCCTTGGAATCCCCCAGTCAGAGCTGGCGGATGTGGCCCGGGAAAGGGAAGGATGGGGCTCTCTGCTGGAACTACTACCTCCGCGACCCGATCGGATAAGCGGACGAAGATGATGATGATGATGATGATATTTTGCAATAGAAATAGCAACAACAACAAAAAAGTATTGTAAAGTGACTGACTTTGGTGAACATTCCTTTGATACATCCAAGCTAAGACAAGCCCAAAGGCACAATTTTTTTTTTTACATCTCTGGGTCTGGTACAGTTGCTCCATGCCAACATAATAACTAAAACATCTGAAGTAAATAAAGTAGAAGGATCAGCAGAGACCCTGGAAGTGAGGAAGTTACTAGGTTCATTTTCCGAATAACTTTATAATATATTTTTGGGGTTTGCAAGCTAAAATTATGCCCTGTGGGCTTGTCTTGGTTTGGCTATATGGCTCCAAGGTGTATTTCTCAAAACTGGGTGTACGCCCTGAGGGCCTAGTATCGCCATGTGGCACAGTGCAATAACAAAGCAGTCAGAGACTGACTGTGTAGATCTGAATTGGACGTTTGCTAACAAACGCGGGTTGGATTCCAGAAATGGTTAATACCTTGTACTTGACGACATTTGATTTGAGCATGTTGACTTCTTCTTGAAGTTGTTTGAACCGCTCGTGCAAATATCTGAAAGAAATTATATTAAAAAAATCTTCTAAGAATCTTCTAACAGCTTTGCTTTGATAAACATTCTTCTAGACCATAACATTCTAACACACCTGTTTTCCATGCAAAGAGCATCTATGTCTAAAATTTGATTCTCTTCATTTCCCAGGATGGAGTTAATTTCCCGATTGAGACGCTGTGACTTCTCCTGAAAAACTTGCCGTTCTGCTCTCACATCCTGAAGCTCGTCCGTTAGCGATTTCATGCTTTGTTCCAACACTTCATTCTATGGCAAACAGAGACACACACAAACACACTTTGTAAATGCACAGAATTTCCTTCATCTGACACCATCAATGCCCTAGGAAGAAAACTGTTTGATTGGCAAAATAAACTCCTTCTGAAGCCGTTTGAATGATGAAAACATATGGGTGCATAGCTACCTACACTTAGACTTGTACTGATTTCAACATATGGTTATTTTAGCCTGTTGCATTAAATCCATCCATTAAAAATACGATAGATTTGCATAAATGTGTTATGGCAGTGCAGGGGGTGGGAATCAAGTCTTTACCCTCCAACCTCTCTCACCTGTTCTCTAGCAGTCTCTAACTGTTGGACTAAGTCCTCTCGTTCATAAGCAGGAAAATGCCGGGCCCCGACCTCTTCATCTCCCAGTCTCTGCTTAGCAATGGTCATTCGAAGGAGCTGTGAAACAGAGCACAGAAATGCACAAAAGCCGTTACTTTCTGCACTACAGAGGTCTTGTAAAGGTTATTATGATTACAAAAAGTTGGTATAACCAGTCAACGGAATAAATACACACACCATGGTAATACAGCCAAACATATTCAATGCAAAACACAGTAGCTCCAGTACCTTGTTATCGCCATGTGCTTCGGTCAACCGTTGCTTTAGTTCTTTTACTTCCTCTGATAGGTTCTTACTTCTCTCTCTGGAGTCTCTCAAAAGCTGGGCCAAATTTACCTGGACAACAAAGGGACATGGTGGATGCCGGACAATGCCAAAATCAAACTTTCTGTGTCCTATTGTGCCACTACAACCTACTAACTTGATTTCGTTTCTCGGGTGGCAAGGTGGGGTCTCCATCCTACAGTGGAAAGACAAAATGGCAAACTTGTTTGTTCTTGAACTCTGCAACTGTTATTTAACCTCTACTATGCGTGCTTTTAATATTTATTGGCGACAAAATACTAATGTTTAAGGGTTTCAGCTTGGTAATAGGCTTACAATGAGTTCCCTATACTTCTTCTTTAGCCCTTGGTGCTGCTCACGGAGCTGATTAGCCATAAGCTGGTACTGGTCCCTCTCTTGCTGACAGCTGTCCAGCTCTTTGGAGAGAATCAGCAGCGCCTCTTTCTTGCTGTCCAATTTGCGCTTACACACCAGAAACTTTAGTTAGGAGAAAGAAAAAAAAAAAGTAATTGATCTAATTCCTCGCATGGAAAAGTACCATGAAGTTATACAATCCCTGTGTCCAACATCTCACTATAATCGCGATAACGTTTCACTAATCCGGGACGGTACACTAGTGTAATGTCTTTAACTTGTGGTGCATCAAAATACATGGGAAACCACGCAGGACATTGTAATTGTCAAGAAATCGTATAAAAGACAATCAATTGTTTAAACTAGCTATATTATGCACATACCTATAAGGACAGAAAATTACTCAAACTAGTTATAATGTGCCAATTGAATTTCTTGAGTGGACCCTGTATGAACTGCAGTAAAGCGTAATTTGTATTTGGTAGATTAACGTTACATTATTTTAAACATAAAAGCAAGATAACAAACTATCCTCTGGAATAGGACTCGTGCATCATACGCACAATGCATTTATTATCTCAATGCGTCCTTTTTCGACATACCTCGCTAACAAGCCCTTGCCAGTCGCTTTCGCTTCTCTTGGAAATATTCATCTTAATTTGGCCGATATCCGAAAGACAGCTCTGTTTGTCATCGATGTTTCCTACAAGGAACTAGCGTAAGATTAAGGCGGAACTTGCTAAACGCAAATTCACTTGAGGACACGTATTGGCAAACATTGGACGCTCACTTCCGCCTGCTATATGCAAGCTACGTCAGTTGACATTTACGGCAGTAGGTTCATCGGCCTTCATCATCATCTCAATGATATGTCGTCTGCGCGTCCGCCACAGACAAATCAAGTAACACTTGTGTTCAGGTATAGACGTTATGTTTTATTTTTCCTGTAATACTGAGGAGAAAGCCACTTGCCCTAAAAATAACATGCAACTTATACAGTGAAAAAAATAAGGCATCAAGACAGATTTTGGCCCACCAACAGAAACTAGAATTATTCGCTTTAAAGAGCTATACATAACTTTAAATTATATTTTAAAAATCTAAATAGTTTAGGATTGGTTTTTAGTGTTACATCATCCAAAATCTAGCAAAAACATAAATGGAAGCTGTGGTGGGATAAAGCCTTTGGTTGATATGCTGCTCACATAGTGCATTTGACGCTGCATTATAATTTCTTGCATAGAAATGGGGATACATTCTTAATTGACATTAGGCAATGGTCAATAACACTGGTCTATAACATTAATGGGTATCCTAAATATAGTTGTTCTATCATCCCAATCCACACTATTTGCATGGATATTTATCATTTACCATGGCAATAATTTATTTTATACATTTTGATTACGTTTTCATTAATGATACTTAAATTAATAATACCGATTCATACACTGAGGTACTGATACAAATTCGCTTGCTGAATAAATTGCAAGAACTGCCAAATAAAAAGCTTAATCATGATGGAAATATGGTTATGTGAATCTTTGACATATCAAGGTTTCCTTAATATCATGCAGATTATATTTTACACATAGTAATGGAATCGGATATCTTAATGATTTTAGAGCTAGTTGCAGATATATTATTGCGTTTACACAAACCATTGGCGCATCATAAGGACCACAATGCTTATAGAAGAGAGATCAGGGTTGATGAGAATCAATTGCATTCTGCAGAATCGGATATTTAAGACAGCACTTGTTAGACATCATAGCCTTTTTTGGTTTACATTCCAGTTTTATAAGCTTAAATCTACAATAACATGTTGAAAAACCATGGTTTTACCCTTGAAGCTGGCAGAGAAAAGAAAATTCTGTTTCTCAGTTATCATCACTGTGAACGAACGTGGAGACTGTACATAAATGTCCTTGAACTTGGCGAAGATTTTGGACTCCTTATTCCACAGATAGATCTGTGTGAAGGAATAATCACTGCCCAAGGCCAGGTAGTGTCTGTCTTTGAAAGAGAAGGGCTGCAGGATCATAGCCCCACGTGAGGGCAGGGCCTGCAACTCTGTGAACTGCTTGCTGCTCCACTTTAAGATTTTGGAGTCACCAATATAGCAAGTCATGGCCAAGTAGAGCTCCTTTTCCACATGAAATGCTTTGATCGCCACTACGTCGTCATTGTTAGGAATCTCACCATGAAGCATAAACTTTAAGGTGCTCTTGTTCCAAAGGTAAATTACAGGGGCCTGAGAGCGGCTAGCCAGGATAAGGTGGGCCTTCCCATCCATTTCAACAAACTCAGCATCTGTGTCCCGGAACCACTCATGAAGGAACTGATAGGAGAAGAAGCCTGTTTCGTTCCTGTCTGGTTGGTCAGTCCACTTGTACAGTGTAGACATGCCTGCTTTGGAGCTGTCTACAATCAAAAAGTACCACTCACCTGCAATTTGGAAGACCTCAATGTCATTTGGCTTGGAGATGTTAAAAACCTCAATAGTTTGAAACTTTGTGAACTTGTTTTGTTGGTCATCAAATTTGTAGATATGGGAGCCACCGAAAAGCTGTGTCACAATTATCAAGGCATGGTTCTCTATCAAAACTGACGTGCATCCAACAACAGATTTTCCTGTAAGGAATTCACAATTGTCAATACAAGTTGGTCTTTCTTTCGTTATCAGTCCAATGTGTGTAATAAAAACATGATTGTACATTGAAATGATTCTATATGCTTATTAAACTAGTCAATTTAGAAAAGGAAGTGTTTTTTATCAAACCTGTTATATTGTCAAAAGGTCTGAAATTCATTTCAATGTGGTCCCATTCCATAATCACACAGCTGTTTGAATTGGGGGCAGCCATTGCAACATAAATGTCCTCCTTATAGGAGAAGATGTCTGCCGATAAAGACTGAGTGGGAATGGCCTGGTGACGGACAAAATCTGAGGGTCAGGAAAAAAAGCACAAACCAATTAAGTAAAAGAGACTAAATGAATTATCCAAATGAAACAACACAAATAGAATTACATATCAATTCTGAAATGCAAACAGAAGGCATATACCTTAACAGTGACGTGGATTTGTGCTTTAATTCTTACAAATAACAATGAGCAACGTTTTTTTCTTCTTTACCAGAACAAAGGGGTGTTGTTGCTGCCTGTATTACCTGTAGAGATGCACTCTGCTGGAGGGATGGGGAGGTCATTTAGTCGTTTGCCTTTCATATCAATGGGTCCTGCACAGTAGACATCTGACACGGTAGCATTGGTGTTTTTCAGCCACATCATCAGCCACTTGTTTTCACAGTCACACTGGAAGAGGTTGCCTCGCAGATCTCTGGTATGTGCAAAAGAAGATAACATCTGTAAATTCTCTCCAGATTATCCAGACTGAAAGAATCGATAATGGAAAAATCTACTGAAGATAATTTAGTACATCCTTTTCAACATTAGTTTGTGAAAAATACATTGCTCAGACGACAAGCCCCTTGAGTCAGCTAAGCTTCAAGTCTGAGAAGACAGTGTGGAAAAGCCCTTGTTCAGTTGATTTAAATAAGACCTCAAGTGCTTACTCACAGCTCCAGCAAGGAGTCTAAGTCAAAGAAGAGATCCCTTGGCAGAAACCTCATCTGGTTGTTGGCAAGTGACCTGAGTCCAAGGCATTAGAGACAGTAAAAAAGATGCACACTACACCACCCAAAGATCCCCCCACCAACACATAGACAAAACACGCACAGCTTGTTTTACATGCATGGTCATTGTATAGTTTCTGCTGTTTAGTTCTTCTGTTTTAATGCAAATTGAGTCTAATGGCACTTCATAATTGTGGGTCAGTGCATTACATGTGATTTGGGTGTCAACAGCTGAACATAAAGGCAGAGAGCCTGAACGATAACAGACTTACAGATGAGTCAGATCTCGCAGACCTCTGAAGACATTTTTTGTGATTGTCTCAATCTTGTTGCCCTCAATAAATCTGTTGGGTAAAGAAATCATGATTAGGCAGAGTATTGTTTATATTAAGTTTGTTTTACATTGACTAACAGTCTGCACCAAATGATACTCACAAATATTCCAGATGAGGTAGGCCTGAAAATGCATCATCTTTGATGGTGGTCAAGGAGTTGGCGTTGAGAAGCCTGTAAAAAGCCCATTCGTATTAAAAGTTAGCTGCTAGCTGTTAAAGCTGTTACTTTAAATTGCCTGTGTGTGTGAGTTAGTGTGAAGGTGTGTGTGTATTTTGTCTATGTGTGTTTGTTGACTCTTTGTGCAAATTCCTCTCAGTTAAAGGTTTGTGCAGGGGTGTGGTGCTATATGTTGTTAGTAACCTATTTTTTTCAATCTAGTGCACAATATTTGCAATAAAACAAAATACCACAACAAACTCACAGCAACTGCAGAGAGGGCATAAGTGAGAACATTGCCTCTGTGACTTCAGTAAGAGATCCGTTTACCATACTCCTGTTTAGGAGAAAAGTAACACGATTAGAAGCCAAACAACAATGAAGTGAAACTTTAACTTGCCAACAAGATTATAGCTACAATAACACTATAATGGTATATAGCAATTCTGGAAATCACCGAATGTAATTGGTTTGCTGCCTTTATTATTGATCATATTATATATGTAGTTATTATTTAACTAAAATCCCTATTAAATATGTATGGGGTAAAAACATGACTACTATTAAGGCCGACTTACAATGAGTGGATGTCACTCGGAATGGACCGAGGAATTTGTGCGATGCCGACGCAGATAATAGTATCCTTGGAACATGAACATCCTGAAGGGCATCTAAAAATCTTCTTTGTTTGAACTATCAGAGCAAAATACAGGAGCGTCAAACTGATGAATAACCTTTTTTTAGTAGCTGACATGTTGATTCTTTAACATTTACGTTAACTACGAGCCCGAAATGCAAGCTGCCTCTTATAGCTTCGTAAGATGAAATGCAGCACTGGAAATCCTGACACAGGCAGTTTCTGCTGCAGTTGCTTTCCTTTCCGGTAGTCTCCTTCATTTTCAATATGCTGAGCTCCTCGTGCTCTTAGAATTTACTAATGGAATTACAGAAGAAATGACGGCTAGAGAACTTTGGCAAAAGTGGCATTGAATAGGGTGTAAGGTGCCACGATTTTAACGATCTATTGAGGTTAAAGTCAAGTGGAATGAACAAAAAAAAAGTATGTTCAGTACCATGGACAGCACAAAAAAATATAATCTGACGATCAGCGTTCTGAAAATAGACCGAAATGGAGACTGCAGATGTAGTTTCTACCAATTATAGATCCAATGTGTGGTAATATAGGGGTCAATAGGAAAGATCCTCTTATAGAGCAGATGCTTAAACGTCAGCTATTCCCAGGTGCACACCCGGGCCTACATATGAAGCCTAATTACCATTATAATGTTAGAACGTCAATGATGAATAAATACGCCTTTCATATTTTGGCCAAACTAGACATTCCATTTTAAACTTAATGTGATGACGACGTACAAGCCCTCTCACTAAACCACTTAGTAGAACAGAGCTCAGGTCAATGTATTAAAAATGTATGATACGCAATGGAAACAAGCATGCATACATACAAATACCAGAACTATCTATCTATCTATCTATCTATCTATCTATCTATCTATCTATCTATCTATCTATCTATCTATCTATCTATCTATCTATCTATCTATCTATCTATCTATCTATCTATCTATCTATCAATCTATCTATCTATCTATCTATCTATCTATCTATCTGTCTATCTGTCTGTCTGTCTGTCTGTCTGTCTGTCTGTCTGTCCATCCGTCTGTCTATATATGTATACACACACACACACACACACACACACACACACACACACACACACACACACACACACAAGCACACTTCTGATATATTCAGTCTCTTTGTGCTTGACAAGTACAAACATTTCCCTAGCACCTGGCATTTCAGCCCACTTCTTACATGTATGTGAAAAAGAAATCAACAAGGTGTAAGTCAGACTCCACAGCACCAGCTAGATATGGCTCGGAGATGCAGCATAATCTTTAGTACTTTGATCATTTACTGTTGGCTGTACATGTAAGGAATGAAGTGGGAATAATTATGCACACATTTCTGCTATTGTTAGGAAGAGGTGACCAGTAGGTAATTTGAAAAAGCAAGGTAAGCCATTTACCTGTAAAGCCCTTGATGAAGGGGCAATCTTTGTAAGGAGGAACTTGAAACAAGGGGGCAAGAACAGTATTTAATTAATGATTCAACGAATGCTAATAAATCTCATTATTACTCTGGAAAGTATCTCGTTTTATGAAACATGAAAATGCTATTAGGTTATCGGGTTTCGTGAAACATGCAAAATGTTACTAGGTTATCAGGTTGTTAGGCCACTAGAGGGAAGCACAATAAAATGTAAGGCTGGTCACACATTCATGTTGCCCTTCAGCACAGACGCAATAATCCTATATCATTTTTTATTGCTTGCATTTAATCGTTAAGGGAGAAGTAGGTAAGCCAGCTGGCAAACGGTTTAAATATTTCATTATTTTATTTTATGATTTCTTTCCTTTCTTTAAAAGGATCCAACAAAAGAACACTATTAATAAAAAAAATATGATCATTACGTTCGTTCATAAAACACATTGTATTAAGAATTACTGCTTTGGGTGAATCAGTTGTTAAATGCAGCTGAAAATGACAACATTGATTTTAACAAGAGAGCTGTCAATCGTGCTAACTAGATCCTAACTAGACCTTGGAACTACTGGTCTATGAACATTGGTGAAATCAAACACCCATTTGGCAAAGGGAGCCACCGTGCATGAAGGCCATTGCTAACATAATTTATGTCAGCTTTGCATCTAGCATTGCTGTTTTTAGGACTACAAATCCCTGAATCCTTCATGGCAGGTGCAAACTATAACCACACGATTCCTCTTGAATTCTATTTCCATGTAATAAATAAGGCACTGATGTAATGTGTGACTTTTTGAAAGAGACAGTTTTTTACTGTTGTCTTTAATAGACACAAACATGTCTGGACTAGCTCTGATATTTATCTCGCACAAGCATTAAGCCTGTCATCATGCAAACTGTCAGTAATACCAAAGGTGTAGTGTGACCTATAACGCCTACCCTTCTTTGGAATCTATAACATATATTTACTTTTTATTCTATGTTGTACATCTTTAAATATTCATTATGATTTATGATTTATTTCAAACTCTGAATCCATTTTGAAAATAAACCCCATTTACAGCTAGCAAAATCCACAATTTGAACTCTTTTAAATATTACAGAATTATTTACCAGTGCTTATTTTAAAAGATGGTTTTATATACCGGAAACCCTCTCCATTGGAGATCAATTCTTACTCAAATATATTACCTAATTATATTTAATTCTTTAAGCAATTGAATTGTCAGTACACCCAATGAATAGTGGAATTCCTTGTCCCTCAAATCCAAAGTTAACCTCTTAAACCTTAACCCATGAACAATAAAAGTCGTTGTTTGGAGGTAAAGTGGGTCTATGACTTCGATCAATTCCGGCCTTTAACTGCTGGAAATGCTGTGCTGCACGTATTTTTAAGTGCTTAAACGTCTCCAGCAGGCCTACCTCTTTGAGAAAAAGTAATCTGTAGTAATCTGCATAGTAATTTGATACAGTAATCTGTATCAAAATGTCTACCTTGCTTTACCTTAAAGATCTAAAGATGTAAAAGATACATGAACATGCTTCTTTACATGCAAGTCAACAAGACATGTCAACAAGTCAACTTGTTCAGAAAAAGTACAGTTATAAAGCTACACATTACACTAGGCCTACCATTTACATTTATAAAAAAGTTCAGGGTAATTTTCTCGTTATTATTGATCGGTTCAAACTAAATGTTATTATGTATCTAATATAATGCAGACACATCTAAATTGCATTAGGAATTATATAAGTGCATGCATCAACCATTGCCATGCGTGCTAAAGTAACATGTATATATTTGTGCATTGGTGTTTAAGATAGAGAGAGGAATGGAGGGAGAGAGTTTTAAATACGTTGGTTCATACAGACTGTTCATGGCTTTGATTAATGGTGCTCATGATTTAACACCTGCTGTTTTAATGTGGCCACCATAAGTAACCGATCTCAGCATGCTTGCAAGAACGACGTCCCCATTTTAAATAGCCACGTGAATCTATCATCTTTGTGGAGGTCACCCAAACCTGTAGGTGCAAACATTTGGGCACAGTGATACAGGAAAAGATAGGGGCTCAAATTTGAACAAATAAATAAATTGATATACATACAACAGCGTATTCACATCATGCACAAGATCATTCAAAACGTTCTCAACAAAATGAAAAGCCATGTCTGAATTAGAAAAGGTCCTATTGTGAGAGTTGCACTGTATTTTGGTAAACATGAAATTCCCCAAAGTTTGGATTCCTTTGTTACTTAAGGATGTTTGTTTGTGTTTGTGTGTTTGTGTAGTCATATATATATGTATATATATATATATATATATATATATATATATATATATATATATGTGTGTGTGTGTGTGTGTGTGTGTGTGAGTGTGTGTATATACACACACATTTATACATATATACATAAATATTTGTATTAAATATATTAATATAATACTATAGTAATGAATATATACATTCATATACATAAATCAATGGAAGGCTATGACTATGGAATGGCTGTCTATATCCTGTTCTGATATCAGAGTGTGACTATGTCATTATTCCCACACCAGCTGTTTGCCCAGCCCCTCCTTTACGCATTTCATAAATTTGGGGCCCCGTTCAGAAATGCCACATGTGCATGTCACACTTGGGTAGCTTTGTATTAGCTCAGAACTGTAAGATATGGTATGTAGGCGTTCCCCTTATAATATCTCTATCTAGTTTAAACCTTTACAGTGTTTTAAGACTGTCAAGGATTAAAATGAGGCTTTAGTTCGTTAAAATAAATAGAATCAAACTACAAGTAATGGTTCCAATGTTCAGTTCTCAAAATGAATCAACTATTAATCCAACACATTGTAATATATTATGCGTTTATTGGCTTTATGTCAAAAAGTGCTATCGTGAAGAATACTTTTTAGATTAGTAAGATCCAAACAAATGCACAGTATAGCTCTTTGTTTTGAAAGAAGCAATGTCCAATCTATGAATGAATGAATTCAACCCAGTGAGCCTTTTCATGCCAACTGACATCCGCTGGCAGTGGGTATTCTTCTGTATTAAGGGTGCAGCTGTTTCAACTGTGGGGGGGACCCTTGATAGCATTCAGCTGTCAACAAGTATTTTAAGTTCAATATGTTTGAATAATGGCCGCTATCTTGGTGTTTAAATTTTCCCTTTTTTATCAAATTATTTCTTGGCCTTGTCGTTCAGTGTCACTGTTCTGTTACAAGGTATTTATCCGTGGTCAAATGAGATGAGGGAATGTACTTTGAACCATGTTATCGTCACTTGATGAGCAAATATGAAGGCTAAAATAAAGTGATAAATCAAATAAAAATACAAATAGTCAAAAACATTAGCTCTACACAAGATGATAAATAGATCTGATAAATAAACATTATTCTAAGAGAAAAACAATAAAAAGGTTAAGAAAAAAGAAAGGCTAGACTATTTAGTAAAATAGTTCAAGAAAATCATTCCAGCAAGGGAGCTGTTCTTCTAGACGGTGCTGAAATATAAGATGAAAATGAAATAAAAATCAATATATGTATAGATATACATGTTTCACTTGAGACTTTTACAAAGGTCGAGGCTATTTTACATTTACAAAAGACATCTTACACTAACAATCATCATCGCCAGCTGCTGCAGCTCAGTCATGCTAATTTGTGACCGTCGATTGCCTATGGGAAAGGTCTTGTAGATTTGAATTTATAAGCCCAATGGGCTCGGTATGTAGATTTCTAATAGATATGCACGGAAAACACATTGGTAGTCTCGGTGAGATGAGGGGGGTTCCAATTACCCCCCCCCCCCCCCCTTCCTTCTCTCGTTCCCTCTCTCTCCTTCGTTCCTCCTGTCCTCTCTCTCGCCAGTTGACACGCGCGCAGAGTTTTCCGTCCTGTGTCTGGATAACATCGCTAACAAAGACCACCTGACGGTAAGAAAACAGACAAATGGAAGCAGTTGAGGAAACTCTCACTTACCACGACGACACTGGACTTAATAGAACGCTGCTCCCTTACGACAAAAACAAGGACAAGTGCAACTCTGCGATAAAAAGTGACGAGTCAACCTATGTTGATCTGGATATGAAGACAGACGGCACGAAGACTGTGAAAGTAACTTTTACAGGTGAGGGCAATCAGCTCGCAGTATTCAAATGCAATAGTGACACATCGGGGGAGAAGAGCCCAAGGGACCTCGATGCCGATAATGTGGATAATATAATTTCAAAAGACATTCACGAGGAACATACCAAAGACAAGTCGGCCGACAGGCCTGTTTCGAGTGAGCTTCCCATAGATACCCTGTCGTTGACAGACATTGGATACAGGAAAGATGACTTTGAGCTGGGATCAGAAATTCAAAACGAAACAGATTCTCAAAATGTGTGTAGTGAATGTGAAGAGCTTCTACAATACACGGACATGTATTTAAATAGTAAAACAGAGTCTGACGAGGGCGCAAATGTGGTGTTGTCAGAGACAGATGATGGTGGGCCAAACACAGCTGAAGACGAATCACATTATATCACAACCCACGAAATCCAACTAACAGAACTCGATCATGATGTAGATTATGATTTGGGCAGGGGAACTTGTTGGGATTTTGAGGATGATAATCTTGTCTATTCATTTGTGGATTATGCGTCTTTTGAAAGCGATCAAACAACAGAGGGAACTTTGCTTTTGGAAGGCAGGAACCGCACAAAAGTAAAAGGCAGTCAGACCCAATCTAATATTACGCACAAACCCGAGAGGGGGGCAATAGTTAGCCCCGAGCTAGAAAGTGATCTTTGTGACTGGGATAAAGGTGCCAGCTCGGATGAAAGCATATGTAAACCCCACAACTGTGGTGGGAATTTGGCAGGAAAAATTCATTTATCAATCAAAACTTCATCCCGGGCGATAAACGAGTCTAACAATATTCTGGAGAATGACACCAATTGCCCTCATACCAAACACGTGGGAGACAGAAGTCACTTCTTTTTTACAAGCACTGATACTAGAACAGAGGCCTTATGCGACAGATCCAAGTATTTCATCCCAGCCCCAGGACGTCAGCACCTTGCAACCAAATTAAGAGGGAAAGATATTAATGAGTATTCCAGCGGTGCGTCGAGTTCAATTAGTGAACTGGATGACGCTGATAAAGAGGTGCGTAATTTAACCGCGAAGTCCTTCAGGAGTTTGGCATGCCCGTACTTTGATGCCATCAATCTAAGCACTTCTAGTGAGTCTTCAATGTCAGAGTATGGGCTTGGATTGAATCAGTGGTCAGCTTATGTTGATTTAAAGTATGGAAGTATGTCCAAGGGGAGAGAGCAGAATCTTATTTCACATAAGAGCTCAAGTGCAACGTTTCAAATGGGCAAGACTGCCGACTGCAAGAATAGATTTGGCAAATCTGTTAGCAATAGAAAGGACCATCAAACCAAAATGCATGCATTGAACAAGAAAAATCCATTTACTCATCAAGGATCATCCTCTTCGGAAAATATTGAACTTAAAGATAATTTGATACCAGGAAAGGAGGAGGTTATAACTTTGACGGAAACATTGAATTTTCGCTGTAACGTCCAAGCGGGACTACCTGAAGGCGCGAGGCGTCCAAATTGTTCCAAAAATGCACACGGTTCACGTTCCAAGGATGAAATTACCGGCGCTGTGCCAGTCAAGTTGGGGTGTGAAGTGAACCATCAACACATGGACACGGGAGATAGCATGGAAGACACACACAAGAAAGCGATTTTCGCATCAAGTCTTCTGAAAAATGTCATATCAAAAAAGATGCAATTTGAGCAAGAACGCAAGATGGAACGGGGTGAAATACGCGATACCTTTCCAGCGCAATCTCAGTGCTTTCAATGCAGGCATCACCAGGACATTACAAAAGAAAGGGGAAGAGGCTTGCATAGGCAAACCTCTGACACGAGTTCAGGCTTCACTTTGAATTCACTGGAAGAACAATGGGCTGTGGACAGTAGGCCCAATTCTTCAGAGCCAACAGAGGAGCGTGAAAACCAAGCTCAGCCAGGCGCTTCAAATAGCCTAATATCCGCAGAAAGAGGAATTGACACGAGGAGAGAAGAAGCAGAACCGATGAAAGGACCTATAAACTGGAGCCTTAATAGTGCATTCAAATCATGGAAAGAAGGTGAGCAAGAGCCCAAAACGGAAATAGGATGTGATAGAATTATCGAGATACCCACAATATTAGATAACAAAAGCATTCATTTAGAGGCAGACAGCGCACCCACAAAAATGTCAAAACTTTTTGTTCCGAGTTCCCAGATTGTGGCAAAAGATAGTAATTTTGAAGGTAATTTGTTGATCAGTACACCTGAGGCAGATCCAGGGGGGAAGTTGAGTATCGACAAGCCTCTTGAAAAGGAAGAAAATGAAAAGGGGACAAAAGCTCCGGAGATAAAGATACAGCTGAGAAGCGTAAAAGAGAACAAAGGGAATCCACTGGATATTGCCAACTTGTTAACTCCCAAAATCAACACCACGCAGAACCAGAAACCTGCAGGGGACTCAAATTGTCAGGTTCTGGCTGTGTCGGATAAAATCCCACATTTCACCGTCAGGGACATACGGGACAATAAATGCAAGTTCCAAACGCCTATTTATCAGGTCAGAGACGTGAGGAAATTAGTAAAAAGTTCGTATCGTTTAGTCTCTTTGGATAATAGTGACCATAAGTGTCCACCTGTACATGCAACTGAATTGCACGAAGCCAACAAAAATAAGATAGAGAAGGACTCACATGCATCCCCCTCTCCTATTGTGATTAAGTGCCAGTCTGTCAAAACAAAGAACAGTTTAAAACATTGTGCCACTGAAGCATCATCCTGCCTACAGAAAGATCTAGAGTTGGACAGTTCTGGAAAAATATCACATGAAAATGTTCAGATTGAAACTGCATTGCCTCAAAGGGCCACAAGTAGAGTGGCACCTGTCTTTGTGAAACAGCTCAATCCTGAGCTGTCTGAACATCAACTTTGTACTGAAATCAAATTAAAGCAGAGGCAGGAAAAACCGTCGGATTCAGGTGAATGGAAACCTGAGTCTAAAATACCAAAACAAGCGGCATTAGAGAAATTAAAGGCCGCTGTCAAAACTATGGAACAGCTTTATGTTTTTGACAGAAACGAATGGAAGCGTAAAACCCAGGCTCCAAAGCCCATCACAGACAGCCATGTCCTGTCACTCATTGCAAGTGAAGAGCAAGTTGTAGAGGAGCAAGGGGCTGCCGAGGGCTGTATCAGACTAATGGACTCAGATAATCCTTTTAAAAGGCTGTCTCAAAACTTGGCAAATGTTGCAACGACAGAAACTGGAAAGGGTGCTCTAAAAATTATTCATGTTCCATATAATGAGGACGCTTTTAAAACTCAAGCTCACCATGGTAAAATATTCAGTAACAAAAGTGTGATCCATTTTGGGAATTGCAATAAGAAACCTGTCAACACGAGCTGCCCAAGTAATGAACTGCCACAAGCCAGTCCTCCGTCTCAAGTACTCTCTGCCATGAAAAGCACTGGCTCCAAAGATCCTAAAGCTCCTCTGTCATTGAAAATATCTACCCCAAACTGTGTGGTAATGGGCCGTGGGAGGCTCAAAGGCAGTCCCACTGATGTTCCAGGGACAGGGGGCACCGCAGACTCTGAAAACTACTTAACAATACCAATGGCAGGGTATGTCAGTGAAGTCAGAGTGAAAGAAGGCAACGAGGCCATTACCTGTCAGCCTGGTGTTAGCGGAACCAAGTTACCAGAGCACATTGGACAGCCCGTTGTCATGACCACACAGTCCCCTGAGCCCTCAGCCACTAGTATCTACCACCACTCTGTTCCCATGGCAACACACGGGCCTACACCACAGGTGTTCTGCTTCTCGCCCTCCATCCCGACATTGTCCCCTGCTCCTCTAGGGCCAGATCTTTTCCCACCGACCCAGAGGAAGATGCTTTTGGATCCCACCACTGGACACTATTACCTGGTGGACACCGCCATCCAGCCCACCACCAAGCGACTCTTTGACCCCGAGACGGGTCAATACATGGACGTGCCCATGACCCACTCGCCAGTGTCCCCCGTCACCCCCCTGCCAGTGTCGCCCGTGGTGTTGAGCCCGGGGGCATACGCGCCCACCTACATGATCTACCCGGGGTTCCTCACCTCATCGCCTCTCCCCGCTCAGCAGGCGCTCCCACAGACAGCGTATTACACATGGCCGGACGAGGAAAGCTTCGGGAAGCACCTGAAAGAGGAAAACGCCGCCAGTGCCGACAGCCCGTATTACAGCGCGACAGGAGGGAGCACGCCGGCGCCGCAGCGGCGGCCGCTGACCGCCAGGGGAAGTGCGTCCACGGGCGACGGGAAGCCGGTCATCGGCATCACGGCCCAGCAAGGCCCCAGAATAATCGCCCCGCCATCCTTCGACGGAACAACTATGAGCTTTGTGGTGGAGCACCGGTGAAAAGAAAGATGGCGTCCACATGCAGGTAATTTTAAGTATGTGCTTATTTGTAAACCCGTGCTTTATTGATGCTCAAGGGAGGCATGCCATAGTTTCAAATGTATTTTGCTTACTAAATATAGGATTCGTTATGGACAGACATGGGTGTAAATACGTATTCAGGGACTCGATTCCTCCAAGGGGGGCATTGTGTGCGTCGACCGATTTGCAACCCCCCTCAGCCCGATAGTTTGAGAGTGTCAGTGTTAGTGCCTCCAGGTCTGGAGGAAGGCCAGCCCAGCTTTCACAGAGGCATGTGGTTTTGTGCTGCCGATCTGATGTACAACATCATGTTGACCACCATGTTGGCCATGTAACGTCGCGAATGGCGATAACGCTTTAGCCAGGGACTAGGGCGAGGTGTTGGTGCTAATAGAGGCCTGGTAGTCTCACCACACCCACATGGGTAACTGGACTCCATAGTGGATTCTGGCTTGCCCTGTGGAGAGAGATAGGGTTTTCAAACTCGGTTCAGGGCTAGACAGTCGAGTTCCTTTTTCTCTGCATTACACATCGCCGGGCTATTTTTAAAAGCGCGAGACGAGTTTGTTTACACGGCTTATTCTCAGGGTTGGAAAGTGTCCCTGGAGACTATTCCAGTCTGTGACACTTTGTATTGAGTAGTTCCTGATCTGTAATGAGTGTTTTCATTACAGAAGAAACAGGATGTTCTTGAAAATCGAATATGGGTGTGATGTCATGGCAAAAGATTGGGCATGTGCTTGAGAGGATATTTTCCAAAACAGAAACGATCAACTCTGGAATGCAAAGGCCAGGTGGGCTGTTAACCTGTTCATCTAATATCTGGGAAAGCATATTTCAGAGTTCACTTTTACCATGCATATTGCGTGCGAAATATCCCCCACAGGCCCCTGAAGACACAGAAAACAACTTTAACATTCACAAACTAGAATTGTTGAATCAATGGAAATCTGAAGGGCAAAGACAGAGTATTAAATACAAGGATTAACCGAATAGCTTGATTCAAAACAAAAAACACTTCTTTGTGCACAGCAAAGATCAGTCTGCCGCGAAGTGCAACCAAGACACAATCTAATGTCTATGTTAACCCTTGCATATACGTATATATCTTTTTTTTATACATTATTAAATATATATTTTTTTTAATACATTTTTTTTAATAAATGAAAAAGTGATAGCGGTTATTTTGTTAGAAGGCTCTAAGGTTAGGCTCACACTAATGGCTAACCTGGTTAAACACCTACTGTAGCTCTTTAGTATCTTTTGAAGTGTACGTATCAACACAGTACCGGACCAAATATTCGTATTAAAATATTTGAATAACACAGAAATAGGTTCCATATTTTGTAATTTGATTTACATTTTATGTAATTTTTTATATAATTTCTCAGAAATGGTCATGCCTGCAATAATATTTAATAATATATTTAATATTTAATATTTAATAATATTTTGGATGAAACATGAAGATATTACATTGATACCACCTTTCTTTAATTTAGCGATTTTTCTTGTGATTATTCCAATTATTTTCAATTACAAATTCTGACAAATCTCACACATAACAAACAGGTTTATCATGAGTAAGAACACATGTAATTGTAAAACACCTATGTATATCTGCAGCCACAATACATAAATTGTAAAATTTAAATTGCTGTGTATGCGTACGAGGTCGGGTTTGACAAACACAAAACTCAGACATTTCAATTGGAGTTTGTTGGGGGTCCCTGCTTGGCTAGCAATACATAATCCGTCTTCTATAAACGTCTGAAGACCAATGATATATAATATAAATATTCAAACAGCACAGTGTACGGTCTGTTAAGAAGTTATATGACAGTTTGAACCCAGCCCGTTGCCATTTAGCAGAAAACATTCATAGAGGACATCACAGTAAATCAAGTGTTTTGCGATATGCCAAAGCAGTGTCTGAAAAAATGTGTTAGTCTTCCTTACCCACCTCCTCTTACTCTCAAATTCTCACACTCACACGTATCTCACATCCTCACACACACACACACACTTACAACTACTCACAGCCCATTCTCAGCTAATGTATCAGTATATTGATACAACCGCATGAGGGACACATGTAATGTAGATGGTGGGCAGGCAGGGCCCTGAGATGGGGTCGAGTGGCGTAAAGAGCGAGTGTGAGTGTGAGTGTGTGTGAATGTGTGTGAGTGTGAGTGTGAGTGTGAGTGTGAGTGTGTGTGTGTGTGAGTGTGAGTGTGAGTGTGTGTGTGTGTGTGTGTGTGTGAGTGTGAGTGTGAGTGTGAGTGTGTGTGCGAGTGTGTGTGTGAGTGTGAGTGTGAGTGTGAGTGTGTGTGTGAGTGTGAGTGTGAGTGTGAGTGTGAGTGTGTGAGTGTGTGTGTGAGTGTGAGTGTGTGTGTGTGTGTGTGTGTGTGTGGTGCGCGTGTGTTGTACTCGTTGGTGGCGAGTGAGGTGTTTGGGGGAGAAGGCCTGGGGGGGGGGGGGGGGGCATGGCTGGGATAGCGACGGGGGGGCGGGGGGCAGGGGGGGCGGGGGAGGGGGGGAGAAAGGTCAGGCAATCCAAAGTATTTGTTGTGCTGATGCAGGGAGAGGACAGCTGCTGCTAGAGATCAGATGCTGCTGCTGCTCCAGCAGGGACGTAAGTCTGCGAGGCTGCCGTGGGGTCAACTTTTTATAGCCCCCTCCACTCGCAATTTTTCCGAAGAGGGGAGGAGAGCAGGCAGAGAACATGGCTGACCTCAAGCTCTGACATAAACATATCGTGCAACGTGTCCTCACCGTGCTGATCGAGATGGCTTGGCCTGACAATGGAGGATCATGGGAAACAGGCTATTTGTGGAAAACAAACATGGTTTCAAAAAGTGGTTGCAAGTCGTTTGTGTTTTTACTTCACCCCAAACTTTTCTTGTGCTTTTTTAGGAGTGTCTTCTGAGAAGCCTGTCCTGCTGTAAGCTTTTACGCTATTTGATTCACCGTCCCATTGCCCCGTGCCCTGCTGAATCCCACCTGAAACCATGCTGAATAATAGCTGCCATCAACCCCTCAAGACTCCTACTCTGAAATATATTGGTTTGCTTTCGCAGCATGTTGTAGTCTAAAGAGCTATGTGTTCCTTCAAAGACTCAGCAAGGGGGATTTACGTTATGATACTGCTTGGTGAAACTGATTGTCCATGTCACAATCAAGAATATAGTTTGCTTTTCTCAAACAGTAATTGCTCAGCAAAACTGATTCCAAAGGAAAAATGAAGCAAGCAAAATTGAATGTTATGAATTATTGTGCCAACCAACACTTGATGTAGCATTGTTACAATGGTTCATAACATCACAGTGACCAATGCAGAATTTATTCAATTTCCTCTTACCCATTATCTCTCAGGCCAGGAACCTCTTGTCTAAGTTGATATGCTGTATGCACTACAGAAATCCTACAACAACCTAAATTGTATTTTATATATCTAACATCACTTTTATATATCTCTAAGGTCTCTGGAGTATCTCCCTTGCAACTCAAAAGGCTAGAATATACTTATTCTCAAAAGGAATTCACATTCACCAGTTTATTCAAAATTCGTTCACTCTCTCTGACTTCTGCACTCCAATATGAAGTAGCCTCTTCACCTTTGGTATCTTCACACATTGCTGCTCGAGTTCGTTTACCTGTTTTTCTTTTTTGTTTTGTTTGATGTGTTTGCACACTCTGCTTTTATGTGAATATATGATAATAGGCGCACAGAAAAGCCTGCCGTGTGGCTCAGAATAGCTGGACCCCAGACCTGGGACTTGCCACGTATTTAGTGGTTGTCTGAGGGTCAAGAGGTTGACCCAGCAGTGGACTTGGGCAAATGATTCCCAAGTAGTGTGGGGCTAATAAAGCCACCGACATTGAATACCTTTTAGGGGATAACCTCCTCTATTGGCATGAGTTACTTTACACTGTGGTGTAAGGGATAAGGAATAGCACATGGCTGCCTGTCTGCCTGTCTGTCTGTCTGTGTGTCCGTCCGTCCGTCCGTCCGTCTTTGAAAGTGTGTCTTCAAGACAGTTATTATTTGGCATCTCCGCACTCTGTGAATCTTCAAAAGGGAGTTCAGTTATTTCAGTGTTGAGAATTATGTTCACAAACACTGTATTCAGAATAAAATACAGTTAAATAGTAAATAGAGCAATTTGCTGACTTAAAAAAACGTTCAATTCCTTCATGGTCATTTTTGACCTGAACTCTGGCCTTAATTTGGCCTAAAGGCCTGACTCTGAGACATTACATACTAATCTATGCCAAGAGGATTGTTTAACATTTCTGTAGCATACAGTGAAACTCCATCCCCCTGCAGCACTTAGTGCCTTAACTATTTAAGTATTTTGATTATTAGTATTTATCCTTTTGAAAAGTTTTCTTGCTGTACCATACAAGTGATGCGCAGGCTTAGCTACGGTGCTTTTCTCAGATAGTCTGAATTTGTATGTATAAATAAGCAATACTGTTGTTGGTGTTTCTATTTTGTTAAAAAATTTAAAATATATTAAAGGTATTTGGAGCTGCTGGTCAGTCTATGTACCTGAATCATGTAAAAAAGAATGTTAATTTACCAATGTAACAACACACTTTATAGAAATGGCTCTATGAGTTGATTCCAACGTGGATGATGTGGGTTATATCAGTGATTTGATTGCTGTTTATTTTAGAGTGCCTTGATATTACATTGATAATTGTTAATTTTTCTCAATAAGGGGATTGAAACGTTTAAAACTATACATAAGGAACAACCACAGTAGTTAGAAAGTTATACATTTCCCTGTGTCTACTCTTTTGCGATAATAGATATAACTTTAAGGGTATCATTATCCTGTCATAACAAACAATCTCTTGGTTTCCTTTAGAACAAATGAATGAATGAATACTCTAGGTAGTAAGTATCCTTCTTATTTGTGCTACCATAATTGACCTGCCTAAAGGAAAGGTTGAATTCACTTTTTTACACGTTAGTCCAAACAATTCATATGCCAAAATGTGAGAAACTGAATCACTGAATAAAATGTTACTTTAAAATGTATTTTAAATGATTAGTTAATTAATTCATAATGTTATTAAAACCAATGTCTGTGTTATACTGTTCAAAAAGAGTCCACTGACATTGCTCAAAATAACAAAGAAGACTTTCTGAGAATGTACATTACAGTACAGTACAACAGTACAGTACAACATTTACCACTCAAAAGCTTACTCTGGCAATCCCTTGCAATTAGTATCCATATTTACACTTTTGCAAAGCAAAATGTCCGTAAGTTCCCTTCAACTATCCACTCTATCCTTAAAAATAAACTCCTTACCCATGTCCTTTTAGTCAGGGCTTATTGAAATGGTAGAGTTACAATTTGCTCATGTATGTATATATATATATATATATATATATATATATATATATATATATATATATGTTCTAGCCAAAAGTTGGCTGTCCATGTGTATTCATGAAATGAAATGAATAACATAAACAAATTGATCTGATATTTGAACAAGAATCGTCTCTTGTAAAAATGGACAGCAAATTCAAGATTTCTATAAACCTCCATCGGTAATTTGAATTGACAATTAAAAGTCTGCCATGGAAATAACATTTAGTTATGAACGCGTTTAGGTTCAATGTCTGGTTATGAAAGTGACTACTTTGTGAATATAGTTACAAAGTAAATATTTCAATTCATTTTTATCATGAATGATGACAGTACCTGATTGAAAACATAGCTGGCAACAGCATTATGTGGATACTTAACTTTTAGTTAATTTCATTTTAATTTTAACTTTGTTTAGTTTAATGTTCAGTCCAGATTCATGCACTGCATTAAATTGTAACACTTAAACGAAAATATGTTGGTAGCACGAGCAACCTACTAAAAAACCAGACCAACCCTCCACCATCCCTACTGGGATACGCGATTGGGGAAATATTATTTATCATAGCTTGCATTTAAACGGTGGATAAGAGAATGTGACGATGGTAAGAGAAACGTGCATGAATGCCCTCTGAAGGCATCATTTTGAAGGAAAAAGTCATGTTGTCCGTAAGGTTGGAAAGGCTGTCATTGAAGAAGTGCTGTGTATTTTGAAGGTGGCATAACCAAAAATATATGCCGCAGAAAATTGGTGGTCAGGTTGAAAGTTGAAAGGTTTATTGTTTGAAGAAGTGCAATGCACACAAGTTAAAAGTTAAGAGAAGTCTAAGCACACTGTAGACTGAAAAGCCTAAGTGTTCTGTGAATAAATCAATATGCAAGCTGACAAAATGTGTCTGTGTCAAGTGCTTATGCTCTGGGACCCGCATGTACTCCCAGGAAACAGAGTAGCTCTAACCAATTGAAATCGATAATACTACTGTTACTAATCAATTGGATTTGACAACATGTTTTTAAATATTGGTGTAAACTGAAAACAGGGGCAGTCCCACTATATTGACAAAGTATAACTTATTCTTTGAGATGAGCAAATATAAACAAGGAGATAAATGCTTTCATCAGGTGTTATCAGAAGGTCAGATATTTTAATAAAATGGCCTGCTCCTGTTCTGGTATCATGGCCTGCTCTGAAGAAGGAACTCCAGGCTGACCAAACAACTCAAACGATAAGCCACAGGGAGAAAAGCAGATGATTAGAGTTAAGGAAAATCAAATTGATTTACTCCAAGAGACTTGCACATATTAAAGCGTTGGCGTCTACCCAAGTGCAAGGCTGGCTTTCTGATAGCACTGAAACATCACCCGGCCCAAGGCTTAAGTTCAACCTGACAGTTTGCTAGTGTGTTGATTTCGTTGCCTTGGAGGCAGTGAGACTGGTAGACACCGGTTTGCTCCCAGCTGCTCTCTGTGGTTCCAAAAGAATCTACATTAAGGCCCAGTTGTTGTGCTTGGTTGCCAGCAACGGCTCTGATGTCACAACTGGGACACGGGACGAGCTGAGATTTATTGTCTCACCTGGGTCAGCAAATGGGTGCCTTACTAATCTAACCAATCTTTTTGGCGGGGGGGGGGGGGGGGGGGGGTTGTTGCAAACTCAAGGCACCACACTTAAAAAAGAACTCCAATGATCTATCTAATAGTTAAGATAACTTTGGTGAATTTCGTTTCTTCAGACTCTTTGTTTCTGCTGCCAACACCATAAGCCGATTGTTTGGATGTTTTTAGTTTAACCTAGTTATACTTGTCTACACAACATTCTGAATAATATTTGTTTAACAGTATCAATCCCAGATTCTGAGAATAACACTACGTCCAATCTTCACATGGATACTAATTTATGATGCTAACCACAATACTTTATAATATCCCAAAGTAGACTGAGCTGATTAACCAAGATCAAGTGGCACAAGGTTTCGATTTCCCCCCTTTATTGCTGTTCAAGAACAAACCCAACTCATCTACAAATATGGAGTTCAAAATCAAACCCCAACAAGTATTTAATCTGTACCTAGTTTTAACAATCAAGCCCTGGTAGAAAAAATATACATCCAATTTGATACATTGTCATTTGTAAGAAATCCCTTGTTTTACATACATCAACACTCACATTTTGTAGGGATCACAACAAATCCAAATTATAAATTGGACAAAAAAATCAGCATGACGCACATATTCTGATTGTACAAAATACAAGTTACATTTATAATCTTACATAATTTGGTCCATCATATCAAGAACATGGACATTATGGGTGGGTTTACCACGGAACGCTTTGTTTGGGGAAAAAATTCTACAGCACATCATTAAAATTGTGTCAGGAAAATACACACATGTATTCATTCTCTATTTCATTCTCTGTTTGGAGTCATGATTATATTCACTAAGGTACTGTAGAGGTAAAGCTTATACATACAATTAGCATTGTTTTAATGAAAATTGTGGAACTATTATGCACACTGAATACAACTATCTTGTTTGATGGGTGCATATGTAATATGTACACATTGACTGGGGAAGATTATTATAGGCAAATAAGGAATATATACCACTCACAGGAAAACACATACAGTATTACCCATGATAGATGCCCTAAGATATCAACAAAAATACGATGCAGAAATTCCTAATATTAAACAAAGAAATCCCAATGAAATTTGTTTGGAGAGTCTAGGAATGTAAACATTGCATATGTCCATATATAAGTTATTTTATGCTCTACTACTTTTGCCTGAGGAGTTAATAAAAATAACACAAAAACATGTTCTTTCTTTTCAACGATGCTTTGCAATAGTTGTTCCTGAATATGTTAAGAAAATAAATAACGCTGAAGTGGTGTTGGGTCGATTCAAAGCTGCGAGGCCAAAGAAATCTCCCATGAGGACTCCATCTTGAATAGCCAATCGATATCATCTTAATCAGTTTCAGTCAAACACCTTCTTGCACATGTTGGAGTTCTCTTGATGGAGAGGAAACTCTGAGCCGGGGAGAATCTGCTTCTTGGATCCGCCTGACACAATGCTTCTCCCTGACGGCAGGCTCTGGTACCTGGTCATGGATTCACTGAGGGAGAAAAACAAATGAGCTACAATTGCCTGGATTTGTCCAGATATTTCATATTATACCGCCATGCATGGAACCATGTAGCCACTTACACAAAAGGGAAAGTAACTTTGTCCATTTGCATGCACACCAGGAAGGGATATTCCGAGAACTGTACGGTGGTAATGAAGTCAAGTGCAGCCTCCATCTCAAAGCTGACTTCTATCCCAGTGCGAACAAAGTCCATGTCAACAGTTACGTTCCCAGTGAAAACCATTGACCCCCTGAAACAAAAACAATTCAAGGTTTAGAGGAATAGTGCTTAAGAAGGACCTCTTTTCAATTCATCCATAATATATCTGAGTATCAGTGGCTGAACAATTTCCAACATAACCATAGCCTCACCAAACTAAATCAATGATTTTTTTTTTTTTAACAATGAAGTTGAAACCACATTTGAAAATGGCCTTCATCAAATGAAAGAAAAACACAACACACATTGTAAATCAAAATGCCTGTGTCCAGCTACTGTTAGGAAATCCAATCTATGCGTGTGCCTCCATGGAGGAATGCCTTGGCCATGATGCCACTCTGGATGGTTCTTCTCCTATAGACAATCTGCCAATCTACAACCAGAATGGGAGAGGGTGCTGATCCACACACCTGCCCCTGCCACTCCCCCACGATATGGCATTGGCTCACAACAAAGTGCTGTCCAAGATGCCCACCAAAATAACACCGTAAAGCACAAAGAAAGACAGCAGGCCTCCATCTACCAGTGCTGGGCTCCATGCCTAGTTGGGTGTAACCTAAACATATCGCATACCGGAGAACCTCAGACTACGATTTATGCATACTTTGTTGTTTTTTTTCCGGCTAATCTCAATAGCCTGAGGACAACCAAATCACCTGAAACTGGAATAAATTGAAACATACATTTAGCTATAATATCAGATGCAGAACAAAGGCAGTGAAAAAACAAGTTTTTGCGTTTCAGGGACTTGACCAAATCCGTTTCATCATATGATGGTGTATTCTAGGCTCCAGACATGTGTAATGTCAAATGGCTACTGTTTTACTCGGACGGCTCTAGTGTAGTGCTAAAATAGAGGACAAGGTTAAATGATGTCATATCCACACTCACACTCTCTGAAACATTCCTAAATAGTCGCAGTCACAAACACACACACCGGCAAAGGTCTCCGTGGAAGAATTGAATCACACAACACTTTTAGATCAAGACAGTGGATCTCTTACATAAACATGGCCTGTGTATTTATATTGTACATAAACAACATGGCCTCTGTATTTATATTGTAGTGTGTTTCGCTACTTACAATCCTACTTTTCAAAATAACTTCTTCTAAAACAATACCAGCGTGTGTAAACGAACAGCATAATGTAAAAAAGTACATGGATCCCGTACCTGTTGTTTACGCTGGTTTTGGACTCCCTGTACCACAAGCTGATCTCCATCCCTCCAGAGATGTCGATGGCTAGCCCTCCTTGAAACTCTGCATGAGCCTTCAGACCAGACTGGAGCTGGATGACCTGGGGAACGAAAGGGGGACAAACTTGTTACATCTACAGTGCGTTTTACACATAGTCAATGGCATTATCATTCTTATGCCACTGTACAGTCAAAGCCATTCAGAAATGCATTAAATCCACAGGGCAGGCTTTCATTTACACCTATCAATCATTATTCCAATATTTGGGACTGTTTAGCTTTAAATCCTAAATGCATGTTGGAACTGCCAGTATTAAGATAAAACTTACCTGAGAGTGATCTGTGAGTAAAATGAGTGCCTTCACCACATTGATGGGATCACCAGACATAGAGAACATCTTGGACATCAGGTCACTGTAGCCCTTGAAGAAGGTTACAGGTCGGAGCTGGACATCAAACAGCAGAGCGGACATTCCTGCAAAAGACTCCAGGTCTTCCTCTCCTTCATCGGGTGTGGCTGCGATTAGGGTCTCCAAACCTTGGGCCTCAATCGCCACCTGCCAAACACAATATCGCATTGAGGAATGTCGACGTCAATAAACACAAGTATTTTTGCCATTTCCATGTGTAACGGCAAGAAACAGAAATACTCAAAGGTAAAGTTCACTACAATAGAAAGACAAGTACCATGTGTATTTTTGAAACCTTTGAGAGTACTGAACTTAATCTGCAAAGTAATAGATACAGTGCCTTGCAATCGTCTTCAAAGCCCTGAAAGTTGTCAGATTTGTCTGAATCCAAATGATTTTGATCTGTGTTATATTTGATAGAAAAAGACTAACCCTCTAAATTAATTATTTTATAGTGACATTGGTTTTATGTTAGAAAATATTTTTAAGAAAAATAAGTAAGTGAAATATGCTGTTTGCATATTCAAACGCTGTCATCTGGAAGCTCCAAGTTTACACAGATGAGAAATATTGCTCTAACAATGCCACAATTGGCTTACTATTGGCCTCACCTATGAAACATTAAAGCAGCTCACATTTTCTGGATAACACCAGCCTACAACCACTTTGAAGGAGATGAAGAGTTCAGTGGCTGAGAGTAGAGTTAAGGTGCACCAGCCCACCAAATCAGAAGCTTTGCATAATACTGGCCTGTTTGGAGTGTGGCTGAAAAGAAGCCGTTACTCAAGAAGAACCATATCAAAGCATGTCGGATGACTGAAGTTTGGGAGAAACTTCACTTTTCTGCAGGACAGTGATCCCAAGCACGAGGCCAAAGCAACACAGGAGTGGATACTCAACAAAGGGGTGAATGTCCTACAGTGGCAGAGGCAAAGTCCACATCCCAATCCCATACAGAATCTGTGGAACTGTTGGAAAATGTCGGCCCACAAGGGTCTTCCAACCAATCTGAACAATCTGGAGCAAATCTGCAAAGATCAATGGTCATAATGGCTTCTGAGCAGTGTGCACAGCTGGTAGATACCAACCTCATACAATTTTAAGCTGTTATGGTAGCGGAAGGAGGGTCTACCAAATACTAATTGAATCCTTATGCAAGCAGTATTTTTCCGTTTTGAATTTTCTTTGAAAAATCTGCTGACAGATAACTCATTTTGGCTTTGAAAATGTACTGTTACAGCATATGAGTTTGCAATAAAAATACCGACTGGAAAAATATGTGTAATTATCATTTGTAATACAGACGAATCTGATCAGTTTTCAAGGGGGTTGAATACTTAAGCAAGGCCCTGTAGAAGCTTGGAAATCTGATTACTTTCAAGGAGGTTGAATACTTAAGCAAGGCACTGTATAAGCTTTGGATATACCTGAAGACCATGAAGCAGGGAACCTTTGCTGGCACCGAAAATATTCATGTTGCTTCTCCTCAATATCCCAGAGCCAGAATAGAGAATGTCCAAACTGTAGGTGGATGTCACATCAGCAGTTCCTGCACAAATGGGATGTTTTATATGATTATGAATTCACCATTACTACAATTAAATAGTATAGAATGTATTTGCTGGACATAGTAGCAATAGAAAGCTCTGAAATTGGTCTATGTGGATTGGAGGATATGGGTTACTTACGTGCCATGAAGCCTGAGTAAGCAGACGATGACCCGACCTTTGCGAAGCGGTTGTAGTTGTGGGAAATCATGTCCTTCATAGCTTGACGTACAACTTTGCTGATGAAAACACACCAATAATTGCTTGTATAACATTTCTAAATGTGTTACAGGCTTAGTCGGTTTGATTTCACAGAAGAGTTAGCTTTATATCTTAACGTGAATATTGCCAATTGTATTTCTAACCAAAGCATGGCACATACCTGGCAGGCATCTCAAAGCGAAGAATGTCCTGGATTTTGGAGAGCATGTACTTGTTCATTTCATGGGGCAGGTCCCCAATGGACAAAAGCAGATTCTTAACATCCATATATGATGGGTTGCTGCCGAGGATGACATCAGCCGCTGCTGCTCTCACGTTCTTCTCATAAACTCGACGATTCTGGTGATAGACCCTGTTCACGGTGTGTTTCACCTTGAGGGGAAATGGAGAGAATAAGTTGTGCGATATGTATACACGAGACAATAATACTATCCCATTAAAACGGGGATGGATACTGAGGTAGATACATTAGATGGCAATAAGGATTTAATTGTTAGGACTGCCGTCAACATGGATACAGCAACTACAAAGTGGAGCAAGGATGACCGTTTGAAAACAGACTTGACACGTTCACAGGGAAAACCTGAAAACATCCATGTTTTAAAAGAGTAGAGCCACAGTTGTGCTTACCTCATCAGTAATGAGGCTGGCGTCGCATCTCTGCAGGGACGTGAGGGAGATTGTGCAGAAGGCTCCCACCTCGGACTCAGCATACTTGGTGAAGATGGGGATGGCCTCCGGCAGCATTGAGTTCTTTAGAGCTAAAAGATACATCTGGACCTCGGACTCCACCTGGGTGCTCTCTGGGCCCTCTAAGATCATCTTCTTCACCTGGACCACAGCCTGGGCAAGAAACATAATGTGGGATTTGTTTCTATTCTTCAAATTAAATGTTTAAAACTTTAAAAGTTGATAAGTCATGCTCCAATTGTAGCAATAAAATATGTATTTTCTGACTTACCGGTAAATCACATCCTCCTTTCTGACACAGCTTATATACCAGGGCTCCCATAATGATCACTACAGACTCTTTGATGTCCGTACTGCCAATCTTACCCTTTGAAATGTCCTAAAAAGGAGGGGGATCAGGCATATTATTTATTATTATAATATTTATTCTAGTACTAAGGAATGATGGTTTTGTATTTTAGTTTTGGATACAGTATAATATATTTGGTTGTGATTATCATTATGTGTGTGATTATGCTTTGTAACCCGGGAACCACTGGAAACGAGACCTTCGTCTCAATGAGCGGTCAAATAAAAATGTCAAAATAATAAAAAAAGATATTAGTTTGCCAATACTTCACTACCCTCGACTAGGTGATGTTGACTTGGGCTTCCTGTAGTGGCTACACAATATGGTGTAAAGTATGTTCAGCACACTTTGACACTAACCAGCAGAGCCTGGAGCATCTTCTCGTTGGGGTGTGACGCGAAGCCACAGGCGTACAGGAACCTCTCCTGCAAAACCATGCCTTTAGCATCCGTGAAGTTGAGGAACTGTAGCATAGCATCCAGGGAAGCTTGGGTCTGGGAGGACGTCACGGCATCCACCACTTGAGGTCTGTCGGAGAGAGACAAAGCAAGTTAAGCCATTTGGTCAAAGTGAGCAGCATTACATGACATCTTGTAAACATTAAGTTAAGCCATTTGGTCAAAGTGAGCAGCATTACATGACATATTGTAAACATTAAATTAAGCCATTTGGTCAAAGTGAGCAGCATTACATGACATCTTGTAAACATTAAATTAAGCCATTTGGTCAAAGTGAGCAGCATTACATGACATATTGTAAACATTATATTAAGCCATTTGGTCAAAGTGAGCAGCATTACATGACATCTTGTAAACATTAAATTAAGCCATTCGGTCAAAGTGAGCCGCTTCACATGAAATAGTAAACGTTAGATTTGCAAAGGAATTGATGTGGGAATGGGGCTTACAGGGCTGTTTTGCTCGCACTGTTCAGCACTTTGAGGATCTCATCCTTGGAGGACTTCCTGATGCTCTGGATGAGGGCCAGAAAGCTTCGAGGAGCCGTGGCCTTGGAGAGACTAGCTGGCTCCAAAAGCTTGTGGACGGCCTGCCAGTGCTCCCAAAGCTAGCATGGAGAGGAGGTGAGAACAGAGCAGAGTCAACACTTTCGACAAAAGCCAACATAAACACTGCAGTTACCTTTATGTACAGTAGGGGTCAGATATTGACAGAAAGTTTACCATTGACTGTAAGTTGGTTATATTAATAAGTTGCTTTTTTATTTCAGTAACTAGCATACCTGTACACATATATTATCAATACACACACAAATATATATATATATACTGCAATTTGACTTTCAATAAAAATATTTACTTACCGATGGACAGCCCTTGCATTGAGCTTGGACCTTTTCCGCCACAATGCCAACTGCTGCCAGTTTCTCATCTATGGTCTTCACCACACCGGGCACATCTTTCCCAGCAGCCTCCAGAGGTCCTGCCTCTGTCCCTACCAGGGTCAACGTTTGCCTGGGAAATGTGACACAATTTCAAAACCTAGTGTAACCTATAGTAGCCTGTTGCCATGGTAACTCATTCTTTTGTCCCAGACTATAAAGAATCTACTGTCACTCGAGACAATGGTATAAGTTATCATAACTAAGAACAATACCGTTTTTATTAATAATAGTTCATTTATTATTATTAAATTATTATATCAAATAGACAGTTTACTTGGTAATCTTTAAAAGAGGTGAGAGCCAACCCACCTGGACACAACTTTAGCTGCAGTAGTGCGACGGGCATTGGCAGCCAAGATGTGAGTCTCTTCTGCCACAGCTGATTTGATGAACCCATCCTCCAATGTGAACACTGTAACAGAGCTGGACTTTCCACTGACGCCCATGACCTGAAGTGGGGATAAGAGGGACCTTCTGAGGAATTATGCAGAAACCAAATACATGTATGCTTTAGGTTTGAAATGAAACGCAATGACAGGTGAGACCCATCAGAGATTTGTGAAAAAAGTACGTTGACTAACCGGACTGTGTGTGGTGAAGCCGGTCTCAGCTGTCTTGCAAGTTTCCAGAATCTTTGTGCGGGTCACTTGGTCCTGGAGCGCCTTGTAGTGAACGGTGCATCGACCAGACACGTCATTCTGTCGGAAGATTAGTCATGACATCAAACCAATAGGAAATGCTATATTAAGAGATATTTAGATAACTAAGTTTTGTTTAAATGTTTCCGTTGCTACCTCGACAACCTTCCCAGTGCCCAGCTGCACCTGCAACAGGCTTGATACTCCTCTCTTTAGGTTCCTGATTATTGCAGACTCAGCTCTGTATGAATAAAAAGCTTTCACCTACAACAAGAAAAAGGGAGAAAAATAATAATAATTATTTAACCTTTATTGAACCAGGCAAGTCTATTGAGAACATGTTCTCATTTACAAAGATGGCCTGGCCAAGAGACAAGACACAGCAATAAAAACAACATAAAACATCACAAACAGACCAACAACAGGCATTTGTTGGAAGATGACTAAAACACTTCAAATAAATACTTGAAAACCATAACAATTGTTCTTCAAAAAAAAATGTAATCTGAGATTTAAAAGCATGTAGAAATAAAACTATCCAGCTATGAGGGTTTTTACAAAAACAAGAAGGTTAATAAACTTCGAGTCAAGTCAAGCCATATAGTTGCCCTTGTATTGAGAACTCTAACAAAAACAAAAAGTAAAGATAACAACAGTTGTATTCATGCTTAACGGGGTTTAGCATTCCTAACTGGGTTTATAAAATGGTGCTCTTTTATCTCTAAAATAAACCCCCTCACCTCATGTCCGTCAAAGAGCCTTACACACTTCCTGTCTCAGCGACCTTTTGACCTTTGTACGTACGTACGTCACTTAGGTACTGCCAGCGTCACTTCAATGGCACGTCTTTTATGGTAGCTTTATTAATACTATGGTATAAGGCCATTACGATAACATCAGTGGTGTGCTGAACATGGATTCTGGTGCCAACTCACCACTACGCATCACAGGCAACAAACTATGAGAAGGAGGTAGGTTGCTTGTATGAGGTCACATTAATACTGGTTTCAGTGTAATAGATAGCTATCAAAAATAGATCTGTGAATCTACGGGAAACAGCTTAATTTCTCATCAGACAGACATCTTTGGTCTTGCTAATGTTTCAAGACTGCTCTACAACGTTTGTTTCATAAGCATTTTTATTTCAATCAAACTATGCATACTATGCAAGCCGTATCATATACTGAATGCTCTGTTTGGGCTGGTGGTTGTTATCCTGTTGTTATAGGACAGGCCTTTTCATGAAAAACAAAATCCACATTTCAAATATGTCTAATCTTTAGTAGAGTCAGTGACCTTTCAGTGCAATGCAATGGCCATGAACACTGATAACAGCTTACATGTAGAGAACATGTAAACAACGCATAATCCCATGTCTGTGCAGCTCTTACCTTGCCATTCTTTAGGTGGATCAGGAAGGGCTTTTGCAGGTCTGCTAGTTTATTCTTGCCCAGCAGACTCTCTGTGGAAGAGTCCCGGAGAAGGTTCTTTTTTGCAGACCTATTATTCACATTCCCTATCTTCACATTGGAAATCTGGGAGGGTAAACCACAGACAATCGTTTAAAAACCTATAAGCAAATGACAAGAACGTCACAACAAATTGGTAATTACATGTTCAAATTTTCATCTAGATGTCAGCATTACTGAAGGGGGAGAAGCGTAACAGTAAACATATGCATTCATTCTAGCTGAGCATAAAGGTTTGTAGCCTAGGCCTATGATCTTGTTTTCATCTCATTGAAAATGTGATATCATACCGCCAGCTGAAGGAGTTGGTCATCGTTATTACTCGGATTTCTCCAAACAAGGAAGATGTTCACATCGCTTGAAATCCTATAGGCACTCTCCTGCTTGGACCCTCTGGCTTTGTCCACCAGGACCTCCGTGGTATAGCTAAATTTGTACAGCTGGTCATTATTCAACCTGGGTCCAGCTCCAGCACCTGAAACAACAGAGGGGATAGCAGAAGGACTGAGTAAATAGAGGATGAAACGGAGATGAAAGAGTGGCTGAGGGATTCACTCAACGATTCGTGTGATCTTAACTCAACGATTCGTGTGATCTTAACTCAACGATTCGTGTGATCTTAACTCAACGATTCGTGTGATCTTAACTCAACGATTCGTGTGATCTTAACTCAACGATTCGTGTGATCTTAACTCAACGATTCGTGTGATCTTAACTCAACGATTCGTGTGATCTTAACTCAACGATTCGTGTGATCTTAACTCAACGATTCGTGTGATCTTAACTCAACGATTCGTGTGATCTTAACTCAACGATTCGTGTGATCTTAACTCAACGATTCGTGTGATCTTAACCCAACGATTCGTGTGATCTTAACCCAACGATTCGTGTGATCTTAACTCAACGATTCGTGTGATCTTAACTCAACGATTCGTGTGATCTTAACTCAACGATTCGTGTGATCTTAACTCAACGATTCGTGTGATCTTAACTCAAGACGTTTGTCACCCAGTGGCGTAAAGCTCAAATAATCCCAACTAAGGAGCAAACTAAAAAAAATGTTGTTCAATTACCCAACAATAATGTATCGATACATTTTCTTTTTAGAGTGATCTGTATTTACCGATAACTGATAAATATGACTCGAAATTATGACTCGTGAACTAATTGTAAAGCAATGACTTCTCAAGATCAATGCAATTACAACATATACAGGAGACGTGTATACTCATTTCTTTTGATTTTGAAAACCCACTTGACTGAATGAATGCATCATCAACAAAGCAACTATACACTAGGTTATCTTGTGTTGTGTATGCACAAACCAAACTCTTTTATAGCGATTTTGTGTTATTTCATAACGCATAACCCTAACCACTGACAGTGCTAACCTTTATTAGAGGGGTTCCCAAAAGCAGCCTCTCTGTCTATTAGTTTCAAGAAGAAAGTCTAGTTTACTCAGAACCCAATCAATGACTCCAAACAGGCGTGCTAACGTGGGACGATATAAGGACTATCTCTTGACTCCATTCATGTATTCTTGTAGATTAACATCAGGCCATGAGTAAAGACTGACGTGTCACTTTTTGATTGCATCACTTTGGTCACTATGGCAAAACTACCCTTTCAGCCACATCAAGCTTCATTCAGGTCAAATTTGGAGGGGTTTACCGTTTTTTTTGTTAATTTCATTCATATATATACTTACTTTTTCAGATACATTTTAATAAGGATTTGACCCATAGTTTCCATTTACTTTACATTGGAAAGTAGAAAGTATTCATAAAAACAGTGTAGTTATACGCACATAAAAAGGTACAGGTGCAAGGCTCAAGTGCAGTCATTGAAAAGTAAAAAGTGGAACCTGCACACTAACTCAAAGATACATCATTTTATTGAGTTAAAGTAGAATGTATTTTCAGATTTGACTTTTAATTTCCAATCAAAGTCAATGTTAAATATGGTACACATCTCGAAGAAAGTTACCAGAACAATGTTCACTCAACGAGGAAAACTGGTCACTACACTATGAACGTGGATGAATTAATACATGCTGCCAGTATAACACACACTGATATATGTCAAGAAACTAAGACCTAGACCGAATTTGTTTAAAATAAACCATGTATCTCACCTTTAGTAGAAGCTGAGAAAGAAGACGCTATTACAAGTGTTAGCACAAAGAGAGGCACCATTGTAGGCTCCCTTTATTTCCAGGTGGACAATGCAGGTCAAAATATAGTGACTTAACTGGCACCCGAGGGCCACAGAGAAAGGCTCAGAAAACCAAGGCTGCTCTAATTATGTTTTATCTGACGGAGGGGCAGAATCCAAACTCCACGCTCAAGTACTAAGTACGAGATAACCGGCAAATGATTAACTTGCAAAACTGAGATTTAACTTAAGCTATCGATAGGTTCAGTAGCAAGGGATGCTTCTTATAAGGGAGGCACTTCGATCCACAGTTAACTTAGGCTGCCTGATCAATCGCGATATAATCAATTGCTCAATTGTTCTTCGTGAAAGTGTAAACTGCAAACTGGATTTCGACGTTGTCATAACCTTAATAAGGCAAGCGCCAGTCAAAGGCTGACCGCAGGTATCGGCCAGGCCTACCACATTAACAGCAAAATACAAGTAACCCAATTTATTTTCCATCTTTTCTTTCTTTTTTTTTTTTATATCAAGATAAGCCGCGATACTTACCCCAGGGTGGAGAGGAGCAGTCATCTTGGTGCCCTTTCACCTAATTTCTTCACACTGGCGCAATAAAAATTACAGGAAAGCCCCATGCATGTTTTCACGTGGAAATAGCGGGAGCCAGTGAATGCAGCAGATAGTTTGAGCATAGCCTACTCATGAATTTTTCTTACATAGCCCAAGCCCCAGTAGCCAACACAACACACATTTGAAAAGTCGTGTGATGGGCAGGTCAGGACATTGACTACTCTTGACAACAGTCATCAAAACCCAAAAAGGCATTACACAAACGTTGCACTTGTTGACAGAAAATGTCGTTGTTTTTTTTAAATACCTACAGATGCTAAATTCCTCTGTCTTCTGAACTCTACAAAAGAATAGACAATTTGTATAAAAGATAACAGATTTAGAACAAAAAAGAAACTAAAACCGAACAAAAAGTCGTATCTCTCTCAGGTAGAAATAGATCGCCATATCGTCGACACAACCTTTTTTAGCCTATGGGTAAATGTTTTTTGTTTTGGTTGTTTGCAAGCATTTCGGAATAAGCAATGATTTCTTACAAGAGCACAGCTATCATGGGTAGTTTTGCCTAATACACAACAAAATCATCAACAAAGTATGCTATGCTACTAATATTGGTAATGAAAACATAAATTTAGTTGCATTCAAAAAGCAGGCAGAGGTGAGTTATTCTTCATGCAAATTTATTTATCTGTTGATTGATCATTGACCGATTTCAGGTCTTTTTACTTGATGCCATCAACAGTCAACTAGTGAAATAAGTGTTAAACACACTCTACTTAACCAATAACCCAAATAAATAGGTTTGGTTTATAAAATTGATAATTGTTTGTATCTTTGGCAAGTTCCATATTTTAAAAACCAAACTCTATCCTTTTTATTCATGCTCTAAAAGTTTTATTTTTCAATTTTTTAATGAATGACTCAGCTGTATGGCATGATGTCATAAGAACTGTCCTTGATAGTAGATTAATGTATCATTATCATTGATGAACATTGGACAGGAACAGGAGAGTCATGTGCTTGTGAAGTGTGGTTGAAGCATTCCCTATGAAACAGCTAACATGACGTGGGAGTAGAGAGGGCCATCTTGGTGTACCGCAAGACCGCCTTCTGGCTTCTTTTTGGGCTCTGTATCTTGGAGGGCTTTGTGTTGAGCCTCCCCATCTGCATCCTTGACTCCGGCCTTTCGGAATGAGCTTCTGCTGCTAAGGCAGAAATAATAGAAAAATAGTAACAAGATAATATAATAAAAATCTACATTTAATGGTCATGCATATTCAATCTAATATTTACTGTATTTAAATCACTCAGTATACATACCACAAAAGAGGCAAACGTTTTTATTCAATTAATCTAACATTACACCAAAACATCTAACTGGCTGACTAACTTCTACAAAAGTATTGTATTGGCCAGCATATCAAATGAAATAAAAACGTATCTTTGTGGCCTGCATTGAATACCACAGCTGAGCAGACTGCAATAGAGATTATTACCCAAATGAATCGTTGATAGCAGCTCAAAGAAAGGACCTCTGTAACTGGAAGGGGGAAAAACTTTAGCTTTGAGATATGAATGAGTTAAAAAAATAATTGTTTACAGTAAATAATAGTTTTTGTCAGTGGTTCTGCAAGGTGTGGCCACTGGGTGGCAACGTAGGTCTACCGATTGGAGTCCTCCTTTGGGAGAGTTGCTAAGGTGCAGGACGTTGGTGAGGCTGGACCACAGATCTCCTTCACAACCAACCGCTCAGTGTCCGGGTTTTCACTGGCTAAAGAGAGTTTTGTAGTCAAGGTGGTGCACAGAGGGCTGAGAAGGTGGTCTTTTTCTAAATCGAAAGCGGATAAACACCAACGGGGAAGTTAAATGCCGCGGCTAGCTCTTTGCTATCTCTTTATGTGGCTAAACACGGATCTCAACCTTGATGAGTTGCATAGATGTTTGATCAAAGGAGCTCATGGTTTTCTCTCTGCAGTGTGAGATGGTGATATATGTGGCGTTTACCTCTTGGAAATAAGTTAGTGTTGTCTTAGCTTAGCTGGTCTTTCTATTGGAACTGTTCTTAAAACATTTACACAGAGAGTTGATTAATCTATAACAGTGTGATTATTACTATATGAACCTCTTTGGTCAGCGGTCAGTAGCCATCGCTGTACGTGTCCTGTGCACTCGGTTTGCAGTATCTGACACAACATATTCATCACCTGAAACAGATCAACCTCAGAAATGATGTCATGATCTGTACTTACTACCAAACTTGGTTAGATATTGATGCTGGTCAAGTAGACAAATTCATATTTTTTCTAAGTTATGGATACCAAATGCCTGCTATGGGGCTAATGCTATATTTAAATGACTTAGCGATGTCCTTGCCTTCAGCTGTATTTTGATTGTTCCGTTGTCATCTTTTAATCCGAGGAGGTCTGGCCCGCGGCATGTCTCGGGGGAGGTTACACCGTCAACTGTAGTCCAAGTAGAACTACATCTATTTCATCTGTTCATTCATTGTTAAATACAAATATGATCCTGTCTGAAATGAATACAAATACATTGAATGTTACAAAGGATACTTTCTCTGACCTTTGGTTGTTTTTCCTAACCGGCACACTTTCTCAGTCAAGTCGTGCAACTCGGCCTGCCATGCTTTGGTAACTCAAAATAGAGAGGAACAAGCGCCGTTACATTTGACAAAAATAAAATAAAATAAAGCGCTCTTTTAAAACCATTGTTGAACTAGATTCTTGCCGTGCGTTTTTAGGAGACAAGCAAAATGTGGAAACCACTAACTGCTGGCCTCCCTAAGGCTCACTCCACAGTCATATGTAGTTGCATGAAGCATCAGAGATCAATGATTATCTATTGGTGTTAGTGCGAGTTTCATATCCTCACTCTATATCCTACCCCTACATATATACGTGAGCACTCTCAAAAACCCCAATAGGGCCCATCCTAATACAGTAATGATGCACTAAATACAAAATAAATGAATATAATATGGTGCCAACATATTGCCACTTACAGAAATGTAGATCTGGAGAATCTGTGAGTTTAAAAGGGAGGGAGTGAAGGCCGCTGAGGACATCAGTGGGAAGGTAGGGGCTGTTAGTGCCGATGGCTGCTGTGGGTGATTTGTTCTGCAATACCAGACACTTCATGGAGGTAAGGACTCTACCTGGGCAAAGCTGTGGCCCCCAACCAAAGGCTGTGTCATAGATAGGCTCGTCATTGATACCTGTGGAGCATTGATCAGAATTAACAACTCTATTAAATAATATGATTTATTCAAGGAAAGGGGTTGGGTTGTGCTTGCTAGGCGCACTACCAACCTACCAACCTCTAAGATGGCGAGCCCTCATAGATTGCGGGTTGTTTCTGCAGAAAAAAGAGTTGTGGCTCGTTTCTCCAAAGCGTGCACTGTTCGTGGTGAGGACCTGCTTGGGCTTTAGTAAAAAGTTGCCCTTGCCCTCTTTAAACTGCACTTTTGTCAACACATAGCCTTTCCTGGACATGACTGTGGGATGGGACCAACTTTGAGACCATAGTCTATCAATAAAAAGCACACAAACACGCAATTACACGTTTTCACTGAATGGGTACATATTCCAACTGTATGGGCCAACTGTATTATAGCTTTTAATGCACAGATCAGGGTTAGGACCTGTAGTAAGAAAGAACTTATTTGATTAGTAATCAACAAATTTAGTATAGGTGAAGGACAGCAGACTCACTTGCCCCTGAATGTGTACAAAACAAACCCACCTGACATATCCTAATAATATTGCAATAATAAAGGATCCAAATAATAAAAACCCAAGAACTATTATCAGGCCAAGGGCATACAATGGTTATGTTGGTGTTTTCATTGATAAATGTATACCAGTTTACATATGCTCTTCTGGGTCTAAATATTTTTATTACATGTTTAAAGGTGCACAAACTATTAATGTTTGTCATCCCCTTAGACTTCCTATTGCCGTGGGTCAAATAATCACCCTATCTATTACAAATTACCTTAAAATAGCCTATTCTTTGGTTGACCCGGACCTCTGAAAAATAGACTGGATTAAGACGTCTATAGATTAACATCAAATACCTTGGTGTTGGTACGCACTCAAATAAGACTCGATTTATGGCACCACACGTTCCATCATGCGCATCAGTCATCACAATCACATTCCATCATCTACAATATTTAAAATTAGTTATTCAAGCTAGGAACAGAAGCATATCCTTCTTACGAGTTCTTAACTTTTTTTTTATTGTCGGCAGTGAAAAGCCAGCCGTGATTCAAAGTTACAATAAAGATGGCGAATATTGACAAAGTAAACAGTGATCAGGAATCTGAGCATCAACCTTAGGTGTGGGAATTGCTGCTTACATTGGGGGCTTTTTAAGAAAATATACTTGCTTAAATCAAATGATTTGCAAACAGATTTGATTAAATGAAACGTGGTACGTCAACATGATTTCTTGTGTGACACACGGGTAACAGTCGTTTCATCAACAGCATTTTTCATTTCACGTAACACAATGTTTTTGTTACGTTTTGGCCTTATAATTAAATTGACGATGCATTGTTGTTATAGTATATATTTATTAATATGATGTTTGAATGGTTTGTATGTTTTTTTTTTACAATCGCACAGACATTACTTTGATGGAAAACCTTTCTCCGGGAGATGGTGTTGAACCCCTTGAAACTGTTCAAAACCACAGCATCCGATGATCCGTTAGACCAGCATCGTAGGAACGGCTGCTGTGAGGCTTTGGGAATTGGGGTTTTTCTTTTCTTCTTTCCTGCTGCTGTGTTTTTATTGCCAAAAGTTATCTCGGCAACAAGGGCAGGCTCAATCTTTGTAAGACTTTAACGAAAACACAAGCCTATAATTTAAAAAGAACAGCAGCCACATTGGGAAGAAGATTAACCAAGACTGAAATAGGAAACATTGGTTTTGGAAATACAAAGTGTGAAATACTTAAGGTATAACATTCGTAGGTGTTTAGAAATGTGTTGCAGCTAGAACAGTTAAATGCAAAACATTTTGTCTTTTTTTAATCTTTTTTTCCAATGCTACTGATAAACAAAATCAGTCAGCATCACCAATTTACCCTGCCATGCAATGGACTGCCAAGGATTGTACCATCCCCCATATAGCCAACAGCAACCCAGGTCTGATGAGGCTTTTCTGTCACCCGCCAGGATGGCTTCACATCACACCGAAATTGACAAGTGTCTGACCAAGACATTTTGTGATGGAATAGGCTACAACCCCCACAAAGCCACAACAAAAAATGTCGTATTTCAATTATTGCCAATCTGTTTTGTCTCAAAGTACTTGAGACCAGAGAATATCACAGACATCCGCCGTGTAACTCCGAATCACAGCCCTATGTCCAGGGCCGTTTCCTAGCTCCAATATCTTTCTTCATAACTTCTTGCAACAGCTTCGGAACTCTGCCAGTGACATTCCACTGTGCCGAGGAAAACCACCATATTGACCGCAGGATCACCGGCTTCATGTTGCCTGTGGGAGTCACTATCAACATGGATGGCGTAGCACTCTATGAGGCGGTTGCAGCTATTTTCATTGCTCAGCTCGACAATTACTCCCTGGATGTAGGTCAAATTGTCACCATCGGGAATGGTGAAGTACACATTCGTTTTTCAAATGACAGGGGTTTCATGACACAATGTGATGTGCAAATCGTGTACTTTTGAGTGCCAAAGATTCAAACAAAGTTGTACAGTGGTTTTATTGTGTAGTATATTTGAATGCATCGTCATGAAACGTCCAACATACCGATGGAGGACACATAAGCGAAAGTTTGAATAAACATCTTACATATTTTGACAGTTTAAGTGTCCCAGCCACTCAATGTCTGGCGGCATACCCAATGAAGAAGAATCAGTGACAACGGTGAGGTTCCGGAAAGCAGTTGGTCTTCCTGCCAATGATGTCACTCAATTAGTTGCAGTGGATTGGCTCCTGTAAGTCTTGCTTATATCTACATTGACCTTATGCCCTCAGTCTCCACTGGTTTTCATTGTCATCTGGTATTTAACTTTATTCTTTATTGAAAAGAATTTATGATTTCTTAAAACCATACAAATGTACTTCGGATGTTGGTTCCACACTGTGGTTAATGTACTTGGAGATGCATTTGGAGCAGGAATATCCAAAAGCTGTGAAAGAAGGAACTAGAGTGAATGGGCCAGACATTGAATAAGGACCCAAACTGAAAGGGAATCGATTGCATGGATCAGGAGGAACATGGAGTCTGAATCTTTTCCTTGGGAAATTGAGGGTTCATTGTAGACAAAACGTATACCTTCTCTTTAAAACACACATTCCAGTTGTAATGACCAGCAAAGTATTTAAAGGATGTATCTTACAGTTGTGTCTCTTCCTTCCTTGGACCATAATATTACTTTGCTAGGTTCAGGTATACATAGGAATGCATTCATGTATGCCCAACTGTTACTCTTATCTGAGCAAGGCACACGTCTTAGATGTGTGTAGCCAACAGCTTTCAAAAAGGTTGCAAAACCTGTGTTATTAGTTATTTTCTACTTTGTACACCGTAAGCACTGTTTGTAGACACCTGTTTGATATTACACAATGATATCATTTTATTGTTGATAGTGTTTCAATTAGATCTTTGTTGTAGCTCCAATGAAAACATCATTAAGTAAATGAGAAAATGTGTACAAAGTATGTACAAGCTGAACTAAGACTACTTATTATAATTTTTTTTTTTTTTTTACAATAAGTGAGGCCAATGCATACAAATAACCACATTTATTCAGACATATTTACAGCTTCTCACTTTTAAACTTATTTACACATATTAGGAACATACGTAAAATGAGCGTACAATACAACACCATAATCACATGTATGGCACCGAGTGAAGATTAATATTAGGAGATGGTTCAGTTAAATGTAAGTTAAGCGACCTTTATGTAAAAACAAAAACAAGTGATAGAATAGAAAGTCAATTTGAGTTTAGAGGAAACCTGCAGCTGGTTTGCTTTGCTTATGCCTGCAAAAACATTCTTGCATTGATAGTTATTGGAGCCAGGTTGGCATACAAAATACAAGATAAATGTAATAAATGCAATGTAAATTTGACATCAGCTTCATATTTAGGAAATAGCTAGTGAGGGGGCTCTTTCGCTCTATTTTCAGAAACCCCTTCACCTGCTGATGTTATGACAATATGTACCAGAGACAATAGATCGGTGATAAAGACCACCACTTTCCTAATTTAAAGTTTTTTACCAACATGAACACACCATCTGTTAGGTAGCATTTGTAGCAGTCTGGAGTACTGGTATCCTGATAATGTTGAGTGGGTAGATTTTTGTAAAGAAAACTTAAACAGCCTTTTCTATAAAGAATCATAATAAATACCAGAATGGCAAGTGTCATTAATTAAATAATGTGCAACATATGGATGAATACTATTTCATGGCAAATAGACAATGCGCAATCGGCAAGAAAAATCCACATCTTTCCTGGGTAAATGTGATCACAGAAAAGAATGTAGGACAGATTATTCCTTCATATGAAGAAGCTTGCTACTATTAAATTATGACTTTGTCATGTTTGTATTTATGATAGTTCATGTTTGACAATAACTATCAGCATCACAAAACAGTGTTATAAAATGTTACATACGAGAAGGAAATTCTCCCTAGACAATTGCAAAACACCTTCATATTCTTGTGAGGTCATAAATGTTCATATACTGCTAAAAATGATCCGATACCATTTGTTTGTAGCTGCTAAGTGTGTCTCATTAACATTCTAAAAAGTGCTATCATCCAGCTCACTCTTAACAAATTTATCTTACATGTACTTTGAAATACTAAAGAGAAATACAGTTAGGAGAGCCAATGCCATATCAGTAGACAATAGGCATGCAGTGCATTTCCAGAACCATTTAACTCTCTTACAGAACCCTTACATGCAGCATTTTAAACTGCAGTCGTGAGAGATACAAAAAAAACAAAAAACGTCCCATTTAAAACAACGGACAACCCTTGAGACTGTAGGAGCGGTCCTGTGGCAGGCCTCGGTTTCATAGACATGTTGCAATATCCGTCATAAGCTGACTCATCTCCAGCTGGCTCCCTATCACTGCCGGCCCTCCACCAACAGGCCATAATCCCCTTTCCATCCGATACACAGTAAACTTGCTGACACAAAGGATTTGTGACACATCTATGTAAGCCTACAAAGGAAATGTCAAGAGGTTTCCATGGAGTCTCAGTGTTGTGCATCATTTAAAGTGGGACCATAAACCACCTACAAGATTACTATGTACAAAGGAAACAGTGAGACTCTCTGTTTTGAACATTATGCATCCCATAACACAACTATTGAATGTCGCTTTGTTGATGGAATCCAGAATGAAGAGATCTGTAGAAGGTCGGCATTTAATCAATTGATGTAATGTTAGCAGAACATTTTTCTCTTTCAGTAACTGAATTAGCTTGATAATAATAACAACAAGATTTACCTTAAATACGTCCTTGTTTTCTGAGATGAGTTTCATTACTTAAGTGAACAAACTGCAAAAAGGGGAAACCTGGGTTATTTCGATGTGTCAATGGCCGACAAATTCCAATTGGAAAATGGAATAGAAATGTTGAGTTGGATGAAGATAATCCAATCACAGGATAAGGCAAGCGAAAAATTTTAATGTAACAGCATAAAATAAATTCTGTAAAAATGCTGTTACATATAATTCCACACGGCTAAGTGCTTAAACAGATTGAAATACCAATTCTGATTCAATAACACTTTGGTGTTATTACCTGCTACACTTTAGTAAGCTTAAACACAAATGCCATTGTGAGCATGCGTTTGAAGAAAAAGAATTGGCACCTTACCAGCTCTCTCTAACTGCTTCGATGTCACTCACTAGATTCTGTGCCAAACAAATCCCAAAAATCTGGAAAAACAATTTTTCACTTCAGAAAGATTCCAAGATGATCAATATTAAAAAGATCAATGGACAGGTAAAAGAACATTAATGTTAATCCAAGAAAATCTATAGTTTAATCTGGTAAAAAGTTGGAAACCTGTAGTAATGCAATTCCAATGAAGATCCCAGCCACCACAGTCAAGTGGTCTTGCAGCCACTTTTCAAACTGAGGAACACAGCCTTTTATGTAGATAAAAGTCCTCTGCTCAGAATCCTGGTGACACAAACAACAAACACAACAAAATGTTCATAATCCAAATCTTCTTCCTGACATTTATGACGTGGATGATCACAAAAGCTTTGTAACTTTGGATCAGCAGGTGCTTTGTACTGGGAGAAAAACACTCAACATCTATGAAATGGTCATGATAGTCTTGTAAGACTTTCTTTCACTGACAGCAGCTGTTAACCCTTTTACATTTTGTTGAAAAATATACATTTCTTAGTCATCTATATACACTTATCAGCAGTAATATCTGGAGAATACAGCATATTTCCCACATATCATGTTCGTGTAGTTAGACCAGGGGAAAGTATGGGGGGTGAGATATTGTTCCAAAACATTTCTCCATCATGAGTAATCCCATTCCTAGTGAAACAATAGCATTGAGAGAGAGAGACAGCCCTAACACTTCCAACCAATAGCATTAAGAGAGAGCCAGCCCTAACACTCCCAGCCAATAGCATTAAGAGAGAGAGCCAACCTTAACACTCCCAGCCAATAGCATTAAGAGAGAGAGAGAGCCAGCTCTAACACTCCCAGCCAATAGCATTAAGAGAGAGAGCCTCAAAGTGCAGTATTGCAGCGTGGGATGAGGACATTGGAGGCTGGTGACCTAATGCAACCAAACAATCCTGCCACTGGCAAAAAGACTGTACTCAAATCTTTACTTCATCATTTGCAAATTTGGAAACACGTCAATGTACTTTTCCTAAGAAGGGAAGGGACATGCTCACCGCTTTTGCTCGAATGTCATACCCACACTGAGTGTTAATTACATCTTCCTGTGAAGAGAAGGGAAAAGATGCTGACACATTGATAAACGGTGAATGCAACGCTGCACGTGACTCAGCAAATAGTAATACTGAAAGTAAAAGTAAGAGTAAAAGTAAGAGTGCTATTATTGCCATAATAAATTCCAGGGGAAAGGGCTGACAGTAACCAGTATACCCTGCAACTTTTAACAGAGCGTTTCTATAACACTGAACCTAAATGTTATTCTGGGTTTCCACTTGGCCCAGCAAATATATTGCAAACCAGAGTTTTAAAAAGTACCTGCTTCTAGTGCTCTTTTAATTTATATGTAATTTGAGTGTGTAACTTGCAATTGTATCGGTAACTTGGCCAAAATAAATCTGTCAAATTTTTCTGACGGATATTTCGCAATAGAAGTATAAGAGTCCAACCTCTAGTTAAATCATTTGACTTAAACCTGACCATTAACATGAAGAGCCTATTGCTTTCAAGCAGACTTTGCAAGAGTCTGTCCTTGGTGTGTAGCAGCGGTTTAGAGTGCTCTAATAATAGATAGAGTTCTACATCTTGCAGTTTGCTGAACTAAACGCTGTCCTTATCATGTCAAATTATGGGGGGAGGTGCGAATGTTGGGGGCCGCTGCTTTCAGCCACTTCCTGTTTGTGTTGCCGGCAGCAACTGGTGGGAGTAAACACAGAGTTCAAAATGTCCTGCTTCCTATCCTGGGGCTTAGATTCTCAGACATATATTCTTCTGGGTATACACTGACCATTACAAGTCTAAACAATCTCTATGAGCCGTAACATTGTGCCCTTGGCATGCCGTGGGAAACACATACCGCAGGATCTTTGGTGCAGCAGGAGAAGGGTACTCCACATTTTTCACGGCTCGGGTTGGAATCAGTGCAGTTAAAGTAGATGTTCATGTTCCAATCATCTGCGCCAAATGCTCCACAACACTCCCACTGTTAAGGCAAGCAGCCACAGCCAACACCCGCCCAAATATCAACAACGTTACACTGGGATGTTTATTGTGGGTTTATGCACACTTTTTTTCAAACATTACCATTGACCAAATGAAAAACGAAGTCCTTACATATTCTTGGGTAAAGTCTATCACATTTTGCAGGTCAATGTCATCGCGGTATGCGCGGATGTTGCTGTTTATGAAGATGTTAAGCTGGTCCTTGATCCAGTCCTTAAAGACAAAGGCCAGGACTCCAGCGGTCAACTCCAGAAAAAAGATAATGCCCAGGAACACTGAGAACTGAAAACACAGGAATGTTGACCAACGTTTTTCCACCAATAAATCAAACAGACGAGAATTGTATTGAATAAAAAGAAGAAAAGAAGGGAGAGAAGTTACCACTTTGACAATCTGTTTTCTATAAAACGTAGCTACGCTAAGATTTTGGACCATTTAGGTTTAACCAATATTAAATACTATATCACGACTATTATCATGCAATTGCTATTAGATTAGGCATGCATAATGCACTGGTAAATATTGCATTCAAAAATGACATGATACATACAAACTTGAGTAGAAAAGAGTTTTCTCTCAGCGCGCCGATGCACCCAGCGAATCCTAGGACAAACATCACTCCTCCCACCACCAAAAAGAGCCAGACAGGATCAAAGCCCCCGAGGTCCGTGATAGAAGAGATGTTAGAGAGCACGCCCTGAGGCAGGTATGGTTCCAGAGAGAGAGAGAGATAGAGAGAGAGAGAGGTAGAGAGAGATAGAGAGAGAGAGAGAGAGAGAGAGAGAGAGAGAGAGAGAGAGAGAGAGAGGGAGAGAGAGAGAGGAAGAGAAGGGTAGAGAGAGAGAGAGAGAGAGAGAGAGAGAGGGGCGGGGGCAGAGAGAGAAAGAGAGGGAGGACAGAGAGAGAGAGAGAGAGAGAGAGTGAGTGAGTGAGAGAGAGAGAGGGGGGGCAGAGAGAGAGAGAGGGAGAAAGTGAGGGAGGACAGAGAGAGAGAGAGAGAGAGGGAGGACAGAGAGAGAGAGATAGAGAGGAACAGAGGGTATAGGGTTATTTAGGAACATTCCTGTATTGCATTTCACCCACTTTATACTCAAACTCAAATTACCAAATTTAGCTGATACAGAAAAAACCCTGCTGGTCTCTCTCAACTGATACTGTAGCTTTTAAATTACTTGTGACAAACACAATAAATCTGTGAAATGCAACAAATCCATTTAAGATGTTGACTATTGTGCTGGAAGACTTCCTACAGGAAAAAATGACATTCCTTCCTAATTCTGTAAGGGCCATGTTTTAGACTTCCACGCTGGCGGTGGGTGTGGAAGCCTATTCATAACAGGCTTAAAGAGAATCCCAAGGGACTTCAGTTTTTCTTACTTAACAGATAGCTTGACTTCATACTGAATTTACATGAACCTGAACATATACTTTCTCGAGGGAAGGGAGTATCGGTCGATGGTCATACTGTCAGATTTAGAACGCTTAACGTAAAATGCAGAACAAACTCACCTTCTCGCTCCATGCCCACAGTCCAATACCGAGAAATGCAACTCCAAGTAACTTTGGAACAAATACAGTTGGAGAGAGAGAGATGGAGGGAGAGGGAGAGAGAAAGAGAGAGAGAGAGAGAGAGCGAGAGAGAGAGAGAGAGAGAGAGAGAGAGGGAGAGATGGAGGGAGAGAGAGAGAGAGAGAGAGTGTAAATTGCATTATATCTTAAAAACTGGGTTATAATTCAAACAAAACATGCTAAACTCCGTGAACACTGTTGTCTGTCCGGACCTTAAAGTATGCTATAAAAATATACATGGTTTGAAAAGGAATTTCCTGGCAGAAGTTCATTCGCTAAATATTTTACATCTCAGGTCCAATATGTGGGCAGGAGAAGCATCCTACACAATAATGAATGTTTAAACAGCCTGAAAACATAATGAAGGCAGTGAATATGGGGCCTCTAGTGGAACCTTTGCACTCATTAAAGCCATACTCATTCATTTGGATTTGATTAAGCTATCAAACAATACTTGACAATGTCTCAGTCTGCAGATGAATTCTAGCGAATTAATGTAAAAATATTTTAAACGTTTTCTGAATGGGGCTAATTGCATTGGGTTTATTATATAGTGTTACGAGCATTCTAGTCGTATCCTTCTATCCCTGGCACTTTGTTACAGCATGTTTACTGATGGAGTTGATAAGACCATAAGTTGATGGGGTCATCGACTGGATTTAGAGGCAAGGCCATCAGCAATAGTTTCGAACAAGGCAAACGAATAGTCACTTCAGAGTATCAGAAGGAGGATTTCATTATTTTGATCATCATGAATATAGTCTTCTGTGATATGCTACACTACACACGTAATTGTTTAGCGTTCCCAGATATCCGAAGGAGATTCTGGACAAGGAGAAACAAAAGAAGGCCTGCAATTTGCACGGTTCTCGGAGAGAGGTGCCAGTATGAACAAGTGCACAGAACACACAATGTGTGGGTGTGACGTCATCAATAATGCCTCCTTCTATAACCCAGTGGGGGGAAAGGGCGCATATCAAGATATTTTAACGAGTATGTTTGCAATTAGGTTGAAGCATTTATGCAATCCCATCTGGGCTGCATATCGCAATAGAGGCAACAGAGTACAATGTCAGCCACAATAGAGGGAGTTCGGTTAGATTACTCCAAGGCTATTGCTATGCAGTATGCAGCCTATTGTGATCGCGTTTTATTTATTGAAATAAACTTAGCCTTCGAACAATGTCACAAACAAAATGGTACACCCTTTGGAAAAAAAAACCTTGTGAGAGTTATCCTAATGAAGTATAATAGGCTAGGCTATTTAAACAGGCTAGTCTAGGACATATAGGCCTAAATGAACGAAGAATGGCTAAAATTACACGAGGTACTTACCCAAAATATTATATTAAATCCAAATATGAAGTACTTGATGCAGCAGCTGACTTCATGAGCCTTGAAATGCTTTCCTGACATCATTTGTACGTATTTACAAATGTCGCCCACACCAGAGGGGAATCACATCCAATGGCCTGTTTGACAGATCGGTTCGGAAACCCACCCTTACTTAGGTTACGGTTCGACAAATGCGTCGTCAATTGTTCAGGCTTTGGTCGTGGTCAACATTTTGCATTTCGTTTGACAGCTGCCCGCTTTATGCAATTGATATGAGAGTAACCTAACCCCCAGCGACCGACTATCTATTCTTGTTGAAACGCTTCGAATAACAGAGAAGAAAATCCTCCAGAACTGAACCAGATTAAGAGCGCTCTTCGTCTATCTGGTCCAGGATCTAGACATGGCTGTATTAGATTGACGTACTTGGTAACGAATAAGCGACCTCTGTTATAAAGAGGAGGGACTTCCTCCAAAGTTATTTCGTGAGAATATACAGACAATAGGCCTTCCACAGCTAGTTACATCTGTCACCATAGGCCTACACTTAAATCCTAATTATATTAAATTCCGCACATAATAGTATACACACATTTTGTCTGAAACAGGAAAATTACATTTGAAACATCTTTATGAAAATGTTAAGATTTAGATTAAGGGCATGAAAATGGCACTCGCAACCTAAGAAGCTTTTGCTACAAAATTTAACTTAACCTACTCTTACCTGATTTCATTATTAAAAGTCAATTTATTTTTTACTTTCAACTTGGAGAGCTTAGAAACTATATGGGCAATCATAAAACATATTAAGAACGTCCACATGAAAACCATTGGAATGGTTTTGAGCGACTTCACTGAATAGACACGTGGGTTTCCTTCCACAGTAACCAAAAAGCCAAATTCTGGGTCATAACGTCGGACATCTAACCTTGTTAATTAGCAGGCTAAAAACTGTTCATGTAACCATTTTCCAATTAAAATCTTATCAAACAATGGGTGCTTTCTTTGATACACCTTTATGCAGCAAGTATTCTGGTTATTTGAAATGATGGATTAGCTAAACCTCTGAAGCCTCTTCAATGACTTAACCACCTCTTTTCATCTGAAAAGAAGATGCTCCATTATCTAATTTATTTAATGAATAAATCATTACAGACATAATTCTAAATAACAACAACAATAATAACATTGTAACTGATGGTGCTGATATTAGGACTTTTATTGTATGTATAGGTAACATACAATGGATTTTAATCAAAACAAAATAAACAGTGCTTTTTTTGTAATGGCAGTTTATTTCAGGAACTTCCAGTACGAGTAAATAGAATATTTCAGTCACATAACAAACATTTGTCTACAAACCTGTAAAATTATGAAAATAAATACTAATGTGCAACTTCATCTATAAATCATTGTAGGAAGAGTCAAAGAACATAGTTTATAAGGCTTGGCTGCTATGGTTTCATAATTATTTCTAAATCATGCTTCATACAAATTAGTATTTGGCACAGTTACAAACTTCAACAATCTATTTCATTTCTGCTTACTGCTTTCACAACCCTCTCCCAACTAAATGACTAAATACTTACAATGCATTGTTTGGCACTACCTGATGTTCCCATAGCTGGACTATCAGAAAGGCTATCACAATATTTCGAGAACTTAATAACAACATAACTAGGGTCAGAGCATGCAAAACAGCGGAAATTTACTTAAAAAATTAACCAATCATAAAATTCATGAACGATGACATTTAAAATGGACTACATTGAATACAAACAATTCCTCATTAGAAACTGGAACTAGGTTGTCTAGGGTCCCACATAATGTGTTTTAAGTAAATACCTGAAGGAGTAAATTCCTGAATTTATCACAATGGTTTACACAAATGCTGTGGTACTAAATTCTAAATCCTGCACCTTTAAAAAATGTTTGATTTTGGTTGTGCTCTATGTTTACAAAAATATAAATGTATATATATTTGTAGATTTAGGCTCCATATAATATTTTTCATTTTCCCTTCATAGATTCAAGGTGAGCTATTCACAGCTATATTTGTAATATGTTGCCAATAATCCTTGCTGTTAGTACAAAATATTACATTCCATCGCAATTAAATACCTTTTTCTATCAATCTCACTTCTGTGTTAAACATTTGATCTCTTACAATGATCACTAGTAAATTACTGCTCCTTTACAATATAGTGTTTCGCTACATGATAAACCCTTCCCTTTCAAAATCTGTATGGAAAATTATACTTTTTCTGCTCAGCTAAACAAATAATTAACACTGATAGGATAGCGTTTTGGGGGTTCATAAGTTCTAAAACCAGGTTCCATATATTTCCACAGTAGGTTGCCACAACCAGCTTTCACTTTGGCACCCAAAATAATACTAAAACAGAACACAAATAAATACCAACCACTAATACATTGGTCAATACCCCTTCATTGGTCTTAAGCATTCATTCCCTTGACCTTTATAATGAAGTCTTTGCATAACTATGTCAAAGATTGGTTTAGTGTTTTACAGGTCATCAATGCTATGTAAAGAACTAGAATTATGGAATAAGTAATTATTATTATTATTATTGGAACACATTTCACCTAAATTATATTTCTTTGCTATCAACAGGCTAGGCCATTCCATTGTAGGCAGATTTAGGTAACGGTTACATGATTACGCCATGTTTTCATCACCAACTGAAGACACCAATATTTACGTCAAGATCTGTATTAATGACAAAGAAACTGTATCTGTATTGAAGAGTATCTGTGTTCAAGGTGATGCAATATTGATATCTTAAAATGATCCCAAACTAGCTTTACCGAGATGCTTTTTAACATGAGTCTTGACACGTTGGCCTAATTCCAAGAGCCAATGGCCAATGGATTGTTCAATTTATAACATAATATTTTACACTTTATAACAGAATAAACCTATATTGAATGGAGCTCTAATGTTAGGGTTACCGATCTGTACCTGTGCATTCCAGACAATGTACACATTAATGATATGTTGTTATAATTCACGTTTATTTAACTAAATAATTGTAGGCTATGTAGTAATTTAATAATTTGATGGATACACTTCTCACATCAATGTGGCATGCTTCAAACCAAATACTGCACATCGACCACCATCGACCACACACTTAAAAAATAAACAAACAAAAAAATGTGTTATTTAAACTCAGCCATCGAGAAAGCATGGGGCTTAGAAATATAGAAATCTTAGTTGAAAAACTGTTCGCTTTTAAGAATTTGTAATTCCATGTAAACACATGTATAACAGTTTTATATGTTTATTTGAGTGTTCTTTTGAATGCACTGTGCATTAAATAAATATCTAAGAGGCCTCCAAACTTTTATCAAATTATGAAGTATATCCTATGTTATATATTTTGTAAGTTAAAAGTAGTTTAGAAAGCAATACTAAACTTATTGAGACCATAGTTCTTATAGAACATTTTCCCATTGTATTTGAAAATTTGGTGCGTTATTAATTCCACTTTGACACCCCCCAACCCTCTCACACACACACTTTACAAAGCCTGAGAATCAATTTGGTGTGTATTAAGCTTAGATGGTTTCCAGGCTACGAACTCACTTAATGCTAACTTGAGCCTTCAAGGGAGACTAGACTGCTTTGGGGTGCCTTTGAGTTTGCATAACCATGACTGCATATGTAACAAGTATAGATAGACCAAAACAAGGAAGGACCAGGGATTTAGGCCATTTGCAATAGTATTTGGACTACCAGCTCACCGACATTATCCATTTCTTATGCAGACTCCGACACACTTTCTGGGGTTGCAGATTCTGCCCAAAGAGGGCTCTTCCAAAAACTTAAGTCACCTTAATGCAAGTTTTCTTGTTCACACAGAGGAGGGTGATGTAAGGTACACCAATGAAGGCCCACTTCTCGTTAGGCCAGAACATTATGACCGGACCTCGCTCTGGAGCCTCAGTAGCCACATCGAAGTAGGCAAAGCACACACAGCCCAAATACGAGGCCAGGCAAATAAGGATGTGCCTGGAGAAGGAAGAAAACATCCAGCACCACGTTAAGGACCAAATGAACAAGACATACTGTATCTAGTCAATGAGTCTTGATGCACAGTGTGGAGTTAAACGAATCCCCAGGCATCGAAATATCAGCAGTTCCATCAGAATCACATTTGACAAGTATTACAATTGAATTTGCACTCTTCGGACTGGGTGAGACAAGGTCACCGAGCAAGTGAAGATTTACCTTTTACGTGGAGGTTCCTTCACATACCACTAGGGGGCATCGAAATATTAAATAGAATTCTATTATGTTAGCTTACCAAGCACAGTGTAGGTAGGGAAAGTTGACTGAGGACCACATTTCGCAGAAGATTCTGTCACTTATCCAGCAGAGGAGGGCCAGAGCCCACCAGATCCCTGAGATCAGGCCCAGCTTGAAAACACGGGGGTTTTCACACCTGAACACAAGCAGTGCATGGAGGGAAAAAAACATATGCAAATACTCATAAAAACACACTCAAACCTTAAGGGAACATGCAAAGAAGGACAACCATCCTTCCATCCTCCCTAAATATTGTTTTTTAAGAGTTCTCAACGTGGATTAAGGCATAGTGGATTTTATAACACCCTATCCTGTGTATTTTGAAATGCCATACACATAACTATTTACATATTAAAGTAAATTTAAATCTGTGTGCTTTTAGGGATTTAAAATAGAACAGCAATCCATCTCCTCTGCGGGAGAGAGAGCTATGCTTAGCAATGTCTCATATTAAGTATGTAACAAAAGTAACACCATATCAACGATAATCCAGCCTTTGTACATTAGCTATACAGTAGTTAACAAACCTGAAAGGACCACCTATCTGTGGACATTTACCAATATGCATTTCACAAAGAAATTCCAGATGAACCAGAGCTATATAAACCCTTTCATTGGGTTAAACATAGGCCTGTCTCTTAGTGAGGGAAAAGAAGGTGAGTCATTTGAGTTCTGTGACAAGCAGTCTGTACCTATAGTGGATTGTGGCATAGATCAAAGCTTGTATTCTGCAGCGACAACCCAGAGTGGAGTGAAAGTGAATAAATAGACAAACTGAGAGCAGAAACTTAACTAAACCATTGAACCAGGAAATTAACCAAAGTGTAAATCCGTCTGAATCGAAGAAAGAACAAAAAGTTGCAATACCCACTTAGCTAGCTTATAAGTGCTTATAAACCAAAACTACACGATGCAGCTGGTCATTTTGGGAGTTCCAACAGAATCCACTGTTAAATGAATTATGAAGTTTCAGTGAGGAGTTATTTTCAGTGGAAGTGATAACCATGAAGAACCGTGTTGTGATGCTACTTTCTTAGGAAGGAAGGAAGGAAGGAAGGAAGGAAGGAAGGAAGGAAGGAAGGAAGGAAGGAAGGAAGGAAGGAAGGAAGGAAGGAAGGAAGGAAGGAAGGAAGGAAGGAAGGAAGGAAGGAAGGAGCCCTAGGAGCAACCCAAGATCTTGGATGAATGAATGCAGATTGATAGGCCACAAATTAAAGGATTACTACCTTGCGTTGCAATTAACATAGGTTCATCTTCAAATATTTAGCATAATCTACAGTTTACCAGTCAAATACATACAAAACATTTATGCAGTTATTATACTTTTTTATTAAGAGTACTATATTCTTTTTTAATGCAATAAGTACCACGCTATTAACAATAGTAAAATCAGCAGAACAATTTAAACATTATTGCGGTGGCTGTGAGTTATTAAATTCACTAGATAGTGTTTTTCCTATTTCAAGCTCATTTCGTTCTGAGAGTGGCATGTAAGGCATTGTAAGATTAATGTAAATTTCTAAATCCAATTCCATAAAACCTTTAAAAAGTTTTTTTGTTTGCTACACCTATCTAGCAGCAATATATCTCAAAAGGTTATGAGCAATATATACTCCGAATGTCTGCTTATCAAATGTAAACAAGGAATTAGGTGTGGTTGTGCTGGCCTATTCTTTTCAAAATGATTTCAATATTTGATTGACTTGTAACGCAAAGATCTGACAAATGGTAATAATTCTAACTGATCTGCTTGTCTTAACATGAACCCTCAAGAAACCACTTTTGACCAATATAGAGGCAAGTTTATCTACTCGACAAACCTACCTTTCAATCAAACATATTTTTGGGGAGAGTAGAAATGACTGTGTCAGGGTAGTTACGAGTAGGTTGAGTAACAAGGCTCCATATAACTTAAACAAAGCAACATCAAACCCATTTGGATAGATGAATATTGTTCTATTAATGGAGAGAGTAGACCAGACTCATTTTAAAGGAGTAGTTCACCTTCTTGAGAAATAAGATATGCTCCCACTTACCCCTAGTCAGACAACTGGATTGACATAAATGTACAGTGGGGCCAAAAAGTATTTAGTCAGCCACTGATTGTGCAAGTTCTCCTACTTAGAAAGATGAGAGAGGTCTGTAATTTTCATCATAGGTACACTTCAACTATGAGAGACAAAAATGAGAAAAAAAATCCAGGAAATCACATTGTAGGATTTTTAAAGAATTTATTTGTAAATGATGGTGGAAAATAAGTATTTGGTCAATAACAAAAGTTCAACTCAATACTTTGTAACATAACCTTTGTTGGCAATGACAGAGGTCAAACGTTTCCTGTAAGTCTTCACCAGGTTTGCACACACTGTAGCTGGTATTTTGGCCCATTCCTCCATGCAGATCTCCTCTAGAGCAGTCATGTTTTGGGGCTGTCGCTGGGCAACACAGACTTTCAACTCCCTCCACAAATTTTCTATGGGGTTGAGGTCTGGAGACTGGCTAGGCCACTCCAGGACCTTGAAATGCTTTTTACGGAGCCACTCCTTCGTTGCCCGAGCGGTGTGTTTGGGATCATTGTCATGCTGGAAGACCCAGCCACGTTCCATCTTCAATGCTCTCACTGATGGAAGGAGGTTTTGGCTTAAAATCTCATGATACATGGCCCCGTTCATTCTTCCCTTAACACGGATCAGTCGTCCTGTCCCCTTTGCAGTAAAACAGCCCCAAAGCATGATGTTTCCACCCCCATGCTTCACAGTAGGTATGGTGTTCTTGGGATGCAACTCAGCATTCTTCTTCCTCCAAACACGACGAGTTGAGTTTTTACCAAAAAGTTCTATTTTGGTTTCATCTGACCACATGATATTCTCCCAATCCTCTTCTGGATCATCCATATGCTCTTTGCCAAACTTCAGACGGGCCTGGACATGTACTGGCTTAAGCAGGGGTACACGCCTGGCACTGCAGGATTTGAGTCCCTCTCAGCGTAGTGTGTTACTGATGGTAGCCTTTGTTACTTTGGTCCCAGCTCTCTGCAGGTCATTCATCAGGTCCCTCCGTGTAGTTCTGGGATTTTTGCTCACCGTTCTCATGATCATTTTGACCCCACGGGATGAGATCTTGCGTGGGGCCCCAGATCGAGGTAGATTATCAATGGTCTTGTATGTCTTCCATTTTCTTACAATTGCTCCCACAGTTGATCTATTCACACCAACCTGCTTGCCTATTGCAGATTCACTCTTCCCAGCCTGGTGCAGGTCTACAATTTTCTTCCTGGTGTCCTTCGACAGCTCTTTGGTCTTGGCCATGGTTGAGTTTGGAGTCTGACTGTTTGAGGCTGTGGACAGGTGTCTTTTATACAGATGACGAGGTCAAACAGGGTCCATTAATACAGGTAACGAGTGGAGGACAGAAGAGCTTCTTAAAGAAGAAGTTACAGGTCTGTGAGAACCAGAAATCTTGCTTGTTTGTGGGTGACCAAATACTTATTTTCCACCATAATTTACAAATACATTTTTTTTAAATCCTACAATGTAATTTCCTGGATTTTTTTTCTCATTTTTGTCTCTCATAGTTGAAGTTTACCTATGATGAAAATTACAGACCTCTCTCATCTTTCTAAGTAGGAGAACTTGCACAATCAGTGGCTGACTAAATACTTTTTGTCCCCACTGTATGTTTGTACGTCCAATATTGAGTTAGATACTCCTAATAATAACTCCAAAGTTTTCTTGGTTTATTTTCGCCTGTCGTTACAGCACAGCTACAAACCAGGATAACGCATTTTACCAGGTAAACTGAAGAGCGAGAATCAGCGTGTCTGTCAATGCCGTCACTGTTCTATATGAGATGCTGTGTCTAGGCGTAGGCTGTCAATTGAAACAAGGTGAAGCTACGGTTCTTTTACGATAGATTTTCAGTTTGACACGTGCCAAAATAAAGAAGATACAACAGGTTATCAACGAAGCTTTGGAGTTTTTAAGGTGTATGATGTCACTTTTGTCTGGTGGACCCATGCTGCCATGGCTACCACTAGTTTGCGGCCATGGGGCTAGGCTACATTTAGCCTACAAACTAACTAACTCAATATTGGACGTGCGAACATAAGATTTATGTCCATCCTCTTGTAGGGGCATATCTTATTTCTCAAAAAGGTGAATTATCACTTTAAGGCAGTTCCATTTTTTAAAACAGTATATAGAGAAATGTTATTTTTAAATTGATCCTTAGAAATGTATTGGCAAATTTACAGAGCTCTCTGTCATTGTCACACTTCAACCTTAATAGCTGGCAATGGTAAAAATATGGGCCAGAAAGACCTGTATCCATATGGATAAACAGCACGCTCTTTTTGAAATGGGCGAAGACATTAGGTCTACAAAAGGAGTGTTTTGAAACTGTTAGTGGAAGCGGAAGTGATAAGAACTAAGCAAGGGGTTTTGCTGTCCAGCAGTCAAGTTGCAAAATCAAGCCTCTCGCCTATCTGGGGGCAACAGTTACAGGAACTCTGCTACAGGAACTCTCCCCCACTTAGCAGAAGGGGAAAAAACAGGCTTCCAAATATCAATGACAGGCAGGACACTATGTCAAGACCTCCAAACAGGTAGAACAATGGATAAATGAAGTAAAAAATAAAAAAAACTTGTGAGTCAGGGTTATAGGGAACAGGGTGAAAAACAGTAACAGGACCCACCACCCCCAAACACACATGAGGGCCATAAATGACCCTATGTTGTAACATACGCACACAATCGCATAACTATAAGAATGTCAGACTGTACAATAGGGTAAAGGTGACTCACACATGAAACAACAAAATAGCACAATATGTGTATTATATTTGTATCTAGCTGTTTCAAGCAGGCTACATTAGGACTCATTGATCATCAAGTTTAACCCACACTGTTCAGAGTTTTTAATAACAAATGTATATAGTGGTTGGTTAAATGTCAGCAAATCCAGTGTTGTATCTTATAGCTATAGCCATCTCTCATCTAGGAGGTCTGTAACAAAAGACTTGAATCTCTGCTGCTTGGAAATCTTGCTACCCCTACACTTATTTTCACCGTTAAATACAGCTTGAGGACTTGACTCACCTTTTGAGCTCGGTGATGAGCAACACTGTGCATGGGATTCCCAAGGTCATTAGTGACAACGAGTTGACAACGGGCTTAACAAAAGCCAACCCTGTGGTGATCCCTGACAAGATGGCAATGACCACTTTGAACCTTGACCTGGAAGAGAAAAAAAACACGCACACACTTGTTTCGTAACGCTAAAACTTCAGTGAAGAAATTTTTTGGAAGTGTGTATTGAAACTGAAACACTGCTTCTTCCATGAACTCTAACTCCAGAATGGTGGACTGAGCTAAGTGAACAGAAAGACCCAATGGCAGTGTGACAATGGAAAATTGAGTGAAGCCACGTGATGCAACTTGTACAGGGGTGAGCTATCTCAGACAGGGCTATTATTAAACATGCACATAAACAAGTAAACAAACTGGAACGTGACATGCAGACTGACCTAAGGGTAGCTCAACTATTTGAGCTGATGTATGTTGATACTTGTGGAAATACATTTCAAAAGAGTTTTATAGAGCACTACGGTGTGCACAGCTTCAAAGAAGTGATCATTTTATGTGACTTAAAAGTTTACGGCTTGCTCCCATAGAGTCTGTGTCATTTTCGCTTCTGGGTCTGTGTTGCATTTTGAACCAGGTTCGACCAGCACATGTAGCAGAATGGATTGGGCTGTCGTGACAGCGACCTTCAACTCACCGGTCCTTCCTGAATATTTTGGGGAGGTATCGCTTAGGGAACCACATGGCGATAGCACACATGAGCACCCATAGGATTGCCAGCTCATCCAGCATCTGGCCAAGGAAGCTAAGTGTAGCGTGAAAATACGTGGAACCAATACCTTGGCGAGAGAAAAACAGAACACAAAGATACATAAAGGAAGCATCACATGTTGGGACAAAAGGAACACTGTACTATTACACTGATGTGAAAGCGTCCTTCATTGACTTGTTCTTTTAGGAAATGTAAAATAGGCTTATGTCTCTAGGATTAATCGCTAGGATTGATCAACACAATACCATTCTATACACATTTGAATAGAGTAAAACTGAAAATTACGACAAAAAAATAAACTGGTAAAAAAAAAAATGCATCTATTTTGGTTTGTTTCAACCTCAACCATACCCTTCTCCAAAACAAACTCTAAATCGGTTAATGGACAGGATGTTATGAAATTATATTATCTTTGAGGTTTATTTAAAGTCAAGGGCAAGTTCTCCTATAACCATATGCTCTCCCTTCCTGCAGCAGTTTAGACATCCCATACCAATCAATTCTGATCAGTGAAGGAAATCTGCATAAAAAGTAAATAAAGCATTTAAAGTTGCCGGAGGGCGTAGGAGAGAATTGCCGGTGCCCTCTTTTTATCAGTGTCCCTACAGAAAGCCGCCCATAATCTACAGAAAGACCCACCCAAGATTTGCATCTTTAAAGGAATTGTATTCCCAACGTTCATAAATAAGTGAGTAAATAAGGGAAGTACTGCCCTAACTACATAACTCACTCAACCTGTCAATCCACTGTTTACGTTGTCATTGGTAGAGTAAAGTCCAACCTAAGAAGCAATAGCCCTCTCATTCGATGAATGCAACTATATTCTTTCTGATAACACTGTAATCAAAAAGAAAAGCTCCACAGAGAAAAGTTGATAGCAATAGTTTAGTGATAGCGGCAGTCTGTATTTAGCTGGTATTTGTAGGCTGGTATTTAGCTTTTATGCAATTGCAGGAGATGCTAACACACATGTATGAATGAACATGTAATGTAAATGTTCTGGTAACTTCTCTCTGTACAACTCGTTTAGAAGACGGCTAGTGTGGAGCAGCTCCAAATAAAGTCTCAGGTGGATTTAGGGTTAGCTGCTGAAAGTTGTTTACATGCAAGCAGGAAATCATGTGACCCAATGCAGCTGTCACATTGACTTAAACCCTCATTTTAAATAGCAGGTTCTCCTTATTGCTAGATAAGTATCCTTATTTTAACCAAGTTTTGAGGTCCTAATCGATCGCTCTTTCTGAGTCACCCTTCAGGTGCAGAGCGATAGTAAAGGTTGTCTATAATTGTGTATAATGTACCAACAATTAAACTCAATTATGCAATAGCTATCGTTTTCTGCAAAACAGAGGCATTCACATGACAAAATAAACTGACATTTTCAGTAGAATAAACAACTAGTATTTTTCTTCTCACACTTCCCACTCATACACTTAAAGGTAAAGCAGAAGAATAACAGGCATGACAGGAATGATATAAAGGCAAAAGGCAGTCGTTTTTCTTACCAACCACAACCAGTAGAATCCATATGAGATATATCCCACTGTTGAAATGTGTTGCATATTGGCGGAACAAGCACATCAATATAGGTGGCAAAATAAAAAACAAGACGTTGCTGATCTGAAATGATAGTTAAGGAGAAAAATGTTGGCTGAAATTCCACTGTAAACCAAGGGAGTCTTTTTCTGATAATTTAGGCGAGCAGTTAAAGATAGTTTGCAATTCGGCCTTTAGCGAGGCCATTCTTAGGCCAAGACATAACAAAGAAAAACGTTACAAGGAACATGGTGATATGGATCATCTTATCTGCATTGCTGTTTGGAAAGGACCATGACTATGTGACCTAAATTCAAACTGTAAAAAGTATAAACCTGACATTCATAAGTAAATGACTGTGAAAGGAAGCAAATGCATGCATAAAGAAAAGCATGTGCATTCAAGTCCTTGGTCAAAGACAGCTACAGACATGGCTCTCTTTACACATAACAGTATTATATAAAATAAATAAATAAACAAATTGACAAAAAACTATGTCGTACACCAACCGTGTTATAAAACTCAGCAATACTTGGGTATATGAGGTAATTCCCTTCACACCAGTCGACATCGGAGCTACCAGCTTGCAACTGGTCCCAAAAAATAAGATTAACGTTACTCATGTCTCAACTTGTTCTGGCGATGGACAGCGCCGACAGTATTCCACCGTCACTATTTGAAACAGCCGTCGATAAAATACCAATACAGAGTGCTAGCCTTCTTATCAAATACTACATTTTGAATCTTAAAATCCGATTGCTACTTTTTAGCCCACGACATGACACACTAAACAAATCCACTCTGAGTAGCATTGTGGCACCGTTATTTCATGGGCGAGTTTGTGGTGTCGCTCACTCTGACTGTACAGTGTCAACTGCGCGCTGTAATCCCTAGTACCCTTTAGTCAGGCTCACGCATGCGCAGTACGATTGAAAAGCGCAACATGTTATTATATTCAGTTTCTTTGCTCACACTAGTTCTTCTCATGAAATAACAGTTAGTTGGTCTGCTACAGCCGTTGTATTTTTTTAAAAGCCTTTGTTGAATAAGAGTTTATAAACCGGCTATTATGACTTATGTTGGGCGTTAGAAAATGTCAAAATAGTAAATAACAATGTTATTTTAAATGTACGTTTTTTTCCTCTCGATTAAAAAGTCTATATATGATAAACAATCACTAAATGTAAAATCGTACAATTAGTAAACAACAAAAGAAAATGAGTGTGAAGTAATATCGCGATATCGTGTCGTGGTTATGTGAGACAACGAAGCGGATATCCGCTCTCTTTTCGGTAGCGGACCGTCGTCGAGTCGGTTTTCAACAATGAAGGTATGAAGAGTAAACTCATATTTTCTGTACCTATAATCTATGTTATTAAAATTATGAAGAACCCTTGACGCATAGCGTTGGCACATTATGTAGCAGTGTCTTGTTTAGTATAGTATTGCTCCTAGTTTGAGGATGCATGTTGATTGCAAAGCGCTAGCTGACAGAAAGTTCATCCTCAAAAATGGCCGCGTCCTGAACGAGAAATGTGCAGTTTGCACAAGGTTTAATTTTAAGCAGATTTATTATTAGTACTTGTTTTCTGGTTAGTCAACCACTTCAATAAGTTGACTTGAAGGGACTTGGTCCTGTTACGTGAACAATTCCACATCGTAGCTCAGTTAGCTTACTACTAACTAACGCAAGCCAAACAGTTATTAACGTTACTCAAGACTAGTATTATCGGGCAGCTAACGTTAGTGCCCAAGTTTGTTAGGTGCTCTGTATTCTCACGAGAGTTGTCTGCCCAACAGTTTACCTGATGTTCTCAAATTGGCAAGCACATTAACGCTTTATTTTAGTTGTAACTTTTAGCCTGAATGCAATAAACGGTTCCATCTCACCATGCCTTTTTCTTTTTCTACCAAAGCTCAACATCTCATTTCCCGCTACTGGCTGCCAGAAACTGATCGAGGTAGACGATGAGCGTAAGCTTCGTACCTTCTATGAAAAGCGAATGGCCACTGAAGTGGCAGCTGACCCTCTGGGAGATGAGTGGAAGGTAAGCGCTGAGATGGAATGGATATATCCATGCTAACGCTAATGGTCTTGCTTTTTTTTTTTTTTACCAAGCAATTATTATATTTTATCACCCATTGGGCCAAAGTTTTGTCTTTACAGTAATTTGAAACTAACCTCAAGCTGTCTTGAGTTTAGTTTGGAAGGGGGTTCTGGCACACCAGTAGATCCTTTCAGACTGGTCTGTAGTCTTTAAGGAGGGACAGTGTGTTGCTAAAGTAACTGCAGAGCTGCCATACCAGATGTAACCAGGCCTTTTGACCATGGCTGGTTGAACTGCATTGCTCTCTCATCCTTTCGAAATACATGTTGTAGGTTTTATTTCAGTCCGTCTCCCCAAGTTTCAGGCAATTTCAAGGTGCTGTCTTTGGTGGATGTGATCTGTAAAGTCTACCCAACATGTCCGTGAGGGGTGTCACTTCTGTACTCTTTCAGGGTTACATGGTGCGTATCAGTGGAGGCAACGACAAACAGGGCTTCCCCATGAAGCAGGGTGTGTTGACCCATGGCCGTGTGCGCCTTCTGCTTAGCAAGGGCCACTCCTGCTACCGACCTCGTAGGACTGGAGAGCGCAAACGCAAATCGGTCCGTGGTTGCATCGTCGACGCCAACCTGAGCGTCCTCAACTTGGTCATCATCAGGAAAGGTACCACGTCCATGCCCACTGGAGTCATGAGGCTTTGATACTAAATGCAGAGGATCGAATGTAGAAAGTTTGGCACACCAGTAGATCCTTTCAGACTGGTCTGTAGTCTTTAAGGGGGGACAGTGTGTTGCTAAAGTAACTGCAGAGCTGCTATACCAGGTGCAACCAGGCCTTTGACCATGGCTGGTTGAACTGCATTGCTTTCTCAATTTGAATATGCATGTACCATTTGTGCTGTGGCTGAGATTCTACTCGCGCCTTATTTTGTTTTCTATTTACATTTTGACGTACCTAATTGTTTTGCTAGTCATTTGAGTTGTGACAAAATTGGGCTGACATTTGTGATCTTGCCTGGTTATCTTGTCAGGTGAGAAGGAAATTCCTGGTCTGACTGACAGCACCGTCCCTCGCCGCCTGGGTCCCAAGAGAGCTAGCAAGATCCGCAAGCTCTTTAACCTGGCCAAGGAGGATGATGTGAGGCAGTACGTTGTGAGGAGACCTGTGACTAAAGAAGGTAATACTTCATATTTCTACCCTTTATCTTTTCGGTTATGTCATATGTCATTTTGGTTTTGTCTTGTGGATGACCTTAAATGTGTGTGTGTGTTGTTATGGATGAAACATGTATAAGTACTGCTTTTAACTCGAGTGCCAAGGGAGTGTTGAAAGCTGTCCCGCGATATGACCAAGAATCCTAATTATATTTAGGGAGTTTAGATTACTTTTGAAGCTTGTCACTGCCATATGTTTTATTATAGATGGAAAATGTGTTCATGAGAAATGTACTCATGGTTGGCATTTACAGTCTGGCTGGTGTATATTAGATAAACTAAATATGATATTGTGGTCGTGGTGTTTTTGAAACAAACACCCAAAGTGTCGTTGTCGATGTACAAAGGTGAAAACTGCAATGGAACCGATTCTGTGACAAAAAGCCCATTACGTTGCGGTCATTTTCTTTGCCTGTCCAAACATTTATGCCAAGGATTATTTTTATTACGACAATCTTCACCAACCTTTCTTCATATGGATTGTCATGACAGATATTCTAACAACTTCACCAATTTGACCGCAGTTTAGCAAATGGCAGCACTTGGCTAGCTTTTTGGCAAAACATTTTTTATTACATTTTATTAGATTCACAACAATGAATTATTGTATGTAACAGACATACAAGACACGTTCTGATTTGAATTCCTGTTAGCAGTGATTTGCGCAACACATGCATCTAAGGTATATGATCCTTATTTGACTTGTCCATTTCCCTGGGATACTGAAATTTCAATGCGTCTTTAATCCCTTTGCCCATTGGGGCTCGATTTAGTTGTTGTTTTTTTAGATGGTAAGATTAACCATGGGATTTACAAATGTGGTCACCTTTTAATACGTGAACCTTTTGACTTTCACTCTGCTGCTTAGCAACGTTGCCCTCTGTGTCCCTTGTTCAGGCAAGAAGCCCAGAACCAAGGCTCCCAGGATCCAGAGACTGGTGACCCCACGCGTGCTGCAGCACAAGCGTCACCGCATCGCCCTGAAGAGACAGCGCACGCAGAAGAACAAGGAGGAGGCCTCGGAGTACGCCAAGCTGCTGGCCAAGAGGATGAAGGTACCAACTTGACCTGACTTTGACTCAAGACGCTGGTGTTTGGTCAGGAATAGGTGCTCTGGCACACCAGTAGATCCTTTCAGACTGGTCTGTAGTCTTTAAGGGGGGACAGTGTGTTGCTAAAGTAACTGCAGAGCTGCCATACCAGGTGCAACCAGGCCTTTGACCATGGCTGGTTGAACTGCATTGCTCTCTCAATTTTAACGGCGTGTTCAAATGTAAATGATTTCTGCATAGCTTCTTCGCAGGTGTTCACTAACTGCTAGTGTATTTAAAAAATAATTTCTGGTATCAACTGACTTAATGTTTCTTGGCTTTTAGTGAAATAAGGGGGACTTTCTGTCTCCCAGTTAATGCGTAATTGTTGACCTTGGTGTACTTCTATACAAATCAAACAGGCTGGTTAACACTGATGAGCGTTGCTTGAGGCCCTTTCCTGATTCTAAAGCTTACTTTTCCCACCTTGATGTTCGTGATGGCATTAGAGTGAGTCTAGTACGGTCTTTCCCTGATGATAATTTTGGCCTTGTATTTACAGGAGGCTAAGGAGAAGCGTAAGGAACAGATTGCCAAGAGACGTCGTCTCTCTTCCTTGAGGGCATCCGCATCCAAATCAGAGTCCAGCCAAAAGTAAAATGTGGGGTTAAATAAACTGCTTTGCTGAAACTACTGCCTGTTTTTTTTATAAAGCCTTAACCGTTGCCAACTTTATTTTTTTTGCCTTTTACTGGAAGTTAACCCTTTAGATCTTGAATTCTGGGGAAAGGGGTTAAATTGTACATATTTGTTAATTATATTTAGGAAAATACACTGTTTAGAAGCTACTAATGTGGCTATTTGCAACAGGACACTTAACCCCAAATATATCTTAATTACTTTCCTATAATGGCACAATTACGTGATTTTGTTGTACTTGAGCAGAACTGCTTCAACTAGTGGGTGCTACTGTTCTATTTGGATAGAAAACCGGTTGTAGTGCACATCAAAGCCACATACCGGAATCGACAGTCCAATTGGAAAATGTACTGTTAGTAGGCAGGTGATACCTTCATTTTACATCTCGGGATTAGTTACCTGAGTTACAGTGTACCACATCTGGCATGAAAGGCAGCCAACCATAGGCTGTCAGACTTGACCATTGGTATATTAAGTTCTTTGAATAATCAGTACATTAAGGTGCAAATATGCATTTTGGCATAATAGCACAGTAACATTGAAAGTTCTTAAGCATGACTTATTGCATAAAATTTAGCCACATGTACATTTTATTCACATCAATACGAAATGCGTTCCATTCAACAAAAATCCACATGGTAAACATTTTGTAAGACCAGAATTTTACCATTCGAAGTTGCAAGGAACTGATTTAGGAAGCAATAGGTTTCAGTTTTAAGAAAGTGCCTATTGGTTTGTAAAATACTGCTTAGGACTTAAGTCAAGTGTTTCAGTTTTAATCAAGTTAAGAGAAACTTAAGGGTTTCTCAAAATACTATAAATCCACTTCCTTTGTAAATGTTCTATAAACTGCATTACAATTTCTCTTAAAATTTGAATCACTTGAATAAGTATCACATTTATTGAATTTAGCAAGGAACAAACAGTTACAGCATTATCAAAATATCTATTTGAATTCAACTTTTTTTCCAAATATATTTGCCTTACATCAAGAGGAATAAACATGTTTTTTTTTTTGTGAACCCAGTCCAGGTATGCCCATTTTACACCCGTGGCAAATTAACCCAGTGTATATGCACATATGTAACTGGCTAGATACATCACAGGTCCCAATAAGGGTTTACAGCCAACATTTCTTATCTTACTGGTTTGTTGGGCATGTCCTGTTGGGTTATATGGAACTGGTCTGAAAAAAGGGGCCCCACCAACCAGTTAATAGGGGGGGTGCTGACTAAGTAATTTAAAGTTGCATTGATGGTAACTGTGCTAGACTAAGTTTTCCTGGAAGAAGTTGTTGTAGATCTGAGTAGCACACAGCAACATGCACACTGCTTGTTGCTGAATGTGATAAGCAAGATTCTGCAGGCCCAGGTCGCGATCTTTATTTTGAGACGGCATCCAACTGTCGAGAACTCCCTGTTCAAACAAGACGTGTTAAAACCATAATATTGCACAATCAAATAAAAAAACAAGTCTTCAACATGGCATTAAGGTTAACCCATAATTAAATGCCCAAGCCTATATCCTCCTCCCATAAATGTACTTTAATCTAAAACATACTTGTTAATTTCAGCAATGCACACATTTTATAATTATACCTCTTACACTAAACAGGCAGATGTTTGTTCAAGATGTTTTAGATACTGGCTTTATCTAAAAGAAAAGTCTGTTGTGAACAAAACAGTGCTGTTTAAAACTAAGTAAAAGTTGAACTGTAAGAGCAAATTTTGTTTTCCTGGCTATGACTTGTACTACAGTATGTGCAACACCATCTGATGAAACCAATAAAGGGACACCTTTATTGTACCATGAGATAATGACCCCACTGGTCTCCCCATTCTACTAGAATATGAAGCCTTATCTCATTTGAATATCCCTCACTCACCAAGTGTACGGTTTCCTGCAGTGCCCCTTTAGACTGTGGACTGCAGACGTTTGCAACATGGCTCTTAGCTTGCAGAAAGGCTCTGTTGCACAGTGCAGCAAGGTAGGCCAGGGGCACACAATAACTAGGTTTGGCTGTGGCAAAGGTAAAGTGCCTTAAAGTCTTCATTTCCTCTTCTAAAATGAACCGATAGGGAATGGAAGGGATTTTTGATTCATGTAAAAATGTAAATAGTATGGTTAATAAAGTTTGGAGCCAGGTATCTCGGTTAATCACTCACCCATTTCGAAAGGAGGAAGATCCAAACCAGCCAGACGAGCAGCAGTCTTTCCATATTTTGGGTCTTTAACCGTCTCTCCCTTTGTCTTCCCAACAAAGTCAGTCATTAGGTAACAAACACAAACCTTGGCACCACAAACTGCAACGCACACAACATCTCTGGCCTCCGACAGCATATTCTTGGCACTAAAAACAACCTAGAAATGAACAAATAAATTGAATACATCCAATGACTCATTGAATTGTTTAAAACTTCTGATGCGTGCATTACTCCACATAGAATTGACATACAATATGAACACTAAAAGGAACTGTACCTGCCCAGAAGGTTGATTAAGTATCGGGAAGGTATCCACCAGCTTATCCAGACCTTTGCATGCCATACCATTGGCAATTGAAACTAAAGGAAAGTACAGTTTAAAATAGTTGATAAGAATGAAGTCAAAATAAAGGTCAGTCTTGTCCTTCCAAGGACCATGTGCAGTGTTAACCATGTAAATGCATAATCTGTGTGTACTCAAAAATTCCACTTTGAAGTTCTAGTTAGTCTCATAATGGATAGTGAATACATTTCAATTAACAGGTTTCTGGAAGCAACATTTGACCAATTGAGAACGCATCATATTGTCTGAGAGTCTTAAGTGAAAAGCTATTGCATTGAACAGCAAAAGTACAATATTCTTACTTTGAGGCTCCAGTTTGGTAATAACAGGTGCTGCTCTGTCATAGGCGACTGAAGTAATAGTCTGCATCCCATTCTCTAGTACTTCACACACTGACTTGACGTACGGATGATAACACTTGGCCTCGCAGTACAGGACAGACACAAGTCCACAAGCTGAGTGAACAATTGGCAGCCTGGCCAACCTGAGAACTGCATTCTGTTTAGAAAGATGTGTAAATTATGTATGCACAACTACTAGCTTTAAAAAAACAAAGCAATTACAATGTTGTCCAGGAGGGACAGAAAAGTTCAGGTAATCCAAGTAAATCAAATGATTGAATTTACATTTGGCTGACTACAAGCTTCTCTACTCATGTTGCGGCTGTAAATAGTTATGATGTGTTTGCTGTATCCGTGTTATTGGTCATGGTTAATGTTGATGACAAACCAAAAAGGAAAACGTACCGCAGGGGTGGACATAATAGGTTATGGATTGACAACATGAACCGCATAATTAGCAGTGCACAATCGTTTGAGGTATCAACTTTGTCTTAAATGGACCTTCTAAAAGTGTTTCCAAATAAAGTTGCGTGTTTACCTGCGTTGGTTCTGAAGAGTGTTTTTCATTTTTCAGCATTTGTAACATGATAACTCAAAACGTTCTCCTGAGCATTCACTGTCGACAACACGCACATGAGTAGCTAGAAAAGACCAAGGCGGTCGTAAAGATAGTTACAAAGTAGAATCAGGTGTTCTTCATCTCGATTGAGCACACCTGATGAGTTAGAGGCTAAATTATCTCTATTGTGTTATGGTACGCATTCAAAGCTGTCTGATTTTTTGAAAATTCAAGTGTCGCTTAACAGTTACAAACAACAGCTCTCGATTGTGCTGAACGTCTTGCCATTTTTTATTTAATTTGATCTGACGTAACATTTGAGTGAACAAGAAAAATTGTTTTTGAGGTTGACTTTAGTTTCACTTTTAAAAAGGAACAAGGAAAATATAATTCAGACAATTTCTTTATGGTGCCTACTATAACTTGTATTCTATAAAGTTTAGCCTCATCAAGAATGTATCACGTCATAAACCATCATTGACTAGACTGCTTATTGCGTCATGAACTACAGTTTTGGTCTTCAGCATCTTTGTCATTAACCATTATTTCGGTCCATCTTTTTATATTTGAAGCAACAGAGCATATTTCTGGAATATATTTCTTTAGCCTGGCCCTATTGGGCTTAGACATTGTTTTTTTCATTAGGCCTATATTTTACTTGAAGAAAAACACAAGCATTTATTGATACGAAAATGCCCACCAAATGTCTGTGCCAGATGTGCACATGTGGGTAAGTTTCTACGACATGGCAAAACCTATTGTTTACTAGTCCAGTAAGTAAATTATTTCTTTTTCTTTTGCAGTCAACATCAATGTCCACACTCTCCTCCACCGGTAGTTATTCCCACCTTTACGTCTTACTTGGCGCCTATTGTTACCGAGTATCATGACAAGTTCCAGACCCATGGTGCTGCAGCCATTCGAACTTCAAAGAAAGCCCGACAAGAAATCCAACTGTTGGAGGGCAATTTTGCAAATACTACAACTTTCAGGTTAGTTTGAAATTCGACATCTCTCTGTTGAATCTTCCACCTGTGAAGTGGTGACCTATTGTATGACCATGACTTTTATAATGTTTTTAATGCTGTCCAGATATTTTAATCAAATGGAATTATCAATATGAAAATAATTATTTGTATTATATTGGTGCCCACTGCTTCCTAACGTTGATACACAAATAAATAAATGTATTACAGGCAGTAAATTTTTTCCCCCACAATACAAATGTTCCATATAGCAATGGGCCTTAATGAAACCTTTTTTGAAGAAAAGGCACAGATACATACATTATTGTTTGAATTACAGATGGTGTGCCATTGAAGGGATTCTCTCAGTGCAAAGAATTGTACCTTTTTATTTTAGTTAGAGTAAACACTTTACTTACACCAATAGATGGATACTTTTGGTTGGAGATTTAGTGGCGGACAGTTGGGAGCCAAGATGGATGTACAAGCTGGAGAGCAACCTAATCGTAATGACGTTCGTGTTGGTTTTTTTCAGAGACAGCTATGTTCCTCACCAGTTGACATTGAGACAACCACAGGCCATCAAGACATATGATGCACCAACTGGAACCATGTTATCCAACAGTACATACAGGAAAGACTTCAAGCCGCACGCTGCAAACAAATGCATTATCCAAAAATCTGTACAGTACAAGGCACCAACAGCTAAGATGGATGCTCAGTCTAACTACAACGGTATGTACATTGTACCCGGTTATGTTTTGAATTCGATAATTATCTACTGTTTGACACAGGAGAAGTTAGTGTGTTACCTTTATTTAATGATTTTATTCCATTATTTAATTAAAGCTTAATAATAAACTCTTCATTCTTTATCCTCATTATAAATGCAACACATACAATTTTTCCCATCTAAATTTCCTCTGCTATAGCTGATTATCGGTGTTGGGAATTGGCCAGACGAGATCCTATCCGGAACATTGACAACCTGAAAGTGAGTCAGGACAAGTATGACATGACTACAACCTGCCAAAGCAATTTCTGTCCTAAACCTAATGCAAAGGTTCGCCAAAGCTTCAAACCCATCGAGCAGATCTACGAACCCCAGCCATTTGAGGGAGTGGCCAGCTATAGCCTTGTTTATGTCCCACACCCAGTCCAGCGTAGGCAATCAAAGCAGGCGGTTCAATACAAATGCAACAGTGCCCCTCTCATGGATATATCTGTCCACGCACACGACTTCAGGGGGCAGAGGGGGGAAACAGCTATGTCCTGTAAACCTAAGAATACCTGGGAAGCCAGCAACTTTCCCTTTGAAGGTTCTTCAGAAACTAAGGATAGCTTTAAGCCATGGCTTGCACCACCCATTTACAAACGTAAGATGGAGAGGTACATGCCACCGAAAGGTGAAGTTGAGGTGCTTTCAGTGGCACATGGGGACTTTATGGGCCAGCCGGGCCAGCCTGCTCTGTCAACACGTCCTCCCGTGAAGGCCTGGTGCAAGGGAAAGCCTTTAAACGCCTGCTCCACGATGAAAGAGGACTATCGTGTCTGGGAGTCCAACATGCGCACCAGCTTTGTGCGTCAGGGCCAGTTTAGACCCCCCTCGGGGACTTTTGAAGGCACAACCACATCCCGCTCTGACTACACAACTAAAACTGTACCAAAGCCTTCTAGCTTCAAACCATCTCAAAGAGTGATGAGTCCAAAGACAAAAGTTGACCCCGCTGTTTACCAAACCTGTTACCAATCCAGTTACGTCCCTAAGGGATGTAAGCCCTGCCCAGCCAGCTTTAGAAACCCACCTGGCTTTGAGTGTAGCCCTGTGAGAAAAAGCGGACACACTCTCTACCGCGCCATCTTAACTGGAGAGAGTGCCAAGAGCCGCCCAGCGACAGCCGGAGCTGCAAGCTCCAAGACCAGTCACACCGTTAAGGACCGGCCCGTGTCAGCAACTCTACGTAAAGGCAAAATAATCTATTAGTCCTCACTCATCATCTGTATGCATGGTTCTTTTCAAGGTTCAAGGTTTTCAAAGTTTTAAATAAATGGACTTCTTCAGACTGGAAATCCGCCATTATTTAAAATATATATATATATATATATATATATATATATATATATATATATATATATATATATAACAATCTAGAATCTTATAAAATACTCTCATTGCAATGTTTACATCATATATATGTGTGTGTGTGTGGTCATACAAGTTCAAATTCTTTATTTATTCTTTATGAATGATTACACTAGAAAAAAAGGACTGTCCGTGTTACTGATTGAAGGGATTTCTCCAATAAGACTATTTGTTTGGAGGCCAAAGGACAGGGTGACAGTCTACTTGCTAAGTCTAAGTGCCTCCAGCCTTCTGGAGGTATGGTGGACTCCATTTAACGCAACATCCGGGATGGAAGGTGCCCACTTGAACACCCCAACGGCATATCTGCTCTCAACCCAAATCCTTTTTAAATATTGGTTTTATCTTGGGTTGAAGGCATAATAGATCTTGTAACACTGTCCAGTGTATTTCGAAATTGGCCATACCTTTGGGCATGACCTGGTTATTTACGTTTTGAAGTGAAGCTTATGGCGTTTCGTTGTCACAAGGTCAACAGTAGCTAGAAAGTTAAATAAAAACATCTTATTTGTTTCAACATATACCTCAAAATAATTTTCAATGTTTTCAATATGATTATTCCATGTTGTTGGCATGCCTCTTCAGGATATATTTTTTTAAGGTATTTGTTTTCTTTCAGTATGTTGTATGGAACAAGTCATTATTGTGACGGCAGTGGGGTGAGAATCTCTGTATTTGGGATGAATGACCTTAGCAGTATAGTGTGCATTTTGAAATCGATGCATCATTTCACTCTTATCTTAGTATGAACTCTGCTTTCTGCTTATGGGAAGTGAAATTTAAAAAATGCAGACTGCAATTTGATTTCATACCAAGGCATTAATTAATGGTAATGCATTTTTCATTTTAGATCCATTGACTTTATTGGGCCTTACTATAGCCAATGACATTATGTAAAATCTTTCAGTCTAAAACAATCTTCTCTTTGACTATATTACATGATTGCTGTATAGTCGTAAACTTTTGGCCACTGTATTTATTTCGTACACAACAGATTTTAGGGTAGACCTTAGTTAAATAAACGTGATGTAGTAATCAAATTTGCAATGACAAGAATCTTAAAATTAATAGCTATTGTTTAATAACGAATACCTTTTCTCCTAACTGGTTAAATAAAAACTAAATTAGCCATGACAGTAAAACATCAACATTATTGGCAACATTTTAGAAAAACATGATTGCATATTATACATTATTAGCAAATAACGCATATATTGGTCCTAATATGCAGCATCCAGACAAGTTTGACTTTTGACAATATATAATTGAGTGGCCATTGCTTTCTTTTGCATGAACAGACTGGAATACCCCAGACATTATTAATCCTTTGTTTAAAACAAACTCCCCAATGTGTAAAGGACCTCTTCTCTGATTCCACATGAAGCATGCGCATTGGAGCTGCAAAGTAAAAACAACATGGTAGCTCAAGTCACGTGTTAGAAAGTAAGGCTTTAAAAACAGGCAGACACTTCAATGAGGTAAAAGGTACGAAATGCAATGGTTGAATAGTATTTTGGCCTAAAGCACTGCAGTAGCTAGACAAACGTAAGGGGGGAAAAAAAACGCCACATATACAGAAACCCTTGAACACGAATATGTAGCACTTATTGGAGCCAATCCCAAAGACCTTACCAAGGAGAAGTATCACGGCCGTTACGCTCACAAGTTTGATATCCTCATAGAAAGACCTCTACGATTACCAGCTTGAGACATCCCACTGGCCTATACAGTAAGACAGCACTAAAGAAAAGAGGGTTAATCAGTCCACAGTGAAGGGGCTGGTGCGAGCAGCTAGCTAACCACCCCTTCCTGAGAGACAGCTCTGGCAAGCATAATCACAAGGTGCTTGAGCCAGCTAATAAACAATTCAATTAGAATGGTCACAGTGACTGTGAAGACCACTGGAGCTTCATCAGAATCAATATCAGTCCGTAAAGGGGCATAGTAGCAACTTTACCAACATTATGGGTCCCCTGCAATCTCTGTCCCAAACATCAAAATCGGACTGGCCATGGTTAACATTTTTGAAAGGTATTTTTTTTTCTTCTTTTTTTTTTTTCCTCAAGGTGCTCAAAAATTCCAAAAGGTGCCTGCGATTAGGGTTTGGCCTCAACAACGGAATGGAGAAGAAGATGTCACAGGTGGTCTTATGAGGTCTGGCATTGGACCCCGCCTGTGCTGGCATAGTCGTCTTCCTCTGTGTAGTGGTGGTAGTGGCTGCGTCTTTTCCTGTGCTCCAAGTCACAGTCCTCCAGGTCTGCGCAGATGTAGAGGTCATCGTCCATGCTCTCCTGCTGCTCCGCCTCCAGCTTTTCTGGTAAGTAGCTCTCCAGCACTTTCAACTTCTCTTTGGAAAGGAAGTTGTTTTTGGGGAACACCACCTAAAGTACAGCCGAATAATAATAATTACCAAATTATTGGGATACAGCGTGATTTGAATATTTTGCGTAATTCAATGATAGGACGAGGAGCGAACTTAAAAGGAACATACATTGAAGTTGATAACAAGGCGGCCCTTCTCAAAAGGCCTGCGATGCATGGGCATCCCCTCGTTCAGGACACACTTCTTGTCTCCGGGCTTGATCAGTTCACCTGTGGATGAATGGGCAATACACATATATCACGGACGTGTCACATGTAACACCAACTCTAACGCTACCAAATCGACCCGGAAGAGTACCTGGGTGGGAGGTAATGAGGAGGGTTCGGTTGTCTAAGGTCTTCACAGGCTTTCGGAAACCACAGAGCGCCTCCACCAGCTGCAGCTCCATCTTCATGGTCAAGTCGCCCTTTTCCCTGGAGGCCACCAAAAACAGGTCAACAAAATACCTAAACGCTCCTGTAAGAATCATTTCTTTTTTGGGGTGTGAAGAGACAGCAGAGTACAATCGGGTCATTGGTCTGAGTAGGGTCGTCTTGTACCTGGTGAAGAGTGGATGTGCTCTCTGGTCCAACACAATGATGATATCACCCGGCTCCAGGCCAGGCTCCTGGTCTCCCTCCCCGTGGAAAACTATCTTCTGACCATCCTTCATTCCTGCATCCGCAACACGTAACCAATTAAGCCCACCGGACGCATAACAGCAGCACAGCTGACCATGCTTCGGGGGTCGCTGTCTATTTTAAGAGTGAACTTGAGGAAGTAGAATAGAAACGTGAGAACTTTCTTTAATTGCAACGAAACACCCGGTTCAATTTAGCCCTACCTTTGTCGATGTGGACCTCCAGAATCTTTTTCTGGCGTAGAATCTTGCGGCCGGTACAGGCTTTACAGCGGTCCTTGTGACTGATACGCTGCCCTTGGCCCTGACAGTTGTGGCAGACCGTGGACACTTGCTGAACCATCCCTGGGCCAAGCTGGTGCAAGCGGACCTGCATGCCAGTCCCATGGCAGGATATGCACATCTCGACAGCTCCTTTACGCCCACCACGACCTGCGAGTAAAAACCTGAGCTTGATTTCACACCAACTGTGCGATGAAAGGTCTTATTTTCTCACTTATTACTTCCAAGCAAATATAACAGACAACCAATTAATATTTGGAAACTGTAGTGGTTCAGAAAGCAGCATTTCTGTGTATGGGCTTTCATTTATTTCCCTTCAGAAGCAGCTTTATTCATATGCTAAATTACCTTCACATCTTTCGCAAATAACATTTTTCTGGAGAGACAGTTTCTTAGTGGCTCCATTGTATAGATCTTCCAAAGACACTGTGAGCTGATGAACAACATTCTTGCCTGACGAAGGAAAATGATATCTTTAGATAGTCAATTCATCTTTAGTAAAGTCTTTTTATGTGTTTCAATATTTATCGGCTCACTTTCCATCCAAAGGCTTTACTTTACCTCTCCTCTCTCTGTGCATCCGTCCACCTCCACCAAAGAACATGTCAAAGATGTCCATTGGTGATCCAAAGCCACCGCCTCCTCCACCAGTCCCTCCTTCTTTGATGGCTTTCTCACCTCCACGGTCATACACCTCTCGTTTTTGAGGGTCTGACAGAACCTCATATGCCTGAGAAATCTGTTTGAACTGATGAGAAAGGTCAAGGAAAGATCAATTTCACCAGTACGCCCTAATACATTCAGTTCATGATATCAGTTGAGTGGTGCTATTGCTATTTGGTTCAAACCACATATTCACACGTTACCTAGTATTTTTGGACTTAACTATTGTATGCTATGCCCACACAATATCTCCAGACTTTATGCGGCCAATTCATTGAATTGTAACCGAAATGCTTGGAGGGTGATTTGATGTTTTTTGAGACTGCCACTGTGAGCTATTTCTGATCTTTCAAACACGGAAAGACAACTGTCAACGTTTAGGGCAATTCGGGACTTGTAGGTGGAGAGGCTTGAAGACTCACTATATAGGGTTGTAACCGTTTTAGGCGGCTCATTCCTCTAAAGTTACAACGCTGATCACTTCGGAGTAGAGGTATAAGACAACGTTATGTTAATCATTTTACCTTCTCTCCTTCCGTGGGATTTTTGTCTGGGTGATACTTCAAGGCAAGTTTGCGATAGGATTTTTTCAGCTCTTCTGGTGTGGCATTGGGCTTCACACCCAGCATATCATAAAATCCTGTTTCCTTCACCATGGTTCCCAAAGGCCAAGGGACTTGAGTAACGTTAGTTGGACCTGTGGAGGACAGAAGAGCAGCTCAGTGGATTGATACAGTATGATAGCAAATTAAATTTAAAAAGAACTCCGTATGCGCAATGCTTTATGTTAAAGACCATGTATTACAGCAAGCTAGCACGCTTTAGCGTGTTAGCAATAAATGAATGCTAGCTAACGTTCGGTAGCAAAAGTAGCAATCATCTTAGCTACTATTAAGCTAACAGAGATAGTTAGCTAACATTTCGGCACATATGTACTCATTGAATACGTTACCGTTTGCTTGAACATGAACTTAAAGACTAGTAACGTTAACAGGCGGACATTCATGAACATTGAAAACTATCGAAGTAGCTTACGTTAAGGTCAAAACGTCAGTGATGATGCCAGCTAATTCAAAACTTGTTAGGCTAGTAAAGCTATTGTTAGCCAGCTGATATGGACGTTTTACTCTGCTTCCAGAATGTTCTTAGCGGGCTGTGGATATAGTGACGTATTTAGTCTGCGCCTGCCACTGAACGGGGCAAGATCTGCAAATAACAAACAAGTCGCAGTCGCAAGTCGTAAGTCATTGGTGACTGTTTTACACGCCAAGGTAGTCAGTAAATATATAGAATGAAAACATGCCAAACTGTTGGCTTATCAGCAAGGACTCAAGTTCTAAATCAATTCAGCTGCCACACCTTCAAACGGTTGTTTTGGGTCGTGGTCCAGAAACAACTATCAAAGACAGTAAATGTTCCAGACATCAAGGTATGTTGGCCTCCTGAAGGCATGATCCGAACAAGACCCAAATAAAAACATAGTTGCCTTAGTGTTTTGCATGACGCCAAATATTTGAATTTTTCCATTCCCTTCCCTACTAGTTGAACTGAAAGCAGAATGCAAGAAAGGGTATGTCAGAGTTAAACAGGTAAGATTCCTGTTGTATGAGAAAAGTTCCTTTACCAGGACCACTTAAGCTATCTACCTGTTCATTAATGCAAGTTGTGCAACTTTTGTATTTGTTGTTTAAAAAAAAAAAAAAAAAAAAAAAAATATATATATATATATATATATATATATATATATATATATATATATATATATATATATATATATATATATATATTGATTTATAGGCCTAATTCCTTTTTTCTTTTTCTTTTTTCTTTTTTTAAAGCTAGGGTCAAACCCCACTAGTGTAGACTCTGTTGTAGTAGGTAAGGGCAATGAGGTGAAACTGAGGCCTGGTCAGCAGCTTCATATGGTCAATCAGATGTACCCTTACACTGTACATTTCAAGGAGGATCTTAAGTCTGGCATTGGAGACAGTGGGGCCACTAAGAGGCCTCGTGAGTGGGGGGAGACAGAACTTCAAAGAAAGGTTTCTGACAGTAAAGTACCAAGACTGACTGAAGAAAAGGTCACCCCCTCTGCAGACACTCATGTTGGATCCACCTCTACCAATGCAACAACGGGACATTGGAGCCAAGGACTTAAAACTTCAATGCAAGACCCAAAAATGCAGGTATCTAGCCTGTATTCTGTTTTACTGGGTGAGATTCTTTTCCATCCGTAGACTCCTTTTTTTTTAAGCTATCTGACATATCGAAACCTGGGATTGTGTTATCTTTCTTCTTGATTAGCAAGCTAATTAATAATGGAGAGTTGGGGTTGTGTTCTGGGTGTACACAGCGGTGCTTAAAGCTGTCTATGCATTCACTCTATGTTCCTTGCATTTTATGTTGGTTATATCTGTTGACCCTGTATAAATAAAATGATAACAATAATAATAATAGTAATAATATGTTCATTAAAGACTGAGAATGCTCCTTTTCTCGTCAAACTGGATGATGTTTTAAATATGTTCACGTTTTCTGCGGCTAGGTCTACAAGGATGAAAGGGTGGTTGTTATAAAAGACAAATATCCCAAATCTCGTTACCACTGGCTGGTTCTTCCTTGGGAGGCTATTCCTAATCTGAAGGCCTTGCGTGGGGAACATTGTGACCTGCTGAAGCACATGCAACAGACAGCTGAGAGGATGGTTCAACAAAACTCCGATGCCAGCGTGTTGCGTTTCCGTTTTGGTTACCATGCCATCCCCACTATGAGGTAAGGAAAAGCCTGGCTGGTCCTTTAGACAGGTGATTCTCAACCCAGTCCTCAAGAACCCCCAGCCATTCCAGGTATTTGATATTCCCAAGTGCTAACACACTTAATTAGGACTCCTGCAGCAAGGCTTTGACTGCGTACACCAGGTGTGCTAGCATTGGGGAGGATGAAATACCTGTCTGGAATGGCTTGAGGACTGGGCTGTACTGTGTCAAGGGCATTGCACTGTTTTGAAGTTATTTCTTTACCAAATGTCACAAACCTTTTTGAAATGTCTCTGCAGCCACGTCCACCTCCATGTGATCAGTCAGGACTTTGACTCCCCTTGCTTAAAGAACAAGAAGCATTGGAATTCATTCACAACTGACTATTTCATGGAATCTGAAAGTGAGCTTATACATTTTAAACTTTCTTTTTTTCCTAACATTGCTCTTTTTTTTGTTCTCTGCTGTCATGACCCACCGTGTATTTGTTTCACAGAGATCATTTCTATGCTGGAAAAGGATGGAAGGGTCACAGTCAAAGGTGGAACCAGTGAGCTATTGAAACTACCGCTTCGCTGTCATGTGTGTCACAAAGAGCTCTCAACTATACCAAGTCTAAAAGAACATTTGAAATTGCACCTTCCCAAATGAGAATCGAGCAAAATAAACATAATATCCACATTTTTCGAGCCATTTACGAGCTATGCTGTACCTATGAACAGATTACAATATTGTGCAGAAATGTTTCTTTTGTATCATCTTGTTTGTAGCTCTTGGGTTAGGGGGTTAATTGACCAGTTATTTGTTGTATAGGATTGTTTGAGAGTTGAGTTGCATGTCTCCAAATTGTATAGACATATTGGTCAAAGACAATAAAGCAAAAGGGATTGATTTTCCAGTGTATCAACCTGAAATTTTAATCTGGTGCAGTTGTGAAAAACATTATTTGGTAATGGTATCATTAACTTTCACAAAAGTTTGCCAGGATACAGGTTATGCTAAATTCCTGTATGAAATGTACTGTAGGTCTGTCTGGGTAAGATAATGATAAGATATGGCTTGATGTCAGCTTTCTACCAGCAGGTGTCGCTCCACTTTTCCCCCCAACTCAGCCCTTTTCATTGACCATCTTATAATTGTAGAGACAAAATTGGAATTGAATTACAACCCTTTATTTTTCTATGTTACATTTTGTCTTTTAGTTTAAATGGTGTGCCTTTTGCCTCGCCCTTTTCTCTCTTAAGGTAGGTGCTGTGCACCAGCACAGCACAAAGATGCAGGCCTAGCACTTAGCAAAACACAGCAACATTTGAAAGTGCGTTTGTTTCTTCTTTTAAGGAAACCTATACAACACCCAATGTTCCTGCGGATTGCCCTAGCGAAGTTGGCTTGTTTTAAATAGTATTTTAGATATTTTTTCTATCGAAAAATAGGATTGGATCAGATTTTTGATAGTAACATGACGTCATATTTAACACGGCCGGTTAGCTCAGTTGGTTAGAGCGTGGTGCTAATAACGCCAAGGTCGCGGGTTCGATCCCCGTACTGGCCAATGTTTTTTTTTTTTTTTTGATAAATCTTTGATTTGCATAGACAAAATGTTGGAAAATTTGAGTTATTTTAGCAGTCTAGCTATCCATAATCCAGGAAAATATGAAATCATTTTGTATCCAAACTAAATAGACAAAATGCCATAGAGAAACAATATCATCATTTTTGTCATCAAACATCTTTCAGTGGTGAGACAGCATATTGCTTTTGCAAAACACGCCATTATTTAGGATAACACCACACTAGTTGACATCCACTTCTCCAGTTTTTATTGCAATACAACTTGCAGCATGTTACACTAACATGCTACCCTACTGCCACAATGTGTTTGGGCAATTGGAAACTTTCAGTTCACTGCCATTAGGTTAGATTTGAGTCTAAAAGGAATGTCAATACAGTAAGATTATCTTCCATATCTTACAGTATAGCGCAGTTATACGTTCCTAGTTCTGGTACACTTTGAATAGTAGAGCACAATAAGTGTAAGTATGACATGATTTAAAACAAAACAACATCATCTCCGTAAACTTAATTCTCTGTTCTCCTCATCGGGCACCATCAGATGATCCACTGGGGCATGGGAATCATCCCCAATTTCCTGGAAAAAGTACTCTTCACTATCACAGGCCGTGCTATTGGCACCCTGCAGGCAGTTCTTGGCTAGGCTTGGTGGTTCCTCTTCACTGTCGCTGACATCACTGTCTGTGCTGTGGTCGCTACTCTCACTGGTGTCGCTGCTTTCGTCGCTCTCGTCGCTCTCGCTGCTCTCACTGCTGGTGTTCTCCCCGCTCTCACTGCTGTTTGCATCACCAGATATTAAGGAGCGGGAGTCCAAGCTCTCACTGCTAGCATTGCTTTCACCATAAACTGCTTGGGCACTTCGGATATCAAGCCCCTGTTTTGAGAGGCTCTCTACTAACGGGAGACCTCCGGTGTTCTGTGCCGTGGCAGTCGTCCGTCCAAACGCCATTGCGGTTGTAGTGGGGGTGTGATGGAGCCGGTTCTCCGTTCCTTGGTTAACCCCTTGGCCTGGGTTACCCTCGGCCTCGGTGCTGCTCTGGTCGTCAGGGCTCAGGACTTGAACGAAACGTGCAAATACTCGAATCCATCCCTGATCCAAAGGTAGACACACACATGATTCAGCTGTTGACCTTCCATTCACAACCACATCAGTCATCAGTCAAATGTAGGCAACCAAAATGAGTGTCGATCTTCAAGACCTGTCTCAGAATTCAGTTGTTTATATTGTTCATGTTCTGTACATGCTGCTGAACATGTTCGTATGCTTAGGAGCTGAATCACAATCAGAAGAATACATATCATTTTTTTGGTCCTACCTTTCTAATATTCTCCCCAGTGCCCAAATAGTTGTCTCTGGTTTTTCCAATCTTACTGGAATCAGTCTAGATTGTTTTCAGACAAAATTTAAAAAGACATTAGAATGATACATAGGTTCAACCCACATAGTTAATGAAGATTTTGTACTGTATCTATAATTTATTTGTGTTTGTTCTGTAATGCTATTGGTCCAACCCTGAATTCTGGTGATTGACTGTAACTGTCATAAAAGTCAGTTAGTTGGATACACATGTACCGTTAGAAACTAGAAAAGAACTAGAACTAGATTTATTTTCAAAATGGTATTACCATGGTTGGCCAAAGTTTGTGATTGCATACCTTTTCCTCTGATTTCGATTCTGAAGAGTCTGATTCAGATTCAGAAGACTGAAAACCGAAAAGGTGATCATTAAGTCCAGTCTTATTTGTCAAATTCAACATCAAATGTTTTGTTTCTTTCACATCTGGTGGAACAGAAAAAATATTGATTCACAGAGGTATTTACTTCAGAGCTCTCAATGTTTTCCATAAAGAGTAAGATGGTAAATATGAATTTGATTCTGACATCCTTTGTCCCATCCTGTTTACCACTTTATGATATAGTTTACCTGAAGATCTGAAGTTTGACTTTCTTCAGAAGACTTGAAGTTGGACAAACTCTGATAATAAAAGGCAAAACCAACCGGAATGACTTGACACAATGCATACATGACCACTCAGGAAAAAATCTAAATTCAATGACTACAAACTCATTCATCTTTAAAACGTCAAATTAACTTGTGGCCCATTACCTCAACAGTTATTGTAGGATTCTGCTAATACACTGATTTCAATATTTTGCAGAAGTTGTTTTAGTTCAGCAATGCTAAGATATTTCAGGGTTCACACATGTTATCATGATGATATTATGTACTGATATTATGACTTTTATGTTAATGTTTTCATACCACCATTTAATGTCATTGTTTGCTTTCACTGCAACTTCATGAACAATCTGTGTCACATTTGTACTCTAAACATTAGCAGTACTGACTAAGAAACATCTTTGTGAAATGCCGCAAACTTACTGGATTGGTGAAAGCTGCACCCACCAGGTAAAGCATTAGTATGGCAAACTTCATTCTATAAAGTGGAGAGACAATTACACTATTAAAACAATTTCATGGTTTTAGAAAATATTTTTGATATTTAAGATTTGACTAGACTGCTCGCTGAAACAATTAAAGTGTTATATTAAACTATAAAGTGCAGTGACAATTACAATATTAAAACAATTGAATGTATTTTTTTTTCCAAACATAAAAACAGTAGCAACTAGTGTTGACTAGACTGTGTGCTGAAACAATTATATCCACATTTTTTACAACAATAAACATTACCCACTTTGTTCCTGTCAAATCTAAGTTGTTATACAACACACGCCTCTTCATTACCTTATCCTGTGCTTTTGTCAAATTCAGATGATGAGTTAAATGGTGATGTTACCAGTGGTCCTGGTTCTGTCTTTTGCAGAGTTTTGAAGTATCGGCCTTTATACTATTCTAGTTTAGTGGTAGGCTGGCTTTAAAAAAAAAAACTATGCTTTTTTTGAAAAGACCAATGTTTGTGAATTTGGTCAGTGTAGATCCTCCAGAGGGATATACAACTAACCAAAACCTTCAATTATGACGTTTGCATCATTTCCTCTGTGTATTCTTGACTCCACCATGCAATGTTTCATGTTGACAAACAGTAAAAGTGTGTTTGCTTGCACTGACAGATTGGTATACTCCCTAAACTGCAGTGACGTCCGTCCGCCTGCCCCGCGCACAAACGGATCATTAATCCTTTCCTTCCTCTTCCTCTTCCTCCTCCTCCTCCTCCTCCTCCTCCTCCTCCTCCTCCTCTTAACTGTCCAGTAAAATATTATTTGCATGCTTAACCTTGGAGTTTGTGGGCTCTTACAAAAAAAACAAGTACACCCACACCAGGAGGAAAGGAGGGTCAAATAAGAACATGTCCACTTCCTATGGCTTTTTCCTTTTGGCTTTTTTTCCTAGTGGTCTAGAAGCCAAGCCTTCGTTTTAAAAACACTATCAATACAACACAATACTCAGCTGTCCTGTATTGTAATTCTTATTGTTGGTAATTGCTGTGTCTGGGTCTAACTGTATGTTCTGTTGAATTCCATATTCTGGAGTCAGTGACAAGTTAATGGGCTCAATGGAGCTCCTCTTAATTACGCATTCTGTTCTTATTTCTGGAATTGCCTGTAAGAAACTGTATCCTGGAAATCCATATATGGCCTGTCCAAATCCAGCCTAAGGTATTCCTTCTCCAAACCAAAAGCAATTTCAACCGTTCCAACAAAATGTATAATTACATTTTGACATATTCACCAATCAGGGGCTGCTTTTAAAACCACAGTTCCTAATCAGGGGAAAGAGTGAGGGAGAGATGCTTGATTGCGGTTCAGCTCAAAAACAAGGACTCAGCATTGTTTTAATGGAGCAGTACTAAAGGCTCATTCTGACCAGATTGTTTCTGCCACCACACTGTTGATGTTTGCTAAAAAGAAAATATATTGATAGTGCAATAAGGTGTGAAGGTGGAGAAATGCAGAGCTCAATCAGTGCAGTTGTCATTGAAAGGCTTTTTTTTATGTTACTAGGGGGATAGTATGTTAAATGGCCTAGGCCCTATAGGTACAACCTACGTGTCTGCGGATATTGGGCATAATTTGAATCATGTTGCTTTGGCATAATAATACAATCTACTTGAATAATGCATTTTGTTTAAGGATGTTGAATACTGAATACCCGTATCAACATTCCTTACTATTGTTACTTATTCTAATGGCGAATACCTGTCCATGCAAAAGTAAACCAACAGTGTAAATGCAACTGTCACCAGATGCCCTCTAGTGGCAGAAAATAGTAAGTGAAAGTATTTAAAACAGTACAAGGCCATACAACAAAATATGTTGAGGTTTAGAGAAAGTCCCTCTACACCAGTTTATTTCTCTTTTTTGTTTACTTGGTTTTCCTTAAATGGTTCCCTCCATTATCAATCTCCTTTAAGCTTTGATCTGCTTTAGATATTTAAAACCGTATAGTTGTACCATAGGTTTAGAATTTTGGTTTGAGTGACAAATAACGTTTTCAATCCCATAACTAGACATTGCATAATTTTCGTAGTGAATTTCCCCATCTCCTATCTTTATCCCTGTCCACTGCAGTGACACTTCGTAAAGACCCTCCCTCGATGCGCTGGGGAAACGCCTGACACAATAGACCCAGGGGGGCTTATATGTGTGCAGCATGCAGCTGTGTGGACAGTGTGTTTGCTGTATTTGATGAGAAAAGATAACTCCTAAAGTTCAGAACAGCTGTGTGTTTGGAGTGTGTGTGTGTGTGTGTTATTCCTCATCCTCTTCATGCTGCCATCGACCTCAGGTAAAGTCTCATTTAATTTGATTTTCTGACACATAGGTCGATATTGTCTGATGATGAATGGCAGACAGTGATTTATGTGACAAGCTATAGAAAGTGAATTTAAAGAAGCTACAATGCATTTATACCTGATGTGACAATTACATTTGTAATTTTGCATTTAATAACTTCCATATCATGCAAACTATGTAACCTTTTTGAGAACGAATTTAACCAGATTTCACATGGGAAATTTGATAACATATTTTATTGATGCTCAGTGTAAATCACGTGCATGTAGCTTAGCATTATCTTCACCACCATGTGTTTTTATCATGAACTTAAAATGTCCAAAAATAAATACGTTTGGCATGCAATTGGCCTCCCAAACTCCAACTGCCATCACCTTTCGGGTTTAACTCAGAGCCTAGTGTCACCCTGGATGGAACCAGTAACTTCGGCATTGTTCGCTTCGCAGAGGCATTACGTTTGTGGACTTAGTCAACTCTCTTCCAGTCTGGTGGCTTCTGATGTTTACTTTAACCTCCTCTGGGCTCTGAATGGGACTTTAGAGAGAGAGGGGCACATCTAAGAGCCCCGCAGCCTTGACAACGAGGCAAAGTCTGTGGTCTCCTATGGATAGCTCTCACAGCATACAGACGCACTGGGTTACTTTCAGGATTTTAAAAAGGATTTTCCACGTTTAAGTGCCTGCTTATAAACTGTCAGCATTCACTTTCTAAAATGGTTATGGTGTATTTTTCAATGTCATGTTAGGATAATCATGTGAATGCTAATTCGTTTCCACACATTGACTTCCCTTGAGCTCTCACACTAATTGTTGTTGCAGGGATGAGGGCCAGCCTACTACTATTTTGCTTGCTGGTGACAGCATTTTCTGTCTCTGTGAGTAAACACCATTTTAAAATCGAGTTAGTCCATAGGAAGATCAAAGTAACATGGCTTAAGACCTGACAAAAATTGATGAACTGATAAAGATCCCCCACCTTCAATATTTGATGATTCGATTATCACTGCATTTCCAAAGGTCAAAGGTAAACCTCGAGGGAAACACCATGCCCTTCCAAAGCCCTCACCCCCACCTAAGGAAAAGGTAAAGTGGAAGACTACAGAGCATACATTCACATTTACAAATCCATGGTTCGGTGATTTCCCAACTTCGTGCAGCGATGTCGGCAGACTTGACTGGTTCTCGTTTTAGGACGCGCTTGTCCCTGAGGAGCCCAACGAGGGACAGCTCCTCCCCACCTTGTTCCCAATGGAGGCCAGCAGTCAGGACCCGGAGGACGGGGAGACGAGCTCCGTGGACAACGCCGGCAGCGACCGGGAGCAGGAAGGGTTCGAGGCGAGCGAGCAGAGCGAGGGGAGCATCCCGGTCTTACTGAGCGAAGAGGAACTGGTGGACCTCCTTCAGGAGGAGTCCAAGGAAAAGGAGATGGAGGAGAGGGAGGAGGAGGAGGAGGAGGAGGCGGCGGCGGGAGAAATCAGGGAGAAGGAAGATGAGGAGACGGAGGAGGAGACGGAGGGGGACATCGTGGCAAGGGTTGTTCAGGGGATGAAAGAAGAAGAGGGTGGGAAAGAGGTAGCAGAGGAGGAGGTGGAGGAGATGGCGTCAGCCGTCGGGAAAGATAAGGAAGAAGAAGATTCCGCCAGAGCAGGTGGTGGAGGCGAGCAGGAAGCCGAGGAGTCCGACGGCAGCACAGAGTCAGAGATCCCCGTCAATCTGGACTTGGCGGGCGACAGTGACATGCTAAAGCCCCTCCAAACAGAGCTGGTGGACGGGAACCCGCCTAAAGTCGACTCCAAACTTCTCTCAAAGGAGGAATTGGAACTGGCTAAGATCAAAGAGGAGAAGACGCCGGTTAGCGGTGAGGAAATGCCCACCGTCACGGGTTACGTTGAATCGAAATTTGACATGCAAAACACTGAGGCGTTGGAGAGCGAGGAGGAGCCAGATCCAGACCAGCTCCCCGAAGGAGACCACAACAAAGGTTCCCAGGCCGAATCTCAAGAGAAGTTTCACCCTGAAAAAGACGCGGAAGCAGAAGCGACGCTCCAAGAGTCCGAAAACAGCTTGGAGCTTGGTCTGGCGCAACTGGACGGAGAGGGGGATGAAGAGGCCGAGGTGGAGAAGGCCGCTCGTGTCACCAAGGGCAAGAGCAAGAAGCAGAAGAAGAAGAAGAAGAAGCAGAGAGTGAGGAAGCACCCTCCACAGAGAGACGAAGCCCATCCACCAGAGGGCTACCGCGACCCTGAGGACGCTGAGCAGGAGACAGCACCAAGTATCCCTAACAATGCTGCCCTGAAGCCCAAGAGGAGGAGAGCTGGGAAATGGGTAATCTTTTCTGTAATCTAAATGGTGATTTCTAGTATGTTTTTGCTTTGTTTGTCCTGAGCTTTATGAGAGCCAAAGTTTTTGAATGTTGCAATAGTTTCCATTTAAAAAAAAGAAATGAACATGGATCTCCTGGGGGGTTTTGATTGGCTCTCCCTGCTGTGTTGTTACCAGGCCCCCTCTGTGGGTATGAACCCTGTGCAGATCAGAGCCACGGTGGAACTCTACCCCAGCTCCAGGCCCTTTCTGGGGGGAGGAATCGACCGTCCGGAATCCTCTGCTGGTGAGTAAGCTCCAGAATCAACACCCCACCCAACCCCACCCAACCCCACCCAACCTCACCCTACCCCAACCCCACCCAACCCCAGCCTACCCCAACCCACTCCTGTGGAATCTGCTGACCTGGCCCTTTGGCTAAAACTACCAGATGAACAACACCGTGCCGTTTCACGGTCACTACCACAACACAGCTCGGCCGGCTTAAGCGGTCAATGCCAAAGATCACGTTGAATTTAGGGACTGTGTAAACTCCGACAGCGACGGAATGCCAGGCCGGATGTGCTTTTAGGAGGTTTTGTGTGGAATTCCGCCAGGGTTTTTAATAGACTTGTTCATCTCCATTCAGACCTTATCGAGGTGTGATGAGCGTTTGCTGGGGCAAAACTGGTAGCGAGACCGAGTGTAAATGTCACGTCAGAGAGAGTGTGCTATTGCTGTGTGTTTTTATTCTCTCTTAGATCCGTGTGAGAACTTCCACTGCAAACGGGGGAGGACCTGCAAGCTGAATGAAGACAAAAAGCCATTCTGCGTGTGCCAAGAACCCCCCGAATGTCCACAAAGTGCCAATGTGTTTGACCACGTGAGTAAAGATGAGTTCAAAGACGTTTGCTGACTAAATGCGCTCATCCAAAAAGGCCCCGCAGTGTTCAATTGTTGCGGGATTCCAATGTCAACAGGTTTGTGGGACGGACAATATCACCTACGACACATCGTGTGAGCTCTTTGCTACCAAGTGCAATCTAGAGGGCACCAAGAGAGGTCACAAACTACAGCTGGACTACACTGGCCCCTGCAAATGTAAGACAAACCAACTCAATCTATTCCACCAGCTGCACCCTCCAGTTCCAACAACTATATAGGTTAGAATGTACAACGTCAACAATTCAACATATACCGAGCGCATAACCTTTATTTCTCTGTCCAACTCTCCCCGCTGTCTCTCCCCCTGTCTCTCTCCCCGCTGTCTCTCCCCCCCTGTCTCTCCCCCTGTCTCTCCCCCCTCGCTCTCCCCCTGTCTCTCCCCCTGTCTCTCCCCCCTCGCTCTCTGTCCCCACCGTCTCTCTCCCCCCGTCTCTCTCCCCCGTCTCTCTCCCCCGTCTCTCTCCCCCTGTCTCTCTCCCCCTGTCTCTCCCCCTGTCTCTCTCCCCCTGTCTCTCCCCACCGTCTCTCTCCCCCTGTCTCTCTCCCCCTGTCTCTCTCCCCCTGTCTCTCTCCCCCTGTCTCTCCCCCTGTCTCTCTCCCCCTGTCTCTCTCCCCCTGTCTCTCCCCCTGTCTCTCTCCCCCTGTCTCTCTCCCCCTGTCTCTCCCCACCGTCTCTCTCCCCCTGTCTCTCTCCCCCTGTCTCTCTCCCCCTGTCTCTCTCCCCCTGTCTCTCCCCACCGTCTCTCTCCCCCTGTCTCTCTCCCCCTGTCTCTCTCCCCCTGTCTCTCTCCCCCTGTCTCTCTCCCCCCTGTCTCTCTCCCCTGTCTCTCCCCACCGTCTCTCTCCCCCTGTCTCTCCCCCTGTCTCTCTCCCACCGTCTCTCTCCCCACCGTCTCTCTCCCCATCGCCCCCCCCCCCCCCCCCCCCCCCAACCCCATCTCTCTCTCCCCTGTCTCTCTCCCCCTGTCTCCCTGCCCCCTGTTACTCAGTCATTGCTCAATGCCTCAACACTGAGCTGGTGCAGTTCCCTCTGAGGATGAGGGACTGGCTAAAGAACGTGCTGCTGCAGCTCTATGAGCATGACTCCATGTCCCCCGGCTTCCTCACCCCCAAACAGCGCGTCAGAGTAAGACAATGCACTCCATTTTCAATAAATTACACCACAGTCATCTAGTAAACACTTCTATCCAGAGCAACTTACAGTGCTTACAAAATAGACGTCAGTTTATTTAATTTTTTTCGTCAAACAAATATAAACTAGATAATAGCACGGCCTTAAGCTGTATTTAGTTATTCTAATTGCTTTGCTGTCATATGTTTGGTGGTGCCGTGTAACCGTTAGGTGAGGAAGATCTTTGAGAGTGAAAGGCGTCTCCGGGCTGGGGACCACCCCATCGAGTTGCTGGTCCAGGACTTTGAGAAGAACTACAACATGTACATCTACCCTGTTCACTGGCAGTTTGCCCAGATGGACCAGCATCCTTCTGACAGGTAGAGCATTGGATTTGATTTATTTTTTAAATATGTCGGTTGGGGAACACATTCACCTACCCTTTGGCCTCATTTCACCTACCGTTTGTTGTTGTAAAATGTACATGCTGCTCTCTTGGCCAGGTCAAAAGGTACAAATCATGTTTTTGCATCAAGCATGCAGTAAACTCAACATTCTCATACGAAAAATGTGTGAATGAGTCAGATTCTTCTCTATCCGTGTCAACGCCACCTACAGTAGTGCAACACAAATCCCATCTCAGCGTTTGTTTCGCTGTTCGGCTGTCCAGGTTTCTGAGCCACTCAGAGCTGGCCCCTCTGCGGGTTCCCTTGGTGCCCATGGAGCACTGCACCTCCCGCTTCTTCCAGGAGTGTGACGCTGACAAGGACAAGCAGGTCTCCTTCAGGGAGTGGGCATTCTGCTTTGGCATCAAGGACGGTGAGAGTGAATAACAATAATAATAATAATAATTATACATTTCATTTTTAAAGCGCTTTACATTGTAAGTGCAATCTCAAGGCGCAAAAAAAAAAAAAGCTGTTTGAAGTGGTTGTTTGTGTGATTTGATTGTTTCTCCTCGGTGACTCCCCTGCGATTTGAAGCGAGAATGTTGCTCCCTCATTACTTCCTGTACTTACATTGACCTTGTTGTTGACTCCACAGAGGACATGGATGTGAACCTGCTGTTCTGAGTCTCACACAGTGACCCCAGTCAGCAGCCAGCCTGCTGAAACCTACTTTGACCAAGCACAGAACAAACCAGGATGAACCACCACCCTGAACCACATTCTGCAGAAGAGGCAGTGAAACTACTAAAGAATGATTTGCTGTTGAAGGAATAAATGCAAAAGCTTAAAATACCCTGGTATTTTTAGATAGACTGAAGAGGGTCACTGAAGAGGGTCAGTGCTGTGCTATTTTAAATGAAATAAATGTTAGAATGTATATATATACATACAGTATGTGGAGATACTATAATCCCTGTTTGTAACTCAGATTCTCAAACCATTGTTTTTAACATGAATAGTTGATCAGTGCTTGAACCCTTTGAATGGGCGGTGAGTTTAAATGCAGTATTTTTAGATCGCAGGAAACATTATTTCTGTTTGTATTGATGAGAATAAGCTGCTGGGAAGGCAGTGTGAAGGCCAGAGTCGTTCTAAAGACCTTCCTTCATCTTAAGATTATTTATCCATTAGAAACAGCCAGGACTGGCCAAAATGTCATGCGAATAAATGTCTTGGAAATATCTGTCAAGTCGAGCCACTGGCTGAGTGTGGAAAGCTGCAAACATTTGTCACATGCCATGTCAAATGCTTCAATAACAACCCTAATAAACGCCACATCATGAACATTTGGGCTTGAACGCTTCTCAATACATTTTTGATACGTATGCTTTGGACATGATGTATAATATTGTGACATATGAGTTCACAGCAACTAGCAAAGCGGCGGAGATGCGTAGTGGAACTGAGTAGTATCAGCGCTTAATCAGAGGTGACATCTTCAGCCAGCAAAGCCTGATAATGAGGATGTTAGATGGCTTCTTGAAACCTTGGTCTGGAACAGGCCATCTTGAACAAGGATTGCCCTGTATCTAACCCATAATTACAGAACTGGTCACTTGCTTGACGTGCCTTGGACAAACAACAGGTGTGAAGATCAACATCAACAGCTGCCCCGTGATTGGAGCACTGGGTGCTGAGGAAGAGGGGGCTCTCTATATAAGAAGTTAGAGGAGTCTCTCCATACAAGACGGTAGCAACCCTTCAGTCCTCCTTAGCCACATGCTATCAAGGAAACAACATGTTTTGCATTCTGTGGGTCATCTTCCAGATCATGGCTCTGCTGGTGGCTGCTGGTGGGTCTTCTGGTAGTGCTGAGGCTGCTGGCAATAGGGGAGGGAATGGGGGACTGGCGGGTAACAACCCAAACCCGGGTCGCCTTAACGGGGTGCCAGGGAACGGACAACCCTTCCTGGCACAGTTGGTGCCAGTGGGCGGAGGGTTTCTGATCCAGCAGCCGGGTGCTCTCGTAGGCCAGGTCCCCATGCCCCAGCTGGTCCCCTTCGGCTCCTTCCAGCCAGTCAGAGCGCTTCCTGTCGGCCAAGTGGGAGCAGCCAACGGGGGGATGCAGCCGCAAGGACAGCTGCCCCAGCTAGCCAACGGGGGGATGCAGCCGCAAGGACAGCTGCCCCAGCTAGCCAACGGGGCCATCCCACTGTTTGCCATCCTGTCGCAGGCGAATGCACTTGGAGGCCCGCCGAGTGCCATGCTGATCCCCGGGCAGCAAGTGCAGATAATCCCATTGAACGGAGGGAACATCCCGCAGCCGCCAGCGGTCGGTGGGAATGCGGCGGGCGGCAAGGTGCGAGTCAAGCACTCTGTGGCAGCCCATCCCAGGAGGCTGCAGGTCGTTGCCAGTGAAGTGGAGGAGTCCTCTGGCGTGGATACAGAGGAGGAGCTGACCAACTGACGCCTGGACAGTCCATTGTTTTAACTGTCATGTGTCGTAGCATGACTCATCATAAAACAACCTGTTACTATCAAATCATATCTTCACTGGTGGTGCGTGTGTGTTATGATCTCACGTTCAAATAAACTACAGTATGGCCGACAATTGTATTGCAGTTGAATGGTTATTTGAATAGGCCGTGTTAATTATTGAATAAGCACCTAATAAATATCTGTGCCCTGATACTTCCCTCTTCACTCTTCTGTGAGAATGTTGACACAGAGACCTATGAAAGCAGCCACATTTCAATGATAAACGGGTGTCAGCCAGCCCCAAGTGATCAAATAAATAAACAAGGAGGAAATAACGAAACAATTTTCCATGAAAAGCAAATATAGGGCATCAATCACAAAATTGTCTGGGTGGTCATGAGTTTGTTTCACAGATAATCTAAGAAACCTAGTTGCTTCTTTTTCAATCATGAATTAACATTTCAACATTTACCTGATTACATTATTGTGCTTATTTAGCTTCAGAGTATTTAAACAGGTAACATGAGGGGTCAATTCTGTATTTCCCCAAACCACATGACAGTCTATAATCAATGTAAAGCTCCAGGCTCACTCAGGAGGTGTTTACCTAGGCAAGGGGGTAGACAGCTCACCGCACACTCAGACAGGCTAATCAGCACATGGAACCATACTGTAAGCCACACCAATATGATGCCATGACTCCTAGCTACGTGCATTTAAGAAAGGGCCTTATTTTAGGGCTGTCTGGATGAAACATTTCAAAGTTGAAATTCTTCAGCTCAGTTAACTCACCGAATGTGATTCAATCTAATCAAATCAAATGTGATTCAATCTAATCAAATCAAATGTGATTCAATCTAATCAAATCAAATGCGATTCAATCTAATCAAATCAAATGTGTTTGGTTTTGCACATTTCACACACATGGGCAATTCAATGTGCTTTACACGAGGCAAGCAGACAAATACAAGGACGAAATAAAATGCCAAGAAATGAATAAAAAACCCTAAAGAAATTAAATTCGAGAAATAAAGACCTACTGATAGTTAAGGTAAGTGATACTATACAACACCCCATTGTAATCCGTGCAGTGAACAAACATAGACAAATGAAGGGCGCAAAGGCAAAACAATATTTCCAAAAAGGCCTTTCACATAAGTGATGTTTGTGTGCACTGCAGCAGCTTGTGCTATTTGGAGGTGTCATGCATCGATCCGTTTTGAAGGGGCACAGTTTAACAACTCCATTTACTCTATGCCGCTTTAGCGTTTAGATAATACTAGGGATTTGATTTCGAACCGTTGTCTCAAACAAGTGAGAGGGCACGTGCCCCCTTTGTGTGAATGGGTACGACCCTTCTGTTTGTCTTGTTCCACTACTCTTCCTTACAAACAGGAAAAAAGGGGGACGTAAATTTGCAATTGGGTTTTTAGTTTATTTTGGCTTTTTGTCTTTGTGGTGAGAAAATGTCCAGGGATAACACTTTGTCCGGAGCACCCACCTGTGCATCAGTCACCTGTATTTATCGACTGAATTTCTCTATGTGGACAAAGCTTCACATTCTTATCCATATGATAGTAAAAACATGTTTTGTTATTTTGGACACAAAAGGACGCTCTCCTTTGACCACATGCATTGCATGACACCGTTGTAGGTCTTTTGTTGATGTCCTTATGGGCAAACCATCCCATGTGTCTTAATCCATTTGTTATCATTAGTGGTCTCTCAACAATGTGGAGCCTACTGGCAGCTGTCATTCAAGGAAAATGGGAATAATACAACGCTTTTCACTATTCTTTTCACATGGTTATTGTGCAATCATGCACACAGGTGACCAATACAACCAGTGATTAGTTTTCTTTTTTGTAATTGGCTACTTCATAAGCTATACAACCAATATAAGGACAGGCTATAACATCGCAGGGGGTATGATCAAAGCAACTCGATTTCCTAAAGAAAGAACGCCAATACCATTACAAGGTACGTACATGTGAAGTGAAGGGTAAAGAATCATGGCACTTACAAATACAACAGAAGTTTTGTCGTTTTTTTTTAAGTACAATTCTAACTTGCAATCTTTTTTTTCAGATCACAAAATGAAGCTTCTTCTCCTTTCAGCTCTTGTAGCACTGGTCTGCAATGTAAGTTGTTGAATATCACTGAGCAGATGTTTAAGTATAACAACATCCTTTTATACCTCTTGTACACTTATAAATTATGAAAGTGCTGGAATTAACTGCTTTAAACCATCTCATCTCCATAGGTTGGTGAAGGAAAGGTAATATTTACCCTTTTAAAATGATTATTATTCAGTTTACAGCTACTGCAGATCACATCAAAGCTCATCACAAAGGCTCGAACCATCCATCATATGATTTTGACTTGATGTAATATTTTCTTCAGTCTCTGCAGAAATTGAGACTGCTTGCAGCTTTGAATGGAGGCCTGATGAACGGGGTGAATCCTGGGTTGATGGCTGGAGGCTTGAACCCTCTGAACCCTCTGAACCCTCTGAACCCAGCTCTATACCCCGGGGGCGGTCTGATTGGACAGCCCCAGCTGGGACAGGTGAGCGATACACTTTGGATGTCTCAGCGTACATTTAACCAATAGACAAATAAGCGAAACCTCAACAACAACATTTCAAATGATCTCAGTATGCCGGATGTTTTAGAGCGGGATACGTTGGTACATTTTTTTGTTCATCTTTGTGCTGCTCAGATGGTTCCTAGCTTCCCTGCCTATGCCATGCAGCCTCAAATCCTCCCTGTTTTCCCCTATGGAGGTCCTTATGCCGGGCCACAACAACCATTCCCAGGGCAGTACCAGTATCCGGTTAACTCAGTAAATGGGGTATGAATTTAAAATAAGAAAAACATTTAAACAACACAGATGAAATAGATGTATATTGGTGTTTTAAGCCTTATGCAATTAGGAATGGAAGATTCAAATGTTTTTGTGTTTTGTTTTTTTCTGGACGGACAGCTGCCCTATGGACAGTTTCCTCAAATGGCTGGTGCCTTCCCCCCCCAACAGCAGGTCACGGTATAGTCAACTCAAAGCATTTTATAAGCATATGATATCCAACAACAGGCACCATTTACCATGTTGATAGTCTGTACATCCATCAAGAAAAATGAATACATGTGTGATACAAGTTAAAGACTGTTTCTTTCATGGCTCAGGGAACTGCTGGTGGTGCTGGTGTTGCTGGTGTTGCTGGTGGTGCTGGTGGTGCTGGTGTTGGCATGCAGCAACAAGGTCCTCCTCAGTCGGAACCTGTGAGAAGATTCAAGGTGCCACATTGCAACATTTAGCTTGTGTAGTATAATTTGCTTGCACGTGTCACAAGTTCGCTGGCTTATCATCAATTTTCTCATCTCTTCTCCAGCGTTTCCTCATGAAAAAGGCAAGCACTGTGAACACCAATCTGGACACTCAGGTAACCTGAGATATAACAAAATTAACTGATAAGGGAATTGGTAATCAGACAAAATACTAATAAAATATTCTTTCTTATCCCAGATTCAACCTCCAACAGGGACACCAACTACAACTTCAGCTCCCTGTAAAAACCACGAGATGGCCACCACTAAAGCTTGAAAGTCACACATTGTGGGATCTTTACTGACAAAAAATGCTTGTCTTTTTTTCTTGATATTTCAATAAACTTTTGCTTTTACAGTGAATAAAGCTGTTGAGTTTTCATGTTGGCAAACCGGCGTCATGCTCTGATGATTCCAGAAATGTGTGACGTTCTAATAACACGGATCTACTCCCCTCTAGTGGATTACGATGTGTGTTTGAACGGTGTAGAAAAGTTGAACAAACAATTCAAATGCTCCAAACATGTGCGTGATACATTTCTCTTGGAAGAGTAGCTCAATTTTGACAGAATTCTTGGACTTTTGAATGGATTTCTCTCTGGTTATGAGGGATGATAACCATCCAGCTGTCTCTCATGCTCATGGCCTGAGGTTGTGTTAAGCCATAAAACGCATCAATCCAAAATGTACATGTCTGTTTGCTGATCCAGGAGATCTGCATGTCTGCATTCATAGTTTGCAGACTCACACCTGGTCCATTAGTCTTTTTGGACGAGATAAGTCTGTGAAGAATATCTATCAAACTATCAATGTCAACTGAACATTTAATCCATGACGTCGCATAATTTGTTGAACCAAAATAAAAATCATATTTTTAACAGAATTGCGTTGAACGTGTTCAAGCACAAAAGCTGTTCTGCAAGCATGACACTATGTAATTCTTGATCCTTTTTCATGACAACACTGACCGAGTCCAATCATAGAGTTGAGAGTGTGCAATGGCTTGTCCATAATGACCCAGTAATTTGTTTCTGCTTAGTAACTGTCTGAGCCCGCTCCCATCTGTAGTCCTGTGTGTCACACTTACCTCATGATGCGTCTGGCTGGTCAATGGCAGCTCAAATGAAGGCAGGACTTAAAAGACAGGAGGTCCCAGTGGAGATGGAGAGACACTGGGATTGACAAGGGAAAAAGGATTGGTGGACGCATAGAAACGGTTATCCAAAGGTACGGAGTTGAACTCCTTTTGACAAAATCTGAGATTCTTTCTGTAAAGGCATTTCGTAGAGGTTCAAAGTGTGACCATTATCTTTTAGATCAAAGGTTTTGAAAAGCTTTTTCTGTGCACCCTGGGACATTATGAAGCTACAAACTGCCTTTGTGTTGACCTGTATTTTTGGTTCTTCCATTTCCGTTCCAGTAAGTAAACCATGCATTCCATTGTATAATTTGTCATAATATCATTCATAGTATTTTTTTTCCAACACCGACAGTATATTAACTTGTTTTTCTTACACCTTTCAGTTGCAAATTGGAATTCTGGCAAGTAACAGCAATGAGGTAAGTAAATGTCCCTATACATTCTATGCAATTTAGCATTGTAGTTTACATATTTATTATTTTTTAACCTTTATTTAACCAGGTAATTACCATTGAGATTGAAACTTTTTTGGCGAGACAGACCTGGCAAAAAGGGCAGCAAAACATAGAATTGCATAGAAACAATATTAAAAACAGGATCAAATTTATTGGATTCTACAATTCCATAAAAAATTATTAGTAAGGACAACTATTAAAACACTCAATTTCAAAACCCTCTCTTGATAGTTTTGAAACTCCCGAAAGAAACCATCTGTGAAAGTTTTCAGGAATTCTGGAGAATTCCAAGTACACAGGGTTGAATACATTAAGGACATTTCACCCATAACCTATATCTATCACGACACTGATTTCATTTATACTCTGATGAAGGCCGACTAGGCCGAAACATTCGTATTTTTGATGGCCAAAGAAAATTGGTGAAATTGAGGCATTGTCCCTGTGCTACCTTGCATTTGTGCCATATATATATTTGGTTTTAAGTACCACAAAAATAAATAGATGGTCCGGGCCCTACAGGGCCTGATAATAAACACTTTTCCTGTGAACTATATTGCCATACGATATATGATAACAATTATTCCTCATGTTTTGTGATGACATTACCTCTGATGTTTTCGTCTCAGCAGCTTCTGCGTCTGAACGGACTGACTCTAACAGGTCTAGGGTTTGGTCAAGCACAAGTGCAGGTACTTCCCAGCACCTGACTCAGTTTAACATCTAATAACCACATCCTTGCTCTGACTGTCTCTGGATCTCAGCTGAACCACCTATTGCGTCCTCAGGGTTCCCCGTTCCAGACCCAGTACGTGCTGCAGCAGCCATCACTAGGATTCCCTCCTCAGATGGTGAACTTTAACCCCCAGGCAGCCGGGCCCTTTGGCCCACAGGGGCCCCAGCTGCTGATCCCAGCTCAGGGTAATCAACTGACCCCCATGTTGTTCCCTAACGCCCAGCAAGAGCAGCCTGGGGCCCCTCAGGACCCCAACAACCACAGGGTCCCCCAGCAGCCCCAGAACACTCCACAGGTACTGGCCACATTTTGGACCATTGAGTTTTTCGGTCTTGTCGATATTTCAGCTGACGTTCACATCCAAAGTGTGTGTTTAGTCATTGTGCCTGTGCCATGGGTGTCTGAAAAGCGCTATATAAATTAAATGTATTTTTATTATTATAACCTGCATACCAACATATTTTCTTTCTCCTCTTAAGATGGTTCCCCAGTTCTACTACCCCTACACATTTCCTCAGCAGCCCAGACTTCAGGTACAGTTGTCCTATTAATAGGCTATTCAGGAGTGACCTACTGGCTGTGTGCCGTCATTTAAGGTGAACTCTGTTCAACAGGGTGTTCCCCAGGGCTACCCCTACTACCTGCCCCCCTTTGCCAACCCCCAGCAGACGAATCCTACAATGGTCGTTCAGCCCAACAACTGGCAACCAGGGCAGCCTCAGCAGAACTTAGAGAAACCCACACCAAAGCCACTGCTGCCTCTACAGGTAAGATAGGGTAGTCAACACAACACAGGATCATTTTCAAGATGGTCGTTTCAACAAACAGGAATCAAGACAGTTGCAGCACCATTTGCATAGTGTCATAGTTCATTTGAGAGTGGGGGGTCGGGGGGGGGGGTCCTACGTTGAGGAACGTTTGAGGATTTTATTTGATCTATTTTAGCAGGTTGTACAACCGCGAGGACAAGGAGACAAAGTAGGTTCACATGTAAAAAATAACCTCCAATAAGCTATAGGAAGAGGATCAGTGTTCAGTGATTGTGTTCAGATAGCACAGTAAGTATTTGTGCATTCGTGACAGACGTGGCCTCTGGGTGTGCAGACAGACTCTTCCATCCCTCCTCCTGATCACCGTGGTGACACAGCTGGCCCTGTCTTAGATGAGGTACTGTACTACCTGTTAGTAATTGTTTTCCAAACACACCTAAGGCAGTTACTAAACTCATGCAATTAATCTACTCACCAAACAGCACTAATTTAACTCCATCATGGAAGCTCACATAGAAGTAAACTGCATTTCATATATTATATATATCTCCTGCACATGACTGTTGTCATGTTGTTTCTTATTGTAATAATGTGTCTTTGTGATGCCTGTTTTGAATGTACATACATTTATGTGATTGATGTTTATACTGTTAAAAACAAAGACAATTTTCCGTCCTTGGTAGGACAATAAAGTTGCATTATATTCTACTCTATTCTATTCCATAGTTGCTGTTTTGGATCTTGATGATAGAATATGCTGATATGTTGTTTCAAATCTTCCTTCAGGGCATCTCCAACTTCCCATTCCTGTTTGAGCCATAGATTTTGCTTGGGAAAAGGACAGAATAAGGCCATCTAATATTAGGCAAATTTCGCACTTATATGGCAATCTTCAATGACATCTCTGCTGCCTTTTGAGTTTGTCTCAGTCAGTCTAAAGTTTTTGTATTGCTTTTTACCAGGAGTCAGTTCATATACAAATGCTGAATTCTACTCAATAAATTCATCTTTAAATGTAAAAAAATGTTTTACTTTTCTTGTTGCATGTCAAAAGTTTTATTGAAAGAGAAAGTAATTTTATAGACACTAAAGCCAATAATTGTAATAGACATTTCAAGTATAATTTGATTATTTGTTTGAATATGTTCCTAAATAATATACTCTAGAAAAAGAAAGATGTAGAAATAGAACATTTATGTAAGGTCCAACTTCGTCCGTCTGAAAATAGCAAAACAGAAGAGCATGAACATAATTTAAATAGCCTGGAAACGAATGGATAAATGGCTACTGTTATTTCTAAATTACATTTTCAAATATCGCAATTTTTTTCAATCTTAAAATTCTCACCCATGTGAGCAGTTTCATTTCCTTTTCCTGTCTTCAATTTTGGCTCAGCCTGAAGATTAAACAGCCCTATGTTAGAATATATTTCATACAATCTCATTCTGATCATGCCACATTGTTGTGGTTCACTTTTGTTATTCAAATAGAACTGAACTTACCAACTGGCAGCTTTGCAGAAATATGTAAAGGAAGACAGTGGTTAGTTATATTTAACCAGCACAATTCAATAAAAAATATATAATTTTATTGCACTTTACCCCAAACAAACCTTCATACTTATTAAGTACTTATTCAGTTACTTACAAATTGTGTAATCCCATATTCAAAGGAAATTCTTTGCTGGAATGATAAACAGAAACATATCTTATTTGTGAAGTGAAATGTTTTTTGAGAGAAATAAAAAAAACGATTGCATTGTGGATTGTAAGGTAGATCATTACCGTGGCTGAAGGATTGTAGATCAATTTAATATAAGGCTGCAATAAAAAAGAAAGCCACTTTTTTTCAACCCCGCAATTCTGCAGGGTGAGTGCAGTTCTAAGACAAAACATGAGACTTAAAAAGCAAATGAAATAACCTTTACCTGAAGACCAGAATATCCGCCGTATCCATACTGTCAAAACAGACAAACAAACAACAACAGACAAAACAGACAAACAAAGTACAATTACTTAATAAAATATGTTAATTGCTTGTTTATTTATTTTACTGTAGAAAATGGTCGCTTCATACCCCTAATCTCTGCGGGCCATCATTGCCCCCCTGTAAAACAAAAAAGAGAAAGGCTGTAAATTAGCGGCAATTTGTTCTATTGGACCATAGAGGTTTTGTAGGTATGAAAATGCATTTTAAAATATTGACAAAAAGTTGTGGACCAGTCTGGTTTTGCAGTACCTTTGGAGGTGGAGGTCCACTTCCAACCTGATTACGTAAAATGTTGACACCCAATTACAATACAGTCTGAGACCAAGGGTACGAAAGGCATGAAGGTCAACCATATAACGCATTTTAAATTGATATAGATTGGAAATGTGAACAGTTTGTGAATGCTTATGGCTTGTAAATGTAAAAAGAATGTAAATGCTTATAAATGGCCTACCTGTGGCAGCAGAAATATGTTCTCACCCTATTAATAGAAATAATCTTTAAATGAATGTAGTTACATTGAAGCCTTTTAGATTTGCTATATATTTTGTTCCTGCATTAGGGTTCAAAAAAGATTTTGATGGAGATTTCAAAGCATTTTTATCATACTTATGCATTTACAGTTAAGACCCATTACCTCTTTCAGATGCAGATCAGTAGTATTCTAAAAGACAATTTTTAAATGGATTTTAGTTACAAAACTAGTTAACATGTTGTATGCCTTTAGCGTGCTGTAGCGTTATCAGACTACTTTAATTCTTTCTTACGTGGAATGTCACATTGTCAGCCTACAAAGAAGACAAAAGATTTCCATTATTATTGGTCACATGTCGGATTCACAGTTGAGTCTTCATAGTAGCCATGGTAAGTGTAATGTTGTACCTTGAATAAGGTGATAAACTCTCTATTAGCCTGATGAAGAACATTGAGAGGTTAAATAACATTAACATATCCTGCACATGTAATTATCAAATCATTATTAATATAAAAAGTTACTTCTCTTTAATAATTAATTATATTTATATATTTCTAAATCGTTATTAAAACAATTCGTTTTTTCTTGGAACAATATAGTTGCTGAAGCCCCCTACCTCCATCCCTGGAAGTGGTATCCCCCCAATGAGGATTCCATCAAATCCATGCCCCGGTCCAGGTGGTGGGGGAGGCTGGATAGATACAACCCATAGTTTACATTCATTTTATTTCTAACAGCTGAACAAGATGTTGGTGACACTTGGCTCACTGTTTCCATGGCCATTAACTCACCCTCCCACCTGGCCTCCCGTTCGGCCCCCCAGGGCCAGGGGACCCTCTGGGGCCCCCTCTACGGCCACCAAAGTCCAGTGGCATCTGGCCAAGCAAGGCTCCGGGCAGCGGGATGTTACCAAAGTCAAGACCCTGCAGAGGAGAAGGGACAGTCAGCTTTCTCCAAGCGGGATGAAAGGAAATAGCAGTGTAGGCGTGATAGAACCCCTGAATCACACACAGAGGATAAGGGACAGTCAGTTTATATAATAGCACTGTAGGCGTGGTAGAACCCTGAATCACAAACAGAGGATAAGGGACTGTCAGTTTATATAATAGCACTGTAGGCGTGATAGAACCCCTGAATCACACACAGAGGATAAGGGACAGTCAGTTTATATAATAGCACTGTAGGCGAGGTAGAACCCTGAATCACAAACAGGGTCAGGAGGGGTCTAGGTGATGCTGGATTTTCCCAGGTTGTCTGCACACTATCTAACGCTTGTAGAAAAGCTTGGACAGCATGATTGGGTCAACCACCCCAATGGTCACGTACGCTTTGGCCTCCCAGGCCGGGGCTTGGTGGACTTCCCCCTGGAGGGCTGGGCCCGGTGGGCTGCTGGCGACCTCCATTTCCTGGGCCACCCGTGCGCGGGTTAGGCATCCAAGGTGGCCTCTCACCTGGCTACATAGAACTGATTGTGAGGACTTATTACTTTAAAAACAATAAATGTGTTATAATAACCATAAAACAGCAATACTTATTACTTTAAAAACAATAAATGTGTTATAATAAAACAGCAATACTTCGTACCCATCTGGGGGGATCAGGACGGCCTCCATTGGAGCCGGCCCCCCTGCCCCCCGGCCCCCCACCCCCTCCACCCATGGGGTTCCGTCCCTTTTGAGGAGGGCCTGCACCTCCATCAGTAGGCTTGACAAAACAGTTAACACAAGTTTGTTTTTGTTGGTACTATTACATAATTACCAAGAAACAAGTGAAACTTGTACTGGGTCAAAACATTTAATAGCAGTTTTCTTCTTACCCCAAGGCCACCGTTGCCCTGGGCTTCAGGGACGGCAGGGAACTGAAGTCTTCCCTGGAGCCACTGTGACCATGGATCCGGCTGGCAAGACAGGATCACCACAGCATCAATGACAAAGGTCCAACATTATATTGAATGATTATTATAATCCATATATAATGTAAATATAATAATATAATATAATAATCAATAATAATACTAGTTTATTGAATTATTATTCTAATTATTAATAATAATATATTTTTTATATTGTTTACTATGATTGTAAATATTACAGAGAGATCAGCATGTTTGACATCCAACACAAGTTATTGCTTAACAATTGATTGTCTTGCTACGAATTCCTATCCTGCTACACAACATTTTGGAGTTGTTCTTGTTTTTGGATATCAGATAGTTCTTGTTCTTGTTTTTGGATATCAGATAAAAAATGATTGTCCAGTGTTGATGTCACTAGCAATAGCTCTTGACTAAGATATCCTGTAACTTTTTCTGAACTATTTTTAGATAACTAAACATATATTTGACAATATAGCTTTTGGTTTAATTTGTGATTGATTACATGATTTTAGCAAGACATCGATTGTCCCCTGTTTGTATTATGGAAAGTACTGTGTAACATGTTATGGACAGATGGGCAGCCTTTGTTCTGCTGACAAAGACCTGCTTAATGTCCCAGGGGTCTGAGGGCTATACACCCACCTTCTGGAAAAGTTTACCAGTAACCAAGACTGGTGTACTCCTAACCATCTGTTAAATCTCTCTGCATTGTTTTATGTTTGAAAATGTCTATACAGGTTAAAATATTATTGTTTGTTGTTATACTTTTTATTATTCTTCAACAGTGTGATAAAATGGAATACTTACATATGCTGCCACTGATGACAAAAATAAGACTACAACACAAAAGAACTCCATGCCTCCCCAAATGCCTGCAAGAAAAAAAAATACGGTATAATAAAAGCAAACTCTGGTTTATCACTTAATCTTTTTATTAAACAAAGATGTTTGCCCAACACTTACTTGAACCTTCACAACTATGTAGGCCTGCTATATATTTGCTTTGTAACCGACTGTGCATTCCTGCTTTTATGCACTACTGAAATGTATTGTGTAACCAAAGGTACCCTGTCTGTGAGTCATGCTTTGTTGTAGGCGTAATACAGTGATTTTCCAAAGTCGTTGCTAATTAACTTTCAGCCGGAATCCCACAATATAAATGTACCAATTACAAGATCCACTCGTATTCAAAGTGATGCTCACTCAGTTTGAGGCTTTAGATTTAAACTTTGATCAACAAAGGGATTTAAATCTGTGACTTTAATTTATAGGTTTGTATTGTATTAACAGTGAACATGTTAAATGAAAGGCTAATGTTTGGAGAGTTAGAATGAAGGAAAAAATAAGTGGAAACTTAAATATTTCTTGTGGTAAGGCGGGGCTTGTTTTCGAGTGTTGCATGTAATTCTGTTTCAGCCAATAATCCAGTTTCATTTAGTAACCATAGCGCCACTTAGTTCCATGGTTACGCTAAGCTATCTTTAATTTAGCAACAGGGGCTCGGTTGCAAGATTCAACACGGTTAGTGTGATGCAAATGTGTAACCTATATCTATTGGTTGGAGAAATTAATTCAACAGAAAAAAAAATGAACAATAAAAAAAAAAAGTTCCTGTCGTCATTGTAACCAATCTAGATAATCGTGTTATCCAAATGTAATGCCATCAGCCCCTCCTACATTTTAGCAAATCAAATTTCATAACATTAAGTCTAAATATTTCTTCACATGGTTGAATGACATCCGTTCCTTTAAGTCTATTTAAGAAGAACCTAAGAACTTAGCCTCCTCACTTTATCTCTAACTTACCTACCTGCTGGACTTTGTTGAGCCTTGAAAGGTAATGAAATCGCACGTTATCAGGAATTTTATTTTTCTTTGTTTTGTGTATGATTCATGTTTCTTGTGTGAAATGTTCAAAAAATAAATCTCAGTTCAATGTTCCACAGTAGTGAGCACAGAAACCATGATAAAAACATCAATCTTCCTGGGATGCCTTCTCGGCTTGACATTGGCTCTCCCTGTGAGTATGAATGTTTTTAGAAATTGTTATCTTGCAAAGATTACAAACTAACAAACTAAATTTGTTTTGACATAATTTTTACAGACGGTGATGGAAAATAAGCGAAGTGCGCGATCAAAATCTTTCTCAAATTCTGACTCCAATTCTGACTCCAATGAGGTATAAGTTCGGCTTGAAATATACACAGATAGTGCTTGAATGAGTGTGCTCTGAAGGATTAACAATATTTGTGTTCTATATTTTGTAGATTGGAACCTCTGTCCCATTTCCGAATCAATTGACACCCGAACAGTTCCTCCAACTCCTTCTCAACATATTTACTGTCCCAGCTCCTGCTCCAGCCCCAACTCCAACCCAAACACCTACGACAGCCACAGCTTCAACACTAACTGCAGCAAAGACTGCATCTCCAACCCAAGCACCTACGACAGCCACAGCTTCAACACTAACTGCAGCAAAGACTGCATCTCCAGCCCAAACACCTGCGGCAGCCACCTCTTCAACACTAACTACAACATAGACCGCAACTCCTACTGGAGTCTGATGCATTTCCTAATTCACTTATTTCTTATTGGTTTTTATAGTTCGCCTCTTGTACATCGTAGATTATTTGAAAATGTCTAAAATCCTTTTGTACTTTTTGGATCAAACAAATTGTATGCAATGTGACATCTCAAATCGTTTTCATGTCTATAGCTTGAACTAAGTGGGAATATGCTTGACTATTTCGATGGAAAAATAAACTTTTATTATGACAAATGTGTCTCATGAATACTGAATACTTGCATAGGATTAAAAATCATAATACATAATACCCCCCCGCCCACACACACACACACACACACATATATATACACCGTATATATGGATAATTTCATCATGTTTAATTGGGTAAACAAGATATGACCATAAAATCATTCAAACCTCATTGCTTAACCGGTTCATTGAAGGTTGAAATCTTCTTTAAAAGCATGAGCATGTCTCTGAAGCATACAGAACATGTTTGTCCAGAACACTTCAACTCAAACTAATCATAAGAATAACTAACAATATAAAAAAATCGCCGAAAGGTAAAACTTTGAAATAGACATTTCAAATTTTATGAAATTGTTATTTAAATGCTAAGCGTGAAGTCAATTGAAATACTCTATTTAAACCTTTTGTTTAACCTCTCCAAAAAGATGTCAAAACTGCTGGTCCTGGTAATATGCCTCTTGACACTGTGCTCCTCTCTCCCTGTAAGTGTCAAAGTACTTTATGTTTATTTTTGGCATGATGTATTTATCTTAAATTATTTTTGGTAAGCAGTAGCTCAGTAGTTTTTATTGTGTTTAAGGTTGCTGACCGTGTGAAACGTGCTGACTCATATGAGGTCAGTAGGAACCATTACACTTATCATCGCCGAAGGTAAAACGACCACCCCTTCATGTGCAAATTAAAAAAAGAAACATATACAATGCTTTCTGTCTTTGTTGCAGGGATACCAAAGCTATAGACGCTACGTACCCTATCCTCACCAACCTCACTACCCCTCCTTCCTACCCTTCTATCGGCCAAACCAGAGCAACCAACTCCTGGCTGCTGCCTTTCTTCCTATTGGCTCGTCAGACCAACTCTCCTGCACCCGCTCCTGCACCAGCTCCAGCTCTCACTCCACCTCCTGGTCAAGGCTGAAGCCCCTGCACCAGCTCCAGCTTCAGCCCCTGCACCAGCTCCAGCTCTCACTCCACCTCCTGGTCAAGGCTGAAGCCTTGCTCATTTATTTTCTATTCTGTTCACTTCATTTTCTAGTTTATAGCCTTCATTATCTGTCAAATTATTATCTGTGCAATTTGGATCAATCATATCGTTCTTTATAACTGGGAATACGCTTGTGTTATATGAAACTGATAACTGTTCTAGCAAAAGTTTACCTCTTGTACCATGTGGCCTGCTATTGAACAGACAACTATAATTGAACAATAAAAAAATGAAATGGGAAAGATGTTTCTCTTTTCACTTACAGCATTACACTGTACATGAATTGATACAGTGGATACACCCACATATATGTATACATACTGTATGTATGTATGTATGCATGTGTGTGTGTGTGTGTGTGTGTGTGTGTTTGTATGGAAACCTAACAAAGTATTATTTAAAATAAATAACGAAGGCAATGAATTATCACACTAACTCCTGTCACCCGTTGTGTATCACTTGAGTTGGGCAGACCTTCCATGCTGCAGACAGCGGGCGGACAGTGTGAATCATGGCTTGTTTCCAAACATACTCCTTTCCCAACACGGATTAGACATCAGGGATTGGTGACATGTTAACTGTACTCATGGAGATTTAAGCTGATTGCCCATATACAACATGTCATCACTTTTCATATTTTCAGGGAAAACACGAGACCGTAACATTGTTGAAGAAACCTGATTGGTTTGTCGAAGGTTGACATTTTCTTTAAAAAGCAGGTCTCTAAAGCAACCAGCAAAGCATCAATCTCAACTCAGAGTGACGACTGGAGTGATCAACATTTCCATATTCCTATTCATCTCAAGGTAACACCTTCTAACTGAAGGTTTGTAATAATATAATGAATTATTATTACAATGATTGTATATTTTACTTCAATTCTCAATTTAATCCATTTGTTTATTGTCTTTTGAAAGATGTCAGCCATAAAACTACTGGTTCTGGTAATGTGCTTCGTGGCATTGTGTTCCTCCTTCCCTGTAAGTATCTAAGTTCCTTGCAGGTCTTGTCTGAAATATACTCATTATTTAAAGAGTTTAGAAGTAACCACTAACCAACTCGATCTAAATAAATGTTTTTCAGGTGTCTGAGGAGAACGACCGCGTCAAACGCTCAGACAGTGATGAGGTTAGTATCTCCTCTGTTATACAGAACCAATAACCAGTAAAAGGACTATACCTACATCCGGTATTACTAAGAAATATAATATATGGTCTGCTTTCTGTCTGTGTTGCAGGGATATCGAAACTATGGACCCAGCTTTCCCTATCCACCTTATCAACAGCCTCAGTTCCCCCAATTCTTTCCTAATCAGCCAAACCAGAATAACCAGCTTCTGGCCCTGCTGCCCTTCCTCCTGGCCAGTCTGATCCCCGCCCCTGCTCCCGCCCCTACTCCCGCCCCTGCTCCCGCTCCTGGGAAATGAGATGCTCACACCTCAGAGGAGAAGACCTGGCCATATAATTATTTTTTTGCCAGCCATTAGACGTCAATCAGCAATCGTTTCTGATTAAGTATTTGGTCTTTTAACATGCACGCTTGATTGAATATATATATATATATCATTTTAATCTGATGAAATGTAGAAGTGACAAAATAAACATTTTGAATCAATCTATACAATAATTGTGTCTTGGTATTTTAAGTGCCACTGGTATTAAACTTCTTTCTCTCTTTCTTTGTGTGTGCATATACTAAGCAGTGACCCTCATAAATATTGGTAGAAATATTGAAACCAATGGTAAAGGGTATGGTAATGGTGATGGTGGTAGACTGGACCCAGGGGCAGAGACAAAGAACAGATCAACTTGGCTGGTTGAAGATTAAGCCAAGGATGCTGGTACAGTTTATTTGGTCCAACACAGGAGACAAAAAACTATAAAAAAAAAAAAAGTCCTCAGTTATGAAAAAAAAAGTCCTCAGTTATAAAGAAAAAACAGGCGATAAATCAAACAAGATATCAAAAGTTGGGGATACAACAAGTCCCACCACATCCTTCATGTAACACAGACCTGGTAACAGTGAGAACTACCACAGGGCCTTAAATACTAGTGAACCCAATTGTTCCCAATAACCAATTACAACTCCTCTAACACACACTCCTTACAGTAAAGGTGTGTGAAGCAACGGCTTTGCTGTTCACCAGCTTTATCTCACAATCAAATATGTAAAACATTTCACTAGAGTAAGGAGGATTCACAGAGCAAATAACACAATATTATTTTTCTGACATTAGAAGAGAGGATCCAACTCTTCCTCGGCGTATGTACTGTCCATAGTCCAGACCCGACTTCAGACCCAAATCCAGACCCGACTCCAGACCCAACTCCAGACTCAAATCCAGACCCAAATCCAGACCCAAATCCAGACCCAAATCCAGACCCAACTTCAGACCCAAATCCAGACCCAACTCCAGACCCCACTCCAGACCCAAATCCAGACCCAAATCCAGACCCAACTCCAGACCCCACTCCAGACCCAAATCCAGACCCCACTCCAGACCCAAATCCAGACCCCACTCCAGACCCAAATCCAGACCCGACTCCAGACCCAAATCCAGACCCAACTCCAGACCCCACTCCAGACCCCACTCCAGACCCCACTCCAGACCCAACTCCAGACCCCACTCCAGACCCCACTCCAGACCCAAATCCAGACCCCACTCCAGATCCAACTCCAGATCCAAATCTTGTACAGTCCGTAGCTTTTTCATGGCTGATGTATTTCCTAATTCATTTATTTTGTTCTAGTTTATCTAGTTCCACTGATGCATATTCCACATTATGAGAAAAAGGCTGATTGATCATGATCACATACTGTGGGATATTGAGGTCTTAATAAACAACTAAGTTGTCGGCCCTCACAAATAGGTATTTAATACTTTCATTGCATGTGCAGCAGCACAAAACAGATGTGTTTCAGCTCTCGGCTTTTGTCAGCTTCATCACATCTGTGTTTCCTGCTGCTGCACATGCAATAAAAGTTTTACATAATTATTTGTTAGTGTCGACGACTTAGTTGTGTATTACGTGATTTCGGTGCGGCACCCATTATACATTATAGATATTTAAGGTGGCCAGGGCAGTTCTTTCATTTCTGATGTTAGAAAATATCCTGCTCCACTGTCCAGTAGAAATCTATAGCCTGGTCCAAGTGGAAATCACTTAGACTATTAAAGTAGGAAAGTACAATTTTAAAATGGGAAAGATGTGACTTTGGTTTTACTACATGATGGCAAAAATAAAAGAAAACACAAACACAACCACATACACAGCCACAAACACACACAGACACACACAGACACACACAATCACCCACGAACACACACAGACACACACAGACACACACAAACACCCACGAACACACACAGACACACACAGTCACACACAGATAAAAACACATATGGATAATGTATATGCACAGATATTTTTTGAACATCCTACGTGTTATCATCCTTATGTTAAGTACAGCACTTCTTATTGTCTCATATTACTAAGAAAAAAACACATAAGTCAATGCCATCATTGTAACTTCATTGGACTATTGATTTAGGGTTAGGGTTAGGGTTATTCTTCAAAAGAGTGTATATTATATATACGAGATATATATTATATATACGTGTGTATTATATATAAGAGTGTGTATTTTTATATTCCTATTTGGTCAGATGTAAGACTTTTAAACTGTTGGTTTATTCTCTTTAGCAAGTTTTTTTAAACTGCTGGTTCTGTGAATGTATTTCATGAAACAATGTTTTTTTAAACTGCTGGTTCTGTGAATGTATTTTATGAAACAATGTTTTTTTAAACTGCTGGTTCTGTGAATGTATTTCATGAAACAATGTTTTTTTGTTAAATTATCTTTGGTAACGCTATTCTCCTCCCTACCTGTGCTTTGTGGTTCTTTTTGGAAATGTGTTTTTACGTAAAATTATCTTTGGTAACAATGGCTCACAGTCAATCAAAATAAATGTGTTTAGGGACAATGATCTTGTGAAATGCTAAGACTCTATTTAAGGTGTAACCTATTACTAACACTTCATGTATCAATACAAAATGAGACACACGATCTGTTTTACGTCGGTGTTGCAAGGATACTAAATCTATGAACGCAACATACCTTATCCATATTAACCTCAGATCCCCTCCTTCTAACCCTACAGACAAGCTACATATTGTAAATAGTGTGAATCATGCTTTGTTTCCAAATATACTCCTTTCTTAATATGGATGAGCCATTGGTGCTTGGTGACTTTTGTGGACTGTAAACCGGGATTTTTAGACTAATCCCCCCCAAAAACAAAGATTTCAGTACATTTCAAATTTTGGGGAAAAACACAAGATCATAACTTCATTTAAACCTGATTGGTTGATACTTTCTTTAAAAAGCATGTACTGTACAGCACACCACCAAATTCTACATCAATCTCAACCTAGCCTAACTACTGGAATATTTAAAGTTTTTATATTCCTATTTACCTCAAGGTAAGATTTTTTAACTGAAGTTGTGTAAGGAAGTTGTTAATTTTCTGAGCAGTGTGTACAGGGCCGTTTCTAGTTTTGGGGGGGCCCTATGCAAAATGTTGTTTGGGGGGCCCCTATTTTGTGAAACTATTGTAGGGGAATTCCAAACCCTCTAAGGTAGTCCAAGGGCATGTATTTAACATTGAAATGCATCAATCTGGTGCACTTTAAGAGATCCGTGGAAAATATATGCATACAATTGTTTTCACTCAGCACATAAGGGTGGTTGGTTACCAATACAGAACGTTCATATTCATTTCTAGAAAAAAAAAAGATTGAAATTACAGCTTTGGGAGCCCCTGGTTGCTTCGGGGGCCCTATGCCTAGTCTGCATATAGCAAGAAACGACTCTGAGTGTTTATTTCACTTCAATTCTCTATTTAATCCATTTGTTTATTCTCTTTTCAAAGATGTCAGCCATAAAACTACTGGTTCTGGTAATGTGCTTCATAGCACTGTGTTCCTCCTTCCCTGTAAGTATCTAAGTTCCTCACAGGTCTTGTCTGAAATATCCTCAATATTTAAAGAGTTTAGAAGTAACCACTAACCAACTCGATCTAAATAAATGTTTTTCAGGTGTCTGAGGAGAACGACCGCGTCAAACGCTCAGACAGTGATGAGGTTAGTATCTCCTCTGTTATACAGAACCAATAACCAGTAAAAGGACTATACCTACATCCGGTATTACTAAGAAATATAATATATGGTCTGCTTTCTGTCTGTGTTGCAGGGATATCGAAACTATGGACCCAGCTTTCCCTATCCACCTTATCAACAGCCTCAGTTCCCCCAATTCTTTCCTTATCAGCCAAACCAGGATAACCAGCTTCTGGCCCTGCTGCCCTTCTTGTTGGCCCGTCTGATCCCCGCTCCTGCAGCAGCTCCGGCTCCCGCTCCTGGGAAATGAGATAGTCACATCTCAGCGGACAAGATTCACGCATTTCCTTTTAAGCATTTATTTTCTTCCCAATTACAACCATTAGATGTCAATCACTGTTCCTTTTTGTATTGGATATTTTGAGTGTACAATGCATGCTTGTTTGAGTGTATGTTGTATGTTTCATTCAAACAATATCAATTTCTCGATTGTGAAATGTTTTCTGACAAATCAAACCTTTTCACGACAGAATAAGACTTTGGCAATGCTCATCCCCTGTCTGGAACTCCAATAGCTTCATTTCCACTGCCGGCCCATGCAAGCACATCTAGCAGGGCTTGGCCATTTTGTCTGGCTATTGTATTTCATCAGAAACTAGATTATTACGGATCGCCTACAGATCGTTGCCTTGCGATCAAATTTCTCAAAACGGGGCGTTTAACATACACAATTGCAAAACATGTTATTATGAAATGTTTTGTTGGCCAAGGCACACCCTTTTTAAGCCAGGATAGGAAATTGGAATGTGGGGAGGTCTGCAGAAGGTGAAGAGCTTCTGTAGCAATGAAGTGTCTCAGATTCCCTGTGATGTGACATCCCACCTAATCAAACATTAATGGATAGAAGTCTATGCTGTTGTCTTAGCAAAGGAAAGTTACACAAACTACTAAATGTCGGTATCAATAAGGCAATGGACATAGACCAATAAGTCTGAAAATACCTAAATCCACATTTTACCTGATAAAAAGTATTTTTGGTGCGTGCTACATATAAGGTATAATAATGAAGAAATAATATTCATAATAGTAATAAAAAATGTATAATTATTTATATTACATTTTACATGTAAGAGTGAACAACTAAAAAGCAAATCTACCTTCTTTGCACATATTCAACTCCCCAACATTTCTGAAAGGCTTATTATTAATTTTCCAATTTTCATTTGTCCTCCAAGATTCCCTTTCCATCTATTTTTTTTCATTGGTTACGTTCGTTTTGGGTAGATGGCCCCTGCTTCTTGATCCCGAGGTCTTAATCTTACTTTGGTAACCAGTACTGGTGCTGACAGTGATTGATAATAAAAATGTATGCCTGGCCATACCATAATTACATCACAACAAGACACTTTGTTTGTTTGCCATGTTTTGCAAGGTTAAGTTCCACACAGACAATATTCTGTATAACACCCTTTATTGCAACAAAGTTTCATCTTTCTTAGTGAGAGCTGTGATTGGCTGACAGACAATATATAAACCCCACAGCATAATGGTGTTAAACTCACAGCAATTTTGCAGCACTAAAGACATTTACAAAGCATATACTTGAGATTCAAGGTATGACCAAAAGCTTCTTCTATTTACAGAATGTACAGAAATAGGATTTGCATATGATGGCATGTTATTTTCTTTAGATGCAGAAACTTGGAATGAAGATTTGTGCTTTTGTTGGTTTCCTGATGATCCTCTCAACGGTTATGGTACAACGACCAATCACACTCATGATGCCAAGCACATGAAATTAGACATGCTTTAATATTAGAAATACTTTCCTTATGTTTTTTATTTTCTCTTTGTTTGTACGTAAAGGCTCAGGAGGATCACATCATTGAGGAGCGCTCAAGCTCTTCAAGTAGGGAAGTAAGTATCAGGGCAAAATATACATCATGGATGTACACATATACACTGTATACATACATACATATACATACACAATGTGGATCCAATGTCAAAACTGCTTTGTAAATCGATTTTGTTTGTCGCTGTAGCATGGCCGTGGTGGAGGTCGTGGTGGTGGTGGATCTCCATCGCTATCTCAGCTCTACAGCTACTTCCTCCTCCTCCAGAGGCTGGGTCTGCCTCCCTTTGCCCCAGCCCCAGCCCCAGCCCCAGCCCCAGCTCCAGCCCCAGCCCCAGCAGGACGCTAGACAGAGGCCAAAGACGTGCTTTATGGGATGGAAAACTTTGATATACCATCTCTCAATGGATCATCATTTGTCTGTTTAAATTGAATAAAGATTCATTGACAATACTCAGAAGTTGTATGGTGTGTTTGACGCTAAATAGTATAAGTTATAAGGCTTCCCTCCTTGTATCCTTACATCCCTAAAAACAACCGTGATGACAAGGCAAAACTCAACAACAACAACAACAACAACAAACAACAACAACCAGTCTCTCCAGTCAACTTTGTTTCGCTCCTCTTTCTAGTATCATGGCTCAGTCTTTTCCCGGGTCACAATATTTAATGCTGAATGGCCAATGACAGTCTTGGAGTATGATTTGGGATGGGGGTGGATGAGGAAGTCAATGTCTGTCTCTTTGTAGGATTTAGGATGGGGTTGTGTCTGCAGCATGGTGGTAGGAGGTGCAAGGAAATACAGAGGTGAAAGCTACACATTCACAGTATATGATATGAGGCGTATTGCGTACAATGCGTTGATAAATAATTCAAAAAATAAGCTTTTAAACGATCCTTACTTAGAATTATAGGGCATTTAATTTAACCGCATTGGTAGACATATTGTATAATATGAGACCCATGTAGTGTTGGTAAGGTTGCTTCAAAACAGTATGCAGTTATATCCACATGCTAAATACCAAGACTTTGTGTAACTTTAGGACTGATTTAAAAGCATTACATCAAATGCACAGAAAAAATGATAAATAAACAAGTTAATCACGGAGAGACTTGGCAAGGATTGGCCAGCATTTCATTTCCAGCCTAGAACTGAAGAGCAATGAATATGACAGGAGATAACAGAGCTAAGAAATGTGTTCTCGGTGAGAATCCAAGTCCTTCCCTTTCTCCAGCTTTTATGGGTCATTTATGGATCTCGACCAAAGAAAGTGTAATATAGCTGCTAGTCTGGCGCCCCCTGCTGAATCATTCAAGGAAGTCAACAGCAAACCACTTTTATCTTATTCAGATGTTCCCATAGCCTCAGGAGACATTACGGAGATACTCAGCGTTCTCAGCGAATTCATCACACGTTTATGTATATTTATATTTTTCCTTTTATCTTAATACTTTGTTTTTCAAATTTTTCCTGATAATCCTTGTATTCTACTCACGACTTTGCAACGGCCAGGAATGAACAATAAAAGTAGCAATGTAGGGTTTGTGTGCTTGTTATTAGTGCCATTACTTTGGTAACAAACTGGACAGCTTTGTTTTTGTCCCTCCAAATTGTTCCAAATGCAACCATGGGAAATGTTGCATAAAATAAGCTGTTGTTTATATTTGGCTTATTTAGAGATTGCTCAACATCGGAGATGAAGCAATGGATTTAGAGACTAACAGGGCATGAACATGATAAATGAAGACATACCTGTTCAATCACAAATGGAGTTCACTCATACTACAGGCTTCAAGGTAAAGTGAGTAAACTGAAATCTTCCAGTTTATCTAGAAATGTTATCACTTATTTGTTTATTTATTAGGGCGTGTAATAAATATGGTAGACATTTTTGGATTTACTAATAATTTCTATTTGATTTACAGGTTTAAAGGTGCATGATGAAATTGTTCATTTTGGTCGTGTTTTTTTTTGTCCATTTCCCAGAAACTGTGAGTAGATAATAAATAATAATTATCCGAGTTTCATGACAGCTGCACTGGTAATTTGTGTTAAATGGAAATGTAATGCTGTTTATCTTGCAGGATTGTGGTCGTCATCACGGCAGAACTTTCTCCGACAGTGATGAGGTAAATCATACTTTAAATGTGTTTATTGTTTGAAAGAACATATAGATATATTTAAAAAAAAGTCTTAAGCTAGAATTTTATTTTCTGTTGCAGAGATTATACCATTTTCCAAACCAAAAATTTTACTGGCACTACCCAAGACCAGTACCTCCCCGCCTTTTCCCCCCATTTTGGCAGCTTTTTCCTGGGTTAGTGCTCCGGCCGGGTCCTGCTCCAACCCCCAGCCAGACTGCTAGCCCTGACACCAGCCCGCGCGGAGACAATGGATAAAACACCTTCATTTACAAGAATGCAGTCAGATTTATCTGAGAGGCGCTCAGCTACATTTCTGCAACTCAACTGTGGGAACTAAAGGAAAACATCTCATATGTATTGAAATAAATCAGGTTATACCAAATTATCTTGACTTTTTTGTTTGTTAAGTTTATTACACATACATATATATATATATATATATATATATATATATATATATATATATATATATATATATATATATATATATATATATATATATATATATATATATATATATATATATATATATATATATATATATATATATATATATATATATATATATATATATATATATATATATATATATATATATATATATATATATATATATATATATATATATATATATATATATATATATATATATATATATATATATATATATATATATATATATATATATATATATATATATATATATATATATATATATATATATATATATATAGTATTCCCCATTCCCCGATATTGTCTGGTCTGTATTTTCCGTTGTGCTCGCTTTTCATGTATTCATTTGAATTCGAATTAAAAAACGCTTCTTCATATTTTATTACATCCAAAAGACAAAATCAAGTTGACAAGAAAAGGTGTCGAAGCACTTTCATATTTTCCACACACTTGTGAAGCTTAAAGAGACAGGGCAACAGGTGTGGCCTTAAAGGACTAGACAGATCATTATGCTTTAATCCGTTAGTCTGACAAGTGAGATAAATCTCCTTGTGGGAGGATGTTGATGAAACCCTAACATTGCGTGTAGGGCCAGACTCCTCCCTCTGAAGGATGAACTCTACTGCTGAGACTGGAACAACCAGGGGTTTAAGGTCCATTAGTGGTGGCTTTGGTCTTCATGACTTAGACAGCATCTATGTCCCTATATGGTGCTGTGGTGCGCTCTTAACTTTTAACTTATTTGTTTAAGGACATTGGCTAATTCCAGAAACCAGCTCTATACTTAGTAATACAGTATTTATCAGCCTAAAACAATATTCGGACAGCAGTTAAAGGACCACCGGTGTTTTGAATTCAAAATCAATGACCTATGACATTTACCGCTTATTTTAATTTAAAGTCAATGTGAACTTAATAAAGACATTTGTCACTAAACAATCCTCTGTCCGGAATTGTTGCTTTAGTTGACACCCTTTTACACAATAATTAAGACAACAAAGACCAGATGGAGCAAAATTCGCAACGCTTTGAACTCCAAACAAATATTACAGGAACCAGCAGCACTCAAAACTGAATAATGACTGAACAGGAGCCGAAGACCAGTCTTGAATACATTAACTAAAACATGGGAGAATCCATCAACTCGAGAGAAACCAGGTGGAAACGCTTCCACTAATGAGGACAGGTGGAACACTGATCACAAAACAAAGATCGTTAGTTGTCTCAAAGCAGGCTCACCTGTGACATCTGGGTTTTACGGTTTTCAATTAAAAGTGTTTTTCATCAAGGGAAATAGGGTATTTGTGTATTACAATTTATCTTTACAATAGCAGAGTGATTGTTTATTTAAATTCAACACTGGCAACATGAACTAATGAAAATACTTTTGATTTAACTTTACTTTTGATGCAGCAGATTTAGCCTTATAAACCATGGTTATCATCGTTATTTTTTTTACTACATTGTTGTTGAAACTGCATATTTTTACATTTACAGCTAGCTCCACAGTCCATAGGCTACATATTGATAGGAAATATCACGTAATGTTTGTCTATTAAATTATTAAAAAGCCTATAATGATGAAATATTATTATCAGTGGTATTAATATGAGACAACCTAACCCTTTAATGAAAATTTGAAAACCAAAATGTGTTTATTGATTGTTTTGTGTGTGGCACAACATTCATTAACAGTCTAGAAGGTGATTTTAAGGGAGAGTATATTTCCATTTCTACCCATCATACAACAATAACCAAAGCAACAAGCTTTTTGTTGAATAACTTTTAAAAAGGAAAATACATTTTGCCTATTTATTAAAGTGTGTGTGGGTTTCCCTTTATTTCAGGTCTTTGGCCCACTTACTGCCTCCTTCCTGAAAGCTTTTGAAATAATACGGCCAATCTAATCATTGGTTTGAAATGGCCCCCATATCTTTAATGTGTTGATTTATATAGTTATTTTTTGTTTGTTTTTTGTAATTGCACATTTCCTGATTAGTATCTCTGTGTATTTTACATATAAACACTATTGAAGCTGAATACATATATTCTTCTAATTTATCTTAATTGTTAGTATTCTAGAACCCCTAAGGTCCCCCACCATTCTGGAACTCAGACAATGACACATCAGACAACCGTAATGAGGCACTCAGTGAAAGTCCTTACCTCTGGTTTCCATAGCATTTGTTTATGTATTTCCAGACATTACTGCATGACACCAAATTGAGAAAAGACTGTTCAAGTTAAGCATTGGTTGGGCTGTCATTACCTCATTAAGCCAATGAGATCACCAGACTTTACAGGCTCTCTGCTCCCTGATTGGTTGTCTCAGGCTTTGGACAGAGCATAAGTATCTTTGTTGCCTTTCACTGCTTACGATTTGTCCATTTCTTAGGTGTGCAAATATCGTCTTTGATATTGTTTTTTTTATTTCACCAAAATATATTGTGTTAAACATCATTTAAAACCATTTATTTCGTAAGATGATTCTAGCTATCACATTCGTATTGCTTGTTATGAAGGCATCTACAGTGCCAGTAAGTATTGGATATTTTTTATAAATTCATTTTGTTATATTATAAAAATGATAGCTGAAACATGTATCTCTCCTACAATCCCATCTTCACATGCCATTGAACAGGTAACTCAGCCCCGGCCAGAAGTGAGATTGGACCTTCCAGTTCAAAGAAACCCAGTGGTGGAAGCCTCAAATCAGAAGCCTGGCACTCAAATAATAGTCCAGATCCAGCCTGGGGAGCAGCAACCTCAACCTCAGGTACCTCAACTGCCAGATACCCACGGTGGAAGCCCAGCTCTGCTGCCCCTGCAACCCCAGACCTGGCCACCACTGGGGGGAGCTCCATTTCTGAGGCCCTTCCAGCCAAACATCCAGGCACCTCAGCCTGGGGCCCAGCCCAGACCCCTTCCCCAACAGCCTCAGGTAAGGATTGGTATTTATTTCGGCCATTTGGATTCATTATTTTTATCTGCATTTTAGTTTATAAGACTGTGTACAGTGTTGTGTAATTATTGACATGTAATTGCAGTGTTGTGTATTGACTATGTTGCTTTGTATATAGTTTGTTTCCCCATACGGATACTTCCCTATGTTTTCATCACCACAATGGAATCAGATGGTGAGATATTTAAGATTATAATGTGTGTGTGTGTGTGTGTGTGTGTGTGTGTGTGTGTGTGTGTTTGGGGGGTATAAAACGTAGAATAGAACAAAGAAATACTTTCAGTGGCTTCATCTTACTTAACTTTTCCATTTTTACCCAAAGGGTTCTCTTCAAAATTGATAAAGTGATTTATTTTCTATTGAACTGTTCTGTTAAAGCACTCTCCTCTTCTGAAACTGTATTAGTTATATCATAAATTGGTAAAGGGAGCATGTAACATCAAAACGTGTCCCAACACTTGACTGGATATGATAGATCCCTTGACTAATTATTGGAAAGACGGAAGAATGTAACGTTGTATTGCATTGTCTCAAAAGCTTAGTCAATTGATAAAATAATGTAATAACTATTTCTTCCACATCATGAACAGTGTAGAGTATAGCCCAGGATGCAAAATGTTAGTCATCTTTCTGAATGATGCTCGCTGCAGAACTACACACAAAGAGTGAAGAATTACGAACAAAAAAAGATTCCAATACTATGTGGTTTGTTTCTTTCCCACAAGTTCTCCCCCTATGGATTTCCAATGATTTTCCCTGCACCCTTCCCACAAGACCCTGCCAAACCAGCATCAGTTGGCCCAGAGGCCCCCATCGATATTCCATTTCAGCCAAACACACCAGCAAAGACCCCCAAACCAGAGGAACACCAGCAACAGCAGGTGACTAGACAACTTATATCAATTAAGTGGGAAATGAACACGTGTTTGTAAGTTACCAACTAACAATATGAATGCTAAACCTTAATATTTCATCAGTGCCCAGACTGATATTGTTGGGTTTTATTTATGTCCACAGAGCCCACAAATCATCTACATGTATCAGCAGCCAATGGTAAACAAAGACCATTTTGTAACCAAAAGCAGCTATGAAAGAATACCTTTGGTTGAATGTACAGGATGCTACCATTTCTATTTTGCTGATTCGGGTATTTTTGTGTTTGTCTTTTCAAGAATGCTGCTCTTGGCGGTCTCAGCTCTGAAGAACTTGAAGTAATGCTGCCAACCTCTTTATTTGGTCTATGAAACTGTTGAGAACAATAAACTAAAAGAACTGAATTAACTCATGTGCATTCAATAGCTATATTAAAACCTCTCTTGATGCGTGTGCTCTACAATACATTGTTTCCTTTCTCTCCATAGCAGATGGCCATTAAAGTTGAACGCACGAGTGTGTACTTCCCAGGTGTAGAGGCACGCATTCCCTCTGGAACATCTCCTGCCAGCTTACCCACTGGCACAGGACCCTTCAACCCAGGGCTGCTTCTCTTCAGCCAGCCATTCCCTGGTCAAGTGCCCCCAGAACAAGGCCTCTATCCTGGGTTGGCCTCAGGTGGAGTACCTGGGGCTCTGCCTGAACCTATGAATATCCCAGCAGGCCTGCAAAGCCCTGACCTGGACTCAGCAACTGTTCCGCTATTGATCCAACCTAAGCACCAATCAAACAAGCCGGATACAGCAAAAACCTAGGCCCTTCTGCCTTGTGGATTAACCCTGAGATGGAGTGTATCCCTGAAGCCACCCCTAACCCTATTGATGGAAGCGGGACCTACATGAGCCCCTATCCATAAAAGAGATTTTTGGGGATTTGGTGGCCAAATGTGTCATGTTAAATTATTAATCGCATCAATACTATTTGGATGCTTGTAGGATAAGGATAAGAAGTGATGTTCCACATGAAGTCTGATTTGTATTGTCAAGGCATTGATCTTAGCTAATGTTAAATATCTTTTTATTTCTATGCCCATCTGTTAAAAGTTTGTCAATACAATCATATAAGTCAATAAAAAAAGTAAAACTAAAAAAGAAATCTTGTGAATTTCTAATCCCTTGGCACTCTTCATCCATTCAGTTTTAACATTGACTTCCGATCAATTTACTAATCTATCCATTTTGATTGATTGATTTCCGATGTCCGTGCATTTAGCTATCCATTTTGCCTAAGCAGCTAAAAAACTATACAACTGTCACAATTTCTAAAAATTGGTTATAGATTGATTAACAATGTGTGTCTGGGTGTAGCATGGCCGATTAAAAAGGAAACTATGCCAAAATATCTGTAAGCATCCGGTGCATTGAAAGAATACCATTCGGATAATATAATCAAACTTAGAGCCCAACTGTCATTTTGTTAGTTCAGACCATTTTCTGGTTGTCCCGTTGGCGTCCTGTTGATCCTACGTACCAAAGTAAAGGTAAAAACGAGTAAGTAAAGTTTTTTATAAACCGTCTTTTAAAACAACAGTTACAAGTGCTGTACAATAAAAAGCAATTGAATAAAATGACGCTAAAAGGCCATAAAAAGTATAGATCAAAACAGAAACAACAGGACATTAAACAAAGAACAATTGAATAATGTGACAATAAAAGGACATAAAAAAGTATAGATCAAAACAGAAACAACAGGACATTAAACAAAGAACAATTGAATAATGTGACAATAAAAGGACATAAAAAAGTATAGATCAAAACAGAAACAACAGGACATTAAACAAAGAACAATTGAATAATGTGACAATAAAAGGACATAAAAAGTATAGATCAAAACAGAAACAACAGGACATTAAACAAAGAACAATTGAATAATGTGACAATAAAAGGACATAAAAAGTATAGATCAAAACAGAAACAACAGGACATTAAACAAAGAACAATTGAATAATGTGACAATAAAAGGACATAAAAAGTATAGATCAAAACAGAAACAACAGGACATTAAACAAAGAACAATTGAATAATGTGACAATAAAAGGACATAAAAATATAGAACAAAATGGTATTGAAGGGTGTTCCTGAAGGAACAGTTGGCAGTCTAGAAGTGGTAAGTGGACAGACTTCTTTCTCCTATCGTTCTCTATATTGCCTTGTCTTTTTTTTCTCACCGCTTCACGTCTCTTATCATCATGACTGCTCCCACTTATAGCCCCTGCCTGCTGCTGCCTACAGGGAGCCTGCTGCGTAACCCTTTAAGTAAGATAACAGACAGACTGCACCGTTTAACCATGTCTCCACCAGAGGTGCTAAAAGCACATGAAGGGTAGCAGAGCCTATTAGTTCTAATCTTAATGTGTCTCGGGTTGAGGTGGAGGGTGGAGTGTGTGTGTGTGTGGTTGAATTCTCATCTACAGGTTGGGTTTATCAAGCAGGAGATTCCTGATTCAGATTGAAGAGAGAGACTTGAGATTTTGAGTCACAATTAGAGTACATATGCTGTAGATCTGCTTGGCGGTGGAATTAACTCAACCCTAGCTTTCCTCTTCTGGTTGCTTAGTTCTACACCACCGGTTTTGCACTTGCTGTCTGAGCCACTGTTGTACCAGTGAGATGCAAAAAGCACTTTCTTACACATTCGATGTTCACAAAGTCCATCTTGGTGTCGCGCCAACACCTTCAATCCAGTTCCGTGTCTCCTGTGTACTAATTGACTGGATTGTTTGCACCTGTTGTCTGTTAAACTCTGCAAATAAGCTCCCTTGCTTTCACTGTTTGTTGGGCCTTATTGTATGTACCTGCTGTGTGTATACATCTAAGCCTTTTTGATTCTGAATGCTATTGACCTTTTGAGTTTTTTTTTAAATATCTGCTCTACTTTTTACTTGCTTATATTTTTTGTTAATGTTACTTTTTATGGGCTGAAAATTAAAAGCGTTAGTTCTACCTGCACCTGTATCTGTCTGGCAATGACTCCGTTACACATGGGCTGAAATGCTGTTGCTCTGGAAATCGGTTGGTTCAGAAGAAAATTGTAGACTTTCAGGCTCCTCGCAAACTGCTGAATATGAAGACGGCGATAATAAACGTGTGTGACAAACACCATGATAGTCACCCTCCATTTCATAAAGATGGTACCTTCAACCATGGAACCATATAATTCGTGACCAGATTTAAATTATGGAGCTAACTACTTGGTTCTACTTGTCTCTGGTTTTCCCTGTTTTCTCCAGTCAAGAGGTCTGGTGCCCAAACCACTTCCCCAGAATGAGCGGGTGACTGCTTTTTGTGGCCTGAAGTAATGCAATTATAATGGTAAATCAGTTCATCAAATTAAACGGTGCAATGCTGGTTCCTTGCGGCAAGAAAGCTTTTGAGCGTGTTCATTTGGCTACTGTATTACCAAATCTTTTTGTTTTTAATGTTTTGTGACCTTTTGGATGAAATAAACCCTTTAACCGTATCGCCTGCGTTTGCTCGTTGGAACGTGTGATTGTATTTCCTGTGGAATGCTTCTGAGTTTTTACTACAAGCCATATCAGGAGATTACAAGCATGAAAAAATAACGCTTCATTTCAGATAAAAAGAAAAAATAACTTTTCATGCAGTTGTTACTCGTATTGCACTATTGGACGTAACTTTTTAATATTGCTAAACAAGCCTATTTTACTTTTAATTTGCCCAATATCTTATTTTATTTGGACCATATACCTACATTTCTGCACATGCAAATGTGGCTCCAAAATGCCCCTGTTAACTTCACATTGTAAGTATATAGATTATCAGCTTCGTTTGAAAAGTTGTCAGACAATGTGTCCAACCATCTAACCGTTTTCTAGAAAGAATACTATTTTAACCGAATTTGAGTATACATCTCTAATTAGAAAAGTAATTACTCTTATATTTCCGTTCCTAAAATGTGGGTAATGATTCAGCAGTAAATATTCTCACTTATCAAAGATCCCATGATCTCCTATATAAGCAGTATCAACGAGCCAGAAATCAATGTGCTGAGGTAGTCACCATTACAGACGGTGTAATCAGCAATGGGCAGCTATTAGACGGCCCGAGGACCTGGCCACTGATTGTTAAGCAAAGCTCAGGGCTAGACGCCGGCGAGATGTCATCACAGTCAACCCAGATTGGCTGAGAGGTGACCTGGCAGTGTATATAAGTCCACATGTTCACTACGGAGAATATGATCAACTGTCCTCACTACCTATCATCTTCATCATCATCCTCCTCTTCTACATCTCCACATCTGGTATCATTGATATTTGAGGTACATTTCATAGATACAGGACTCTAGAGGATATTTATGTACAATTTATCAACCGTTTAAATGTACCAAATTGTGTTCTTTGTCTGTTTGTGTCTCAGAAACCATGAAAATGAAGGTTGCCCTCCTCTGCCTCTGTCTCGCCAGCTTTGCATCTGCTGCACCAGTGAGTTTCAAAATAACTGACGTGTTGTTGAGGTGAATGTATTGTTGTAATGGCAATGTGGTTTGACAGGTGAGCGTGATGTTTAATGAAATGGGGTTTGTAATCCAAACAGAATGGTATTTTCTGATATGTTAGAAAACACCTGCATGTTGTACAGTCTGATTTGTATGTTATACAGTCTGATTTGTATGTTATACAGTCTGATTTGTATGTTATACAGCCTGATGTGTATGTTATACAGTCTGATTTGGATGTTATACAGTCTGATGTGTATGTTATACAGTCTGATGTGGATGTTATACAGTCTGATTTGGATGTTATACAGTCTGATGTTTATGTTATACAGTCTGATGTGGATGTTTGTTTCTTCATCTCCAGTCCTTCTTTCATTACCTGCCTCATTACGGCTTTCCAAGGCAGGCAGGTGCACCCACACAGGTAAAAGAAGAACTTGGTGAACCTGTTTCAAACGCAGCACTGTTGGACAAATTACAGCAACACAGAGAGAAAGATTGCATGGGCTACAGGCTGTTGCAATATTTAAGTTTTAATGTTGCATGTAACATATGGCACAGTGAGATTCAGAATGTCTGCATTTTGTGTTCATGTTTCCAGTAAGAATCCTCCACTTGTTCTCTAACAGGTGAATGATATGTACCCAATGAACCAGCCCCTGCCACATCCAGGAATCAACTCTCCAGTTAGCATGGAAATAGTAAGTGATTAGATCATCTGCACATCACCCTCTGTTTCCATCCTCTCACAGTGCCCTGCCTATTTTTTTCCTTCTGAAGTATAACTAAGAAACCAAGCCTATAATTGTATCTTATCACTAAGACATGGGCATATATTCTTTGTAATAGGACCTGCAGGAGCGCATAAAAAAATGTATACTCGTGGACATTGCCATAGACACTAACCTAGTATATGTGCTTTTCCTCAAAGGTGTTTGCACCAGGATTCCCCAGCATGACTGCTGGTGGACCAAACTCTTCACCGGTATGATGTCAAGTATTACCGTGACAACAGCAAAATACCCAAATCATCCTTTTTATTCATCCAGTCTTCCTTTCTTCCTCTTTTGGGCATTTCTTTCAGCAGTCCAACCCTACGCAAGCATTCATCAAATATTCCTTACCTAAGGCTCCAGGCAGAAAAAGTGTGGAAATTGTAAGTGCTAAATTACAGGCTTTATAATGGCTGAAGGGAAAGGCCTCTACAATTACTGTTCAAGGCAAAATGAGAGCTAGCATTTACAACCTGGGAAAGGACTAAAACATCATATCAGTGGAAATCTTGCTAACTATCACGGTATACTGTATTGTATGCAATTAATGAATATCTTATGCACAGACATTTCTGCTGAGATAGATAGATTTATATATATTTTTAACTATATATTAGATTTTTCATTATCTAATTGTGTTTGTTTATTTTTCTCAAGTACTATCCCTATGACTTTGCACAACAAAAGGTAAGTATTCACCATTCAACATAAAAGTGTTCAACATATAATCCAAAACATGACCTTATTGTAACTGACGCGAACTTTGAACTTTTTTTATATTTTTTTATATTTTTTTATGATGTCACAGATGATGCCAAGTATCCCACAGATGCCACACCTTCCCCAGGTGAGACTTTACAGTACATGAACTGTTTGTTACCTGTGGCTGTGATTCATTTTATATAGAAAATCATGGTATATTTATTGTTGCTTTTTATTTCGTCCCAGTTTTTCCCGTTTGAATATCCTCAGCAAACGCCTAATGTAAGATATTTGATTCTATTTTGGTCTGCTTTATGAAGTTTAACTAGTTTCTTAGTTAATAAATCCTTACATTTTCTTGTCTTTTTTTTCTTCCATTTTCACAGATGCCCTCTTACGAGGCAAGACCACCTCAAAGCCAGGATCCTTTGCAAGGGGTCCAGCAGGATCAGCCCATGCAGACTGGCCAGGTTCGATTCAGCCCTTCCTTAGTACCTGAACATTTTGTCTGGTTTAATGCACACATTTCCCATATGCAAATGATGTTCCTTTGTATGTTCCTATGTAACTAAACTAAACTAAAATGTATTTTTAACAGATGCCTAGAAAGCCATAGAACCTAATTGAAAAGTATGTACAAACCTTCAGTAATTTTTTTTTCTTATTCTTTAGAAGACTAAAAACCTATTCCTTGCATTTACATTTTACATTTTGTATTTTTTAGTGGTGTACCGTCTGGAGACAATGTTTCTCTCCAGAAGAAACAAACCCATTGGCTGCTGCCGTTTGGTATCTGTACCATTTCAATGATGTAGAACCCCTAGGGGTGGTCCCTGTTGGTTTGATATATTTAGTTTAGAAAGTAAAACTGGTTTTCTATAGGCATCAATGCACTATTTATCATCTAGTTTGTGGTAAAGTATACCATATCTATCCAAATGTGTCACTCCTTGTAGATATATTGTTAAATTATTAATGAATTTTCTTTAACATGTGTTGAGCATGGGTTAATTAAAATATAGATTTTCGTGCAACATCTGTTTCTGTATCCTATTTGTGTGAGGTTGTTTTTCATCACAAAGGTCAGCGTATTCATTTTAATTAAATGATATATGATACGATATTAGGGACAGGGCATAATCAATTATTCAATATTAGCATGTTTACTGTTATTGGTAAATGATAATACATGTTGACCATCCAAATGACAAGAGCGACATTTCCGGAATATGCAAGCGACTTTCATCTGATGCCGTAGATTTTGAGTGAGAATCCTCAAGGGCTGATTATAAAACACATTGAAGCAAAAACGGTTCTTAAGTTAGAATTAAACCTAAAGCCAAAGCAAGCACATGTAAAGCAGTACAGTGTTTCTTGTAGTCCTGGCAGTGCTTTTAATTGACTTATCATGTAGCACAAAGATTAATTACAAATCAAAAAATCTGTTGATTTGATCTATGAAGTTATAACATTGCCTAATACCTACTTGAAAGTCAAGGAAGCCAAAAAGGGTGTTTGAAAAATATGTCATTTTCTAGTTTTGACTACGGGTATCGCCTACAGGCAAGAAGATTGTCCCCATCAGGTGTGAGATGTAACGCTCTCTACAGTAACTCTACCTCTCAAGTCCGTTCGTTGGTCTTGTCATCGTTTCCCACCATCTCCCTCAGGGACTGAGGCCTGTAGGAACAGGCCTACCGTGAGGCCTCCTACGCTTTGTCTCTTCAGGGACACTGACAGACAGGTACCACCTCATAACCCCCCCCCCCCCCTTTAAAGGTTGTTTCCCTTGCACATTGGATCACTTTCAAGACCACAACCTTCCCCTCTGTGGCGCCATCTCAAAGGAGAAGGGGAACAAAGAAAGATACCCTCTAGACTTTCCACAGCAGTACTTACAGGGAGTTACCGGTGCCAGAGATGCTGCCTGTCTGAAAGCAAATGGGGAGACCTGAAGAAGAGACTGCAAACAGTGTGATTATATCAAACTGTACACCTTCAATCTGGAGTTTTAAGAGCCAAACACTTCACATATGTTGTATGAGGAAGGCCCTTATAAATAAAGTGTTAGTTTGTATAGTGTGGAGGCACTACCCAAAAGGCACTATGAAATCCAAGTGGCAATGCTAAATATGTATAGGAGATCAGGAGCTTCAAGAGCCAACTCTCCTGCTGATAGCTTAACCCAACAAGGGAGAATCCTGAAGACTTTACCACACAACGCGATAAATCTGTTAGGTGATGATCTTTTGTGTTTCTTAACAATGGTGGAGGAAAAAGCATCTAGTTTGCTATCGTAGGTGCCAACCTGCTGTGGACAACTCTGTCTTCCTGATTCATAGATAAAAACCAACAAAGGACAGCGTCTGTTTGAGCCTCAACTAATCTACACGATCTGGACCTCTGTTTCTTTCATACTGTGGATTCAACTTGCCATTTATCCTGATGAAGATACATTATTATGGGAGTTATCCAACCTGGGCACTTCAATCTATGACATAATAATTACGTAATGTAGCCTTCAGGCATGCACCGTTGATAAAGCACTGCACTCTGGTCGCCAGCACGTTTTAAAGTTTGGGTTTCGGTGATTTTGAGGGGGAAGATGCGTGGTAAGCACACTTGCTCTGTGTGTAATTAAACATAATGGGGGTGTCAAGCCAACATGTCTCCTTGGCTTCGAAAAACTGAGAACATTTCATCAAACAGCAGACGTTCACATGTTCCCCTGGGTCTAAGGACGTGATTGGTTGGCTTGGGGTGCGTGGGGGTATAAATGGCATTTGCCTCAGACGTGAAGTAATTGAACATTTTCTTTGCACAAGATAAGCTCTTTAGCTGCTCTTGCCACTCAAATAACAGGTGAGCCTTGGTTTTTATTTCTAATGGGGACATGGATACAGACTTTGTTTAAAACAATCTTTTTGACGTTTACTTTCCCACTTGCTATCCCTAATTTGTTCAATTATTTTTTTGTAATTAATAACATTTTCTGTCTCCTTTTAAGAACAGCCAGGATGAAAGCTGTAGTGTTCCTCACCTGCCTGTTGGGCGTAACTATTGCCGCCCCTGTAAGTTTCACGCCTGTTTCTTCCAATAATACAATATTATACTGAAAAAATATAAACACTGGAGTGCTTCACTGAAAGTGAGTGAACGTTTCCAAACAAATGCATGTGATTGGTGTGATTTGCAGGCTCTGGAAAGTGGAAGCAATGAGGAGGTAATGACACTTGCTTCTTCAGAACCATTTTGTGCCCTGCCTTGTTTCCATGTTGCATGCAGAGACGTGATACAGTGTCTTCCTGTACGAGAGATGATGGTCGGGGTTGTGACAGGGCTGCTGTCTGTTCTTGTCTTTCTCCGGCAGATCGCTGCACATGCTCACACAGCACTGAAGCTGATGGAACTCTACAGACTCTATGGATCTTTAAATCAACAGGTTAACCACCATTGACCACCAATGGCCACATATATTTCTCTACTAAAGGTGGCATTGTCTATTATGCCAGCTGGAAAAAAAGAAAACAATGGAAGGGCTAATAATGCAGTGATTTAAATAATGTTTTGAATCATGTACAGTATAATCTACTAATGACTTCTTAGTGAAGGCCCACTGAATCTATCTGTGACTTGTATTTAATTCAGGGCTTTGGAGCAGCTGCTGTGGCCAGTGGCGTGGTAAATTGACCTCCAACCCACCCACCCACCAATGATAATTAAAGACTTGCTGCAACCCACTTAAATCTACTACACACATTATAAATTGTGAAAGTGAATTTGATATATCCTAAAGAGCATGAAAAAACATGTAGTGTACCGTTTGATTAACATCTAATAAAAATATGTTCTCCAATACAGGTAAATGCACCAGCACCACCTGCTGTACCAAACCTTTCCCCTCCCCCACACATGCCCAATGGAGATTCTGATGAAGAGGGAGTGGTTAGTATGGAACCCAGATATTCATGTTTAAATAATCCTAATCCAAGGGAATACACACATTTTCTTCTTAGAGTCAAGCTGTGTGTGTGTGTGTGTGTGTGTGTGTGTGTGTGTGTGTGTGAGACAGTCTCTTACTGAACATGCCCTCTATATCTCCACTAGCCCCACTACCATGGCCCCAACATGGCTGCCCCTGCTGCTCCACTAAACTCTGATGAGGAGGAAGAGGACGCTGCCGGAGCCGAGGCCGAAGAGGCAGAGGCAGCCGCAGCAGAGGGAGCTGAAGCCGAACCAGCCGCTGCGGATCCTGCAGCCGTGGACCCTGCAGCCGTGGACCCTGCAGCCGTGGACCTTGCAGCCGTGGACCCTGCAGCTGTTGACCCTGCAGCTGTGGACCCTGCAGCTGTGGACCCTGCAGCTGTGGACCCTGCAGCTGCAGATGTGGCGCCTGACGTGGATGTGTTGGTGGCTGTCCCTGCTGGCGCTGACAACACTGCTGCTGTGGATGCCGCTGACCCCAATGTCCTCGCAGCTGCCACCTCCGTGGAGCCCTCTCTCCCACAGGACAACGCCATGGAGGCTGCACCTGCTGATCCTGAAGCAGCGCTGCTGTAGAACGCGCCATGGTACCTGTTACCAGGACGAACGTTGCTCCACCCTCTTGTAGTCATGGCGACAAGTTGTATGTTGAGGTATTGAGCCTATAATGTCAACAGGTTAATTCCCAAAGATGTGGATTTCACTGTACTTTTGCAATCTTCAGTCAAATAAAACTTGTTGAGATAAAGCTCCTTTTATTTTCTCTAGAGTGTACAGTATGTTTTCACAGAATGGTGTTTATACCTTCAACCCACAGTGTTGTTAAGCACATAAACACATGTTTAGGGGTTAAGGAATTTTCTGCAATGGTTACAGGAGATTTTAGAGAAGTGGACCAGAGCCCAGATCTCTTTAGGGATGCATCTATCTGTATGGCTGCACCTCTCAGCTGACTCCTCTAATCGGATTAGAGAGGGATATACAGAGTGCTGACAATAGAGGTGTTTCACATGATACGTATGTGTGTGTGTGTGTGTGTGTGTGTGTGTGTTTGCATGTTTGTGTGTGTGTGTGTGTGTGTGTGTGTGTGTGTGTATGTGTGTGTGTGTGGGTGGGTACATGCCTTGGTGCAAAGCCGGTCCTGTGAGCACTAATCCTCTAGTAGTCTGTATATACAGATACTGAGAGGTCTGGTTTGAAACCTTGGTTTCACAGTCCATTCAAATACTGTCGACTTTGTGTCTGGTCTCTGTGAGATCATTCAAAAAGTCTGCACAAGTAACAGAACCGGCCCGTAGCCGTTGAGCCAAAACCACTGTATGACCTCCCTGGCAAACAAAGAACCAATTGAGTTGATTTAATTGACTTATGTTGTATCTCATTAAACATGCACAGGGTAAAACACTGCTTGTGTCGTACCCAGCTCCCATTGTGAGCGGATGAGTGACCGCCGCTGGACCTGTCCTCACCGTCTAATCCACTAATCCTTTTGAGGGTCAGGACGACTCTTTAACCAAGCTGCAGCACAATGCTTAGGTATCATTTAAATATCCGATTTGATTTGATTTCACCATAATTAGCAACTAAAAACCATCCGATGCTGTCCAAATGGGCGTTTAATGGACTGAGTGAATGAATTGATAGGTGACTTTCAACAAGCGACCGAGGACTATGGGCACTGCATGGTATTAGCCAGCGGTAAAGGTATGAGCATCTACCTGAAACTAAGCTTACATCATGATTTTAAGACAAGAATAGTGTTGTAGGTTTGATGTACATGTGAATGGTACTGCATGTGTGTATGACAGGCTATTTTGTTAAGCAACTCTCCCTGCTTTTAGATCTGCTGCAACCCATTTTTTGTTTTATATCGTTTTTGAATTAAGAAGTGTTAATAAGTGCAAAACAGGCTTTTTAACAAACCATGTTTTGCCATAGCCCTCGACCACCAACATACGCCACTGTACTTGGTTTCTGTTCGATAGGCTAGTCTGCCAGATCTGCTGCCATGGCCTCTTCGGGCGTTCAACCCTACCTTACTGTGCCGTCCACCATTACGCTGGAAATTAGCAAAGATACAGAGGATGACAGCGAAGATGACATGTAAACAATACCCTGCACCTGTTGCTCAAATATTATAATTTTCACTTTGACATTTGCTTAATGTTTCGTAGATAATACTTGTGAAATGCAATCACACCTGTTCATATGGATATATTTGCATATGGCATTTCTGTGTGTTAACATGTGCGGGCTTCTTGATTTCAGAGGTGAATCTTCATCTTGGCCTTGTCCTCAGATTAACTCAAACAACAATAATAATGAGGAGTAAGTAGAACTGTGCAAAAGTTTTGGAAAAGGTTTTACACATATTACTGAAAAGGAATACACACAGTTAAATCTGGCTTATTATATATTGCATTATGACTTCATCGATGTTATAACACCTATGTATTTTGAAAATAGTACGACAACTAACGTTTTGTTGTTATTCTCCAGAAAGGAAAAGAAAAAGAAGAAGAAGGAGACTAAAGAGAAAAAGGAGAAGAAAAAAGAGTGAGAGCTGTCTTATTAATTATTAATTCATATTTACTGTACCTCAATCTCAATCAACAATCTGAACTCCAAAAGTTGAGACTGCTTGGTTTTCATCATGGATGTGTTTTCATATATTTTTAGAAAGAAGGAGAAGAAGGAGAAGAAGGAGCAGGAGGAAAAGGAAAAAGAAGAGAAAGAAAAAGAGGAGAAAGAAAAGGAAGAGAAAGAGAAAGAGAAAGAAAAAGAGAAAGAAAAAGAGAAAGAGAAAGAGAAGGAAAAGGAGAAAGAAAAGTGAGCAAAGCCTGTAACGTATAATCCCAGTCAATTCCAAATTACATTTCTTATGACTCAATCCTCCTTTTCCCGAAGGCCAAAGGAGCTGTTTGTGATCAACCCAGCTGGCAGTTTGTACTACAACTGGCTGTTCATCATCACAGTCCCAGTCATGTACAACTGGACCATGATCATAGCCAGGTGACTAGATACCAAAACAAGTAATTGGAGGGAAGAAAACAAGCCCTTAAGACCATGCTTTTTATACAGAACTTTGTACAATGCACATTCATTCTACTTTTGTATGTGACTTGCAGGGCTTGCTTTGAGGAGCTACAACTTGATTACCTAATCTACTGGATTATTCTGGACTACTCTTCTGACCTCCTTTACCTGGCTGACATGGCCTTCAGGTCCAGGACAGGTGTGCTGATGGAATTATGTTTAGAAACTAGGACATCACAAGACAGCAATGGGCCATGTCAGGCAGTCTGTCCCTCCAGTCAAAACGGCAACCATCCTCCAGATCGCCCAAATCTTTGAAGTCTCTTAAATCTTTTTCAATTCTTGGTTAATACGGAGCCCAATTTAAGCTCCTAATTCTGACCGTTGTGGATTTGACCTTCTCTTGCAGGTTACCTGGAGCAAGGCTTGTTAGTCAAAGACGAGAAATTGCTCCGGCAGCGCTACGTCTCCAGCTTCCAGTTCCGGCTGGACGTCCTCTCCATGCTGCCCACCGACCTCTTCTACGTGGTCCTGGGCCTCACCTACCCAGAGATCCGCGCCAACAAGCTGCTGAGGATCTCACGCATGATGGAGTTCTTCACCATCACCGAGACCAAAACCAACTACCCCAACATCTTCCGCATCTCCAACCTTGTGATGTACATCATCATCATCATCCACTGGAACGCCTGCCTCTACTACTCTTTCTCCAAGTCCATCGGCTTCGGCTCGGACGAGTGGGTCTACCCGGCTCTGGACGACCCTGATGACCCAGAGTACGGGGAGTTTGGGAGAAAGTACTCCTTCAGCCTCTATTGGTCCACGCTGACGCTGACCACCATTGGGGAGACGCCGCCGCCAGCACTGGACTCTGAGTTTCTGTTCCACGTGGTGGACTTCCTGGTGGGGGTCCTGATCTTTGCCACTATCGTGGGTAACATCGGCTCCATGATCTCCAACATGAGCGCAGCCCAGACCCAGTACCAGGCCCGTATCGACAACATCAAGCAGTACATGCAGGTGGGTGAGGGCATAACGAGAGAGGGCACAGTGAAGAAGTCTGCAAATGTGTTTTGACCGGACGAAGATCCGACCGGACCGAAACGTTGTCACTCGATAAAATGATGTACTATTTGAGTTAGTGTGCAGGTTCCACTTTTTACTTTTCAATGACAGTGAAGAAGTCTACCGTGTTTTTATCACCTCATGTGACCCTTGTTAGTACCTAATTTGCACATTTTCTTATATTACGGGCTGTTAATGCCCTTTGCTCCACGGACAGCTAAAAAAAACCATCCAATTTGCACGTTGACTTCTTTACAACAAGCATTTAAAAGTGTAAACCTATAATAAAACAACAATTCTTTGTGTTCCCTACAGGTGCGTAAGGTTGACAAGGACCTAGAGGGCCGGGTCATCAAATGGTTTGACTATTTGTGGAACAACGGCAAGGCCCAAAATGAGAGGGAGGTGCTGCGGTATCTTCCCGACAAGCTGAGGGCCGAGATAGCCATTAACGTCCACTTGCACACCCTCAAGAAGGTGCGGATATTCGCCGACTGCGAAGCGGGCCTGCTCATCGAGCTGGTGCTCAAACTCCGACCCCAGGTGTTCAGCCCCGGCGACTACATCTGCAAGAAGGGCGACATCGGCCGCGAGATGTACATCATCAAGGAGGGGAAACTCGCTGTCGTCGCCGACGACGGGGTCACGCAGTTCGTGGTGCTGGGCGACGGCAGCTACTTTGGAGAGATCAGCATCCTCAATATTAAGGGCAGCAAGGCTGGTAACCGGCGCACGGCCAACATCCGCAGCATTGGCTACTCGGATCTCTTCTGCCTGTCCAAGGATGACCTCATGGAATCGCTGACCGAGTACCCGGACGCCAAGGACATGCTGGAGGATAAAGGCCGGCAGATCCTGATGAAGGATGGGCTGATTGACCTGGACCCGGCCAACATTGTGCCCGAGGTCAAAGAACTGGAGGAAAAGATTCACCGCATGTACAGCAGTCTGGACCTTATGCAAAGCAAGCTGAAGAAGCTGCTGGGGAACCACAAGGTGAAGCAGAAGGACCTCCGAAACCGCATAGCCGACATTGAGCGCATGACAGGCGAGATAGTAGAGGATGAAGACGAGGAGGAAGGGCAGGAGAAACAGGAAACAGCCGTAGAGAAGGAGGTCAAAGAGGAGGTGAAGGAAGCAGCAGAAGGGGAGAAAAAAGAGGAGACAAAAGAGAAGGATTAGAAGTAACATGATTGCATTGGGAAAGCAGCCTAAACATCCGTGTTTCATTTGTTTGTTCAAACAAATTTCTCCACACAAAGAAGTAATTCTTGCGGGACTTGCTTGGGAAAAAACAAAATACAAACGAACTAAGTTCTTTTGTGCGAGAGGACAAAATAAATTTGTTGAGAGACCATTTGGGAGAGACTGAAATAGAACCAAAGAGATGGATTATGAGCAACAACAAAAAAAACAGCCCTTCTTAGGTAAATAGCTAAGAATTAATTTTAAAACAATGAAGGAACAAAAGTGGAACATAACGTACATAACATTGCTGTGAATGGTGTTAGAGCGTTCTTATATTTACACTATAATAATTAATATTATTAAATATCCGAAGATAAGGTCAAATAAAACATTGTATTCCACAACATTCCAAATCATTCTGTTTTGTATCGCACCAATCCAATACTATCAGCCATGGTCTCCCCTACTCCAACTCAAGTCAAGTCAAGTTTATTTACATAGCACATTTCATATGACAGGCATCGTCTCAATGTGCTTGATACAAAATGGTAATAAAAATGTCTATACACCACAATATTGAGCGCAGAAACAGCCTGTGCTTACAATTGCTGCAGTCAATTTAAATGTCCACATGAAGGCAACGTTGAGCCGTCTTTTAAGCCGTGAAAAGGGCTCATGAGTATTTGTTTGTTCAAGTGGGCCCAGACTAAAAGGTTCTTGTTCTCCATCTTCAATCGCCACCAGCTTTTTTTCTTACCCACTTAAACATGAAGATATTCTGTCTAGGCCTGTTCGGTTTGCGCTGTCTTTTCAGCTTTTCCCCTGAAACCGTCAACAACCCCCACACGACCCTTAGCTTCAGACACATGGGCAAATGATGTATTATCTATCGCGTCAGGAAGTTATCTTTCCCCCTCTACTGTGGAGAGGTGCCTCTCCCAGTATAGGATGCTATTTGATAGCATCAATAGTCTGTATCAGATCACAACACCCGCTGTGGTAGGCATGACAACCACTCACCTTTCCCTCTTAGACTTTTATATGACAGAATTGTGAATTTGACCAACACCCCCCCCACCCCCACCCCACCCCCCAGCGATCCCCAGCTATCACTATTATCTATTTTACGCAGATGTGTCCTGTTTCTGTTACCCCCTTGCTGGGCACTACTGGAGGAGCCGTAGGAAAAGAGAAAACAATCTCCAGCGATGACAATAATGACAAAGAGCGTTGTGTTGGAGTCGTTCCTCTGTGTGCACGCCTCATTATTTAGGCAGCAGTATTGTTCTTTTGGCCTTGCATCATTAATTCAGAGACACCCTTGTAAGTTGTATCCAGAGGAGTCATAGAGACAGAATGCGAGAAGTGGGGTGTCGCAAACACATCATATTATCCATCAACACAGTAAGTGCCAAAAAAGGATTTATAGAAAACCTTCAACTAGACAGCATCACGGCAAACATGCTCAGCATGTTGAATGTGACACCTCCAGTGTAAAAGGTAGGGGGTAGAGTCCTTTGGTTGGGTGAGAATAGGAGTCGCACCACCACATTTCCACAGGTGTCTGTCAGCTGGAGTCACCAGCATAACAATTAGACAGCATGCCAAGATAGAGGTGATGGACTTCAGGAGAATTTGAAGAGAACTTGACAAAGCAACCAAAGAGGCTTGAAAGACTAAAACAAAAGACCTTAATGGTACGTTTCTGTCCGATAGCAGCTGTACTGTGAGCATCACAGTTCTAAAGAAAGGTTCAACCCAGTATGGCAGACAATATAGATTGCCAAAACGTCCTCATGCAGATTTCTGGACCATGCACGCATTGTAAAAAGCCCAACAAACACAAGGATGTCAGAACTTTTTGTTCTTTCACGAAAAGATAAGAACATTGTTTGTATTGTACCCTTTTGGTGGACACTGTGGTTTGCACGATAAATGAATACCAAAGGTTTCCATTTTATAGGGTGGCCCCCACCGTACCAGACAGCGCTGGATTCCTTCGAAGCCCAGAGTGACAGCCTCATAATCTTTCCATTGAGGATGTCACTTATATTTAGCAGGAGGCTAATAAGTGTTAGACACAAAGTGCCAATTCCAAACCTAGGGAGCTTCCTCTAAAGGTTACAAAGGCAATGCGGGTATTCAGCAAAGACCAGCAGGTGCTAATGTGAGCTATTATAATGCAGATCATTATCTGGTGACTATTCTGGGGAAAGGTACATTCTACTAAATTTGTACAACGTAATTGTGGCTAAGGTGGCATGCATTAGGTTAATGAGTGTGCAGATAGGAGGCCGTTTAATAGCAGATGTTCCGGTCTTGGCCTAAGAGGCAAGGTAAGGCCGGGGAGATGGAACCTTTTGCTGGGCCCGATTGCCACTGTAAACAAGTGTTCCTCCTCCGCATGCATGTGGCTAGCTGGACCAGTCTGCCACTGTGCGGTAAATGGTACGCACACAGCGAGTTGTGTGCAGATGCAAAACAGGACCCCGAAGGTGATTTCTCCTGATTTAATTTGGATTACCTATTTTAGATCACTGCGTGAGACAGTGGATATGACCCGATGAAATTAGGATGTTGGGCCACTCCCCTGTGCAAATGTCTGATATGAAGCAGATGTGTTAAATGTGTTATAAATAACCATTGTATGACACAGCAGGTTCAGTTCGCCATCTAAAATCAAGCTGAAAATCAGTTCCAGGGAGTGGAGTTGAAGTCCACGTCTTGCTTGAGAAATGTATTGATAAAAAAGGGACTCCTTAAAAAGTGGTATCCCTCACAGTGGCACATTAACTCTTTCAGTATCTGTAGCTCATGCGGATCTATGCTGCATGATACTATAAATAAGCTTTAACTATTCAAAAAATTTATGAAATTATACACAGAATCCCCACATCAAAACATTGCCCACCTCTCAAAGTAAGCAGTCATCACGCGCACTCAGAACTCATGATCCCAGAATTCTTTCCCCCCTCTGTGCAGGAAAGATAATTGACTCAACTTCAGGCCTGGCTGGAGGCAGTCAGGCAGAGGCTGAAAAGCATTCCTGCGGTGGACATATTAGTTTTGTTCATGACCAATGAATCACCTGGAAAGCTGAATCTGTGTGGGGCTGGGTGCGTTGACTTGAGAACTAGGTCTCAGCTGGGATGTTAACCAGATCAGCCATGACAAGTCTAACCACTGAAAAGACCAGCTGAGCTCCTCAGAACACACTGGGCTCTGGAGAGAGGTTACACATGGTTCATGTTGTAAGATACCAGGAACCATTATGAATCATCTTTGCATTTATTTATTTCCTTGTACATCAACTGAATTTGCCATGCTACACACTGCCAGGTAGTCTCTCAGTTGCCATATGTATATATATATATATATATATATATATATATATATACATATATACATATATATATATATATATATATATATATATATATATATATATATATATATATATATATATAATACTATATGTCTTGTACTTTTCATGCTTTGGACAATGGTAGCACCACAACCAGTTCACTTTTGTAGAGCCAGACCAATGCCAAGGTCAGTGCTGGTGTTTGAATTTTGTCACAGTAGAGTCTTGGGATTTCTCCACATTTGCAATTCAAAGCAAAATGTCACTGAACTCCGGTAATTAAAAGACAAACAGAAGGCTCAAAATACAAGGTGACTTCCAGCGTTCCAACAACCGTAAGTTATATTTGTATGCCTTGCACTATCCTCAGCAGCCTCGGCAGCCTATGATCCTATATCCTCGGCAGCCTATGATCATTAAATTGTATGTGTGCAGTGTTTTTCAATGAACTGATGGGAAACTTCAATGCAGAGAACTTTCCTTTCTGTGCATGTGTATGCAGTTATGTTCAATCACATCTCACCAATTCTGATGCAACGTGGCTATGTTGGAGTATGCAGTATGTTTTGAACTATCCGGTACGAAAATCAGGAGCAAAAGTCAAATGCTTCTCACAAAAGTGGCACTCTACATGGAATGGCTTTGAAGGGTAAAATAGGGGGTAGGAAACCGAAACTTAGTGAAGACTTAGAAGATTTTGATAACCTCCCTTTATGTTACGGCAAAAAGAAAAAAGAAAAAAAAATACATGTGTTGGGTCGGTACAGTTTTGTCTCAAAGACACAAATGTCAATGGTTCCCACTGAAAGTACAGCTATGGGCCTGACTTAAATACAACATATTAATAAATATACTTTTCTTGTGTGACTAGAATACACTGGCTGTAACATTAAAGACATTGTACCTTTTCTCCTAGATATTTGTACCTTTGTGCATTTCATTGAGTATTCTGTGCGAGTGTTGTACTGAAAGTGCTCTATGTACCCAGCGCTCAAAGTCTTATAGTGGAGACAGAATACAAGTGTGCATGATTGGCTTTAGAGCTAAGGATGGGAAGGTATGGGATGCATCTATGGCAATACCTTATTAGGCTTAGATATGGGAGTAATGATGCGGTATTGCAGCACATGTGCCTTTGGTAATGCTGGTGATATCATGCGGCTTCTTCAGTTAATCTGTTCAGTAAACCACAGTCATATTCAAATTGTACGTACAATTATTGAAAACATATGTTTTTCATACCTTCACTTTGAATATTCAGCATTACCATCCTTTAAATGCCCCCAGAGAACATGTTTGGAAAATATGAAAGTCTGCGGTGAATCTAAATCCATCTCAGCATGGGAGGTTTCCAAATGCAGACTCTTTTCCTTTTCCCTTCTTTAAGACTCAGTAAAGTTGCTCTCCTGAATTACTGAAACATGTCATATTTCACCGTGCCTTCCATGGATTGAAAAGACAACAAATGTGTGTTAAGTTCCACCATAATTTTTTGGGTATTTAACAAAACGTTTTCTTAGTCTCCTGTGATTAATGGCCACACTCTTTCTGCAGTCTTTATGGAGCAATTTTTCGGAAATTTCGCATGGTATAATACTTCCTAAATGTGTCTGTCTAAATAAGAACCGTATAACGTAAATTATTTATTTGACTCTGGCGGCTTGGAATACTCAAGATTGATATCCTCGTTCAGTTGCTTTTTGGGTATGCATTGTTAAAGTCTCATCTTGTTTCACTGCCTTGCTGCATGATCAAATGTTGGATGTGATGTTCGATATTTTGGGTAGGGAAGGGGAATTCAAATATATGCAAACCCAAGTGTTATCATGGCACCAAAGGCCAAAGGCTAGCATAGTGATGATAATCTGGTGTGATTAGGTTAACACTTCTTGCGGGTTAGGGAAGGTAGGCTAGATTTTTAGGTTGTCAAGGTCGGGTTGACAGAAGAGGAAAGGACAGGTCTCTTTTGGGGACTTCCACTATTATGATAATTTATTAATATACATTGTGAAAGGACTACTTTCTGAGCATTCTAAGATAACCTCACAAAAAGGTTCAAATGTATAAAGTAAATAGTTTTCCGACGTTGGAAACGACTACAGCCTCCAAACATTTCTAGACAGTTGTGCTTCCAAAAGCATATGATTTATTGTTGGAATACATTATTGTTTTTACTTTGTTGTCGGTCTCTAGTGCCTCTTGACATCACTAGTTCTTTTGAACTCAAATAGCAGGATTATTAGAACCAACACTGCTTTTAAAAGTACATTTTGACAGTAAAATGTTAGGGTTAGGGTATCATTTGTATCCTCTAATCGGTCACAAAGAAAATACAATGCAAGGCATTTAGTAGGCTATATCCGTGAATAATAGACCATAGGATAATATTTGAGCGCTTGGAAAAAGAGGTCAAACAAAGACATAGATTGATTTACAGTAAGTTACCGGCCGAGCCAATCCTGTTTTTTTCACCCAGTGATCCAGCAGCCCCAATCAATCAAGCTCTGGCACTATTTGTGCCAACTGTGCGTCACCGAATGTGGGTGGTGTAGTAGTGCCTGTTGCTGATGCTGAGGGAATTGCCTGCTGCGCGCTCGTCTTAGTTCAACAGGCGGGAAGGAATTTCACTCGATTTGTTGAACAGACTATTATTTTCCTATTACTGAGGATGAGTTTAAAGAATGCTTTAGATTCTGGACCCTGGAAATGTTTTTTTGAGTTGAGCACTGAGGTGTCCAGTAACAAACTAACAATCTTGTTTCAGTGCAGCAAATAGAAGAAAACCATCAGACTGTTGTGAGAAAACAACAATGGCATCTTCGCAAAATATTTCGAACATGACCGGGAACAACACTAACCAGTTTGTCCAGCCGCCCTGGCGCATTGCCCTTTGGTCGGCGGCCTACAGCTCTGTGCTGGCAGTGGCGGTCTTTGGGAATTTGATAGTAATATGGATCATTCTGGCACACAAACGAATGAGGACGGTTACAAACTATTTTCTCCTGAACTTAGCTTTTTCAGATGCATCAATGGCGGCATTCAACACGTTGATAAATTTTGTATACGCTGCCCATGGAGAGTGGTACTTCGGAGAAGCTTATTGCAAATTCCACAACTTCTTCCCTGTCACCTCAGTATTCGCAAGCATCTATTCCATGACAGCAATTGCAGTAGACAGGTAAGTCTATGATATAAATGTAACTATTTCAACTGTTTTAGATTGTTTTTGTTATTACACCCCTACATCGCCTGTCCGTCTATCTCTGATTATGGAATTAGCAATACCATTACATGTTTTCTTTTTACCGGTATAACCCTCCAACTGAATCCCTTAAACGTCATCTGTTTAGGTTAGGGGGACTAACAGTGTGAATTTGCAACTGCTGCCTAAGAAGAGAAACGATGACTAAAAAAAGAAAATGTCTTAAAAATAATATTGAATTTGTATTGCCTTTCAAATTGCGCAGAGGTATAGCATAATCTAATCCAATTTAATTTACCTTTATCTGCGTTTAGGAAACTTGAAAGGAATTATCCAGGTTGTATAAAATGTCCCTGTGATTCTTTGACTGTGAGTTGATAGTTCTAGTAGTTTCCTGTGCAGTATTTGATCGATTGGCCATTTCAAACCTACCCAAGTCAAGTAAAAAACGCTTACGACCCAAATATGGATTAGGATTTTTATGTTCCACGGTATGCTTTACTAATGGACTGGCTACTGTCAGATTTGGAAAAGCCTACAAAGAGAAAGCAAATTAAAGCCATTCGACAAATTGTCGTTTGCCTACACTATTCTACTTGCCCTGAGGCGTTGATTACTTATTTATAGATTCTCCACGGGGTGCCACCAGAGAAGCATATACGAATTCTGTTGGTGATGAGCCTTAAGCCATTTTGATTTCATGCCACGTAATTATATGGTTTCGATATAGAACATGCTTATTATTATCTAAAATGTACATATTAGACACCCCTGTGTCTAAATGTCTTTTCTTGTCCAATAATCAGTCTTAGATATATTTTCTTTCTGTGATGATCATCTGTGATAATAATGATAATAATTGTGACAAACAGCTGTCCTTAGGGGAAAAAAAATGAATTTCAGTTACAATTTAAAATGTTGTTTTTCCACTTGTGCTGCTGATTTTGCCTTGAAATGATCCTAACCCTAAACCCAATCTCCAGCATCCCCCCTACCTTTCTCAACTTTCTTTTTCACACTTCCTTCCTCTCTCTCAATCCTTCACACTCTCACTGCCATGCATACACCCTGAGCGATTAAAAACCCCTTTCAAGTAATGAGATCGTACATTCACCATCAAATGGGCTCTTGAGTTGATATTGATTTACACTGCCCCATCATACTTCATGATCAGAATATTAAGGAAGGAGTTAGAGCCCTGTCAATCGTACATTTCCATAATGCGAGTTAAGTGGCTCTCATACAAGTCGAGATGGGTGTGAGCTTAAGTGTATGCGATAAAGATGGAGTATGTGATCCTCTTCTCATTCCTGCAAAGATCAGAATCATCCACGCCAGTCAGGCCACGTTCATGGTGACCTTCCTACAGAACCCAGGCAGCAAGCCCCATTTGTTTTTTTGGGTCCGTCTAGGTTGTCTCTTTGATTTCATCAGCTTAGGACAGGGAAAGAGGACATCAATATGACCTACATGCTGGAGATGTAACCTCCAGTGGTACTCCTTGTGGCCAAAGTGCTTTGCTTTCGGCAGACATCTTGAAATGGCAAAAGGTTCAGGACCATCTTTGGACGTGCCCTTTCTACTCTCCCACTGAGCAACCCTTTCTGCTGGAACTGAAATGAATTTCCAGCAGGTTGTCGTACAATGGTCACTTTCTCACAAGGCACATACAATTCTTTGGAAATTCAAATTGAAAATAGCTAAAAAGGTTAACACGGCCTTCTCACCCGGTCATAACACAAAATGAGATATTGTTTTGTGCCTATGTAAAAAAAAATAATAATAATAAATACAAAAAAGGCTAAACCTTACTGCGACACAATATCAAGGTATTTGAGAGACGTATCAGTTTTTCAACCCTCAGTATCCCGAATCTTTACGTCACGCCCCAGACAAACGTTTCTGAGGATAAGCATGACAGCTGATGACATTCTATCCAATAGGGTTATTTTTAAATACAGTGGCGATGAGATTAGAATACTGTGTTTATGAACCACTGCCCTCCCATTTCCTCCAATACAGCTATTATGACATTGATTGCCAGGCTGTCAGGGAAAGATGAAAGGCACTATTTTCCAGTGATTACAGTTGCTGTCTTATAAAGCTTTGGATCAAGATTACTAATTTAGATAATGCAGTAATTATAACATTTAAATTACCCGTTGAATGGTTGATTTAACATTGAACCACCCTTTCAAAGAATGTTGGAAATTACCCACATTTTGTGGTTGATTAACCCAGCATGTTGTTTAATTATTAAAAATGACATTTTTTACTAGAAAACCTTCAACCCTTCAAACATTTACACTGGACCATTGGACAGAGCACCTACCTTATTGGTTTGGCTGATTAGAAACATCCCACTATGGAGACTCAGATGTAGTGTGTTTTCTAGATGATTCTACTTCCTGTGAGGTAAAGTTTGTCAGGTTGCCACCAATGCTGAGCCTATAGCCTAATAGACCATATATGGTATCCACTGCTGTAAGCCTATAGCCTAATAGACCATATATGGTATCCACTGCTGTAAGCCTATGGCCTAATAGACCATATATGGTATCCACTTCTGTAAGCCTATAGCCTAATAGACCATATATGGTATCCACTGCTGTGAGCCTAATTTACCATATATGCTCTCCACTGCTCTAAGCCTCTTTTCATAATACATAGGATATGGTGTTATAATACCCATCATGCCTTAGATCTACGTTGTGCACTCTAAAAAACAATATTTAGAAAGGATTTGGGTTGAGAGCAGATATGTCATTGGGGTTTTCAAGTGGGCACCTTCCATCCCTGATGTTTCATTAAATTGAGCCCACGACACCTCCAGAAGGCTTAACGGTGAGCATTGACGTCTCAAAGCCACCCCCCTCTAGATCCGCTCTCGGCACGGCCAGATATACTATAAAAACGATTTATTGAGCTATGTGATATCCCTGCTCTATTCCTGACCCTGCAGGCGATTAAGCCCGCTCAGCAGGGATACTTACCATTACCTGAAAAGAAGGATACCATATATGGTCTCCACTGTTGTGAGCCTATAGCTTAACAGACCATATATGGTCTGATGCTCTGGGCCTACAGCCTAATAGACCATAGATGGTCTCTAATGCTCTGGGCCTATAGCCTAATATAACAAATATGGTCTCTACTGTTGTGAGCATATAGCCTAAAAGGCCATATATGGTCTCCAATGCTTTTATGAATTGGCCATGTTGTATGGGCCTTGGACAGGATGAGGGTTTAGACTGTGTTTTGGAACAATTTGCTCTCTGGAAATATTATTGTAATTAAGCGGTGGTGTGTGTGTCTTTGTGTGTGTGTGTGTGTGTGTGTGTGTGTGTGTGTGTGTGTGTGTGTGTGTGTGTGTGTGTGTGTGTGTGTGGTTCATACATGTGAGTTTAGTAGGGGTTGGTTTATGTAATTTGCTTACATAAGAAAGTGTAATATTGATACGAGGCAATAGGCCTTGTTGCACTTCCCGGCGCAGCTATTTAGCTAGCAGTGATGTGATTGGGCATGGAGAACCTGGCTGCTCTGGCCTATAATTGATTTTGAATTAAACAAGCAGTTCAGTGTGCCCTCACAACAGGCCACAGTTCCACGCTAAATAAATTGTAACAAGTATCTTACACATGGGCAGTAATACACCTGTGGTGATGTTCCATAAATTAGTTCACTCACCCTCCATGACAGCTTAGGAAGAGATGGTCTAGAAAGACCTTGATCCTTAATGTTTAAAATCCAAGGGATTACTGTCAACATACGTCGTTTATCTTAAAAAAAAACGGTCAGAGGGCCACCCTGGGGATTAAGCATAACAGTGTCTCCTCTACGTACACAATGTGGTACTGTACGTTCTCAGAGCAATCTCATGGGGGAAGAGCTAACAAAAGAGCCACATTTTCCCACCTGTGATGAATAGGATCAATCTAGAGTGTCCTAACATTTCAATGGGACCGTTTCAAATACAGTGGTATGTTTTAAAACAGCCGACCATGTTAATTAAAACTACAGCTTTAGCCATGGATTACAGGCCACCCCTTTCCGTCTGAATTGGCCAGCTGTCTAGCCAAGGAGTTCATTACCAAACAGTCGCAATGGCTGTGTCCGGAATCTATCTGGTTCACTCGTTCCCTATTGACTACATAATGACAGTCTATAGAACACCATACAGCGGGTTACGCAAAATAATAACATTTTGTACCCTAGTTCGAGTCTATTGGGTCATCAAGTATTGCCACTGGAAATGAGGCATTAATGTTGCCCTAAACAATCAATGTTCTAATCAAGCACTGTATTGAAGTAATTTTACTGATCTAACAGTGCTCAAATAAGCTGAAGTTGCCAACCTCAATAAACCGTGACTAAAATCCAGTTTGCCATGCTTTAGCGCGAGACAGATCTTATTCAAATATTGGCTGGATAGCTGCTTGTCAAGCCTTGTAGCACCATATTGTAGCTATACCCGGAGTGAGTATCACACAATTAGGCTTTACTAGCTTGCTAGCCTGAAAACCACCAAACAAATAACGTTAAATGAATCAATAATTCGTTAATGGAACAAAGTTTCTGTTCCTATTTGATTACGAAATGGGCATGACAATTCATCGTCCCTGAGAAGATAAGGTAACATTCCTGGTAAACGTGCTGCATTTTGGTATTAAGGTTCTAAGCTAGGGTACATCCATGGTCTCTACATTTCGTGTTGCATTATGGGAAAATTGAGCGGACCAAATAAGGAACTCTTTTTCTTGTAAAGAATTCGGACGTTCCCTTTCGTCAAAATGTCTGACACCCTACAGTCCACTATATGACACATACGGGTACAGTCAATGTTAACAGAATCGTATTTGGTTGCTGACTGACCGGACTTTGAACTTTGACCTTATGACCTCTTCCTGTCAGGTACATGGCCATCATCCACCCTCTGAAGCCCCGTCTGTCAGCCACTGCCACCAAGTTGGTCATTTTGTGTATCTGGAGTCTGGCTGTGGTGCTGGCCTTCCCTCTCTGCTTCTACTCCACTGTACGCACCTTGCCACGCCGGACCATCTGCTACGTGGCCTGGCCCTGGCCTGAACGTGACTCCTTCATGTAAGCCACAGATATCAACACACACACACACACACACACACACACACCCAAACACTTCGCACACCTGTAGGTATGTGCGTGGACATATTTTTTGCATTTCACGTTTCTATCAGATAACTGAGTTCAACCTTTCAGCATCATTGTTTATTACATTTCTGCAGGTATCATATCATAGTGACAGTGCTGGTGTACCTGCTGCCCCTAGTGGTGATGGGCATCACTTATACCATTGTGGGGGTGACGCTTTGGGGAGGAGAGATCCCGGGGGACTCATCTGATAACTACCATGGACAGCTCCGAGCCAAGAGGAAGGTGAGGCAGGGTTACGACGTACCTGAACCACACCTGCTATGTGGCCAATGGCCGGGCAACTGTTGAAAGATAAACCGAGTGACAAATATTGTTATGCCCTTGTGATGACTATTGACTGGGTTTAACCAATGAACTTGCCAAAGGCTTTTTAGCTGGTGAGAGGGCATCAGCCTGAGTAGCTGTCAGCTCTTTAATTAGACCAGCTGAAGGTTGTGTGTGGTGTGACAAGGAAGTCCAATGAATCAAATGTAGTGAGAAGAGGACTTCATTTTTTGTGAGACGATTTGAATTTGAAGTCCTTCTGTCTGGGACCTTCTTGTGTGTTTAGAAAAATCTGTGAAAAGTCAAAAGTCGGGGTCATCTGTCCAGAACCCACAGACATCCATCCAGTCCACCTGCTTATCGCCTTCCAAAAGTAACACAATCTGTACATCCAAATAGCACACATCAGAGTTAAGGTTAATGTCAGTGTCCATGTGAACTCATGCCAGTTTATTTCAGCAGCTAAACACATACAGGAGGAGGTGGTAATCTAGCTTGGGTCTTGGAAAAGGGGTTGTTTTAGTCATCATTACGACCAATCAAATAAACACTGGAACACGGTCCTCTATGTTGGTTAGCTATCTGGCTTTTTTTTTTTACATAGTATGCTTTGGAAAATGTTCTCGGTCTGCGTGTGAATTAGGTCCTACCTTCATGTGATGGAACATTCAAAAGTGTCATGCACTTGACTGCGTTGGAGGACAAAGTGGATTAGGCCATGCTGTTGAGGTGTACATTTCAGGTTCATTGAAGTTGTAACATACAAGGTGTTTGCCTGAAGTAATCATGCACAATGGAAGAAACATATTTCCCCCTGCTTTAGCCAAGGAAGGGCTGTGATACAGTTCATATGGGATATTCAATCTCACTGATTTTCTCCACAAAAAACTCTGTAAAAGGTAATTTATTGAGCTAAAGAAAGACACATTTTCATTCTAATTTAGAGAGCTACGCGCTATTCATTTCTAGCTAGATTCATTAAGATACTCCCCCAGTCACTGGTAAATAGTAACTCTAATTCCTCCATTATATAGAGAATGTGTGTGTGTGTGTTAATAATGCTTATGCGTGCTTGCGTGTGTGTCTGTGTTTTTGTTCACGCCACATTTGAGCTATTTTTTATTCTCATGTGTACCCACTAATTGACAAATGCATGCTGAGATGTATTGCTAATGAATGGCGCTGGCAGCTTGCCTGGGTTGACAAAAATTCCTTTTTTTATTCAATTTAATTTCTGCCATAAACGTAAACAGACTCGTAGAGGTCTTCAATCTCTCTGTAAACTCCACCATCATGGCTTCAGTTTGCACGACAGGTCTTTCCCCCGGGTGGATACAGCCCAGCTATTGTGAAGTTAGGGTTAGAGTTAGGGTATTAGCAGTGGCCTTGTTCACAATCTGTTAGAGAAGAGATGAGGAGGTGCCCGGGGCACTACTGTCAGACGTTACAGGGACACGCAGACCCAGCGCTCCCCTGGCCTTTTATGGCATCACCTTTACTACTGAAAGAATGCTTTTAGCAGAGGACTACAGGCATTGTCATCACAGGCATTTTGAAAACTGGACATACAGCGAGGGCGTTATTAAGATTATGTATTTGGAGGGGAGGCGGGGGGGGCATGATGAGCGCCGGTGCTTAATGTACCATTCTATTTTTGTAGCATTTAATAGCTTCATGCTAATCGTACAAACATTTAGATAAAAGCAATAAAGTGGTTTTATTATGCGGCAACACTCACTTCAAAGACCTCAACATGGACGTTGTCTTTGTCTCTTGGGCAGCTGGTAACCACTGATAAAGCCAGTCCAATTCGCTGGCTGCTCTATCTGTCCATCAACTGCCAATCATTATTCCAAAATGGAAAGTATCATTGGGTCTTTCCCTGAAAATCGTATTGTGAGGTCTGTGTGGAGATCACTTTATCAAAAAACGTGATTTTTTTTTTATTTAGATGAAATTTTTTTCAATTTTTTCAATTTATTTTTTAATCCAATCCATTATGAGTCAATTTAACACTCAACGAGTGCAACAAAGATAAAGGAATACAAAATGTTTTTGACACATTTAGTATGTCGGAGCGGTCGGGGCAATGACAATCTTTTCGAGTCTTCGTCACAACAAGTAGCTCCTTCTAGACACATTTGGGAAATGAGTCATAAATGGAATATAATGTCGCAATGATAATCCCTTTCAGAAGGCAAATCTGTGGCATTTTGCTGCAGGACTTCAAAAGCTTATCATGTGGCGAGCACAGGTCACCGAAATGGCAGGAGGTGTTGAATACCGATAATTACCTGGCACTCATGATTATCTCATCTCAACTCTATTTAATAACGAGGATGCAGCTGATTGTTTCTATTGTTTTGTTTTGGGATTTTTTCATGGAACTCATTAACCGCCAGTCACCAAATTGCAGGCGCTTTGAAATCCCTTGTCGGCCACTGGGAAGTCCCTGCCTGAGTACAACCATTTTACACCCATTGTGTGTCTTTCTAACGACTAGAAGTTTTAGTTGAAATGCGAGAGTGCATGTGTGGATGTGTGGGTGTGTTTGCTGCTAGGGCAGATTTTGACGGGTTTAAAAATCCGTTGCGCTCGAGTTGAACTGTGGGGTGCACGTAGAAGACACTCGCTCCAGCTCAAGTCATGTTGTTGTGGCATGGAAGTAATCCTGTCTGGATAGTGCTTTGAAAGAATAACGACTTGTGAATGACTAGCACTGTCTCGGACACTTACACAAGGGCTTCCGATCAACAGTCGAGTGGGTTTCTTTTTAATTGGGGATGCTCAGCAGAGACTGAGTGACCTCTCTGTCTCCATGGCTTTTGTGTGCTCTTCAAGGGTAGATTACATCCAAAAAACGTTGGCATTGACAACGCATTGCCCACCCTGACTCGAGCTACTAACACAATTTTTAATATGTCTTTATTTTGTATACCTTTATAGACAAAACATCTGCAGAGAAATTCCTTTGCACGAGAGCTAAATATTAAAGAGCTACCTTCAGGTAATTGACTCTATCTCTCCAATAAGAAGAAGTTACTTTCTACTGTGCACTATAACAAGCATATGGAAAATATTGTGACAGGTCATCCTTAACCTGTCATGTATTGTTAACATCAGGCAGCCTATACTTTCTCAGCAAGTGCCAAAGCTATTTTTAAACTGATCCCCTTTGGAGGCCCAGCACCTTATGTTTAGCCAATACGTGACCTCTGCACTGCAATATATTTGCTAGCAACAAAAGAGTTTATGAGATAAACCAGGGTTAAGTTCTTCTACTTAGTCACAATATTCCACTTTGTGTAAATGTTTCATAAAGTGAAGTGCTTGCAGCCGTTCTTAGTCAAATGCAAATACACTTGACATTAGATGTATCAAATATAAAACGTTTGTTTAACCCAACTCTCCCAGGGGTTCACCGGTGATTCTCCTATCAGAAACCAATTGTAATACTGCACTAATATTCCTCCAGTTTCTAATAGGTAGTCATTAACATTCATAATGAAACCACAGAAAAACAGAGATGGGGATATGCCCTGAGACTGTTGTGCTCTGTTGCAGCATAATTCAATATCCATTAAAATTGTCATTACAATTCTGCGTTTATTAAAGCTGGTTTCAGTTAACGACAAATATATCCATCCCCTATGGTGTTGAAACAAATGTTTTTTGTTTTCTTATTTCGTTTTTTAATATTTCTTTGCCAGTGTTGCCTCATGGGTTTATTCCCCCTGCACTGTGAATTAGCACCACTTGTATATTAGTCCTTATGTAACGTGAAGTTGACAGGCCAATATATTGCTATGGCACAATGCACTAGTATTTTCAACGCAGAGTCATTGCTTGTTTTTTGATCAGCACTCTAACTGTTATGAGTTCATTTGACCTTGTTAAAGATAATTGATCAAATTGGTCGAAGTAAATAAAAAACAGACTTTGCCATGTAATGTATCTCCGAGAGCAAACCAAAGTTCATGCTGCCCCTTTTATCTAACACCCGAGCAAAAAATGATGAAGGAGCTACTTGTTAAAAAATACTGCAATGCCAATTTCATACTAGCCATTTTGCAATCCACAAGATTGCGGTCTGCATAATTAATTCACAGTTAGAGGTTGTTATTTGCTAAAATTGGGAAGGAAGCGAAAAGTGTTTTTACCTTTCTCAGTCATCAGGCACTAAAACATGATCCCCTGTTGGCCAATTGTTTATGCCATTCGCTAGGGATATTCAAACAATCCTCTAATCCTTTTAACAGGGTGTGAAAGGTGTAGTGCGCTGATCAGTTGGCTTTTAACTAGGCCGACTGTTGAATGGCCTGGCTTGTATTTAACCGGCTGTTAAAGATTCCTTTTAGCCTCCACTGCTTGTATTTAGGATGGTGTGTGGGTCTGGGGGGTGGGGAGATATTCGTTTTTTGAGTGTGTGTGTGTTTGTGTGTGTTTGTGTGTGTGTGTGTGTGTGTGTGTGTGTGTGTGTGTGTGTGTGTGTGTGTCTCTTTTACTTTAGCAGTCCATCAGCCCCCTAGCTCTTATTCTCCTGCTGGAAGATCAATAGAGGGGAACACATTTACTGCAAGCAGTACGAATCTATTTCGCCAGCCCTTCAGCTGACCAGCAGTTGTTTGTCTAGAACAGTTTCTGTGATCGCAGTAGTTTTCACTCTCCACAGGGCCGACCCGCTCATTACAACGCATGTGAACAACATGGCCGAGAGCTGTCGTCTTTTCACCCTTCACTGAGAGGACGATTTCTCTGCTTTTTATATGTGCTGTTCGTCATTTAAATCTGCTGATGTTTGTCCTGTTCGCGATCTCAGATGAGATATTAAGCATGGTTATGTCTGACCTAAAACAGCTTCAGAGTAGCGTCTGGCCTGAACAGGCGGCTAGTGTCGGACAACAGCTCTAGTTTAGCAGATTCTAGAGCTGTTTTTAGGTTGACTGTAGGCAGGCTGTGGCTGACATCAATTGAAATGTTTGGTTTCCAGATTAAGCTGAATTCCTCTGACTCCTCCACCCTAGTGAAATCACTGATAAGGCCGGTGGGATCTTCTACCTCAGGGTAGTGTGTTGGTCTTGATGGGATAAATTCTCTATGTGAAGGAGAGTCTAGTGTGCACCTTGACTACCTCACAATTGCCGTTCCTAGTGAAGAACCGAGGGGATGGGTTGCCTTGGCAGTAGCCAGGGGCATCTAGTGACCTTTCATGTTATTGTAGCTCATGTTTTCAATGAACTGAACAACAAGTGAACATATACAATACAGGAGGTTGCCCTACGTCAGCACATTGCCAGCAGTTAGGGTGTTTTCAGATTGTTCTCTCTGGTGTTGGACCAGGCAAAGATGTGATCAAAACTGGGACAGTAGGTGGGATTTCCTTTACGACAGAATCAGAAGGTTTCAGCAGGATTTTAGCATTGGCATTAGCTGCCATTGTACTTTATACTTTTCAAAAGGCTTTTATCATTTTGAAGTTCTTACAAACTAAAAATAAATGAACATAGAGAGCATTTAAGTGCTTATGAATGTACAATATGTCTTCTATTCAAGTTAATCATTTTTAGTCTTGAAATCCGCTTAGGCAAATAAGAATTCATTTTAACTGACAGGGCTCATCCTATGTTTCTGAAATCTACCGCATTCAGCCAATGGCTTTTCGCATTTGTTGAACCGTTGAGAAAGATGACACAGAACATCCGTTTTGAAAGAGTAACTGACTGCCGTTTTGGAGCTAACACATTGCTTTGTTTATAACAACTATATTACCTGCAAAAGTAGAGAGAACAAAATTGAATGCACCCCCGTCCCCCCACCCCACCCCCAAACCCTCGGTCTCGTATTTGCGTTCTAATAATAATAATAATTCATTTTATTTATATAGCGCTTTTTTTACACCCAAAGACGCTTCACAACAAGAGAACAGGCAAATAAAACAGAAATACAAGACAAACGGATAACAGGAGAACAGGTCGAGACAAGACAGCAATACAAACTACAGTAACATTTGACAGAAATGTTGTAGAGGTAAGGGGCGTTTGAGTTAATTTGAGTAGGCTAGGGTGAAAAGGTAGGTTTTAAGATGGCTTTTGAAGATAGGAAGTGAGTTTGAATCCCGAATGAAAGGAGGAAGAGAGTTCCAGAGTTTAGCTGCCCTAGAAAAGGCACGCTCCCCAAAGTTTTTTAGTTTTGCTTGTGGGGTGACCAATTTCATTTCAGAGGAGGAACGGAGTGTCCGGGTGGGAAGATAGAGCTGTAGAAGATCCGAAAGGTAGGGGGGGGGCAGGTTATGTAAAGCTTTAAAGGTGAGGAGAAGGATTTTATAAGTAATACGATGATTAACTGGGAGCCAGTTCTGCTGTCAGCTTGTTTTCTGTAGCTGTGTCTCTCCATGCTAAGCCAGTGTAGTATTTAGACGTGTTGTCACTTTACGAAGCCAATTGTTTCTGTGTGTGGATTCGCACATCCTCCGTGGTTTATTTAAGGCGTGCTGTGTTTGTCATGCATTTTTCTATGCGGGAAGGATTTGCAAATTCTCTATAAACTGTACTCAACCCATCACAAAGTGTTCTTAGAAACTTAGAAAATATGACAAAGTTAGATAAGAATCACCTAAAGTATAATATGTTTGCTGCAAGGGCGTAGAGAAAAATCACCATTTGGACGGGCGTATACTTAAAAGTGAATCTTAATTTTCCAGCTGTGTTTCCAGCAAACACGATGAAAATACTTTGCGCAGTTTAAAAGAAAATGCATGCTTTATACTGACCTTTTCATATAGACAGAACAGGGAAATTGTATGGGGGATCAGGATTGATTATAAAGATCCAGCAATTATTATATCTGTAATTTAACCTAGTAGCCAGGAAAGAGACGCTTCGATCAGTCGATAAATCAGTCATAATAATATTAATTGTAGGTGTATAGCTATATTAAAAGTTGCGTAATATACAGTAACTTAGGGCTAAGCCATATCTGGCTTTAAAGGTTAGAAATAACATCTTAAAATCAATTCTACAGTTCACAGGAAGCTAGCGCAATGATGCCAAGATTGGTGTGACGTGTTCCATTTTTCTCATCAAAAGCTTTGCTGCTACATTTTGCACAAGCTGCAAGAAATGAGTCTTTCTCTGGATAGTAGGCCAGAAGAGCATGGCTCTAGTCAGATCTAGAGGCAATCAAAGCACGGATCACTTTTACAAGATCAGAGATCGACTTATTTCAGAGAGGTTTCTTAATTGGCAATAACAAGATTCTACACCTTATTTTCCTGAGGTTCGAACGTAAGATTCGAATTAAAAAAATTAAAATAACCCCCACCCCCCCATTTTTAGCAGCTGGTTTTACAGATCTAGCAAGAGACCCCATATTGTTTAGAATTGCATCCGGGGGGGGGGGGGGGGGGGTACTTTTCAGTTCAGAAGAAATAACATTCTTAATCCAGAAACAATTTTAAACTTGATTTTTAATTTCCTGCCATGCAGGAGAACCCAGTGACTACCTGCACAATATGTGAACTGGCCCTTTTTTCAGCACCATGACTAAACTACAAAGGCTGTGATTCATTTCAACAATAGGACTGCTTAGTGAAAGCTGTCAGCAGACGGTTTACAACATTACTTGCGGTGTACTGTATACTACTGACGATCAGCTATCAACACAAGAGAGGTGCCAAGGGGTTCTGTTTGAAATTCAGGAGGACATGAGTAATGCCTGTTTTGTCTTCCCAGTCCCTAAGTCCTTTTCCCAGGGTGAGTTTTTTGTTTTTGTTCTAGGCCAGTGCCAGCGCTCAATTCAACTTTTCACAAGAGTCGGTTGGCGGAATTTAGTTTGCTGTTGGCGAAACCACACATGGGGATCCATGTGACTATAATGACAGCTTTGACAGTGAGGTCAAGCTTACACTTACAGTCGTAGAAAGTAAACCCAGCGTGTGTACTCTGTTGTCTCGTTAAACACACTGCATGGTGCTCCTGAGATGGACAGGGCATAAAGTGTTAGGTCTGGTGTGTTTTATAGACTGCCTATAGTCCAAAGTGTTATCCCTTTCAACTTTAGAAAAGATGTAGGGTGACCAACAGGCATTGTAACTGACCAACCCCATATGGAATGTGAAAAAAGCCCTTTGAGCAGACCTATCTCGGTATAAAACATAAGGTATGTATTAGAAATATAAACATCAACAACAAACAACAAATTAAAGCATTTTGACAGTGTTGGGGTTAAATTATGTTTTGTGGGTGTAAAACGATGAGTCATGTTAGATGAGAAGGCCAGTAATTAACTACTTCTCTCTCACTGTGGAAGAAAACAGAGTCTTCAGGTTAGTTTTGTATGTATAACCAGGTAGTCAGAATCTATTCAGAATCAATCATGACACAAACATTGACAAAGGAAATCTAAGTCGTTTGTCAATGGACCCTCTGATGCCAACCTCCACCTAAGATGAGAGTCCTGTCCAAGGACATTCACAGAATACTTATTCCCCGGCAACAAGATGTTCAGAACAGTTCCATGGCTTAGTATAAACAAGTGATAGTGGGGAAAGAATTGAGCGAACACAGTCCTACTTCCAGCCCTAACCAACGGACCAGACACGGTGGGGTACCAGTTTTCGTAGAATATGATAAGGATGATTATGTCGCTGCAAAAACAAATATGGTAATAAATAAACAATAATTATGCAGATCATAACATAGAAATATATGATTATTTCCACATCACCATTAAGGTTAAATTAACAGTTTTTCTGGTTTATTATTATGTAAGCTACACTGTAAATATTTAGCGAAGTAAATCTTACTGTCCTCGTTTCCTCTCTGCCTTTTAGGTGGTGAAGATGATGATCATTGTGGTGGTGACCTTTGCCCTCTGCTGGCTTCCCTATCATGTCTACTTCATAGTGACCGGCCTAATCAAGTCGCTGAACAAGTGGAAGTCCATCCAGCAGGTCTATCTATCCGTGCTGTGGCTGGCCATGAGCTCCACCATGTACAACCCCATCATCTACTGCTGCCTCAACAGCAGGTGTGTAATACCCCCCCCACACACACACACACACCCTTCACACACACACACACACACCCTTCACACACACCATGTACAACCCCATCATCTACTGCTGCCTCAACAGCAGGTTGGTACACAAATACATTGGAGGCCAACCACCTCTGACTAGACACACTTCCTAAAATGATGCTGTATCCTGTTCTACCATCTAGTGCTCTATATCGTCCATTACTGCAACTCACAATGGAGCTCACAATTACATGTATTAGACCAGGGGTTCCCAAACTGTGGGTCGCAACCCCAAGTGGGCTTGTCTGATTCAAATGGGATCTCCTGATATTTTTGAACAAAAAAGTGGGTGGGTGGGTGGGGGGGGGCGACGACGACTAATCTCATGTTGGGTCTCACTAAACCTGGTGAGTAATCTAATGGCATTTTCAACAGAGGCATGTATCTGCGTGGGTGCATACGTGCACACGTGGGTTGCACGTTGGGGGGAACACTCATTTAGGGTCACAACACATAAAAGTTTGGGAATCCCTGTATTACACTATAGAACTCTACCTAGTGGAGATACATACCTCACTTCTCTAGTCCTCTCATCCAAAACTTGTTATAATAGGTATAGGTATACATAATATTAGAGATTGTATGAATCTATTTTTATTAAGCAGAGTTATTTCAAAATGTGTTTTAGTAGTCAGCAGACAGAATGTTGTTTAAAGCCAGGTTTTTTTTACAACGCTGTTTGCAAGGCGAGGGATTGTTCAATCACCCTTATTCTTGCTCTGTTCAGTACCGGGTCGATACAATTGCCCTCTTTTTCGTCGTAGATTAGTCATACCTCATCCTGGAGAATTCTCAGCTTAGTAACGAGAGTGCATGGAACAAGCACTCTATCTGGCACTTTCATCTCAGTTGTTTGTTATAAGCTAAATGCACGCTAAAGAGAGCCCTCAGTGCACTTAGTAGGGGATTCAAAGCAATCACCTCAAGGAGGCCCGTAGTACAGACGCTCACCTTCCAACTAGCTGGGCGCTCTTCGCCCGTCACTCGTTAAAAAACATGCATCAGTCTCTCTTCAAATCCAACTGTAGAGGCATCCGTATTTTCTAATTCTTTGCTCTGAATTGAAACGCTGGCTTGCCACACACCGATCCTTCCTTCCCCCCCGCCTCTTGTCACCTATAATCATTTTATTCACCCTCGATCCTCTCGTACCTTACCATTTTCATTCTTTCACCCCCCCCCCCCCTCTTTTCACCTATAATCATTTCATCCACCCTCGATCCCCCCGTAACACCACCATTTTGAATTTCAATTCTCCACCCCGGCCTCCTCTTTAAGGTTTCGAGCAGGCTTCAAGCAAGCCTTCCGCTGGTGCCCCTTCATTCAAGTGTCCAGCTATGATGAGCTGGAGCTGCGCACCACCAGGCAGCACCCGGCTCGCCAGAGCAGCATGTACACCCTGTCCCGCATGGAGACCAGCATGGTGGTGGATGACATGGCCGAGGGGGAGGGGGCCAGCCAGCGACCCGGGTCCACCAGGAAGAAGAACCACGCCGCGGCCCGGCACGGAGACATCAGCCCCTGCAACGGGAACGGGCCCGACGGCAAAAGACAAAATGGCCACGCCCCCAGTGCTCAGCCCGAGGAGTTCTTCTGAGAAACACGGCGGAATACAGAGCTGCATGGATGTTGGCGGAATGACCCACGCCCTAGCAGCACGGAAAGCATGGCATCATCTTGTAACGGCGGTTTCAGAAGGTCGCATTTTCAAACAGAGTACCTTTCGAGGTGAGCAAAGTGATCGCAGTACTTCAATGTCTTTCCTTTCATATACAGATCGGATTAATCTGGCTAGATTGGATTTGAATTAGCCTGCCGTTGCAAGAGCCAGTTTTGTTGTGTTTTATCTTTGTGTTGTAAATAGTTTGGGGTGTCACATCATTTTCTAGCACTGAGGGCAGTATTGTATGGTCGCTGTGTGCTAGGACAGAGGTTACAAAGTCACAGGCGAAGAGAAACCAGAAGGCATAGAAACACACCATGCTTACATGAACACACACAAAAAAAGAGACACAGCACGGTAAACAATTCAATGCAAATTGTAAATATATCATATTCAAATAAAATGGCAAGGCTTGAATATACATGGCTGGACACTCACAATGGATTAGATACAAGTCAAGAACCTCCAATTACCCAAGCAGGTACGAATTGGCCTTCGCCATCACAGCCGTGATACGATACCCAGTTAGCTAACGTGTTTACCTGTTTAGCCTATAAGACAAATATGTTGGTACGCACGGCAACCCTTAGTATAGCAGTTTTCGTATTCGGTCATCAGCAGGTTCTTCTATTGTACAGCTGCAGCCTCGTTGAGATTTCAAAGATGCCTATCCCCATCAAAAGGTATTAGCAGCATTTCTTTATTTAAAAGGCTGAAAAGTGGCCGTAGGCTCGGAGTATCTGAGTACCTGGCCATAAAATGTAAACCTTTCATGCTGGACGGCTAGTTCACAAAGTGTGATCATCAAAGTTGTGCTGAGGTCAGAATTGAACAGTGTCTCCTGGGTATAATGGGATTTGTCCACTTTTTAAAGAATCCTGTTGAGCCTGTACCGAGGCCCAATGGGGGAGTCTATTTTAAGAAACAGCATTACGCGGCCCCCTTCATGGTTCGTCTTTAGCTCTCCCGAGCAGCATGAGTGAAGATAAGCTGCCGTTGTGAGGATGCACTCAGCGTCCATTCGCCCGACAGGAATGAATGAGAAGTTGGAGTCTCTCAAAGATTTCCGATGGAACTGTTCTTGATTAAGCTCTCCTTGTAATTGAGTTTGACCAATTACTCGACGTAACTGCCCGTGTGGCCTGTGTGGTGCCAATAACACCTCTAATGCTGGAGAGAACATGGATTTGCACAAAGCCAATGATCGGGCTTGTTTTCAGTGCCGATGATCCTGTTTGACAAAACGCATGCTTCTTTTGGTATTTCAGAGCATAGTCTGTGCCACCAAAACAAAACAAGACATACACACTCTACAAGTTGTGGAACGAAGGCACCACACGCATGTGTTTGTACAGTCTTGTATGTCGTCTGAAATATCTCCCGTAGGAATTTGAACACCTTTGAGGAATTGCAACCCGGTTGGTTGACATCCAGTGGTGGCTTCCTTCAAGGTCTCCGAGCGTTTCATTGGGAGTCCGTAAACCGGAAGGTATCGCTCCCCCTCAGCGGGTGCGCCATCCTTAAAAACCTCCAGCCAAGTGGAGAGGCACCAAGCAGTGCTCCAGCCTTTGTCATGTTTGTCTCACACAAGAAAGGGCCTGGTCCAGTTTGGGTTTGTTTATGACAGCCTTCAGTGAGAGCCGGCTCCTCTCTGCGCCTCATGGCGCGACCGCATGCACACTCGGTCTCTCCTGGGAGCCTTCCAACCATTTCCCCCTGGGTAGAGATATATCAAAGCCCAAGGCAGCAACCCAAAGGGGGCCACACTCCGGGCCCCATGCTCAGTCAAGTGTTGTATCTTTACACAGTTGGAATTGAAGTGTAATGGACTTTTTCCTCCAGCTGACAGACCACCCTATGTGGCTCTTATCTTGCCTTATAGATAGCATAGAAAAAGCAAGGGGGGGAAATAGGCAATACGTAATGTGTTATTTGTTGAACTTGGAGGTAAACTAGATTTAGGGGGGGGGGGGGTCGTAATAGCTGTAATATAGGCAAGGGGCGATTTGGTTGTTTATTTGATTCTGTCACGAGCAGATGGATTGTAGCATTGCCCCTAAAAGAGAACGTATTTGCATTTCATCACTTTACTTGAGATGTGAAATGACTACCGTTCTGCATGTTTTGATGACGTTTACAGGTTTGAGGAGGATTGATTGAGCCATGTTTAACCATTGAACTGTTTCAATGATGGACATACTAGATACCAGTGCATTCAGACCACATGGTTTTGTGTGACCATTCCATTCAAAATATATATAATTGTAACATAGATTTATTGTAGAGTACAGCAACATTGATAATACACTATTTGATTATATTGAAGTGCTGTCTTTGCCATTTGACTAGAAAAAAAAAATTCTATAGGATCAAGTGTTGTCATTTCTTCTGTGTATTGTGTACATACGAATGAAGGATTAAATTGTTTGAGGATGCCAGTAGAATGTTTTAAGACTTCATGAACGTATTTATTCAAGAATGTTGAGAAAAACCTTGTTGGATTTGCACATTTATATATTTTAGAGATAACATAAGCATTTAGAGACTGAAACTAAATCAACATTTGCATTGATTCTGTCACTTTATAGTAATAAGTATAGTCATATTATATATATTATATATCCTTAAAATGATGTTAAAGTATAAACAAGGAAACAGTAGTATTAGTCAAATTGTACTGTGATAATATTTTTGTGTGTTCCTGTAATTTTATGTTCTGTGTTTTAATGTACAGTTTTACAAATAGTGCCTCTGTTCAAAAATGTTTTCTGGTGAAAATATTTTCTTTTTTATACATCCCGCTTATTCAGAAACCGAAATATATAAGCATTCACAACTAGATAATTTGGTGTCAAATTTTGTATCAAACTGGGGGCTCTTTGAAGTACAGAATTTACAGAAATTAATGTTCAGAGCGCTATAAAGATATTTTCTGATTCCTAGCTCACCTATCCTTCTGTATTGGCCTAATCCAAGGGGACTTCATTGACTAACGTTTTTATTGGTTAGACACAGGTTGTTTAGCTTCCCTTTATTCAGAGGTCTGTGTATACTCTCATGCGTGTACAATGGACACAACATACACAAAAATGTATTAAGTTCTAGATGAACTTCTTAAATGATGACAAAGAACACTCTTCAACTGAAAGTCACCATATTCCTTATGAATGATGTGTACTGTGTCGTGTGTGTGTGTGTGTGTCGTCTGTGTCGTGTGTGTGTGTGTGTGTGTGTGTGTGTGTGTGTGTGTGTGTGTTTATCTCTTGTGTTTGGTTTGACTAGGTTATTAAAGTGTTGTGTAAATCTGCAGTGCTTCTTCATTGTCTTCAAGTTCAGATAACTGGATGAAGAGTACTGTCCCTGTTGACTGTGAAACAAAAGGAAAATCAAAGCACTTCGTTTTCAAACTCAGTGTTGCCCAAAGCAGGAGCAGGTGTTTGCGTGGCACTGGTAGGAGCGTTGGGTGAGCCTTCATTTAATCAGAAGCCACTGAGGGGCTGTTAATCTTCAAACCTTAGGGACAATGCAGCCTCTGGACATCCCTCAATGGATTCCAAGCAACTTACTTACGACAGCCAGCGGTGTGGAAAATAGCTAATAACTTGGTAGATGAAAGTAAGATCTAACTTCTATGACATTTCAAAACCACAGTCTAAGTACAGTTTAAAATGCTTCCATTTGCAGATCAAGTTGAATAAAATTGCACCTAGATTGCAGTTCTACAAGGTTCTACCATATGTGTAATTTATCTAAAAGTAATTTAATTGGAGTTTATTACAAAGCCGTTTTCCTTCACTCACTTATTTTCCTGGTGACTAGTCAGATTAGATAATAGTGAAATTAATATTTTGTATTATTATTTAGACTTTTTTTTTTTTTTTACATTTCATTGGGTGGTATGCTGTTATTAACACATACTCAGTAGTTGCAAGGTTAATAAGTAAGTTAACAATCCTCCGATTTCAACTTCCAAGGGGATTCTCTTTATCATACTGAAGTCCAAAGCACTGGCCGACAGCCATTTCTGATCTGAAGATCTAAGCGCATATCATTAACTTAAGCTTTTAACATGGAAACATATTTGGGATGATGCGCTTTACTAAGAGGCAGATATTCTGTTGCCAGGAGGCAGCGGGAAGGCTTAGCCTGCATGGTTTACACAAACTGTCTTGAGTTGGTCAAATTCTGAGCTTGTCAAAATCAGGTAGCCTACGAAAATAAATACTAGTATATTACATATTACACTTAAAAGGGCCCTATCACAGCATATTGACACGTAGAGGGCAGTATGATCAGCCGGTTACTCTACCCTCTGTGCCAGCAGTCTTGGCAAAAAGGCGCATCTTCCATTCACAAGACAAGGATTAATCTGCAGCACTAAATAAGGCAATTGGCAAGCAGGCTCTCTGCTGAATCCACTACACATTGTTTTGGTGTCTTGAGTGCAGTTCGCTGGTCTGTGTCAATGCACTTGTCGTTCCTATTACAAACCTTCAACCACAGTTGCATGGAAAATAACGTAAACCTGTCCGTTTATTTCCACAGCTGCTTAACATGGCAAACACCTTCATCTACAAGAGAACAGTGTCTCTCAGTAGAATCCCTCCACTTAGCAGGAGTACGTTTTGTGTTCATACCTCAGTAGATGTCAGGAAACCAGCAGCATAAATAAGTTGATTCAGATTGAGTAGAAATGTGAAAAACCAAAAGGGCCCTAACAAAAAAACATAAAAAGAAGTAGTGAACTATCTTTGTGGCAGCAGTTTGGATGAATAATAAACCATGCTGTCGCTCCTGCCCACTACCCCTACCCACCCAGCGAGTTTATATGGGCAGAACAGAGTGACAGGTATGTGCTGGAGTGCCTATTCTTTTGTCTCAGAGAAGACATCCGTAGAGGATCTCTCTATTTCCTTCCAGGCAGTCCTATTCGTATTCACACAGAAAAAGCTCTGGTTTTATCTTCTGGTGGGTGGGGGGGTGGGGGGTGGGGGGTGTGGGGGGGCCGTGAGAGACTGCCGTGTGTTTTTGCCCATTCCCATTCTCGTCCACACAGTTGATGTGCCCTGCAGTTCGAAATCATTTGTTTACTGGAAGCCACCCATGCCTGGCAGATATAAATACGTACTCCGCTGGTGAATGTGGCCATGACCCACCCTGTTCCCTCTCCTCTGCTTTCCATTCTGCCGGTGATATCTTATTCCGAGATGAGTTTAAGCGATGTGCTGTCAACGTGTCGGGTTTGTTTTCATCATGGCCGCTGACAGACCGATAACTTGAGTGGTGCCACAAAGATCACACGGATTCTTTTATGATTTCTTTGATATACTACATTCGACGTGAATAATATATGAATGTCAAAAATAGTTCCTTACATTGTTCCTTTAAAAAAAAATAAACATAGAGAAGATCTATTCCAAGCTCGGAACTTGATTGATGATAAATGATAAAACGGCAGCATGATGATTTGCATTTCTTTCCTATCTTGTGGAATTTGCATATCTTTCAAGGAGCCCAGTGAATCATGCTACTGTACATATTGATAGAATGGGATGGATGCCATGCCAATCTCATGACAAATCTATGTAATAAATGGTAGCCCTTACTCGTGAGTTTACATTCAGTTTCCTTTTTTTTTTCATATATATATTTTCGGTCTCTGACGTTGATATGTTCTTTAACTGAATCTTAACTGTTTCTTGCTGAAAAGCAATGGTTTTATACAATATACAACACATACCACAGTTTTAGTACTAGGTATTAGCCTCACACATCAATGTTTTGTGCAAGAAATACACACACGCTCAACACACACACACACACACACACACACAAGCACACACACACACCAATCCACCCACGTACACACACACAAACACACAAACTGGAGCTGTATTATGGACACACAGCATGTACCAGTCTGACCCTACAGGAGATGCCCTTTAACTGCACTTAGACTTAGTCTCGTCACAGACTTAGTCATGCTGACACTGTGAGCGAAAAGATAACAACTTCCCCACTGGGATTTCTGACAAGGTCCTTCAGGAAGCTCTCCCGAAGATGGAAGATCTATAGAATGGAATCAGTAGGGGGTGTTTGGCAGAGAGCATTGTAAGTGGTGTGGACATGCTGCAGCAGGGAAGGTGGTAGAGCCCATTACTGCAGGTAGGAGAAAGCCAAGAATGCCAGAGGCAAGATCAACCACTTTTATTGGCACCCAAATGGAGACATGTCTGGGTGGAGTTGCAGTACAATCATCCAGCACTAGCATGCTTAAACCACTGCTGACTGTGGAATATCTGAACAAATGCTATCGATTCAAACATTAGGTAAGAAGCTCACATGTTTCATGTGTCTTTGTATTTGTCTGTATATTGTATTTGTATCGATCAATTGTCTTATGGGAGTAATTCATTTGAATTACGCAACAAATAAAGACTTAATAAAATATAACAGAGAGAGCAATATATGAGCTTGAGACGACATAGAAAAGAATCAAAAGAACCACATTTTTATTATCACTACAATGTGTTTGTTTGACTCATATTCAAAAGTATTGGAACCATTTTCTCCATCCATAATTCACGGAGAGACACCATAGCAAACTTAAATGCCTTAAATACATGAATTCCTGATAAACAGAAAAAAAAAATTTTCATTCCTCAAGGGTCCAATTTGTTTCAATGTCTAAGTGACTCTTAACACAGCAGATTCTTACAAGCGAATGATGCGTTGCACTTAAGCGGGGACGTGACAATAATAACAGACGATAACAGATGGCTGGACTCGTCGAAAAACATATTCATGGTCAAAGCGAACATATCTTTGGTTTTGTGTTTAGCCATGTGCTGTATATCCGCACGCACACACGCACGCACGCATGCACGCACGCACACACACACACACGCACACACACACACTCCATGATGAAACCTGTTTTCCTGAAACGCGTTGGGCTCCTTCGTACTTAGTTGCATTTTCAAAGGTTTCCCTCCACCCCTGGAACCCTGCCAAGAGAACGGCGATTGAGTCTTCAAATGGAGTTGCACCTCTTCATAAGTGATAGAAATCATCATTTAGACATCTGTATCATTGGCACTGTATTGCATTTGACGCCCCTTAAATTGGCAGCTCAAAATGATGGTGAGATGTCTTCTTTAGAACAATATGCTCATGCTTAAATCCTCTGACAGGGACATTAAATAATTCTACGCTCTTAAAACTATCAATTAAAACTGTGCATTTCTTTTAAAGCTCTCTTCCCACTTCGGAAATCCCCACGGATATATTGGTCAGTTGGTTAGACTGGTACATGTATTCATAATAACACATCATACGGTTTGCATGTATGTGCAGCAGTGTCAACTCGACAAGAAAGCGGTAGCGTGCGGGCCAGTCAGCCAGTGAGATACTTGATCTCCGCCTTGCCTCGGGGCATATCTGCCCTGGTTACCTTAGTGGTTATTCAACTGAAGAGTCACCCGAGGATCGACTTCTGGGGTTGATGGGATGTGAAATCCACTCGCAAACACCCTCGGATGATACATCTGGTGCTAGTCTATTGCACTGCCAAATGCAACAAATGATTGATTTTAGGAGATAGGAATGGTTTCTCGACCGTTCGCTGAAATAGTGCGAGCAAAGCTGTAGATATTCCAGTAAACACTTTGGCAAACATAGATTACAATAGAAATACTCTTGGCCATGCTCAGACAAACGCTCAAGAGGCTCCCGGGTAAAATGCAGCTACGGCTATCATGTCCTTCCCCGACCACCTATCAGGCCTGCAATCACACTGGCCTTCCTTAATCTCCTGCAGCATAGCCCATGTGGACAGTTAAAGCTGCAATAGGTACGTTTCAATTTATAGGCAAAAATAATAAATAAAAAAAATGTACGTATACATACCTCCTGGAGGATATCATTAAATCAAATGCTCAGAGAGAAGGTGCAATCTATATGAGTGGCCCGGGCCCTGTATTTAGCTTTTCAGAAATCTAGGGACACCTGCCTAATACTAACCAACCAGGAGAGGTACCACGGAACCACCACAAGCACCACATGCTTGTCAATCAGCTCACGTGCACAATGGAAATGGGGCGGGGATAGCGAATCACATGACCAAGTTTTCAACTTCGACGCCTCTCATACCTTTAATGATTTCCTTAGTAAAGGTACATAAAAAAACTGCAATTTTGAATTGAGTATAGAGTTATGTTTTAACATCATCATTTGAAGTTGTTGCATTGCTCTAGACAAGGGAGTGCTTTGAGAACTATTTGGGTAGTAAGTCACATGTTTTATGCCTTATGTTTTGTTTCAGTCTGAAAGGGATACATAATTTGCAGGACAAATATTTTTAAGGAGTACACTGTTTGTTTGTTCCTCAAAGTCCTGATGTGCCCCTGGTGGTGTCCAATTAAGAAATTGGTCTGGCAGGCCACCTACAAATCCCACCCCTGCAAAATTAGCAGCTCACCACTAACAGCTTTGTCCTCTCAACGCGGGACAGCCCAGGTGTGGACAAATGTTATAATCTCAAATTCCTTTTAATCTTTAACGCTACACAGTGGCCTGGAAAAAGAAACAGTCTAGGAAAGCAGTGACATTAGAATTTATCGAGACACAAACAGAAAAGTCACTGCTGGCCTTGAGGACGGCCGTTGCCCTCCCTGTGATTGTAGCAGGGTCGGCTTGCCGAAGTCGGCTTGCCTCTTCAATATACTTGCCATGATCAACATACTAGTCGGTTTTAAATCTTTGGTGTCATTATTCAGGCTGATAGCATCTCCTGATCCTGCTGCTCAGAATGAGGCTGTAGACTTCTCCCTTCGCTGATTATTTGTGGGAAAGGAGTCATTTTCCGTGGACTGAGGACCGGGAAAGATTGCTTTCAGGATATAAAGGTCTCAGGTGGTTGTTATTAGTTCCACTGTGTAAGACCCAGGATATTCACTAATATTGAGTTCATAGCCCAAAAGCTTGTCGAGATCAGGGAAATGTCAACATATAAATCTTCAAATTGAAAGGAAAAAAAAAATGGATGAGTTCTTTACAAAATGGTTATGCACATCTCCCCTCTTTTTCTGCATTTTTCCTATTTTTTCTACCCTTTTTTCAAAATATTGACAAAAAGCACTAAAAGCCAAGAGATTAATCCAAGATTCAGAGCCATTTCATATATTTTCAGCTTCAATCAACACTGAAGGGGTTTGAAGGTTGCAGGTGACCTGTCTCCTCCATTTGAAGTTCTGTGTTGCTACGTGACATCTGGGCACCTTGGTCTTATAGGGCAGCAGAAATGCAAACAATCAATCTAGAGACAATGTTTCCCACTTCTATTTCTATCGGATTGGATTGTATGCCCCCGGTGGAATCCTGAAAAGCACACACCAGACCCTTGTCTTCTCCAAACCTCTCATCAATTGTGATTTCAAGGACCCTTTTATGGTTTCTGTTCAATATTGACTTGGCCTCTGAGATCAGCTCAGAATATGAAATAGGTCAAGGATGGGTTTTGTCTCAAGTCCGCTCATTATAAAGTTAAATATCTCCAATTGTCCTGGCTTCTCTGAACCTTGAACAGGAAACAAGGATCTTGAGATTTGATCGATCACTGCTGCTTGTGGCCCTTGCCTTACTTACTGCATTCACTAAGAATATAAGAGGTGCCCATCCAGCCACAATGTATACAACGTGTCCTACTCTAGTCCGGTGTGCCTCAACAGAGTCAACACAGGCTTACATGGTACATCTTGAAATGTCTGAATGATATTATAACAGAAGCTATCTTCTGTTCTCTAAACAAAAGAAGAAGAAAAAATCTGGCATGTTCTGTCTGTAGATGAAAGTCCTTAAATAATACATTATTTTCAGGAACTGTTTAACAATTATATTGCGTAGTATATTAGGTTTCAAATGACTTCACATTCACATAGCAATATGTCTTATTTGTTTACACCACTCATCTAGCTGTTTACCTGAACCTTCCCACAAATTAATATTAAGGAATCAACCAGTTTGCTTCAAAGCAAAATTAAATCTTTACAATATCCCAAATCCTCATATTGCTTCAAAAAACCTTTGCTGACCCTTGGAACCAGCAGGCAAAATTATTCAAAATGTACAGTTTGATGAACCCTAGTTGAGGTCCAACTAGGGTTTTCATCATGCATGCTACTTAAATTCTAACGTCATGGACTTCAAAATACTGTCTGTGAAAAATCTACTGAAACATAATGAGCTGTTCATTATTATTTTGTATTTATTATGAAAGCAAAGGATTGCTGTATTACAGGTTTTCTCAATTGCTTTATATATAATATATACAAAATATATACAAATATTGGTTGCAAATAGCAAATGTAGTTTTCCTCTCCAAAATATTTCAGAATTACCTCATTGTGTAGGTCATTCCAGTGAAAACATGTAGGACAAGACAGTTTGGAAATTAGGAGATGAGGAGCACACTTCCCGAGTCCACTGTCATTCTGACAAAACACCCAAACACTTTGACCACCTTGGTTCTACACAATGTCAAAGAAACGTGTCATTTTGGTGGCAATGGCTTGACTTTGAAACAATAACTTCATTTTGACGTTTGATCAAGATGTTGAAACTGTTATATTTGTGTCAATGTAACTTTTAAATTCTTCTTTTCTGCCTTTCTTGGACAGGTCTCCCTTGAAAAAGAAATTTTTTCACAATGGGCTCTTTCCAGGTTAAATGAAAGTTAAATAAAATAAAAAAAATTATACTAATTTGACAATTGAATGAAAGGTTTTGGGTGAGTTACATCCTTTTGCAGGTTAACTATGGTGTTTTGCTGCATGTATGAGCTGTTTTGGGCACTTTATCTTTGGTGCTGAGAACTTTCTAAATATTTATAGAATTGTACCAAAGCAGTTAAGAAAAACTGTAACATCTTCCTACACTGTGAGATATCTGTCAGCTAAGGTGTATTAATTCAGGATACAGCATACAGTGTAACAGTGTAAATAACTTATTTTTGACATTAGTATATCCATAATCATTAATATGTAAAAAAAATTAAAATAATATATATATATATATATATATATATATATTGTATATATGTGTTTGTGTGTGTGTGTGTGTGTGTGTGTGTGTGTGTGTGTGTGTGTGTGTGTAAAGACTGTACATATACACAAATATAATATATATATATATATGTGGGGGTGTGTGTGAGGACGATATACTCTATGTTTAATGTTTGTTTTTAAATGTCCCATCAAGATGGCTTTCTAGTGAGTGTTGTCAATAGAAAAACTTAACAACAAGGGAAAGTCCTTGTGAGCTATTGGAAAGACAGCTTGGGCACAGATGGGCTAGCAACTCATTGCTTCAGCACCAAACACTGTAATCAGTAGGCTAAGGGCACCCGCAGACGCTACTAACAGAACTACAGTGAAAATACCCCTAGAGTCTGTAGGAGGTGGGGAGAAAGATGACTCACATATTGATGACACGGTTTTGACCTCAGGTAATGCAATGACTATGAGCTTGAGGAGCACCTCAGAAACCAATGCAATCATAGGTCAAAGTCACCAGACCTGCCCTTGTGGTTAGGAAAAGGTAACAACTCTAAGATGACTGAGAGCAAACCAAAGCATGAAAGGGTGTTTAAGTAGGGAGAGGCAGGAGCATCACAATGACCTGGGCTTTTTTAGAAGTCAGGCAAGTAAGTCGAATGAAGCCCAGCGGCTGGGCACAAGCCACACTCTGCAGGACATGAACAACTCCAGCACTAAGGCGGCGCATGGAAGCACTGTACGAAAGGTGGATAAGGTAGTAGAGCCCAGTCAGCCTAAGAAAAACATCCAAGAAGAGGAGCAATGGCCAAAAATCAGCCACTGAAAAGAAGACACTTGAAAAGCTCAGAGGCACAGGTGGAAAGAAGGTAAAAGAATACAGGGGATGTCACGACTGAGATTTGAACTGTTGGGGAAAGTAAAAAAAAAAAAAAAAAAAAACAGGTCAAGGAGAATCAAGGAGAAAACAAGAGATCAAGCTAGTAAACGAAAGAAGCCTATTAAAAAACCAATTGCAAAAGGTGTCAGAAATGGAAAAGGTAGTCATTAGGTACTTGCAGGACAGTTTACAAAATCTGCTGTCATCCCTGAGGAGATCTGATAACATACAGAGAAACCAAAATGAGGTAGAACGAGCAAGGAATCCATTTTACAAAGACCCCTTCAAGTTTGCTGACTCCTTTTTCAACAAAGCAAAGGAGGGAACACTCCAAACAACCAAACAGGAACTGGAGAAACACTCAAAGGCGACTCACACAGATGAAAAAATGCACAAGCCGTTCACAATTCCCCAGGACATTCCACCAATTGAGGAGCCAGGGAAGCGAATGTACATCGGCATTCCCAAATGGAAAGAGGTGGAAAATGCAGTTAGACGTTTGAGAGCAGCATCGGCACCAGGACCAAATGGAGTGCCTTGCAAACTGTACAAAAACGCACCTGATGTCTTACGTTTCCTTTAGAAACTACTGAAGCTAGCATGGGAAAAACAAATTATTCCTAGATCGTGGGCATTGAGCCAGTGGAATTCTTTATCCGAAAGAGAAAGATTCTAGCGGCATTAGCAAGTTCACACCAATTTGCTTGCTTAATGTTGATGGGAAAATATGTTTAGCATAGTAGCACAGAGACTAACCGAATAACTTACAAAAACCAAGTTGATCGACACCTCAGTGCAGAAATCAGGCATCCCAGGCTATTCCGGGTGCCTGGCAAAATGTAAGAAAAAGACCTGTGTCTTCTTTTTTAACACATTTGTGTCTGTGCCGCACATCTGTTGTGACCGGCATTTGAGTTTTTTTAGGTACCAAATGCAATTACAAACCTGGTTAAGGTATACCTTCAGGACCTGCAATTGCGTTTTAATACACAGAAATTCACCACAGGATGGCAGCGTCCGGAGATTGGAATCAAGGCTGAATGTGCAATCTCACCCTTGGCATTTACTATCACCATGCAAGTCATAATCTGAGCATCCACATCCCACCCTAACCCTAACCCTAACCCTAACCCAATCTCGCCCTTGGCATTTACTGTGGCCAAGCAAGTGATAATCTGAGCATCCACATGGTTTGTTGGCGGGGAAAAATGTTACACGCGCATTACTATCTCTCTGCTTAATAAATAGTCTTTTTTCAGTGTGATTCAGCATTCTGGTCGTGCCTAGAGTGATTATAGAGCGGAGTGGCTGTGAGACATCTTTGCTCACCGCTAGGCCTTCTGGAGATGTCGTGGGCTCAATTTAATGAAACATCCGGGATTAAAGGTGCCCACCTGACACATCTGCTTTCAACCCCAAATCAATTCTAAATATTGGTTTTTGAAGTGCTCCTTGTGGATTATTTGGATGTTATAACATCGTATTCTTTCCATTTTATGTTATTTTAATGGTTTGCATTGTTATTACTCAACATAAATAAAGCACAAATACCAGAATAAGAGGCCGCAATAGAAAGAACATACTACTGTATTACTGTATACAGTACTACATACTGTTCCTCCTTAAATAAATGTAGAGTGTGCTGAAGCAATAATTCAGCCTCAATGGAAATAAAGTTAGAAAGACAGAGTTTTTAATTTCTCCATTCTTTTCACAAGACTTTCGTTGACAGGCTATATAGTAGCAACTCCCGCTGTGATAATCTCAGAATTGCTTCTCTGAACTATGGCCGCATGACAGTGGCAAGAAATAGCAAGCTGCCATTTGCAATGTTCATACAAACGGTGGTTATTAAACTCCATGCCAAGTGAAATGATCGACAGCCAAGTGGAACTTCAACATCGTTTTTTGGCGACAACTCATGAAAGAATATACACTGCTCAAAAAAATTGAAGGAACACTTTGAAACCACATCAGATCTCAATGGGGGAAAAAATCATGCTGGATATCTATACTGATATGGACTGGGTAATGAGTGAGGAACGAAAGGATGCCACATCGTTTGATGGAAATGAAAATGATCAACCTACAGAGGGCTGAATTCAAACACACCCCGAAAATCTAAGTGAAAAGATGATGCGGCAGGCTAGTCCATTTTGCTGAAATTCCATTGCAGCAACTCAAAATGGTACTCAGTACTGTGTATTGCCCCCACGTGCTTGTATGCATGCCTGACAATGTCGGGGCATGTTCCTAATGAGACGACGGATGGTGTCCTGGGGTATCTCCTCCCAGATCTGGAACAGGGCATCACTGAGCTCCTAGACAGTCTGAGGTGCAACCTGGCGGCGTCGGATGGACCGAAACATGTCCCAGAGGTGTTCTATTGGATTTAGGTCAGGCGAGCGTGGGGGCCAGTCAATGGTATCAATTCCTTCATCCTCCAGGAACTGCCTGCATACTTTCGCCACATGAGGCCGGGCATTGTCGTGCACCAGGAGGAACCCAGGGCCCACTGCACCAGCGTAGGGGCTGACAATGGGTCCAAGGATTTCATCCCGATACCTAATGGCAGTCAGGGTGCCGTTGTCTAGCCTGTTGAGGTCTGTGCGTCCCTCCATGGATATGCCTCCCCAGACCATCACGGACCCACCACCAAACCGGTCATGCTGAACGATGTTACAGGCAGCGTAACGTTCTCCACAGCTTCTCCAGACTCTTTCACGTCTGTCACATGCTCAGAGTGAACCTGCCCTCATCTGTGAAAAGCACAGGGTGCCAGTGGCGGACCTGCCAAATCTAGTGTTCTATGGCAAATGCCAATCGAGCTCCACGGTGCCGGGCAGTGAGCACAGGGCCCACTAGAGGACGTAGGGCCCTCAGGCCACCCTCATGAAGTCTGTTTCTGATTGTTTGGTCAGAGACATTCACACCAGTGGCCTGCAGGCGGTCATTTTGTAGGGCTCATCCTGTTCCTCCATGCACAAAGGAGCAGATACCGGTCCTGCTGATGGGTTAAGGACCTTCTACGGCCCTGTCCAGCTCTCCTAGAGTAACTGCCGGTCTCCTGGAATCTCCTCCATACTCTTGAGACTGTGCTGGGAGACACAGCAAACCTTCTGGCAATGGCACGTATTGATGTGCCATCCTGGAGGAGTTGGACTGCCTGTGCAGCCTCTGTGGGGTCCAGGTATCGCCTCATGCTACCAGTAGTGACACTGACCCTAGCCAAATGCAAAACTAGTGAAAAACAGTCCGAAAAGATGAGGAGGGAAACAATTTCAGTGGCCTCTACCTGGAAAACCCTTCCTGTTTTGGGGGTCATCTCATTGTTGCCCCTCTAGTGCACCTGTTGTCAATTTCATTAACACCAAAGCAGCTGAAACTGATTAACAACCCCCTCTGCTACTTAACTGACCAGATCAATAGCCCAGAAGATTAATTGACTTCATGCAATACTCTGATTAAAAAGTGTTCCTTTAATTTTTTGGAGCAGTGTACATAAGAACGGTATGGATTATGCATTCATAATATCATTCATTTCAGGGCTCATCTGCTCATTTTTTGTCTCATTTAGTACAAAAGAATCGAATTAATAAAGAAGGGTAAATCCTCTCCTCAGAAGAGGCACTTGAAAGACAATTCATCAGTGCTTGTGCAGTTAGCATGTGAAGAGTAACGGTGGGCTCCAATCAAGGCCCCATTAGACAAGGTCCCTTGAGATCTGATTGATTTAGAAAAGATGCACCAAGGAGTCTCCGTCCTCAACTCCATTTGCACTTTTACAACACCTCCATATGAGTGCAAGTAGGCACAAATAACACCAAACGCACACACACACACACACACACACAAAACACAAAACACACACACACACACACACACACACACACACACACACAAAACACAAAACACACACATACACACACACACACACACACATACAAAGTCTCTCGATCAATTATATTTAATTCGTTGATATTGATTTACTCCTTGTACGCTAAGCCACAACTCTCTGTGCTATTTACAGATTCTGTCTGGAAGGCTAATAGCTACTTTACTGACTGACGTATAAAGTGCCTTGTACCTCACAGCATATCACATAATACTCTTAAGAAGTAATAATGGGCAAAATGTTTGTGTTGCATCAAATTACAAAAACACTATTTGAGTGTTGCTAGGTAGCTTGTCTTGAAACTGATCATGCTAATTTAGAGCTGGTCTCATCTGTTACTTTATTTGGTTAATACAGTAATAACATCAATCACTAAAGCTTGTGACCTGGAGTGCAAATCTGTATTCAGAATTGGTGAAAGTAGTTGTGAAAAACTGTATTGCTGTAGCTCAATCACTCTTGTAAACATCACTGTTAGTCACAGTCAGAATTGGCAAAAGTTCCATTATATTTTGGGATGTTGGAGCTCATTCACTCTTGTAACACTGTCAGTCACAGTCAATAAGTAAACTGTTCAGTCCTTTTAAAATTTCAATGAAGAGTAACATTCATTGTTTTTCACATTGACAATTACAATTCCTATATTCTGCCATTCCTGCACAGGTCCTATCTAAAGCGTTGATGCCTAATATACATTATTTCAACTGATTAGACTACATTCCTTTTGATTTGCAACAAAAATGTTGTTTTACGGTTCGCTGCAAAAGAAGGAACCAGTTAGGTTTTGCTTTGGTTGCCATAGGCATGATAATAGCAAAACCAGCACACTTCAAAATTATTAATCAACTGAGCTTTTAACCAGAATGAACTCGGAAGCCCTTAATAATTGATCTGGTTCCCCCCATAAGGTTGGTTCTATTTCCAATGCACTTAATGGGGAGTAAATTATCCTCAGCATGATAGAGTTCTGTATTGCTAACCAGCATGTTTGGTATAGAGTCCACGTAGCACACCTCTATAAAATGTGAGCCAAAAACATTCCATACCAGCCTGTCTTCTAAGGGAAACAATACTCTACCGAGTCAATGTACAACTTAACAAATTTCCTATGTAACCATGGCCTTGTATGACACTTCAAGAACAATAAAGATTTGTGTTGACTTAACCAGTGACTGTTAAGTCAGTTAGGCCTCTTTAAATATACACACACACACACAGATCCCTTGTTCTTTGACTATTGAATTCATGCCTGCAATATACCTTTGTCGCTGGTGACACAAAAGTAATTTGTGAATGTTTTTGGCAAGCTTGTAATGACTTATCGATTGAGTCTTAATAGAAAATAAAAGGTGTTTTTCCCTCAGGCCATAAGGTCTTACTTCAGGCCTTTTTATATACCTTTAAAAGCGTATCTTGTTTTAACAAATTCATTCGTCGCTGACCCCGACCACTCTATTATTTAGAGAGTGGCAGAATTAGACGTTTATGCCCAAACTGAATTGAAAGTATCCCCTGTAAGAGTCCAATGAGGTTAAGGTTCAACAAGTCTTTATGCCATCAGGATAATTGGTCTGACACGTGACTCCATCTTCCCGTGGCTGTGGTGTACTTTGGATTGAGCCGAGTAACTGACTTATTGATTGCCCCTTAGTGTGACAGACTCGTTTCCCCAGGGTCCATTCATCTGTGTCAATGTTAATGATCACTGTCTCGTGTCCACTGTCTTCTCTAATGCATGTTATTCGTATAGATTACACTGAATCTATTCCTTTTTTAACAATCCAGGAAGGGTGGCGGGGGGGAAGGGAGGGGGGGCGGGGATCTTAACTTCCAGCCTTCACGAATCTGGCTAATGAGGACATGTATGCATATGCTGGAAATAATTACAGTTCACCTAAACTAAGCAGGTTCCATGCTTTAACGTCTCATTAGGATCCATGTAATTAAGATAGATGTGCCGACACTTTGAGGCATGACTAAATGTTTAACTCTATGCCTACGCTACTCTACATTTTAGAAAAAACGCTGAAAAGCCATCTACATGGCATCGACTACACTTCGAAGGTTACTCCTGACAATTCATGGAAGACGCATTCGCTCACTATGTAGACCAGTCAAGGTAACTGATTGTCATTTCCGCAATTTATTCATAACCACCCGTCTGCCGGCCACCGTCAACCCGCACTCTCATGATCACTTCCTTAATCTAAGCCAATGGAAAGGTGGCGAAAAGACATGTGACACTTCGCTCTTGAGTCTAGACTGTTGAACGTGAGTCTTGAGTTCGGAACGAAGGTAAGTTGTGTTTCCATAGTGTCATTAAAATGAAAAGTGATAAAGTGAAGTAAGCTATATTGCACTTGCAACACGACTGCAAAGTTGTTGTGAAACAACAGTCGAATTTCTATGTACTGTTTTGCCCCTGGTAAAAATAATCAGCAGCTGCACAACTCACAACTTGGGTCAACAAACAGCACTATTCTGGAGCTCACACTAGCCTGAACAAGAACCATAGAGGCTCTGCGGCTCTGGCCCAAACTATTTCCACCCTATGTAATGAGATTTTCTATTTTAATGGCCTAATTTTGCACAAATGATGACTACATACTGCCCCACTGGGTTTGATACGCGTCTTGATTTGACATGTGCCCACATTTTAAATGTTTTGACTGTCAAAATGCATTCTGTTCTATTGGACACCCTCGCAAGAGTAGTCTAAATAGGCTTGCAATTATCTTTTGAAATGGAAATTCCACAGCTTGACATTAATTTAGTTTTTTGTTATGTATCTGTATGACTAAACTACCAGCAACTGCAAGGCGTGATTACTGTATATTAGTTTCAGGTTTTATCTACTGCAGTCCCAAACGCAGGATCAGCTGGACCATGGGCCGTTTGGATGGAAAAGTAATTGTATTGTCTGCAGCAGCGCAAGGAATAGGACGAGCAGCAGCAATAGTAATTTGCCTCCATATGCACTTCACTGCAACATTTTACGACCACTTTTAGACCTATCATCTTCTCTCTAGTGCAAATGAAGACGGCAGGCATTCAGTATAGTAGAAAATGACTCAATGAAACGTTTTGTTGCTGTTCGATTCCAGCAGCTTCATTGTTTTAGTTTTCTCTTAGTTACCGATTCAAATTAACTTGTATTTGGACCGTGTAATGTAGCTAGTATTTATAACAAGGTCTATATTAACCAAAAACTGTTATTTATATGCACAATGCTCAGACCTTCTATTTTGAACATCATTATAAATCCCAGATATTTAATGAAAGTTCTCATTTTGAGGTATTGATAGCTTGCGAGTCTTAAAGACTTGAGGCCTGGAGACTTGAAGCATAATATAGTTGCATGTGATGAAGTGAATGCATTGTTTTTTACCCAACCCTTAGGCTTTCGCTAAAGAGGGAGCTCAAGTCACAGCCACTGATATCAATGGGGAGAAACTAAAAGAATTGGATGGCACTCCAGGTACGAGCTGTCTAATTCTGTGTTACACTGCCATCTACTGGATGTCTTTACAAATTCAGGAAAGTCTAGAATTTCCAGTAGATGGATTGCTAGTTGAATAATAGTTATTCTACCAAGTATATAACACATTAACTGTTGGATAGCGATTTGGTTTGCTCTGCTCAACAATGTGGTACTATTAATATATTGCGTCATGAAATGAGTGCCACTTCAAGCTAGATCTAACCATGACCATTGTCTTAAATTTCAATTTGGATACTCAAAACATTTAGACAAATATGCTAATTATTAATCTGTAGTCTGCCTACAGCTAGGGGAGATGATCTTCAAAGGAACAGCAGACCTTTTCCTGTTGTGCATGCTAATATACCCACTCACACTTATCCTATTAATCCATGCAAAAATCGCTTCACAGGACCCAGCAAATGTTTAAGTAATCTGCCATTTTGATTTAGATGACTGCCTATTTTGATACATTATAAATATACTTTTTAAAATGTTATTTCAATAATTGCCAATAATGTTATTGTGTAAGAAAAGTATGGTGCTTTTTTTTTTTTTACAGAACAGGACACAATTCATGTCCTGGGACTTCTTTAACAATCTTGTTTTTTGCTAAACCGTATCCTTTAACTTCTAGGGATCAAGACCAAGGTAGTGGATGTGACCAAGAAAGACCAAGTAGAAGCTCTGGCCAGGGAGCATGACCATGTGGATGTACTCTTCAATGTGGCTGGGTAGAGGGTCTTTTTTTTTCTTCTTCTTATCCGTGTACTAAACGTAACCCTTACTACCGCACCGTATTGGGCTGGTTTCCCGGACATAGATTAAGCCAAGTTCAATGAAGAATCTCAATTGACAGTGAGATTAAGTCTAGGACTAGGCTTAAACTGTGTCTGGAAAACTGGCACCTAGAGTTAAGCTTGAGTTTAGGTCATAATACAGTTGCCTAATTTAACCGATAGTTTATGATAAAGCTGACTTTAGTGTGAGTATGGATGAGGGAAATCCAGTGTTATAATTGCAGAAGTGATGAATACTGCTATCTGCTTAAAGGTTTGTGCACCACGGGTCTATCTTGGACTGTGAGGAAGCTGACTGGGATTTCACCATGAATGTAAACGTCCGCAGCATGTACCTCATGAGCAAGGCTTTCCTGCCTGAGGTGACCTTCCTCTACCACTCTTCTTCACCTTCGACCTATGACCAGAGGATTAAGTAAAACATATGTTCTGCTCCTCGTTGGACGTGTGTACAGAGCCATAGAATGATGGGGTGGGGGGAAAGGTTGAGGTGTTCCTTGTCCGTCTGGATTTGCTGCATTACTCTGAGCACATGCCACAGTAATGGCTAACTACTAATCCATCTTAAACCATAAAGAGACTAAATCATCTAAGACATACATTTTCGGTTTGACGTAAAGCCCTTCCATTCTTTTTGTTTGTTTGTTTCTTGTATAGTAAGATAACTATTAGGCTTTAAAAGAAAAATACATATATATATATATATATATATATTTAACCAGGTAGTCACATTGAGATTAAAAATCTCTTTTACAAGTGAGACCTGGACAAGTAGGCAGAAGCAAAAAACAAACTCAAACAGTAAAATCAACAGATAAACATCGGATTAGACATCTACAAAACATTCACAAATTCCAATTGATGATTCCAACATTCCTTCTAAGATTTGTCAGAGGCACCCAATCTCGTGGTTTTAGTTTCTGTTGGAGTTCGTTCCACAAGAACGGGGCCACTAATTAGCATACTATTTTTAAGACTACTCATTAACAAGAATGTCACTACATAATAATTAATTATTTGTTTACCTGTTGAAGATGCTAGCAAAGAAATCTGGCAACATAATCAACATGGCATCTGTAGCATCCAGTATAAAAGGTGACTGCAAGTTGAACTTTGCATTTGAATTGACCACGAGCAACATTCAATGAAATGTAGTTGTAAATCCATGACCAGTCTAATCCTTCCCTCTCTGATTGTATGTATTTGTGCATTTTTGTAATAGGTGTTGTAAACCGATGTGTGTACAGCACCTCCAAGGCTGCGGTTATTGGACTCACTAAGTCGATAGCTGCAGACTTTCTCGAGCAAGGCGTTCGCTGCAATTGTGTCTGCCCAGGTAAGTATATTGTCACATTGAACGTCTTGAGAAAGCATGGAGTTCAGAGCTGTTTCTTGCTATATGCGGACTATGCGGTTGCATAGGGCCCCCAAAGCAACAAGGGCCCCCCCCAAGCTGTCATTTTAGTCTTTTTTTTTTTCTCTCTAGAAATGAATATGACCGGTCTGTATTGGTAACCAACCACCATTGTGTGCTGAGTGAAAACAATTATTGCATATATTTTCCATGGATCTCTTAAAGTGCACCAGTTTGATGCTTTTAAATGTTAAATGCCTGCCCCTGGACCACCACCTGGGGTTTGGAATCCCCCTACAATAGTTTCACAAAATAGGGGCCCCCCGAAAGCTAGAAATGGCCCTGATGGAGATTATTACTAAAGGTTATTATGTGAAAGCATAGAGTTTATTATTAAAGATGAATGTGTTGGTGTGTGTTCTCTCTGTGTAGGAACTGTTGATACCCCTTCTCTAAGGGGTAGAATTCAGGCCCAACCCGACCCAGACCAGGTACTGTCAGATTTCACATGTCCGCGTACTTGAAAACAAATTCTTTAATTTCTATGGTTCATTGACACATATTCCCACACTTGTTTGTAGGCCTACAAAGACTTCATGGCAAGACAAAAGACAGGAAGAATGTGCACAGCAGAAGAGGTTGCTTACCTGTGTGTCTACTTGGCATCAGATGAGGTACGCTTAATTAAGACAAATGTGTGCATTCAGTAAACAACACACACTAAACCATTACGTGCAATACTGAGTGGTAAATAAAAGGTATGATACATTTTAAACCTTCTTTTTCAGTCATCTTACGTGACTGGGACAGAGCATATCATCGATGGAGGATGGAGACTGTAGATTATACTAACACAGAGTGTGAATAAGTGCCAAGATCTTAATCTGCGAATTGCGGATGTTCCAATTGACTATTACATTTCCATTTCCTAACCTATAATGTTTTATCCAATGATCTGTGGCTAATAATGTGTTGCACGTAGGCCATACAATTTAATCAGGTGCATTTTTGCAGTCTTGTTTATTCACACATGGTTAAGTGTATTAAAATGTTATTACCAGTTTTGCTCGCGAGGCATGATGTTAAATGTGAATGATTTCCCTCTGCCGAACTGTTCGGATTGTAACATAAGTAAACGCAATTTTGCTGGGGCAAATAGTTTGGCAGCCAGCTAATCCCTTATCAGCCACCAACCACTTGAAGTCTGCACAATACTGACACGGCCAATGAATGAGTGAGATAATGTAAAGACAGCAGCATGAGGTAAACAACTTCTGATTTTATACAGTTTATCTTAATAAATACTATTAACAATATACTCTTAACTCTTCTTGTGTTGGCTAACGTTAATTTTCCATAACATGTATTACCCGGTGTCATAGACTTTACGTTTCCTTGCTAACATTACTGCTACTAGTCTGTAACGTTACTAACGACGCTGTATTTAACATTAATAATGTACAGCTAATTCTACATGGTCAGATCCAGATGCTGCCTTAAATGGTCTCAATTTATCTAGCAACTGACGATAACATTGATTAGCTATCTTTCCAATTCCCGGTTAGGCTAGCTAACGTTAGCTGGCACGATACACTGTCACTGGCTACCGGCGGCAGTATTCATAATCACATGGCTTCAGATTTGAGATTACCCGAAATTTAAGGCACGCAACGGCGGCCGTTATTAATTGTTAATGCTTATGTTGAAATGATTTTTGCGTTGACGTCCCAAAAGGTAATAATATAGTGTTGCTAATATGTACTGCTAGTTATTGTTGGCCACTTTGTTGGTTTGGTACAGTATGTGTTAGCCACAGGGTTTCAGAATAGCTTGGAATCATAGATGGGTGCCATATGGTCAGTTAATCTAGAGTTGATTAGTGCGCTGTGTTTGGATTAACGTTGACCAGCGTCTGTTGCAGCCACCACGATCGAAAACAACGCCAGTATACTGAGTTGAAATGATTGCCCTTATCAGTTGTTACCATTTCATTCTTTGCATTGCTAGTTTTTCTCTGCCTCGCAAAAGATACCTGCCAATGCCATGTACAGTCATATCCAAAAGAGATGGGAATGTAATGTTATAATGTCCCATGGTTAGTAGAAGAAGTAAAGCAAACATTTCCCCCCTTACTGACAGAGGTGACGTGTATCTGGGAATTGGTTGTCCTATTTTGAAAGAAGACTGACCAGCCCATCGATGGCCAACTCCACCCCTCCGTTGAGGTTTGAGTGTTAAGGAAGCAAGCGGAACAGAACTGCTGAAAACATGGAGGACGTTCAGCCTAAACCCATGACACCTGTGCCCAGTCCCGTACCCAGCCCACAGCCCAGCCCATCACTAGACAGAGATACGGCGACCCCAGCAAACAACTTTGAGGTATAGTAATCACTGATAAACTTTTGAACGCCAATAAAATGTAAACAAATCAAATTATCAAATTTTAAGTGAGTTTTGACCTATAAAATAGCATCCTTCAAAGGAAGCTTTTGTCGTATTATTTTTCAGTGGTGTTTCTCCTGTACTATTGTTACGCCGTTTTTATTCTTTGTGGTGTTTCTCAGGTTATATGAAGTGTTAGGTGAACAGTCAAAGCTCTATCAAGATTTTATTTTATTTTTTTTTACAAAACTCTTTTACGAGGGAATTGATTACAGTGTTTGGAACAATGGTGTTAACACCATTACACCGTATGTTAGCACGAATATCGGCCTTATTCATTCCTGTTACCCTGTAATAACAGTCCCCTTTGCCCAGAAACTACCTTGTGTTCTCATGTGCCTATGTCGACATTTTGTAAAAATGCGAGAACCACTGGTATGGGTGTGTCAAAGATTTAGTGCCATTCTTATCTCTTTTCTGATATGAAGTGAACAATGCAGATTTGTATATACAGTGGGGCCAAAAAGTATTTAGTCAGCCACTGATTGTGCAAGTTCTCCTACTTAGAAAGATGAGAGAGGTCTGTAATTTTCATCATAGGTACACTTCAACTATGAGAGACAAAAATGAGAAAAAAAATCCAGGAAATCACATTGTAGGATTTTTTAAGAATTTATTTGTAAACCGAGCAAGAAACCAGCAAGATTTCTGGCTCTCACAGTACCTGTAACTTCTTCTTTAAGAAGCTTTTCTGTCCTCCACTCGTTACCTGTATTAATGGAACCTGTTTGACCTCGTCATCTGTATAAAAGACACCTGTCCACAGCCTCAAACAGTCAGACTCCAAACTCAACCATGGCCAAGACCAAAGAGCTGTCGAAGGACACCAGGAAGAAAATTGTAGACCTGCACCAGGCTGGGAAGAGTGAATCTGCAATAGGCAAGCAGGTTGGTGTGAATAGATCAACTGTGGGAGCAATTGTAAGAAAATGGAAGACATACAAGACCATTGATAATCTCCCTTGATCTGGGGCCCCACGCAAGATCTCATCCCGTGGGGTCAAAATGATCATGAGAACGGTGAGCAAAAATCCCAGAACTACACGGAGGGACCTGATGAATGACCTGCAGAGAGCTGGGACCAAAGTAACAAAGGCTACCGTCAGTAACACACCACGCCGAGAGGGACTCAAATCCTGCAGTGCCAGGCTTGTCCCCTTGCTTAAGCCAGTACATGTCCAGGCCCGTCTGAAGTTTGCCAAAGAGCATATGGATGATCCAGAAGAGGATTGGGAGAATATCATGTGGTCAGATGAAACCAAAATAGAACTTTTTGGTAAAAACTCAACTCGTCGTGTTTGGAGGAAGAAGAATGCTGAGTTGCATCCCAAGAACACCATACCTACTGTGAAGCATGGGGGTGGAAACATCATGCTTTGGGGCTGTTTTACTGCAAAGGGGACAGGACGACTGATCCGTGATAAGGGAAGAATGAACGGGGCCATGTGTCGTGAGATCTTAAGCCAAAACCTCCTTCCATCAGTGAGAGCATTGAAGATGGAACGTGGTTGGGTCGTCCAGCATGACAATGATCCCAAACACACCGCTCGGGCAACGAAGGAGTGGCTCCGTAAAAAGCATTTCAAGGTCCTGGAGTGGCCTAGCCAGTCTCCAGACCTCAACCCCATAGAAAATTTGTGGAGGGAGTTGAAAGTCCGTGTTGCCCAGCGACAGCCCCAAAACATGACTGCTCTAGAGGAGATCTGCATGGAGGAATGGGCCAAAATACCAGCTACAGTGTGTGCAAACCTGGTGAAGACTTACAGGAAACGTTTGACCTCTGTCATTGCCAACAAAGGTTATGTAACAAAGTATTGAGTTGAATTTTTGTTATTGACCAAATACTTATTTTCCACCATCATTTACAAATAAAGTCTTTAAAAATCCTACAATGTGAGTTCCTGGATTTTTTTTCTCATTTTTGTCTCTCATAGTTGAAGTGTACCTATGATGAAAATTACAGACCTCTCTCATCTTTCTAAGTAGGAGAACTTGCACAATCAGTGGCTGACTAAATACTTTTTGGCCCCACTGTATGAATTAGAAAAAGGTTGGTCTCTTTGGCTATCATAACTTTAAGACCTAGACTAATTGCAGGGGGGCCTACTTTTTTTTTAATCATAAGCCTTCATAGTACTATTTCATACAACCCTAGATTCTTATTCAACAGGTTTACCTTGTTAGTTGACAAGCACATATAGATTTTTTAAAATGTGTTTTTCACTTTTGAAGTGAAATATTAAATGCATGATTGAACTTTGATCCCTGTGAACGCGGCAGCACCTGAGCGTGAACCAGATCCAGGTGGTGGTGCGCCGCAGCTCCACCCCCAACATTACTGAGGAGACCACCTTCTTCATCCCCCGCAACCCCCTGGTGGACGCGGGCACCAACACAGACCCACCGGTGGTCTGCTGCCCCCTACTCCAGAGGGTGTGCCCATGCCCACCCAGAGGCCTCCTAGCCTCCCTTATCACCAAAGGTGGGCAAAGTCTAAGGCTGTACCAGTATTCCCTCTCACTCACAGTTGGCTTGATATTTTGTAGTAGAACACATATTAGCTTGCCCTTGGCAGTCTTTATTATAATAATAATAATAATAATAATAATAATAATAACTTTTCCTGTCCAGGGAAACACAACCTGTCTTAATAATAATAATAATAATAATAATAACTTTTATTTTAAAAGCACCTTTCTTAAAAAACAAAAGGAAAATTACCTTTTTACCTTTTTGTCAGCCTTGAGCCATGGTTTTGGAGTGTTGTTACATTGGGATCAAGCCATCTTCTAAGTACATTTGAGGCCATATATTTAAATACACAGAGGCTAAAGAAATTCAAACTCCGTTTTTAGGAACTCCACAGATTTGATGGTCCTAGACATTTCTTGTGTTGGCTCAATGTATATACTATATTTCCAAAAGAGAACATTAAAAATAGCCAAGATATATGTTTATTTTATCTTTAATTTACCAGAAGATATTTTCAGTGGATCAAAAGTGTAAGTACACTTTGTTAATATTTGCAGATATTGCCTTTTAATGGCTTCGATTGAATTAGATGTTAACGGTCGCCGTCCACAATACTTCTCACGATACTTGGCTGGAACTTTGGCCCATTCCTCCTGACAGAATTGGTGTAACTCAATCAAGTTTGTGGATAACCTGGACACACCTGTTGAGTTCAGTCCATACATTCTCGATTGGATTCAGGTCAATGCTTTTTGATGGCCACTCCTACACTTTCACTTTGTTGTCTGTGATCTATTTTGTCACACTGTGTATTTCTGATTGTTGTCTTGCTGGAAGATCAAATTACGACCACGTTTTAGATTTCTAACTGATGTCTTGATGAAATAATTTTCTTTACTACCCTAAACAGTGCAGAGTTGTATTTATTAGAAACAAATATGATGTCCTAGTTACAGAATCAATAGTTCTTGAATTAATTGAACTGATTTTGCAACTACGTATCACGATCTGGCTTGATTCAGTCAGAGGCTGTTGACCTGTGATGTTGTCTGTGTACAAACCTCCTTTCTCCTGTCGTGTATTAGGTTGAATCTAATCTAGTCTAATATGCTTCCCCCCCCCCCCCCCCCCCCCCCCACACACACACACACACAGTTCTCCTAGCTGCCGTGCTGTTCGGAGTGGTTTGGTCTGTCACAGAGAAGGAGTGCCTACCAGGGGGGAACCTATTTGGCATCACCGTGCTCTTCATCTGCGCCATCACAGGGGGCAAGGTGGTGGCCCTCATACGCCTGCCCAAACTCCCCCCCTTCCCCCCACTCCTCGGTAAGGCCTTAGTGATCAGAGGTGTGTTAGTCACTGTCATTTTCTGGCTGCAGGTAGAGCTGTTCCGTTGGTGTCATTTTCTGCACGATCGTAGTCCTTGTAGCCTTTGGAACATAAATTGCACCCACTAATTCATGGAGAGATTAGTACAGAGGTGTATTATGTCTGCAGTCCAAATCAGCTCATATCATAGTTTGAAGCACATGTTTTGAGCAGAAGATAAGACGAGCAAATCTTAAGACATAAAACTTTCCCACGGTTTTATATTCTCCTCCCAATCAAATGTTAGTCTTTTTATTTCAGTGCAAAGTACTTTTCTGTTGTTTGATCTATGTTTTGCATGCTCCAAAAGAATAGTCTACTAGCCGTAACAAATAATGATTTTAATTTAGACAGTCTTTTATCCTGTCCAAAAGCTTAGTGCCCATTCACCCTCACATGATCAGCCTTTACCCCGGATTCTGCTTTCTTTTAGAAAACCAGAGAACTTGTGGTACCCAATAATATCCCATAATTACACTCCACTATTAACCTCTTATAGTTGACTTGGATTTAAACTTAATCACTTTTACTATTATAGATATGACTTAATCCCCTTTGCTTTCAAACCTCAAACTATGGCTGAACTACTTCCATCTAGAATAGATGTCAAGCTTGATTGCAGCTGTGAATCTTATGGAACCAGCTCACTGTGGGCTGTAATACTGTCTGAACCAACAATGGTACTCAGCCTAAGGACTGACTCCCCAGTGGTGTGAGAGATGCCCTGAAGAATAACACCTATCCTGTTGAGGTAGTGTCATCTTTCCCTAACCCTCTCTCACACGCTGCAGGCATGCTGTTGATGGGTTTCATGCTGAGAAACATCCCCGTGGTAACGAAGGCAGTGTACATAGACTTTAGATGGTCTTCCTCCCTGAGGAACATCGCCCTGGCTGTCATCCTGGCCAGAGCCGGCTTAGGATTGGACGGTTCGGTACGTCCCCACAGCCAATTAGAGTTCTTATTTTCTGCTGAAGTCTTGTTCGAAAGAGAGTGTTTTAGCAGTTGGTCCGTTTCAAACAGGTGGCACGTGTTTTTCTTCTCAGGCTTTGAAGAAGCTGAAGTCCGTGTGTCTGCGTGTGGGAGCTGGGCCCTGCATCATGGAGGCCTGCTCCATCGCTGTGGTCTCTCACTTTCTGATGGGCCTGCCCTGGGTGTGGGGTTTCATCCTGGGGTACTGGATATACCATTACATTTTGGCTCAACCTCTGTGTGTGTGTGTGTGTGTGTGTGTGTGTGTGTGTGTGTGTGTGTCTTTCTCTCTTTTTTATCCATCTCTGTTAAATAATAATAATGTATTTAAATGATTTAGTAGTTTTAAAGACACAATGAACCTATTTGTTGTATATTTCCTGATGTAATGTTTTGCTTACTTGCCGTATGTTTTTAGGTCCATTCCTCAACAGTAACTTTCAACGTTATTATTATTATTATTACCGATAAAGAAGTCAATGCCATAAACCAACGTTTTTATTATTATTATTATTATTATTATTACCGATAAATAATAATAATAATAACTTCAATTTATGTAGCGCCTTTCTTATACCCAAGGTCGCTTTACAGGGAAAATACACAGGACAGCACAAAACAGACAAGGAACAGAAGGCAGATAAGGAGATGAATGACTGTGCGTCTGTGTGTGTGTGTGGGGGGGGGGGGGGAGGGAGGGAGGGAGGGAGGGAGGGAGGAATTAGTGATTGGAAGGCTATGTTGAACAGATGAGTTTTCAGGGTTGACTTGAAGTTGTCCAGAGAAGGGGCGTTGCGGATTTCAGCAGGGAGGGAGTTCCAGAGGGTGGGGGCAGCGACACTGAAGATAAAGAGGTCAACGCCATAAACCTTGTCCTGTTCCTGCAGCTTTGTGCTGGGCGCTGTGTCTCCAGCGGTGGTGGTTCCCTCCATGCTGATGCTGCAGAAGGATGGCTACGGTGTGGAGCAGGGCATCCCTACGCTGCTCATGGCCGCCGGCAGCTTCGACGACATCCTGGCCATCACAGGGTTCACCACCTGTCTGGGCATGGCTTTTGCCACTGGTAGGCTGGGGTCTGGGCATGGCTTTTGCCACTGGTAGGCTGGGGTCTGGGCTGTGGCTTTTGCCACTGGTAGGCTGGGGTCTGGGCATGGCTTTTGCCACTTGTAGGCTGGGGTCTTGGCATGGCTTTTGCCACTGGTAGGCTGGGGTCTGGGCATGGCTTTTGCCACTTGTAGGCTGGGGTCTGGGCATGGCTTTTGCCACTGGTAGGCTGGGGTCTGGGCATGGCTTTTGCCACTGGTAGGCTGGGGTCTGGGTGGACCAATAACGTGAACAATGACCCGAAGATGTCTCGTTATTTTGATCTTGAGTCAGAGAAATGCCGATCAAGCTTGGGGGGAAAATCCAATTAAAACATACCTGCAGTCTGACACAGTTTCAGCAGGGGGCGCCAAAATGCCCTTTTCAGATGCCACTGCAAAAAATGTCACAGCTACAACATGGGTTTGACACCACATTTAGAGCTTGGAATTGGTTTGTTTGTTTGTTTGTTTGCTTGTGTTTTACACCAAATACTTCAAAACTCACTTGTGAAAGGTGACGCAATCGTTGTCTGGATAAACAATGCAGATTAAGACCATCTTGTTTTATCTCAATGTCTTTTAGTAACCTGTAACATTACCGTCTCTCCAGGCTCCACATGGTACAACCTATTACGGGGGCTCCTTGAGGTTGGAGGGGGGCTGTTGGCTGGCATCCTCCTGGGCTTCCTCATTCGGTACTTCCCAAGCAAAGACCAGGCAAGCATGCTGCTGCTACACTGCACCAAACCAGGGTCAAATTCATGTATTGGACATCTGCTGTTAGTGCGTGAATCAGCCAAACAAACTCACCCCTCCCACACGTACAGGCCTAACCCCGCCTGGCACTGGCCATTGATTTGATTTAACATAGCGCCCAGCTCTTCAGTACACTGGGTTCAAGCCACTTCAGTTTGCCCGGAGGGATCGTTTCTGCTTCGTTTCTGGTCAAATGTGTTTGGTGATCAAATGGCTGCCCGGCCCCCCCCACCCTGACTTTCCCTTGCAGAGCAACGTGACTTTGAAGCGTTCCTTCCTGTTACTGGGCCTGTCTGTCTTTGCTGTGTTTGGCAGCAACGTGGCGGGCTTTCCCGGCTCTGGCGGCCTCTGCACTCTGCTGATGTCCTTCCTGGCCGGGCTGGGCTGGAGTAGGGACAAGGTCAGCACACACACACACACACACACACACACACACACACACACACACACACACACACACACACACAGACGCACGCACGCACGCACCCACACACATACAGACATACACTCAAACTACAAATCCCAGAGAATACTTTTAAAGCCCCCTGCACCTGTGCTACTTATAATCGCCTCTTGTTCTGCTTTGTGTGGTTTTCTCTCACTTGACCTCTTATTACCACTTCCCGTTGACCAAACATCTCTCTTAGCAAGGTCTCACAGGGTTAACCGGTGCTTTCTATGTTTGTAGGTGCCTGTGGAGGAAGTGGTGGGAAGGGCCTGGGATGTTTTCCAACCCCTTCTTTTCGGCCTGATAGGAGCTGAGATCAAACTCTGTGATCTGGACAAACACACAGTTGGTCAGACCATTTTCTCCCACCGTGTCTCTCTTTCCTTCCAAACACGGTCCCACTCTTTCTGTCACTGCCTCTTTCTTCTCTTTCAAAAGCATCTCCATTGTGTCGCATTCAAATATACAGTAACAGCGTGGAAGGCAAATCAATATTTACATACACATAGATCATGCCACTTTTTCTGTGTTCATAATTCCCCCCCGCGCCGTGTTAGAATACCAGTGGGGGAGAATGGCGTGGTTAGATAAGCTAACGCTATGCTAGCAGTGTGACTTCATGAGCCAACATCAGGGTTGGTCTTTTTGTTTTGTCCATAGTCTGTCCATTGTGCTGTGTCTCCAGGTCTGGGCATAGCCTGCCTGGCCATTTGCCTGGTGGTGCGGGTCCTCTTCACCTTTGTGTGCGTTCTGTGTGCCGGCTTCAACTTCAAGGAGAAGATTTTCATCGCTCTGGCCTGGGTCCCCAAAGCCACAGTGCAGGTGGGCTCACAGGGACGAGATCAATAGCTCATTCATATAACACACACTTTACGATAAACAGAAGATGTTGGCCGTTAACGGTATCTATTGCAAATGAAGTGGCAAGGAAGTGACTTAGGCAATGCGACGTGACAGAGTTGGATGACCCACTTGGCACAGTGCAAAGGTCAAGCGGCGGCTAGGCTAACGTGTTGCTGCTTGTGCGGACCACTGTCGCCCCGGTCAGGCGGCCATAGGCTCCACAGCGCTGGACATGGCTCGGACCCGGGAGGACAAGGAGCTGGAGAGGTACGGCAGGGACGTGCTGACGGTGGCCGTGCTCTCCATCCTCCTCACCGCGCCCGTCGGGGCCCTGGTCATAGGCCTGTCGGGACCCCTGCTGCTCCAGAAACCAAGGAACCCGTCCTGGGGTGAGAGTGACACACACACACGCTCTTTATCAGCCCTGTTCTGGAAAGGTAAGTCCTCGGGACACAAGTTTGCTCCTAGAACGAACCACCTGGTCGTCCATAGGCAGTACGCTTCTCCCCGGGCGGCCAGGCTTACCTGTGTGTCCCGTTACTCAGCCGCCCCCCCCCCCCCCCCCCCCCCCAATTAGTGCTCTATACTGTACCAGCCGCCTAACCCAGCTTGTGGTAGGAGAGATTCGTTTTCACTTAGAAGGCAGAGCCGTTGTGAAACACAACGTTCCCATTGAGATGTAAGGATTTGCATCTCAGGTTTCTGTTGTTGGCTGCAGCACAGTGCTTGTTGCTTGATATGCCTTTCAAACAATAGGTTTGCTGTTATATTATCTAACTTTTATTCTGTATTCTTCAATTCATCTATATGCGCCGTTGTGCCCATCTTAATGTAGAAAGATACAATTCAACAAAATGTACATTTATTGTTTATTATATATCTGTAAATATATATCTATATGTATTTTATTATATATCACCTGTTACCACATACAGTTCCTCTGAAAGAAGTGCATGAGGTTAGGTGACTTGTGAACTTGTAGAGTGAGTTGTATTGAGTTTCTTACAGATGCATACTCTTGTCTGTCCCTGGAAGGTGCTGTAGGAGGCAAAGGTGAGACTGAAACTCCTGTGACTTACGAGAGCACCCTTTGACAGCGTCCTTATCTCCTCGCCCTCATCTCCAGGCTCGCCAGGTCACGTTAGGAAACAATTCCAATCAAGGACATAAACCAGTACAGGAACTGAGGGCACATACTACCAGGTGCTATCCCCTTCCACCCAAGGGTCCTTCCCTGGCCCCCTAGTGGGTACCAAGGGTGCTTCCATGGTCCCCTACTGGGTACCAAGGGTCCTTCCCTGGCCCCCTAGTGCATAGGTGTCAAACTCTGGCCTGCGGGCCAAATTTGGCCCGCGAGGTAATTATATTTGGCCCGCGAGACAATACCAAATTACTACTTTTAATTTAATAAATGAATGCAATTGATGTGTTTTTTCATTTGAAATTCGATTTTGCATGTCTCCACTATTAAATTATATATTGTATGGTAATAAGCGATGCTTGTTCTATATTCAATGTTAAAGCAAAACTTTTTTGGGTCCATATTAAAAGGTTAATTTGTTCAATGTTGGCCCGCGACTTTGTTCAGGTTTTACATTTTGGCCCACTGGGTATTTGAGTTTGACACCCCTGCCCTAGTGGGTACCAAGGGTCCATGCTTCATCCCAGCGCTCAAAGCTTGAATATTAGAATCATTATTTATGTGTATAGCCATAGTTATGTACAGCACTCAGGTTGAAAAACATTGACCTAAGAATCCGAAAGAAGAAATCTACAATATATGCATTATACAGAAATATTTCTAGGTTAAACAGAAACATGGTTTAATTTTCTTTTTTGTAACCGTGTTTCTGCTGACCATGTTCATTGGGGCATAAAGTTTACCCACCTATTTACTGACATGATATGTTTGCATTGGTGTCTCTATACTTGAAATGGTAGTACTGTACTTTCCCTTTCCCAGGGAAAACCTGACTGATCATCAGCCATGTTGTAGAATGCTTTTAACGTTAGTCGTTGGGCCACCTGCGAAGGTTGAACAACAGCAGAGATTATGTATTTATAAGTGTGCTTTAGCTGTGTTGGGCTGAAATCAAATCAGGTTATTGACAATGCGTGGAGCAGACGGTTTTATTAAATGTTATTTCTGTTTTAATATCAGTTTTTATTGTAACGTTATTTTGATTTACAGAAGATTTTAGTGGGGTATAATTTTTTTTTTATGGCCTCTTTATTTTCAACAGTTATTTATTCAACAAATATTTTAAGAGTGCTGATTGTTTTTCTTTTTGGATTTTTATAGAAATAAATGAGTGAAATAAATTTGACTGATGCTTATTTCTTAATTGTTCTGAACCATGTTTCGTTTTGAATGCGTTTTGGAAATTGTTAGTGATTCTTGTTTATGCCGGCGCCCACCTTAGTTTGATAGTGAACATGGTAACCAAGGGATCTAATATTACGAATAATTTCTACATGCAAAACATTCAAGAAATGCACATATATATGTAGAATATGTTGGTGTAAAAAATGATTTAATGATCTGGCCTTCATCTGGACTTCTCTTGAAGTTTAAAGAGGTGCATTTCATAAAGTTGACACAGCCAAAAGGTGCAATGTTATGAAATGTCTGAAGATATCAGGATTGAATACAATGATGTAACAATGTAAGGCCAACACAATTGCATATGAGGCTATGAAAATAACATTAAAAGCGTATATAATAAGCCGAGTTTCCCATACACACAATAACTTAAATTTCACATACTGTTAATACACGTTAACAAATTGGTAAGTACACAGTAGCTCTGTAGAAAAACAAAAGGCAGTAAAGCTGACTTGATGTTAGAAAATAGAAAACATACTCTTCCAATCGTTACCTGAAAATTGCTGTAACAATTGTTGAGATTCAAGTTTTTTTTTTCTTTCGTAAATGTGGTCCCAAATGAATTGGAACAGGTAGCTGTTTCCAAGGAGACAATGATTAATCACTACTACATTGGGAACAGTTGCATTATGGGGCAGGATGGACAACAACAACAAAGTGAGCAGTAAGTAAGGCAAAACAAGGAAGTGTACAACCTTGGTCATTGCACATAGCGCTATTGATACTAAGATAATAAACCACTGAATTTAACAAGACCAAGCAGCTCCATTACTGTGGATTCAAATTGGCCTCAGCACTGCAATATGGGGACGTTCTCTCAAAAACATGACAGCCATGATTTGTCCAAATACAAACAAAAAAACTGGAGTCTGCAAAAATGTATATAGCAGCCCAGTGGTCAGGATGAGAGTTGATTATAGAATTTTCTTTTTGAGGATGAGAGGTCCCACGTTGTCGCCAGTCAACTCATTATGTTTGATGTGGGATTTGTCACAAACAGGAAACTGCAACAGGAAACAAATATGAGCTTTTAAATGAGAACCATTTTAGACAAGCTAAAGATGCACTCAATTGACCAAAGAAAAAGTTGCAATGCTTCAATGTACTAGAGAGGGAAGTGATTAAGCAATCTGATATTTACTGCAGGGACAGTTTACGTTAGGATCTATACTTTTGATAAGGTGGATTATAACATTATTGGTTGAGTCAAATTGCATTAATGGTCTACATTAGTAGCTTATGAACTTTCTACAAACGTAACCCGTCTGTAACATTATGGAAAACTCACTGTTTTGGAACGCCAACAGCGGCAGTAGCAGACGTTTGTGCTATTTAAGTCCTCAATGTCGATCTCGTTGACCACTTTTGGGTTCTCCTTCTGAATCTTTAGGTTGATAAGACTGTCCCTCTGCTTTTTCTTCTGAGGCAGAAAGGGCCTAATGGTAAGGTAGCCCAGTAGTGCCAAGATACCCAGAAACGGCAACAATCGCACCCAGTCACCCACTGAAAATTCAAACAAACAATGCCTCATTAAAAAGTTGACTGCATTGTCAAAAAATATCCACCAGTTATAAATATCCAGTTATTACCTAAGTCCAATATTGACTGGGTTGAATAGAGTGCATGTCAGTATAATGTGCTATGATGCTTCCACCAACTATTCATCACTCAGGACATTGTTAGTCAATTTAATCAATTAATACTGTCTAATTGTTAAAAACGTCTATAGTATGGATTGCCTCAGTGTAGCATCATATTCACCAACGTGTGTTTCAGTATTTAATTACGTATTTAGACCTAGCATGTCAGCAGTGTGTGTCTAGCTGAGTGTTGGGTTTTGCGCTATTTATAGACCAAATCTGACACTTTACATCCACTAAAGGTCAAGTTCAAGAAGATTTGTCAGTTTGTCGAGCATTAAAAAAAGAAGTTGTCATCCCACATTCCCAAACTATTTGTCTCTCCATAGATAATAACTTTAATTTTTTCATGAAGATACATTAAAAGATGCTACTTTCCACAGTAGGCCTACTACCCTCTTAAGAACGTGTTAGTTTCTACCTGTAAAGGCTGACATAAAGGTTGTTCCTTTGAGTGTTGTAATTTCTCGATATAGCACCAAGGTTATTGTTGGCCTAACACCACTGTAGAGGCTGTAGAGCCTTTGTGCCATGCAAGACATATGCAATCCAAGTATAACAACGTAGCACTCTGGGGAGCGCAAGGGGGAAGTGCGGTTCATGCCAACATGCAGAAGCAGTTGCATAGGAAACCATTAGATTCTTAAGCTACTTAGATTATAAGACATGTCTTTCATTGATTTGTTGTTTTTATTATTAGTAGTAAACCTTTATTTAACCAGGAGAAGATCACATTAAAAGTAAAAACCTATTTTTCAAGTGAGACCATTGTATTAAATAGACAGCAATTTCTATCTTACGAAATAGGCTATTTAAAAGATAGTAAGTATTATGGTATAGGCCTATTTACCGTTTCTTTAAACCAAGATTTGATTCCATTTGGTTTATGCTGTAAAGTTTAAATTGGTGTTTGTTATCAGCATCACATTAGCTGAGCTAGATTTGAGCATACTTTGAGGGTACTAGAAGATTAATTTTCTTTCCACAAACCTTGGAAATTCCTTAAGATAAGATCCTGCCATCGGACCGCGGCTTTGGCAGCCTTTGGGAATATACTTTACAACTAGGCTACTTTGTCACGGCTGTTAACCTACTAACTCGACCACAGTTTTTTCAGAAACAATTATTTGAAACATAGCCTACCATAAGCGTCCCTAAATGTCTGATGGTACTTCTTTGGGGTTCATGATAATAATGCAGGACTTAAAATAACCATAATCCTGCATGGCTCTTGTCCATTGTCGGCATCGTTTGCAGAAAGTCAAAAATACATTTAGGCAATTTATCAGTAAGCCAAACAAAGTGGGAATAAGCAGTTTGTTGTTGGAAATGTTTCTGGATAAGAAGTTTCTCTAATTTCTATGTGAGAATGATACATTGTAAATTTAGAAGAAAATGTTTTGAACTATTGAATAACATAAAACATACCACGTTTCCACTATGCAGCCCATGATGATTAAATCGATGTGGTATATGCATCGGAATATACTTGTGTATGGAAGTGACTGCGTGTGTTTGTGTGAGTCACAGCTTTGTATACTTACAAATACCTTCAAAAGCTAAGACACGGAGACAGGGCGAAAAACAAACTAAAAACAGCCGTGCTGGTGTTATGAAGTGGATTCCTGAGTCTTTCCTGCTTCACCAGAAATATATCACTGGTAGCCTACCTGTTAATCTTGCAAATCCTCCAATCGTCTCTGGAAGAGGAAGCTTTTTGAAGTAGGCTGGAAGCTGCATTTTTATGAACTTAGAAATAGTTTCCAACACCATCTTGAAAGGAAATATTAGTAGGTTTAAATGAGAGGTAAATAGTTCCTGACTGATTCACGTCATAACGCCAACCCTGGAGAGCAACTACTCTTCTGTACGTATAGTGTCGAAATAAAATGACAGCGAAGAGAAAATAGGGCGTAAACTAGTTTGGTGAATAAGGGCAACGGCAGACGCTGACGCTGTGGGACCCAACCAATGAGCGTTAGCAGAGTTGGTATTATCTGATTGGTTAAGACGTGTGATTGGAAAAAAAGGGAAAAAAAAGTTGAATCTCGTTCAAATGGGTAGGTTTGCCTAATTCTCCTAAATAAAAGGTGATTTTTAATATAAATATAGACAGACAGACAGACAGACAGACAGAGAGAGAGAGAGAGAGAGAGAGAGAGAGAGAGAGAGAGAGAGAGAGAGAGAGAGAGAGAGAGAGAGAGAGAGAGAGAGAGAGAGAGAGAGAGAGAGAGATAGATAGATAGATACATCGAGGTAGTGCAAACGTGATGGTGTCTAATAATGTATTGTCTTAAGCTTATTTCCAACCTTTGGGCTGTTGGGGATAGGGCTGTCAACCATCGTCCATGACAATCATAGGAAGGGGAATTATTTTGTGGTTCTGGAAAGCATAACACATTGCATTTCCAAGTCAATATTGTTTTGCGTTCTCATGGGCGTCGGGCAGGCTAACGTGCCGAATTCAGATGAGAAAGCCTCTATTTCCGAGAAATACAGTGGTTAGTGAAACCCTAAAGTCCATCTCGCTGAGGATTTCATGTAAGCCAGAGGGTATATAGTCTCAGGGTCAAGTCGATGTTAGTCGAATGGTGCTCATATGTAAGATAGCAGTGCCACCCAGTGGTGAACAGCCCTTTCTACATTTGTCATAACTATAAGGCCACACAATCTCAATAATATATGGTTAAATAGATACCATACTTATAGCAATTGTATAGATTAAAGTGTAATCCAACCATTGGAGAAAAAAAAACCATCTGAAACGAATAAAGCATAGGCCTTGATTAGGCAGGCATCAGTTTTCATGTTTGAGTTTGGACTACACCTCCCACAATGATTTGTAGGAACGTCTCATGTGCGCCATGTACTATGCGCACACCCAGCCTTCTGCCTCGCTTTGCTGATATGTAAACATTCTGGATGGACGATTTCATGTGCAAGGCCGCGACGATCAGGACCATCATTTCAGTCAGTAACTCAGCATTGCTGTCCATGAATTTAGCCTTGGTTTTATTTTAGCTTAAAGGAGACGCAACAAAGCGCCCAAAATGGTTACGCTACCTTTAGGCCTATGCGAATAAGTAGGTTTACTATAGCTTTAAGACCGCAAAAATAGTGTATGGTTCTTTAAAAATGTTTAATCGGTTTATTATTATAAGAATATATTTTTTTAAGTTTGTAATTTAACAACAATACATTGATGCGTGTATACTTTTCGACGTGGGCAATGCTTTCTTTGAAATATGCTACACTGTCAGATTAGAGGTGTTTGCAATCATAACGTTTTAATATAGTTAACATTTGATCTATTCGTTGTTTTTCTGAGTGGAACTGCAAAAGGCGGTTTGGTAAAAGCGATAGAGTGTAGGACACGCGGTAATGGAGCCGGAATGTGACCGGGTCGAAGATAACAATGCAGGGGAAGAGCCCGAAGATGACAAGGCCGGAGAGCAATCCCCGGCAACCAGTACAAGTGTCGCCCCACGAAGGGGATTGAGAGAACGGGGAGTGGGGCGCCAGAAGCCTGGTCCCCCTGCCTCCGCTCACACAAATGGAGCCGCTTCAGGCTCTGGGAGGGTTTTGCGCGACCGTTCGACTCGAACCGTGCCAGCCTGGTTAAAGAAGGATAAAAGTGATGAAGAGGAGGGCCAAAACACGGACGCAGGTGCAAGTCGAAGGAGGAAAGTTGCTTGTCCCCGACGACAGAAAAATGTGTCATCTGCAAGTCCAACAGATAACGTTGGTATCAGTAGTCAAATTACAGAGTAAGTACACCACATGTTGAATTAATTGCAAGCAACATTTGCTCAAATGTTGCATCCTAGGCAGCGATTCGATTTAGTCTGCATCTTTATGTTTTCTGACTGAGCACAGTTAGTTACGCCTCTGTTTAACGCAGGATATTCCCCCTTTCTGGAGTCAGAGAAGGGAGGGGCAGGTAATGGCTGATCCCAGCTATGGAAGCTGATTTATTCGAAGTTTAGTGCAAGTTATCTTCTGCCACTGAGAATGAAATAAAAAATGTTCCCTTCATTTTATGGATGTAGCTTAATCCTATCTCCATTCTCTCACCTTTCATGCAGCTCAGCCCACACCAAGAAACTTACAAGCACTCTAGGTAAATTACCAAATATTTAAAACACTACATCGTAGATTTGAATAGTTTGCTTGCATTAAAGCGCACTCTGTGTGTGCAGCCTAAGAATTCTAGCAAGTCTGTCGGATTGGTCACGTGCAAAATGTGTAAGTATGTGACATCATGTTTATCTCTTCCCCCCCCCCAAGCCCCTCCCGCCAAACAGAGCCCGGCCCAAATCCGCGCCAAGGCCTCTGCTGCCAGGGTTGCCAAGGCCGTTGCCAAGCCTGTGTGTAAGAGTGAGCCTGGCACCGACGCCCTGTCTGGTAAGCAACCTGTTGAGAATCCCATGTGGTCCATGGTCGGCTGCTGGCACGGCCCTTTATGGCTCAGGTTCAGCACGGTATTAGCCCTGTTGTGGTCGGGCCAGGTTGGATAGACATTCACGACATTCCGACAGACCCAGTTCTAAATTGTGGGTTCCAAGATTGGAGTTTGCTCTTTGACTAAATCCCTCTACTTGTGTAAAAACTCTGCGTGCCCACTGTCCTCATAACTGCAAGCAGACTGCCCTGACTTTTGTCAATCTCTTTTGCTCCAGTGGAGGGACAAGAAAATGTACCAGAGAAGATTGATGATGGAATGTAAGTACACACACTTTGAATATCCTTAGATAAAGGATGATTTTTTGCAAACGGGCGCTCATAATGCATTGTCAGCGCTTGGAATCAGAAATGGGAATTTGTGGTATTCATTAGAATGGGACCATATCCCATTAGGCTTGCACCCGTTTGGACATGCAGTATACGTGAAGATGTGTGCCAGGACGGTGCGTCCAACACAGCTGTTTGTCCTCCACCTCACACAGGGAGAAGAAGAAGGAGGAGGAGGAGGATGGGGAGGAGGATTACACCATCCTTGAAGTGGAAGACCCTCATTTCCAGGAGGACGATAACGACTTGACTTACCAACCACAGAGGTAGAGATGGGGAAGCCTTCCTCATTTTCTCCTGAACTCCAAAAGGTGTGATAACATTTGCTTCTGTGTCAACGGCAGGGAGGAGGAGGAGGAGGAGGAGGAGCTCAGCAGTGATGAAGATTTCCCGTTTAGTGATGACCTCAATGACCAGAGTTATGAACCTAATTCTGAAAGGTACTGCATGTGTGACCTATTTGAGTCAATGTGTTTCAATCGTTTGTGTTGATTCCTAGGTTGTCATTTTATGGATTGTCTCTGTTGCCGTGTTCCTACACCTGTAACACAGAGACGCCCCCAGACCAAAGCGCAGGGCCACTTCCAGGCAAAGGGAGAAGAAAGAAAGAGCACCTGCAAAAGAGACTGAAGGAGATAACGAGAAGTTAGAAATAAAGATCGAGGGAGGAGAAAGTACGGAGGACGTGAAACTGGAGGAGGAGTTTGGAGACGACGTCCAGGAGGGACCCAGGAAGTAAGCATAATAGGAGCCAATCAGAAATGAGAAGAAGGGTTTTAAGAAAAGGGTTGAACCCCTTTTGTCCTCTATCTGTGATCCAATGCAGCTGTTTCCTGAGTTCTCTTTTCTTTCTCTCCCCTCAGGAGAGGAAGGCGAAGGAAGGATGATACAACCCCTCGGCTTCCTAAGAGAAGGTGACGAGGGGCCCCTATTGGGCTGAAGCTCACAAGTCTCTCCATCACATCTTCTGTTCTAGGGTCCACCTCAAAAAGCAACGGCACAATCTTAATCTTCACCAATGTGCCTAATGACGAAATGCAGATTTTCTGCTGAACAGGTTTGCCAAATTTGATTGACAGTTGTGTTCCCTTCCCACAACAGGAAGAAACCCCCGGTTCAGTATGTGCGCTGTGAGATGGAGGGGTGTGGCACCGTTTTGGCTCACCCTCGCTATCTACAGGTAAGCATCACTTTGGACACCCTGGACTAACTAAACCAGGTTGTTGAAACAGCGAACGGTATTCATAAATATAATTTGTGAATGACCCACACAGTGAAGGTCCATAACTCCTCTGTTCTCTCACATGCCTTGCTTAGCACCATATCAAGTACCAGCACCTGTTGAAGAAGAAGTATGTGTGTCCCCACCCCTCCTGTGGAAGACTGTTCCGACTGCAGAAACAACTACTGCGCCACGCCAAGCACCACACAGGTACACACACTCCTGCTAATGTTTTTGTTTTATTTATTTATTTTTATTTTTTCTGCACTCTTGTTTATTACTATCTTCAACAACACAGACCGATGACAGTGTGAGGTCCAGTCTAAATATGTTGTTGTTGTTGTTGCTGCTGCTGCTTGTTTAGACCAGAGGGACTATATCTGTGAGTTCTGTGCCCGGGCCTTCAAGAGCTCCCACAATCTGGCTGTACATCGGATGATCCACACTGGGGAGAAGCCTCTTCAGTGAGTGCACCATGTGTTATCAAGTCCCCTTGACTTGTCTGAAGAATTTTCTCTCATTTGCAAAACAAATCTACCTAGGGGTACAAATAAAGCAAACCTGAACCTTACCAAACAACCCCCCCCCCCCATTCCACCCCCATTCCATCTTAATTTCTTCACAACATTATTGTATGTCCTTTATTTCTATCTCATCACGCGCACTCTGGTCTCACTCCCGTAGGTGTGAGATCTGCGGCTTCACCTGTCGCCAGAAGGCCTCCCTGAACTGGCACATGAAGAAGCACGACGCCGACGCCACCTACCAGTTCTCCTGCTCCATCTGCGGCAAGAAGTTTGAGAAGAAGGACTGCGTGGTGGCCCACAAGGCCAAGAGCCACCCGGAGGTCCTCATTGCCGAGGCACTGGCGGCCAACGCTGGCGGCCTCATCACCACGCCGGCCTCCCTGCTGGGGGTACAGGGAAACCCCGTGCCAGCTGAGGCGGGCCAGGTGGCCCCTCTCGGCCAGGTGGGCTCCATCGGTCAGCAAGCAGCCCAGGCGGGTCAACTGGCTCAGCAGGTGGGCCAGGTCAGCCACCAGGTGGTGTTGCTTGGTCAAGACCAGAGCCTCCACGCCATGCAGGTGCCCGTGACCATCGCCCTCTCCCCCATCGATCCACCCTCACCCGCTGACAACCAGCAGACCCACCTCCAGCTCCAGATGCCTGTGCACTTTGTGCAGACGTCCGCCCACACACAACAACAACAACAGCAGCAGCAGCAGCAGCAGCAGCCCCAGCCCCAAATCCAGCAGCTGACCCTCCACCCTGGACCAGTGGTGAGCCAACCTCAGCAGCTGCCACTCCAGGCTTATGCCTCCCAGCAGCAGCACGGGCAGCCGCAGATCCTCCACATGACCTTCCAACCTGTCAGCCAGGCCCAGACCCACGTCCAGCAGATCCCCATGCTGGCGTCCTCACAGCATCTCCAGGCGGCCACCACCACCACCACCATCACGTCCTCTCTGCTGTCTCAGGCCCAGGCGGCTACCAGCAAGGAAAGCTACATTCTGGACACCTCCAGACTCACTTCTTTGTCTTCTCCTCCTGCTGCTGGCTCCCTCCACCAGCAGGCGGACGCTGTAATGGAGGAGGGCGTGGCGTGGGAGCCGGCTGGAGAAGAGGAGGTCTTAACCGACACCACTGAAGGACTTGTACAACAGGCACTTATTTAGAACAGGAAGTCTGGGCATCGATGAAACCAAGATATGCGACCATTTTCTCCATGCCCCTCCTAACACTATATTTGTAATATACGTAGGGTCACAGAATTAAGAAATGTTGGTCCATAGTAACTCATGCTAGCTTTTTAGATAACTGTATTTGGGAATATGTGTGTGTGTGTCTTTGCCTTTGTACATAAGTGGTAGTTCCTTGAAATTAATTTACAGGCAAAATGTGTGTATCAAGCAGAAATTAGGGTGTAAAGTAATGTCCCACTCCCACTTTTTAGAGCAATAATATACTGCCATGTAATACAATATATTGATTTCTAATAGTAATAATGGCTTCATGTCAAGTATTTATTATCTTATTTCTGATGTGTGTGATTGATCAGGTATATACATAAAAACGTTTATTAAAAGTAAATGTTTTTTTTAATAACATTTAAATATGGGCTGTTCTTCACAAATATGCACAAAAGGTTTTCCACAACAAAGTCTAAAGTCTTTTCATTCTACATAAAAACATCGACGGGACCAAATTAGCCCTGTACGATGCATCTGGTCCATATTCCTGTTTCATTGTTTGTCTCACACTGTGAGTCTAAAAGCACCTGTTTCAAAGCACACACACTAACATTCTGTACACATGTACTATTGCTTCACAACATTGCATATGTGACGATACTTCAGGACATATTGCTACGGTCTCTGTTCTTCTGCATGGAATACTGCTTCATGGCTCGTTTTGGAGGGATCAGGGTGTTACTCAACCCTACCCTCCTCTTTCTTGACTGCTGTCCCTCTGGGTCTTTCTCTTCTACCCCCTGTGAGAAGCCATGTTGACCCCCAGTGTAGGACTCGACCTGGTTACTACCGGGAGATTCGCCTACTGGAGCTTCGCACTTTCTAGGAATGATGGGGCTTTGCAGGTCACTGTCATGTGCAAACTTACATTTGATTCCGAATCGGCACCTTCCGTCTTTCCTGTATGCCACACACATTCTCTTCCCGTCAATCTGCGAAGGCTTGGCTTGTAGAGTGAGAGGGACATGTTTCTGCAAGGCGGTGAGCTTTTTTTCAGCCTGCACCTTGAAGGGATTGGCAAAAACACTGCTGCTGGTGGACGTGCCAAGGGGTGGAGGGGGCAGTTTTTTCGGGGTAAGAGAGCTCAGAGAGGACGAAGGCCGTGGGAACCTAGGCAGTACCGAGGTAGGTACAGCCGGGACAGGGGCGCGTGATGATAATACGGGTTCTGTATCCACTTCTGAGTCGTTGCCCGACTCACTGGATGCTGAGACAGATTCCAGGAGTAGGTTACCGCCCTTCAGCACACCTACAGTCTTCCCATCTGGTAAACACGCCGATCTTAGAAAACAGGAATGAACAAAATCATTTAAAACAATATATGAGCAAATGCTAGACTGCAGTATGTTCTTGGAGAAAGCAAGATCTTTAATAGACAGGTTCAAACATACCAATCAGAAACAGACTGTAGACACATGGCTCGCACATCACGATATTGTATAAGCAACAAAATACTGCTAAAATAGATATTTTACTATTCGCGTTACCTGTCGCCATGATTCCCATCTTCTCCCTCGCTCTCAGAACCAGAGGACATTCCGTAGCCAACAAGAGAATTCATGGCAGTGATCCTGACGTCGTTAGCTAGCTCACTTCACGATACAGTCAATTAGTTAGTTAATGTGATTATTGCGACCAGATACATTTGATACAGAAAAGGGTTAGTTCTGTTGGTATACAGTAAATGTTAAACTAATTATCCATGTGTCCAACATAACAATCTAAAATAGACCACAGTCGGCTGCTACTCCCAGTGTAGTATTTTGTGTTGACAAGGATCGATTTTGGCCCGGTGAAGTGCCCAGAGAGTGTCCCCTAACGTATAGGAGTGATATTGCATCTTGTAACTGAAGAAGTGCCAGTGACGCAAAGGGCATTGGATGTTTCATTATGTTACCATATCAGATAGTTTTTAGTTAGGTTGAAAATCCAATGCACTCTATAATTCTTAATTCTTAGCGAGGAATTTATTCTCATGAATATATTTGGATTATTTTAATACAATAAAATGCAATTTATTTTATTATTGTCATAACATATTGCTCTAAACAAAATTCTACCAATTTTAATTATTTTCTATGTATCTTTTTTATAATATCCTCAATCGAAAACCTCAGTTGAAATGTCTGAGCTGATAGTAAGGGCAGTCAATAGATGGTTGTGTTTGTTTGTAATCAATCTAGTTATATATGCAGAATTTCATTTTAAACAAATTACTTTGATGAATAGATCGATGTCCTGTAACGCCTCCCTTCACCGCCCACACCAGATCTCATAAATTCCACTTGGATGGCATCAGGCTCCCGGGAAAGGGGCGGAGTGAAATGCTGTAACTTAATAACAAGCAATAGCCTACTCAAGGCAGGACTGGGGGGAATTCGTTTACCGAAAGATAGAGACTGCTGCCTAATAAATGACCTGGCGGAGTTTCAGCATTAGAGCCAGAAGACGAAGCTGGTTACTTGCGTAGTCCTCTGACTGGGAAGTCCTTGGAAGGAGGTAACTTAGACTAGTGTTACTGTACACGTTGGCTGCCATCCTGTTGCTCGTCTGCCCTTCTACATATAGAGTCATCTGCATTAGGCAAACATTACTTTAGATGACAGCGAGGATGTCAAGAAGCATGACTGGTCTCGAACACTCCCCTGAACGAGTAAAGAGGGCTGGTTTGGTTGCCGCGCAGCTACAGCATGAAATCAATGTTTTACTCGAACTTTTTGTGAGTATGTCTCTTCTATTTTTTCTTATTAATTAATTAACGAGTGTGTACGTATGAGTTTGTGCGCGTCTACCTATCATACATTAGATGAGACATAGGGCATGGGTGCGCGTGTGTGTGTGCGTGCGTGTGTGTGTGATAGAGAGAGAGAGAGAGAGAGAGATGTATGTTTAATATACGCAACTGCAAGGGGTAGAAAGGAATGTAAACTAGTTGAAAGGGGGTTTGAATGGTTGATAGTTTGGGTTAGGAAGCAGGTATGACATGCCTGCAGCGGCGTTTTAATAGGAAATGTAGTGCTAGGCGTTTTTCTGGTGAATCTCCATTGGTGTCCAGACATGCAGCCTTCACTCGGAATGCTTTTGTCTCCAAGCATGTAGGCGCAATAGGGACGCATTTTGGTTACTTGCCAGTTTGCCACACTATCTCCTACTCCGCATCCCTTTTCTCTCTGTCTGGGGCTTGCTGGGAGCAAGGGGTATGGTATGGAATGTAACCATGCGCCTTTGCCAGGAGCTAATAACTCACTTAATCACAATAGTTATTCTCATGCCCTTCGTACACCATACACACACACATACGAGCATAGTTACTGTGTATAACTACTATATATTTACTATATTTATATTATATTATAAAAGTATGTTCAAGATTTTTGAAGATTAATTCAATATTGAAAATATGTTTTAATGTTTGAATATGGTTTATTAACTACATATAACATTGAGTTGAATTCTGCCATTGGAACCTACTAGATCCATTTAACTGCTGACCATTTCCTGTTTGCCTTGTAAACAATCACTTAAACATTGTAGATCAGACAATCCACCCTGTCTCAAGTCTCTCTGTAACACTACTACCACATAAATAACACAGGTGAAAGAACATTAGCATATTGGTGTAATGTTCCAATGGCATAAAGACTCAAATCAATCTCACTGAGTCACTCAACTTGTAACAAGGGAATGCATTATTAAGCATACTATTTGGAACGTAGGTAATCTATTACAGGACAAGAAAAGGAAATGATCAATTTGTATGGTTAATTTGTACTTCTGTAATATACTGAAGTGTTAATAGTTAAAAAAGTTATCATTGAAATAAGTAATGAGACGTAATATCAATTACTTTATTAACAATTATGTCTAATAATAGTAGTATAGTGTTGATAGCAATTACGTCTGTTATATTCCCAAGAATGAATGCAGAGTGCAGAGGGGATATGTTTGTTACCTTGGAGAACAAAAATGTACCAACACTACAACTCGATTAATGAGTGTATTAAAGGGAATGCTATCCTGGAAACTGGCCCCTTAGTATTGGCCCCCTATCTCAACCTTCGACCCCAATTCAAATGGCCAACTATTTCCCCAGGCCAGTGACAAGCATCATACCTTTTTCATGGCTTTGGTGCATGTTTTGGGGGTTTTCTTTTTTTGTGTACAGTAGCATTGCCGATTGCTGTCCTTGGTACAATTTTGACGATTTTATTATAAATGTTTTCCTGTTTTTAGTTTGACAATGTCTGTGTCGTTGTCCAGGTCAGGATGGTCATTACAGGTAGTTGCCAAGTAACCTACCTGTCACTACAGTCTCCAGAGAGACCAAGTTAAATTCTTTAACATAATTCATAGTAATTAATGTACAAATCATGATTTTGTTATTGCCAAACAAGTAATTGTAATAGTTTAGTAGTTTAAGGGTTAATAGTTGTAAACCTAACCCTAACTTTATAGTTTTAGATTCAAGTTTTAGATTAAACACATCAGGCTCTTTTTGCTCACTGAACCAAAAATGACCCTCGCTTTGTAACTTATTTATCAGGGTGAGGTTTTGTCATTCATCTATTTGAAGATATTTTCCACTGGAGAAATATAAAACTTGGTTGATGATTACATTTAAAAAATATTTCCTAGTGCAGAGGCTGGGGTATTGGAAAATATTCAAAAATGTCCTCCTTTACCATTTCTCCAGACATCCCCCTCATCCACATTCTCATTTCCTTCCAAACTTTCAATATCTCACCCTCCTACAAACTACATTCCATCCTTCCCTTTCCAATCTCCCCTCTTCCATTGCCTTTCCATCTTCTAAAATCCTTCCCTTAACGTCTCTCTCTTATCCTAACCCTGAAATTCCAGCGAGACAGGGAGAAGCTCTCGAAGGATCTACGGTTGAGTGAGGGCCGCCTTGTCTCAGTCCCACCAGCCTCATCCCAGTTGGAAGCCTCAGACAGGCTCTGGCGTCTCCACTTGGCCTTACAGCAGTGCCGCCGCCTTTTGGAGGGAGCCATCCGCCGAGAGGAAGTGGAGTTTGGTGACGGGGAAACCAGCGAGTATAAGAGCCAGAGGAAGACCGTGAATGACAGGCTGTCTCTGTTGCTTGGCCGCACCGGAGACCTCCTGAAGGCCGTGGGCGGGACTACCCCCTTGAGCCCGGACCCTGAGGGGATTGAGGTAGGCAAAATGGCTGCCAAAAGCTAATCATTCTCACTAGTCTGATGTCCAACTCCAGGGCTAGTGGGGGCTTTCTCGTTCTTCATGCTGTTCAGTGAGACAAACGTTATTCCAAATACCTCACTTCTTGTTGCCCTCGGGGATGATTTGTGAACTGGGGGGTTGTTGAAAAGGTTTTTCCTGCTGCCAAGGAATTTTGGCGAGTAGCATTTCAGTATTTTCTCCCATGTTGTCTTTCTCTTTGGCATGCCTGCAGATAGAGGGCCCGACCAGCGGAGGACTTTTTCAAGTAAAGCTCTGGATCTATCGCGTCTTCACCGAGGTGGAGCACTGGTCGAAGACAGCGGTCATCACACTCCAGGAACTGCCCACCAGCACAGCCAAGGAGCCAGGGAGGAGAAGAAGGACAAGGAACAAGAGAAGAGCTCTCAGATGAGATGGAGAAAGGGTGATGTTTGTAGGCAAAGAAAAGTAAGAGGTAAGAAGAGAGGTCACCGTTTTAGATAGAGATTGAGATTGATTGAGATTTGGATGTAAAGTAGGAGCATAGTTAATGCAGAGATAACCTCCTGGGGTCAGGCTGGTACGAAAAGACACTCTGACTGCCACTGATTGTTTGTAAGACCCTGGGGGACATTTGGATATATTTTCCAGTGCAATACATCTTTTACTAGATACAGAATCCTGCTATATTCAGAATAATTACCAAGAATGTACGGAACTGTTTTACCAAGACATTTTTCACACATCTGATATTATATTACACTATACTATGGCTATGCTACACTGTGCTATGCTATGCTATGGCTTTATTTTCTTCAGTTGCAGTGTGTAGATGTCATACTCATTTGGAGACCTTATCAGTTACAACCCATATAACATATAACAACTGAAATCAATCCATAATCAATTCACAACAAATAATCATTCCAACCATTGTTAGATTTTATTGTTATTATTTTCAGCTACAATATTATCCTAATATTTTCTTTGTTTGTTGATCAACTCTTTGGTTCTTTGGATCGATTTATAAACGTATACATTTTATAATAGCAAAGAGTAAGAATAAATTAAAACAGTATTTTTTTTTTACTAATGGACACTGGATATATTGTACATTTTGATGTTAATATGGTATGTTTTGTTCTGACAGAGATTTTAACCTGTGGGCTAATGTTAATTCCAAAAGGTCTAAATGGCACCCTCTAGTGGTCATAATGGAATGTTACCTTGTCAGGTTCACTGGACCAGTGGTCTTCAACCTTCCTACCTTTTGTTTCTTTAAATCCTTTATTAATTTTTTTAAACCCATCCGTCCTTTGCTTATTTACATATTTACCTTTTTGATTTTTGACTCAAACCATGACTTTTATGATATTTTATTTCCAAAAGAAATAGCATGGACTCTTCGGGGAATTAAATATTTATTTTGTCTAACAACCTTAACTGGCTGGAGATGCACTGCAAAAGTCTATTGCTGGAGAATCCCTGAATCATTCTTCAGGGTTACTTCATGTTTAGAAAAAGGGGGACTTGAAAATGTGTTTTATTTCTCTGTGACCACTTTGAGCATGTGTACTGTTCTTATTGTGCCTAGTGCTTTATAAGGCAACTGCCTGTTTATTAGAAAACAGTATGCCACCCAGAGAGCCAATCAAAAAAATACTTTGACACATAAAGTATCAGAGAGGATTAGTTAAAAACATTGTTTATTTCTCAGATGGTGATTTCATATCCCACCTTTCAGATCTCCATACTCCAACTAGTAGAACTTAAATACTAATTCGTAGTACTTCATAAAACTTTATTTGCACTTCAATAAGAAATTATGGAATTTGGTTATACAGAAAAAATCTGCTGTAATGCACATTGCAGTCAATAGCTATTTTCATATTTTTGACTAAATACTATGTGCATATTGGTCAACTGTACATTTTGCTAAACATGTTTCATTTACCTTAATCAATCTAAAATGAACTGGCTGAATTTAAAAGTAACAGGTTCATGAATTAGTGAAATATACAGCCCTCTAAAAGGGGGAAAGGAAATATGGTAGTGTGAATTTAAGCCATCACTCCAACCTAATCCCATTATATTTGAGAGTCAACTTGTTTTCATTTTTAACAAAACCATTGTCTGGACTTAAGTTTATTTATTTATTTTGTTCATTATTGAATCATTTGTAACTTAAAATATGTCTGTCTATCAACACGTCTAGGCCTTGATAAGACCTGATTTAACAAGCATGTTTGACCTGCCTACTATTGCAAAACAACATATCCTGCACTATAACAACATTTGGGACCTAAAATATAGTTTTTTATATATATTGATTGCTATGTGGATTGATTTATGTATTGTTTTCCATTATTATTGATGGTTATATGTTAAATAGTTTTATTTGTTTTTCTAATATACAATACATTTTCTTTTGTGTGATTGAATAGTTTTTTTCTGAGACAATGTGCCTTCCTTTCTGACCTTTGTCACCGGCAGTCCTAGTGGTTGAAGCTTTTCTCTAGCCATAAAGCTATGATTGGTTTTCACTGCTGGCCTCTCTCTGTCCTACAGTAGCAGTCTGGGTACAGTCAAACTGCCAGACGAACCAGATAAAGACAGCTACAAAGGTGATTAGAAATAACCACAGGCTTACATTACTAAGATATTTTTGATTTATGTCTTCAGAAATATTTTGGCGAAAAACCTACTGCCTTATTTAGGATAGTTATAATAATTTATTTGATTAGTACTTTTCTTAACAGTGTAACAAACTGCTTTTACAAAAACCCAATTGTTGGCTCAAAAAACTAAAATCCACCCAAAAAAACAGGACTGAATAAAATTCATTCCACAGTAAATAAAAGAACAACATAAATAGATGAAAAAAATTGCTGAATAAAAAAACAATTGATATTAGTAAATAAAAACAAACCAGCAAGCTAGATAAAACAGCTGGCAATTGAATGCTTGTAAAGGTGTTTAAAAGTGGATATACAGTCTACTAATTGTACGTATTCAGGTAGACTGTTCCATAGTGAAAGCTTTGTCGCTCCTGGCTTCATGTCGAGGCCTTGGAACCTGTTGCAGAGCTTTTTGCAGCTGATCTTAGGTTGCGTTTTTGCTCAAATGACACGTTCTGTAATTGAACTAAGGGCTAATCCATGTTTGACATTAAAAAAATTTGTGAATAAAATCTTAAAATCAAGCCTAACGTTTGCAGGAAGCCAGTGCAGACACCAAGATGGGTCTTTCTCCAAATTAATTCTATA
>CM030176.1:20241942-20291942 GCA_017639675.1 Aplochiton taeniatus
TTGTGTGTGTTCCACAGACGCGGCTGTGGGAGAAAAAGGAAAGGGACTCCAGTAAAAGTCACCCAGAATGAAGACGAGGGCGGGCCTGAACACAGTTTCACCTCAGGTTCGCATGTGTGTGGTGTCTTGTATGTTATGATCTTGGTGTTCGTTGGAGGGTACGGTGTTCGTTTTGTGAGTGTGTGTAAATGTGTGACCTACTTTTGTGTGTGTGTGTGTGTGTGCGTGCGCACATGTGATCATGGAGTGTGACGTGCACCTGTATGGGTGTTAAGGGGGATGGGTAATGAGCTTTGTGTGTGTGTGTGTGTGTGTGTGTGTGTGTGTGTGTGTGTGTGTGTGTGTGTGTGTGTGTGTGTGTGTGTGTGTGTGTGTAATCCTTTTAAATACCGACTGTTGGTGTTCTCTCAGGTGATCGAAAGGAAGTGGCAGAGAGCAAACAACCTACCATGGATGGGCCTTTCTACAGCCCTGACCCTGCACACAGCAGGTGTGGACTCATTGTACAGTGTGTGTGTGTGTGTGTGTGTGTGTGTGTGTGTGTGTGTGTGTGTGTGTGTGTGTGTGTGTGTGAGAGTGTGAGTGAGTGAGTGAGTGAGTGTGACTGCACTTATTATATTTGGACCTTTTTGTTCACTGTGTAGAGTTCTGATTCGGTTAGAACACCCATTTCCATTCTACATTCTTGTCTCTAGGTAGAAATATGTGTGACTGAATGTGCTTTGTGTTGCTAATTGTACATTATTTTAAACATCCATACTGTGATTCTTAAAGAGATTGTTCAACTTTTTGGGAATTAAGATAGGTTCCTACATGTCCTACATGTCAGACAAGATGATCGACATCAATCTTATTATTGTACGTTCAATAATGAGTTTCTTAGGTAAATAGGTAGTAAACGTAGCCTAGCTTAGCAACAATGGCTGTAAGCCAACAGTCACTGCTAGCATGGTCAAAAGGGAACAGATACGCTCTCTGGCCTGTTGTCGCGAGGCTGCCTATCCAACAACTAAAACAATGGTTACGCCTCGCAAAATAGGCCCGACCGCAAATCAATAACAACAACGTCTCGTTTTTACATTTTCATTTCGACACGTGTGAAATACAGAAGATACAACAAGTAAATACCACAGCTTTGGAGTTGTCCTAAGGTGTCTTTTGTCACTTCTCAGTGGCCCAGCAGAGCAAGCTGAAGGAGGCAGCAATGGGGCCAAGACCGTCTCTGGGTCTGGGTCTGGTCCCTCGGCCCCTGCCTCTGCAGCAGTTCATACCCCAGGAGCAGCTGCCCCTGCCCTGGCCCCGGCAGGCTCCCTGCCTCCTAACTGTCGCATCCGGGAGGTGCACTGTGGGAGCCAGGTGCGCCTTGTTGTCATCGCCATCCGAGACATCACCAAGGGAGAGGAGATCACCGTGGACTACAGTCTGACCGAGTGGGGTGACAACACCATAGTGAGTGGCACACACACACACACACACATACACACACGCGCATACACACACACGCATACATACACACACGCTTACACACACACACATACACACGCACACACACACGTACATACACGTACACACACGCGTACACACACACACGCACACACGTACACACACACATACATACACACACATACACACGCACACGTACACACACACGCACACACATATGCATACAGAGTGAGGTGACAACACCATAGTGAGTGGCACACACACACATACACACACATACATACACACGTACACATACATACACACACACTCTCACACACGTACGTACACACATACACACGCACACACATGCATACAGAGTGAGGTGACAACACCATAGTGAGTGGCACACACACGTCGACACGACTTCCCATAGTGCAAGACACACACTCCCCTCCGCTCCCCCCTAACACACCCACACAAACCGTGTGCGGACACACACGCACAGAGACGCATACTCACTTACACACGCACGCATACAGACACATACACACGCAGCCATGCACACACACACACACACACACAGCCAATCAGAAGAAGGATAATGACCAAGTAACCATGGTGATTGCTGCAATTCAGTCATCTTCCTGTAGACTCAAAGCAACGGTAACCATGGTTAAGGTGATTGGATCACTTTATGGAACCTTCGAACAATGTAAAGAATGTAATCAGGTTCCTGGTCTGGAACACTTCAACTAACCAGCCTTTGTGGTTTCACTATAGGATTGCCCTAACCCTAACCCAACTAACCAGCCTTTGTGGTTTCACTATAGGATTGCCCTAACCCAACTAACCAGCCTTTGTGGTTTCACTATAGGATTGCCCTAACCCTAACCCAACTAACCAGCCTTTGTGGTTTCACTATAGGATTGCCCTAACCCAACTAACCAGCCTTTGTGGTTTCACTATAGGATCACCCTAACCCAACTAACCAGCCTTTGTGGTTTCACTATAGGTTAACCCTAACCCTAACCCAACTAACCAGCCTTTGTGGTTTCACTATAGGATCACCCTAACCCAACTAACCAGCCTTTGTGGTTTCACTATAGGATCACCCTAACCCTAACCCAACTAACCAGCCTTTGTGGTTTCACTATAGGATCACCCTAACCCTAACCCAACTAACCAGCCTTTGTGGTTTCACTATAGGATCACCCTAACCCTAACCCAACTAACCAGCCTTTGTGGTTTCACTATAGGATCACCCTAACCCTAACCCAACTAATCAGCCTTTGTGGTATTACTATAGGATAACACTAACCCTAATCCAACTAACCAGCCTTTATGGGCTCACTATAGGATAACCCTAACCCAACTAACCTGAGTTTATGCTTTCACTAATAGGAGAACACATTTTGGGATGAGATCGTGCCCCGGAAGTTAATTTTAGAATAACAAAATAATCTCTATATTGTTTGTTTTAACTTTTAATGGTAAGACCAGCTTTTCTTTCTTTCTTTCTTTCTTTATTGTATGGTTTCCAATAAGCCCTTGTTTGTTTGGAGCAAGTCTTCAACAACACAGAGTTTGAGGGACGGAGGACGCTAAATGCTAATGGTTGTTTTCCCCCTTAAGGGTTTCCGTGGAACTGTGTCACCAGGGCGATATGAGTGTAATTCCGAACCAGAAAACATTAACAGTATCAAAAAGGTAAGACCAACTCAGATTTACTGTTGATGGCACATGTAAGTGGTAAAATTTGGGGGGGAATTAATATTCAACCATGGAGAAAGTAATCTGTGCGTGATAAGAAAAGACTATAATGTATAAAACCTGAGATTTTTACTTGAAATTACATTGATTCATATGTGTATTTATACAATAATTAGCAAATTTAGGATGAATTATAGGATTACGATGTTTTTTAATACCGGTAACATCCTACATGTCTCTAGATTCCAGAGGTGTGTTTATTTTCTGTGTTTTAGTTTTTGTTTCCATGCATTGAGAAGCTCTCTCCCACTGTACCTGTATTCAACACCTCTCACAGTCACACCTTTTCACACCCCTCATTTATGAACGCGTTGTTTTTTTAAAACGCCACAGTCCACAGCGCCTTGATAGTGAGTACACGCGACCCTCAGCCCCCTTTCTCTTCTTCTGTGGTAGGAGGAGGAGCCTGTGTCTCTCTCCGCCCCCTCCTGGTCCCTCTCCCCCTCCTCCTCCCCCGTCTCCCACTCCGATGCCAGTGACTCGGACCCCCAGAACCACGAGGACGGCGCGCCAGGCAGCACACAGCGCCGACGCAAGAAGCGCCGCAGCACCCCGTCCAAGAAGAGGACCCCCCACCGGACTCCCCCCGGACGCCCGCCCCTGGCCTCCCTGGCCCCCCAGCAGCACCGGACCCAGGCCTCGCCCCCTCCCACCCCCTCCTCCTCCTTCCCCAAGCCCCTGTTCAAAGCCCCGGCCCCGCTGGGCTCCCACCCCCCGCCCGCCAACCTCAGCCTCAGCATCTCCCGCGGCGTGGTGCTGGACGCCATGGGGGCTACGCAGCGACAGACCTGCGACTTCTGCGGTCGCCACTTCCGCTCGCTGGGGCGCCACCTGGACAAGCACCACGCCCACCAGCCCGACGTCTGCGCCACCTTGGTGGAGCGCTATACCCAGATGCCCCAGCTGCACGTCCAGCACTCGGCTCAGGCGCACTTGTCCTCCCAGCAGCAGCAGCAGCCTCCGACAAACTCTCAGCAGCCACCGGGGGGCGCCCAAGACCTGTCCATGACCCCGCCCCCTCTCACTGCAGCCGACCAGTCCCCTTCCTCCGTGGGTCGGAACGCCACTCCCCCGGTGTTGACTCCGCCCAGAGGACGGAGCGCCGTGCCTGTGTCCGTCCTGAAGAGGAGCCCGCCCCCCATCGCCGTGGCGACGCTCAGAAAGGGAGGGATGAGGAGGCCGAAGAAAGAAAGAGAGGACAGGCAGGACGAGGAGGAGGAGGAAGGAGAGGTAGAAGTGGTAGAGGTGACGAGGCCCAAAGGTGAGGAAGGCCCTCATTTCTTCAACCACCCCCCAGCCAAAAAGAGTGATCACCAAAATGAAGAAGAGGAGGAGGAGGAGGAAGACGATGAAGAGGAAGAAGAAGAAGAGGAAGAGAATGGAGTGATGGAGGTGGAAGATGACAGTGGAGCGGAGGACAAAGAGAAGGATCTGCTAAGGTTAGTAAACCCTTTAAAGGCATAGGCAGTCCATATAGATCAAGTTCAATGTTTATAGACATTGTGCCTGCAGGGTTTCTAAATCAGAGAGGACAAAGACTGTCCTGATCTATGTCTGCCTCTGTTGTGGTTCAATCTAGGCCAGCCTCTGTTGTGGTTCAATCTGTGTCTGCATCTCAGCCTCTGTTGTAATTTGATCTATGCCGTCCACTCAGCCTCAGTTGTAGTTCAATCTGTGTCTACCGCTCAGCCTCAGTTGTAGTTCAATCTATGCCAGCCTCTCAGCCTCAGTTGTAGTTAAATCTGTACCTCCCTCTCAGCCTCAGTAGTAGTTCAGTTATTTTGTGTCCGAACGTGCATCGATTGGCAACAATCATTGCAATTTGCCTGCTCCGCTCTCTTCTAGCCTTGCTTGGTAACCTAGCAATACCATGCGGTGGTCTTCACACATGAAATGATCTCAGTGGACGCTTGCTGCTCTCAAAGGCTGTGGTTAAGTGGAGAGGCCACTGGAGTGAGGGACCAGTGGCAATGGCCATCACCAGGAAACCTGTCCTGATTGTAAAAACCAGAGGACTTCTTCATTCAATGTAGACGGAGCTGTCGTTTATCTTTGGTAGCCTACCAATCGCCCCTGTCTGGGGTCAGATTATTTAGCCTAGATCTGAGCTATTGTGGATGTAGGCCACATTTCTATTTTCCTATTTTCTGGGCACCTTGTAAAGTGAAGATGCCGTTATTGTTCCATTTGACACTTACATCTGGCCTTTCTATCTCACTTGGCATATTTGCACAGTGAGCAGTGCCAGTGATTTGCCTTGTATAATCTACTATTTATAGGGCAACATTAAGAGAGAATATTGTCTTCTCAGCAGTCAGTAGAGAGACGAGGAGACAGTCGGTGACAGTTGACCCTACCAATATTTTTAGTTATTGGATGTTCCCTCGGCAACAGAAGATTTCAGAGATAGCCAGCAAAACCATCTCCAAACCTGTTTACTGGGCATGGCACCACTGCAAGCAAGGGGTTCACCTGTGGTACAGACAGAACAACATGAAGAAATAATTTCAATTATTTTATTCAACTAACTTTGCACCTGCTACTGTAATCTAGTGTACCCTTACAGCTACAAAGCACTGTCAATATCATTTCATAACTTACATGCACAAAAAACATTTATTATTATTAAAATCACGGACACTTTATTCTGGAGTAAGGAGTAATGGAATAGATTCTTAGACAGTTTTAAGCGAACTGTTTTTGCAGCACGTGCATCGATTGAATCACTTAACTTGGTCAGCTACCCATATGTTAGAGACATTTAACTTGTCGAGGAAAAACTAAATCACTGGAGAGAAATATTTCATGATCAGGGAATTAGAATTTGGAGTTAAATTGGTCAAATGTCAATTTTCTCTTCCTGATTGAAATGATTTTGCTAGTGTCCTTCCATTGAATCTCTGTCAATTCCACCTCTGGTTATGACATCATGTTGTGCCATCAACACACTTCACATGCGCTTGGGTTTTGAGTGAACAATGGGTTTGTAAGGTAACCCCTGTTTTTTGCTTTGGAGTGGCTTAACGTTTACTTTCAATTTCAGTAGCTAATCAGTTTGCAACCCCAGCAATATATCTCCATAACCGTTGTCTCACAAATGTACAGTGGACATCATCAGCAACAGTGCTTAACTAGCCATATGAATTCATATTATCTAAAAACTGAGATGAATCAAATACCTTTTTGTGGTATCAACTCTAAACAGGGTAAGAGCAAAGCTGAACTGTTATGTTTTAAACTACTCTCTTAAGGTGATGTTCTATTTAAAGTTAAAGGCGGCCATTTTCTGCTCTCAGTAGCACTGTGTTGGGTCTCTCTCTGTGTGTCTCCCTGTAGTAGTTCTCTCAGTAACACTGTTGGGTCTCTCTCTGTGTGTCTCCCTGTAGTAGTTCTCTCAGTAACACTGTTTTGTCTCTCTCTGTGTGTTTCCCTGTAGTAGTTCTCTCAGCAACATCGTAGGGTCTCTCTCTGTGTGTCTCCCTGCAGTAATTCTCTCAGTAACACTGTTGGGTCTCTCTCTGTGTTTTTCCCTGCAGTAGTTCTCTCAGTAACACTGTTGGGTATCTCTCTCTGTGTGTCTCCCTGCAGTAGTTCTCTGAGTAACACTGTTGGGTCTCTCTCTCTCTGTGTGTCTCCCTGTAGTAGTTCTCTCAGTAACACTGTTTTGTCTCTCTCTGTGTGTTTCCCTGTAGTAGTTCTCTCAGCAACATCGTTGGGTCTCTCTCTGTGTGTCTCCCTGCAGTAATTCTCTCAGTAACACTGTTGGGTCTCTCTCTGTGTTTTTCCCTGCAGTAGTTCTCTCAGTAACACTGTTGGGTCTCTCTCTCTCTGTGTCTCCCTGCAGTAGTTCTCTCAGTAACACTGTTGAGTCTCTCTCTCTCTCCGTGTCTCCCTGCAGTAGTTCTGGCCGTCTCCACATGCTGCCCCTGCTGTCCTCCCTGTCCTCCCTGGTTCTGTACCTGCGGCGCCTGCAGCACTCCGCCTTCCTGTCCCTGTCCCGCCAGCTCCAGTCGGCCGAGGCCTGGCGCCTGCTCTGCCACTCCAGCCTGGCGCTGCTCATCCTCTACAACCGGCGGCGCGAGTGCGAGGTCTCCAAGCTGGCCATCGCCGAGTACCGCGTCCGCGTCACCCCGCAGTGCCCCGTTCCCGTGCCGCCCGGCGCCCCCCCCGGCCCTCACCCCCCTGGAGGCCTCCCTGTCCCCCTTCGAGCGGCTGGTGCTCCCCCACCTGCCCCGGGTGGGCGTGCAGGGGAAGCGCGGCCGCGTGCAGCCCCTCATCCTGCCCCCGCACTGTGAGCCCTGCCTGGAGCTGCTGCTGCAGACGCGCCACGACGTGGGCGTGGACCCGGTCAACCCCTACGTCTTCGCCCGGCCCTACCACTCGCCCGCCACCCCGCTGCGGGGCACCGACCTGCTGCGCAGCCTGGCCCGCTCCAGTGGCACACGCAACCCCCGCGCCCTGACCCAGACCAGGGTGCGTCGCCAGGTGGCCATCCTGACCCAGCTCCTGCTGCTGGGCGAGGGGGAGGAGCCCGGCCAACCGGGGGGCAGCGCGGTGGAGCGCCTGGAGCACTTCCTGGAGAGGGAGTACCATGTGACCCAGAGCTGCGGGGGGATTGGTCAGGACCCGGGCCTGATGGGGCGTGTGGGCCGCGTGGTTCTGTGTGGAGAGAGAGATGGAGTGCTGTTCAGAGGCATGAGCCTGCACCACATCTGTCTGGAGCTGGATGGTGAGCCATGCATAGAGCTCTGGCAATCACCAGTCAGCATTGACAACTTGATGGGAATGAGGGAGCAGAGCTAGAATATACAAAGGAATATATAGATAAATGAATGAATTTCAATAATATACAGATCAATACATAGATAAGTGAGTGAATGAATGAATGACAATAATATATATGTCGATGCATAGATAATGCAACAGCCATACACTTAAAGCTCAAGTGTGTGTGTGTGTGTGTGTGTGTGTTGGTGGGAGTGTGTGTATGTGTGTGTATGATACTAATCCCGTGTCTTTGGTCCCTCAGTGATGTCTGGGAACTCTGCTGACTCGTGTTCTGAGGGGGAGTCTGACGGCGAGCCGGGCCCAGGAGCAGGCCAGGGAGCAGGCCAGGGAGCAGGCCAGGCCCAGGCCCAGGCCCCGGCCCAGGCCCAGGCCCAGGCCCAAGGCCCAAGCCAGGCCAAGACCCAGGGCAAGGAGAAGGCCGTGAACCCCACGCCCACCGTGCTCTTTATAAGGAAGGGCAAGGCGAACTCCCGCATGCCACGCATCAAGAAGTTAAAGAACTCCCCCTCCTCCGCCTCCCCTCTTTCCCCCTCCCACGCCGGACGCAGGAGGCCCTCTGGTCAGCCGCGAACAGGTGAGGAGGGTGGGCGTGCCCGTGTGTGTATGGGCGTGTCAGTTTGTGCTTTTGCATTCCACTGCAACGGCCAATGCGCTTAAAGCCCACGTGTGTTGGCGAAGTGTGTGTCTACGTGTGTGTTGGTGGGAGTGTGTGTCTACGTGTGTGTTGGTGGGAGTGTTTCTGTGCGTGTGTGTTGGTGGGAGAGTGTGTGTGTGTGTGTGTGTGTGTCTGCGTGTGTGTTGGTGGGGAGGTTTCTGTGCGTGTGTGTTGGTGGGAGTGTTTCTGTGCGTGTGTGTTGGTGGGAGTGTGTGTGTGTGTCTGCGTGTGTGTTGGTGGGCAGGTTTCTGTGCGTGTGTGTTGGTGGGAGTGTGTACAGTTGCATGACTCCAGTAGACCGGTGTTTGGCCTCACCAGTTCTGTCTCTCTAACCCGTCCTCCCCTCTCCAGGTAAGCGCGGCGTGCTGAAGCGGCCGTGGTCGGAGGCGGAGCGGGCCGCCGTGGAGGAGCACCTGACCCGGAACATCGCCGAGCTGCGGGTGCCGGCCAAGGCCGACTGTGAGCGCTGCCTGCAGCTCTGCCCCCTGCTGGTGAGCAACCACCGCGACTGGCGGGCCATCAAGTTCTACTGCCACAACCGCATCCAGCTGCTGAAGAAGAACCAGCGACGTGACACCGAACCCACACCGCTGGTGGTGTGCTGAGAGGCTGAGAGGCTGAGAGGCTGAGAGGCTGAGAGGCTGAGAGGCTGAGAGGCTGAGGGCAGGAGTGTCTCGAATGGGACCCTACGGTTCATGATGTGCACTGACTGGTCTAGCGGCTTCTGTCTGGATGGGCGCCCTACCTCTGTTGAAGCGGCCTGCTGTTGTTGAGAAGCCTGTGTGTGGCACACCGTGGTACTTTGTGGTCAGGTCTTAAGTTTGTTGTTGTGTTTTCTGATTTGTTTTGTTTAACCAGATGAAGTCCTACATTGCAGTTATTTTGTAGTGCACTACTTCCATGTCTTAAATTACACTATGTTCTTTAACAGTACACTAATATAGTGCACTACAAAAAGCAGCATACTTTATGGGAGTTAGGGTTTCATTTGAGACGTGCCCTAAGAGACCAGAAGACAGGCTAGAACCTGTGTTGAATTGTATAGGGACTTCTCCTTTTGCTCCTGAATGGACACACTAAGTGGAGTTGTAAACGGGAGAAATGCAAACTCCAAAAGTGTTGTATGAATGTCGTGGAATATAAAATGTGTTTTATGAACTTCTCGGAAACTGTCATAGGACAAATGGCCTTTGTTTTGACCACACATAATTACCTTAGTAATTACTAATATCCTTTTGGAATAACCAGATTTATTATTTAACAAGCTTGTTATTTCTTGCAGCTGTGCAATTTTTACTTTTGGGTTGACTGTACTTAGACCTGAATTGACGTATAACTACACCATGAGTAGGCTCAAATGTTACAGTTACTCTGAATAAGCGTGCTTTGTTTCTGCACAAATGACAAGTGGTGAAACATGTCTTGTGAAGTATTCTAAGGTTTTAGGGAGAAATGTAATCAATAGGCTTCGATGTTCCTTAGAGACAGAGAGCAGAAATACTACTGGAACCTGTTGCTTGCTTGTCCTGGGACACTCCAGCTGGTCCTTCTCAAGCAGGACAACTCTTTGCCCAGAGCATTGGCGCCTTGCTCTTAGCATCCTTTATTTGTGGCCTGTCGCACCTTTGATTTGTCAACGCCGTTAAACAGAGTGCTATGGAGGTTGTGGGACTGGATGACTTTATGTTGGTTGCGTTTACTGTTACCTGACAAAGAAGTTAGTGGGCATTCCGCAGACGAGTGGCCAACAATGCTTTCTTGACATGCAATGTGTTTGCAGTGTCTACGTCGTTATTTTATTATTATGATTTTTTTTTTCCCTCCTAAGATCTATCAATTGGCAATGTCCCGCTACGCCTACCCATATCATTTACAGTTTAACTGGGGTTTGGGCCCCTTTCGGTTTGTCTACAAATCTGTTCATGGAACTAAAAACCTCCACAAAACCTTGACAGATACTTGAAGTTATATAAACAGTTCACATAATCTTATGTTCTCCCATGCTGTAGTTTTGCCAGTTACATGTACATAACAAAAAGCTATTGTCGTTATGTTAACTGGTTGTCTGTGCTAGCATATATGTAGCTTATTTCTTTTGTTTTCAGAGTTATTGCTTATTGTACATAGGCTTGTTATTTGTAAATACCTATAGAAACACAAAGAAAAAACAACACAATGTATAGTATGCTCTGGTTTTCGTGTTATGTTTTCCTTTTTTATAAGTCTTATAAAAAGTTAAAGCAATGTGTTGTGTTGTGTGGTTTATTCTGTTCAGAGCAAAAAGCTAAGAGAATGAACTTCTCGTTTCAGACACTAGATGGTACTGTTGCAAAGTCTATCTTTTTGGTTCCCAGTCACTTTTGCTAACTTCTTGGCATTGCCAAATAATCTAACTTACAACATAACACGTTTTAATCTATTTTAACTTTACTCTAAATGTTTTTTTAGGTACATATTTAAGGTTTTGATCGCTAACTACGTTTATAATCTATAGGCAGTTTGTTAAGCTATTTCAATGTTTATATGTAAAATTAAGGCAATTGTAGGCCTGTTCTTTTGATGATTAATTCAGAAGTGATTAAACATGAAAGGTTGTTATTTAATTCATAGTTACTATATTAATTAGTTTTATTTCCATTAACTATATATTCCATATACACAACCTATGCATAGCCTGTACAGTGATTACGTCTTGATGATGGGCGATTAAGAATGCACGCGTACACCCACCTCCCCTCTTACAGCGGGGAGTCAGCGGGAGGGGAGGTTTAGCTCCTTGCCATTACAAAGTGAAAATCCCATTGGAACATACCATAAATGATCAATCCTCGTTGCCCTAGACAGCGCTGTTAACTTCTTACTTAAGATTGGAATGGAGGCTGCAAGTGTGGATTGTTTGGCCCAGAAGAAGCTTTCCTACCAGATGCGTCACTGATTAAATGTTAAATGATTCATCAGGAGAATTACTATAGAACCACAGCCTCACGAACACAAACTTTGCCTAGCCGCTAATGCGGTATCTGCTTGTTAATGTGAATGCAAATTAGTTTGATTTCACCTCAAGCCGCTTGTTTCAGTTTACACAATTAATCAACCTGAAACATGCAGCTTGCGGTGAAATAAAAGTATTCACATGATTCTTTAGATACTCAAATATTTGCTTCTGCAGTATACAGTATGTCTTTAACGCATATTCCATTTCGAAATAAAATAGGCCTACTCATTTCAACTACAATTTACTATCTTCATGATGTTCCATAGTCTTTTTTAAGTGGGCCTAGCAGCATTAAAAGTAAAGCTGTCAATATCAACACACCGTTACACCGGGCCCGAGGAGACAAATGTATTGTAGTGAAGTGCTGGTGATAGGGAATAAGTGCAATCCAATTTACCACACTCCATTTAAATTAAGAGCAGCACTATCACCCCGAGGACTCCTGATGATGGTGACTTTTGACTACGATTTTGTTTACCACTTTTCGAAATAGTGGTTGGAATAAAGGCTACAGAAATCCCATTACCTGCACTCAAAGTTAAGAATTTTTATGGGTCTTAACAATAGCAAGTTGCGGTGAGTGGTGTACATTGATACTGTGAAGCTAATGAATGAATTCACACTACAAAAACAGGTTTGGGCTCTTTAGTGAAAACAAAGCTTGACAGAGACGATTCTATGCAATTAAGAATTCCTTCTGAAAATATAGACTCGATATTCAACTATTTCTGACATTTCTGGCGTTGATGTTGCTTTTAACAAATTAAGGAATACGGCTGAGAAAGAAAAAAACATCTAAAAATCCAGGATCTTTTGCCCCTCCTATGCACTGTAATGTTGGCAGCATCGAAAGAAAACGCGGATGTCAACGTTGTTACTAGGCCTATATGCAAACTATGTGCGAGAGCAGTTACGTAATTTGTTGTGATGGTGTAATTACGTTTTTTTATGTATGTTCACAACCTCTGAACTAACAGAAGACCCAACTGCAGACCGACAACAGACTGAAAACTAAAATCCAGAAAATAACACACAGATCAAGACTGCTGAAGAATGTAACGAAGTTCCGCAGGGAGACAGGGCGCGTTTTGAGGAAACTAGGCCCAGCGCAACGTGATAATGTTAGACCAAGTGGAACAAGTAAGACAGGTGTTTAAATGTTTTTTTAAATGTAATTGGTTTTAATGGTTTCGGACCCTTAATTTGACTACAGTAACCAAGGAACAAGGGAGGGCCAACAGAGACAAGATAACAGGTGAAAACAATGACAAATTAACACAATTTGAGTAATTGAGTGAGTGAGTGCATGCGTCCCATGGAGCAGTCCAAGGTATTGCTCTCAGGAGGGTGAAGAGAGTGCCAGACCCTGACATTTAGGGTCGTAAAAGCTGTTATTTACCGTTATGTGCCACATAGCTTTACCGTAGAAGTACTCAAAGTAATAATTTCCGATATGTACTTGTGAGTCAGTGCCTCTAATTGAATTTAATAAGCATTCAAATGTGTTCCAACAAAAAAACTGTATTCACTTTCCAGAGTTGACTATAGTCAATGCAAAACTCAGTCTCCATGGCAACCAGAGAGGTATATGTCATCCCTGTACCAGACACACACCAAACAGTATCTATCTATTCAATAGTGTGTCCCTAAGGCCCGATGGGCTGTCACTGTGAGAGAAAATCTCCAACATCAGGGAGATCAGAGCTTTTTTAGCACTCAATGGATTATGGGAGTTGTGGTTTAATGCCAGGGGATAACAGTTCAAATCGTTTCATCTCCGAATTCGAATAGTTCAAAGTGCCGATATATAGCATCACTCTAGAGGACTCTTCAAAGAATTACCCTTTAAGCCCACATAGATTTATCCATGTTTCCACCAGATCTTTGAAAAAGCTTAGTGTGCTGCAGTTTCCAGTGCTCATGTCTGCAGTTGGATTAGCTAGTATTGCCATTCTAACATTTAAACCTATTTTAGTCACATCAAGCCAGGTCCCGAAGCTCTTCTCTTCTCAAAAAAGCTTTTTTCCTCTTTTTGAAGTTTATGAGGAATGGACAATGCCACCAGAAGCCTTTCTTGACAGTTGAATCAGTTTCTGGGCTGCCAGAGGCACAATGGCAGAGAAAAAGGTGAACACAGACCATGTTTTTAAGACACCGTCTAGAATCATGTATATTACCTCATGTATTGTTTACTTTTATCGATTACATATTGCACAACTTCCCTTTATCACTTTTTGAAATAGATTCCTTCTATTAAAGATTATATTACCTCTCATCAGAGATTTTACTCTGAGTCTGTGAAGGTTTTACCTATTTCTAATAATATTAATAGGTTTAATTTATATAGCGCTTTTCAAGATAGGCCACTCAAAGACGCTTAAATTAATTTATGGTGTTATTGGTCCCTACTTTAAATATTCTTCTAAGAGTCGGGTATTGTGAGTAAGTTGCCTTACTTATGTTTTAATATATTCCTGGACGGTTACTGGATGTTTGCAAATTATAGTTCATGAATGTGAAATGTCAGTTCCAGCAAATTTAACAGCACTTTATTTTTCAAGTCAATTCAATTCTAAGTCAATTATAATGTCACTCAGGTCCTTGAGAGAGGCGAGACATTTCAAATCCATTTCCTGAAGAAATCTCTTTGCCAGTATTCATCTCAATATTAAAAAAGCAAGGTTTCTTTGAAAAGCTCTGCAATAAAAGCAGGTTGACGAGACAACTCTGTTTTTCCTGTGAAACGATCCATCAGATTACCGTTTCCCACTTGCAATCTGTACCAATGTCTTGGAATAAATAGGACCTTATTACCTTAGGTGAACACATGGATTATTGGCTTTTTAAATCCTTCCCTCTGCACCACTCTGATCTGTTACAAAGTGTAACACAGGGTTCTTGACCAGAGGTAAATAGTTTGAACTCATCAGGCCACAAAATGAGAGACGCAGTTGGCGGTAACCTTTTCACCAGTTTGGTCGGGGTCAACGTTTGGGCAGCACCCCGTTCCAATCCTCCACCATCTCAAACAGGAAGTGAAGCGGGCTGCTCCGACGAGCCAGGTCGCCGGCCGTCTCGCCACTGCTGCTAAGAAGCCCCGCCCTCAGGTGTCGCTGCGACAACAGGAGTTCAAGGGTGTGGGCCGAGTCCACGGGGGACTGGCCGGTGTGGGCGGCAGCCAGGTGGAGTGGTGTGAGGCCGCCGTTGGTCTGCGCATTCAGCTCCGCCCCTCGTTGCAGCAAGAGGGTTGCCACGGAAACATGGGCCCAGCGGCAAGCGCTGTGGAGGGGCGTCCAGCCATCAAGCGTCCTCGTGTTTACCTTTGACCCCGCCGCCAGTAATGTGGAGGCCATGGCGACGTGGCCCCCATAGGCTGCTCTGTGTAACGGGGTGTAGCCATCATCGTCATGGCAGCACGCCAGAGAAGGGTTAGCTGGCAGCAAACCCTGGACTGTCAACAACTGAAAGAAGAAGAGAGTAAGAAACTAAAAACAACAACTAAAAAAAACTGTTAACGGTACAACGCCTAGTTTAGCCACTGAGGCTGGTGTCCCTGATTCCTGTACATCTGCTTTAGGCTGACTAGAAATTCAGTTTTCACACAAACACATAGCACACACCAAAATAAGAGCCTATTAGCTTTGTTCTACATATAAATTTTTATTAGAATGCAAAGAGATGTACTCGTTTTCCCTAATAAAGCTTCTTAACAAAAGACTGGACTCAATATCATATGCTACTTAAATATGCACATAAGCAATATCAACTACAATTATAGCAGGTTATCTAATAGACACATGCAGTTTTCCCCGATGGAAAAAAACAACTAAATATAGTTCCTTTATGTTACGCACCTCCTATGTGGCACATTATGTCTGTACAATTACTAACAACAAAGCAGTGTGCATAATTGTTAGAAAAATCATCACAAGAACAACACTGGAATCAAAGTCAGGTTTTTTGGTGACTTAATGGTACCATAAATTCACTCAGAGTCAAAATGCTGAACTGCCGATATACTGGAAGCTTCTTTCTCTAACAATGTAACAAAAAGGGTAAAAAGGTGACCTTGGCAGACAAGCACTTCTTGGAACTCTTGTTTCTGTTCCTTCTCAACAGAATCTTTACTTTCCACCTCTCACACAATGATACTTGAAACACAGAATGAATCAAATCGATGCTACATATATTGTAATATTGTAGCTAAGCAGTTTAATAAACATTTCCCTATCAATAATCGACAGGTTCTGTGTGTGTCTCATTTGACAGGGGCAGTGCATCTATATTTACAGCCCAGCAAGAATTAACGATTGGGGGGAAAAAATCACGCACTCTCCTATAGAAGCAAAATCTTTAATAACCTCATCTGTCGTTAGCACAATGTATGTTCCTTGTTTTAACTAATTAAGTCCAAAAAATTATATCATAATTATAAAATAATTTAATTATTTTAGCCAAAAAAAGGTTATTTCTCTGCTTTTATACAAGAAACATGCACAATGGAAAATATTTGCTAATTGTTTACAAGGAACTATAATAGGTTGTCAAATGCCAGGAATCTGAGTGTCTTTTTGTATTACTGCGATAGCAAGTTCAGGAGAAAAACAATGTTGTACCTGTGGAATCAGACGGAGTAGAATTTACAAAAGGCCCAAACCATGGAATCAAGCCTGATGTCCCAAAGATGGCGGGCCAGTAGTTCTGTTAAAGTATGCTTGTTCCCAGTGGTCTTAATGTCTGGGTCACAGTAACAACACATCACTTAGTGACTCATGGCAAGCTCACATGTTCCACAACATCAGCTCAGGCTGCCAATGTGAGCAATCTTGTTTAAAGGCCGCCTAGGTGCTGCCATAGCAACAGCGCGGGTTAGTTTCAGACATTTCAAAAAAATATTTCTATTATAGCTTCATAATGTAGCTATTCAATGTATCAGTCACAAAAAAAGTAAACAAGATCCTCTCAAGAAACTGCACACAAACAGGATATGAAAAGGTATTTGTGTCAGGACTCATACTCACACGATTGTTCTCCGCTGCCCACAGAATGAGCTCCACAGGATTTTCTTGGAGTTGCTCCTCCTTTTGTAAATACCACTCTTCACTGTGCTCCACTCCTTCCTCCTCCTCCTCCTCCTCTTCTTCTTCTTCGCCCCCCTCTTCCCTGTCTCCTGACCACCGGCTGGGCGCCCCTCGGGGGATCAGGTCGGCATGAGTCTCGAGCAGCTCTAGCTGGTCAAAGTTGTCCGGAAACTCCATTACCTTTAGAGAGGCAGACAAGGAGATGCGTTTTAAAAAACTTTCAGTCAGTAATCCTAATTGAGTAATTACCAACACAATGGGTGAACTCAGTTTTCCCGTTTTTAACCAAAAGCAGCAGTGCTAAGACCACAACTACAAGTGGTTCAACAACTATTATGCCTAAAACTATGAAAAAATGCATGTTCATTGTATCAAGCAATAGATTTTTTTTAAATATAATTTTGTCATAAAGAATGTATTTCACAGCTATACCCTCCTAACACTATAATTTCCGTGTATTTTGCAAACTAGCCCAATAATACTAGGACTCATAACCTGGGTTTACAATACATCATCATCGTCATACAACTCCACAAAATCCCATTCCAAGGACCCCGTCCGCGTAACTAATTGTGGTGCCTTATAAAGTTTTTCAAGGTAATTTATATGCTTCAGACCTTATGCATGTGCATTCAGAATATATTATGACATAAACGTAGCCTCAATACAGCTAACGATAGCGATAACAGGTTAGCTTACTAGCTAAAACTATTCTCTTGTATGTAAGCGTACTGACAGCCTATATGCTGCCACCCTTCATGCACGCGTGCATTACAAATTTAATTTAAATAAAACATAAACATGATCGTTTTAAACTTAGCTACCAGTTTCAAGGTACCAGCACAGCAGGGACTTCCTTATAGCAAAAAAAAAATACAAAAAAACATACACGGGGTCCTTTTCATGGGAAATGTAGTTTTTTATAGTTTACCCAAGTAAGCTTTTTCAAATGGAAACTACATTTCCCTGCCATTTTTATTGCATCGCTAATAAAACCGGTCTTCTAATTTGAAACATTGTTTTGTAAAATAATGTCAGTGGTAAAGTCTAATGGTTTTACCTGGTTTGACTTGCTTACATTATTAGTACGAGTCAAAAACATGATCTTCAAGAATACATTTGATAACATAAGACCTTGTTTACAATTTTTCCTTTCAATGTTGTAGCCTAATGCACTATTCCAAATTTTAGTGGCCAAGCTGTAAAGTTACCATTGGTCTACAGGCCATGAACTGTAAACTAAACACGTATTGGCAATCTTTTCATCTCATACTTGATGATTAGTGTTTTCAGCACTAAAATAAATTGTGCAGTTTCTAAAGTGCCAACTCAACTACTTCTACTTCTGTTGCTTAATTTCCCTTTACTTTAGCTAAAGTGAGTCATTAACATCAGGACCATCTACCTCTTGTTACGGGGTCATGATGAAGTCTTCTCATCAATAAATGCATCTCCGTTTATGTGGTAGATATTCAGGGCCTGCCTTAGACATCTTGAGGACATGAACAAATTAATGATAGGCAATCCTGGATTAAAGCACTGGCATATGTTGTAGCCTAGGGGCCCTATATTGATCAGGGGCCCCTAATTGGCCAGAATTCGTAAATATATATACACATACTGTATATACTGTATTTTATGACCTGTGGTCCCCCCATTGTAAACGTGGGAGTTGATGATTGGTTATATGCAATGGGTTTGCAAATTCCAGTTATTTTGTCAAATATCACGTCACTGCTGTGGCCCTCACTGGGTCATCTAGAACAAATAAGTATGCAGTGCACTGTGGCTAGTGGCAAAAGGTCTGGAAAAACAACACGGTAGTGTATCGCGTAAAAGAGAAAAGCACAGCGGCTGAAAGAGCAGCGTGACCAGGCTTTACTGAAAACAAATCCCAAGTTGACTGGACATTCCCACACTGCTGGATTTTCCTCCTCTCAGCCTCAGCCTCCAGACCTACAACAGGACCCAGAATGTGGATCCTGGTATATGTGACATAGGCAATTGCATAGGGCAGCAAGTGTTGAGGGGTGCAGGGCTGGGCACATATACATGCACGTGCACGCGCACAGTTCTGTCCTCTATCACACCAATCTACGCGATGCTCGAGTCAGGGCTTCAGATGCGTGCGGTGCAGAGCGTCTGGGCGCCCCCTATCCTAATATTGATTGACAGTGAGAGGGGTGGGCAATCATTAAATCACACACACACACACACACACGCGCACACGCACACGCGCACACGCACACACACACGGTGATGAGACATACAGAAAAAAAACAAAATCTCTCCGATGCAGCAATAATGGAAAGAGCAAAGCCATCTGCGGAGCACAATTTAGAAAGCAGAAAAAAGAAGATGAGAAATGTGGAAAAGATAAAAGGTAATAATTGTCAATAATTACAATATGAACATTTATGTTATGTCATTTTTAGAGAAGGCTATAAATAATAGCGCTATGTAGAATTGCAACAAATGGCTACACTCCTGCCAGTTAACATTAGCAAACAGTAGCCTACCTTGCCAATAATAAATTGCAACAAGACAGGATAATCTATGAAGTTAGTGTTTTCCCACATGCTCCTTGAATGTCATCATGTCAATAAAATATGTTTTTGAAGTAACTAATGGCACGATATTGCACCATTAATGAGTTTACAAACTGGTTAACAAGCCAAGGCCCCCTACAGCTGCATAGTCAAGGAGCAACAAGCTATCGTTTTTTCTTTTTCATCTTGATTATATAATAGTCAGCAGCAATAGCATCCATCAGTTTTAACTATCTTTCTTTTGCAGCTAACATAGCTCTCATCCTATAGTAAGACGCGGCCATATTCTTTCTTAAGTACATTAAAGTTTGCTTTGTGCATAAGAACATCGCAAAATGTAAGCAACTAGGTTGGCTGTAAGGTACATTGTCTATTGTCTATGAGATGGGCAAACTTAAACGTTTTAGAGCAGTTTATGACCCCAGCAGATAAAGGTTATGATCTACCTCCTCGGCTGAGGCTTCCTCGGAACCCTTGCGTGAACATGGAGTTCATCTGCTACCACCTCCTCTAGGCTTAAGCCATGAACGATCCTCTGACTTATAGTAAGGAAAGCTTGCAGAGGAGTTCAAGAATTTGCCTGATATGCTATCAAAAGGAAAAACTGCGTTTGAGCTGCTGACATTCAGGGTATTATCTGATCTCGCCTGTAGGGAACCAAATGTAACAGAAGCGCCACTGCGAAGGAGCTTCCCTTTGAAGCAAATTCCCACATTTGACATAGCTTAATTTAACATCGCACCTGGTATAGATTAACTTTAATTTCCTGCAGTTAAATTAGGGGTTAGGTGGTGAATGTCGTCATGCAAATATTCTGCAATAGAGGTCCTTAACTACAAAAGCAAAACGGCAGTGATTAGCCGCAGGTGGAACCGAGTCAGCCAAGCCCTTTCAACCTTACGTGTGAATTTGCATATCAATGTCGCTTACTGTTTTGCTAGAAAATAAATAAAAATGTGTCGCGGTGGGTGTAAATCCTTTAAAAAATGACCTCAGACAAAAAAAACTTTTTGCAACTCCATAAAGTTTAAAACGTCTGTGTATCGAAACGTAACATCCTCAGAGCACGAGATCATTTCTGAAATAGGCCAAGGGTTAACCCTTGTTAACCCTTACGTGAACAATATTATTTACGCGTTAAAGTTGGAACCAATTTTACATTATTTTAAACCAAGTGTGTTGTTTTGATTGTTCATAGACAGAACAAAAGAAAACATGTCATGCTTTATGGATTCATTGTTTCAATCACGTGTGTTCTCATAGGATAAAACAATTAACCAAAAAAAAAATTCTGAAACAAGGTATTTTCTTTTGTTTGATACCGTGCCATTGCAATAATAGGTCATAATCTCACCAACCTAAAGGTTAAAAACTTTAAAAACAAAAAATAAAGTATGGACATATCCTAGTGTGAAACACTTTGGTTGAACCAATACCTCTGTCAATCGCAGCACATTTCTAAATAAATTACAGGGTACAGGTCTATCTTTAGAACTATAATGAGTTTGACATATTCGTTAGAAATTCGTGGTGTATGAGTGTTGGATAGCTAAAAGGCAATGATGCAACAAAACACAAGTGTTAATATGCATAAAGGGGGTTAGCACTGTGTGTGCATTCCCCCCCTAATATTCTTCTGGAACCTTATTGCTCCCTTTCCAATTTAATAAAAGCTTATGTTTTTGTTGCTTTTTTCCATTTCGAAAAGGTAAATATGTATTATTGTTAATATTATGTATCTATTTATACAGGGTAAATATGTTTGCATGTTTTATCTGCGTGATAGTGACAAATAGATGGGTAAACTCACGGGAGTCTGTTGACTGTGTTCTGAAAGAGCTTGAACCCATGCTACACAAATACCTTGGTAGGAAATTGATCAGTGACTCCGTCCTAAATCATCCAAGAGTGCTAATTTGCAGAATCTTTGATTTCAGTGATGTTGACTCAAAATGTAAGAAATAGAAATATTTTTGTTTGGTGAAATGTGAAATAATGAAATGCAGGTGAAATAATCAGTGTTTTCAATGTATCTCCCAAAAAAATATATAAATTTGCCCCAGGATTCCAGATCAACAGAATAGCCTGAAGACTTTTTGTGCATCAAAAGTAGACTCCGGAAGAAAAAAAAAGCGCACCACAGTCTATTTTATTGGCAGTTCTGTACCCTAGGAGGTGGGAGCAATCATCAGACATATCTCTAGCTCTGAAAATGTTCTCTCTTTTTGCGTTCTCTTCTCTTTCCGTCCCATCACACCAACCCCCTCTCTCTCTCTCTCTCTCTTCCTCTCTCTCTCGCACGCGCGCTCTCGCTATCTCAAATAACCATCTCTTTCTCTCGCTTTAACACATGCACGCACGCACGCGCAAATGTGGTGTGCGGAGCGCCGGTTTAAAAAGCTTTACCTGGCACGAGTTTACACTTCCCCACTATAAGCGTGAGCTGGTGTGCCTCACCTTGCACCATAGCCGTTGTGCTTGAGGCAGTCTGTTTGGACCTCCGCACCATAGAAAAACTGGCATCGGCCGATATGAAGGGTGCGTGCGTCTTCGTATTTTTGACCAGTTTAGTGAACACGGGCTTAAACAAGTCAGCAGTATACGGACTTGATGTCTCGACACCTTTTGCTGGTGTTTTTTTTTACTCAGAACGACTCAACCGTTCGTTCCCACATGAAGCTATCAACCGTTCAAGTTTTTTCACTCTTGACTTGGATGAGGGGACGCTCGCTGACTGGCGTTATATGGCTGGCAAGCGGTACGGGGGGGAATCTCAGAACGGAACAGTTAAAGCGATGTTAGTCATCGCATACTCTTTCATCATCGTTATTTCTTTATTTGGGAATACTCTCGTGTGCCATGTGGTAATCAAGAACAAGCGCATGCAGTCAGCTACGAGCTTGTTCATTGTTAACTTGGCGGTTGCTGACATTCTTATCACCCTTCTCAACACACCGTTTACATTGGTGAGGATAGAGAGAATTAGCCAAATCATACACACGCACGCACACGCGCGCGCGCGCACACACAAATATCCACACAAACATGCACACAAAACACACACGTGCTCAATTTGCCTATGTTATTACAAGGCCCTATCATTTTCAAGGAATTGACAGAAAGGTAAGTGTACACCGATGTGTTAGTGCGTTTTCTATTTTCTATTCCTTTTAGGTTCGTTTCGTAAATAGCAGCTGGGTGTTTGGAAAGGGCATGTGTCACATCAGCCGTTTCGTACAGTACTGTTCCCTGCACGTCTCCACCCTCACTCTCACAGCTATTGCACTCGACAGAAGGCAGGTAGGTGGAATACTATTTCCAATAAAGAGTCCATGCGGTTTTAATTTCCATTTACTTATTGGGTGAATATGGAGTAGGCTTTGGGTGGGAAACTACACTGCAAGAGCCAATCGTTACAGCACAAGCCCAAAGGACAGCAACATGCAATTCTCGGATTAGATTTACTTTGATTTTCTATCTCTCTTGGCAGATACCCTGCATAGGTCTCTACATTTGACCCTATTTGCTTGTCTCTTTCAAAGCAGGAGTAGAAGCGTCATCCCTTTTAAAAATATTTTACTACTTTGCCCAAATGCACTTATCAAGACGTCTCTATCCATAGGCTGACGTTTTAGAGGCTAGCTATTCTCAAAGTAAACGCCCCTTCTCTTTACCCTAACAGTGATGCCTTACTCAAAAATATAAATGAAAACACCATGTGAGTACCTTGGAGTGCAGCACATTTTGTCCCTACCTTAAGACCTTAAGACTGGGCTACCTCAAAGGAGAAGCCACAAAAGCCCTTGCCCTTGAAGGAGGTATTCTCCTTCAGTTACAGCTCTCTTTATCTCTCTCTCTCTCTTTTTGTCTCTCTCTGACACACACACACACACACACACACACACACACACACACTCTAACACTTGAACTGGGGGGCAAATGGGGAAAAAAGTGCTGTTTAGTCCTCGTGTTATGAATGTTATAACAAACATTAATTTAAAGCTTGTTCTCAACCAACCCCTGTTAAGATGGTTAGCCTGGAGAACTGTGCACATTTGATTACAGCATCATATGTGGAAATTACGGTCTCCCTCTTTACATTATTATGTGACGCAGCGCGTAAGCTCACTGGCTGTTGTCAGTGTAATGACGCTGAGACCTTCTCTTCATGTCCCTCCTTAGGTATTAATACAGTGGGTTGGAATCATGGTGTATCAGGAACCAGGGACCTCGTTAGCCCTGGATGATAAAATCAAAGTAGCCCTGAGAGAGAGAGAGAGAGAGAGAGAGAGAGAGAGAGAGAGAGAGAGAGAGAGAGAGAGAGAGAGAGAGAGAGAGAGAGAGAGAGAGAGAGAGAGAGAGAGAGAGAGAGAGAGAGAGAGAGAGAGAGAGAGAGAGAGAGAGAGGTGTATTGAAAGAGGAATACATGTGTGTATAGTATAGATTATATTAGTGTGTGAGAGAGAGAGAGAGAGAGAGAATGTTAAGATTTCTGAGCTGGACTAGGCCCCCAAGGTTTCAAGAACCCAACAACGTCTCTGTCCAGGCCGATATTTACAAAACCAATTTGACCATCTAGGATGATCTTTAAACTGTTAAGCAATTTTTTGTGAGAATGCTCAAATGAGTGTAATATGTAGTGTACAGTGTATTGCACTATGTCTGTGTGTGTGTGTGTGTGTGTGTGTGTGTGTGTGTGTGTGTGTGTGTGCGCAGGTCATTTTGCACCCTCTTAGGCCTCGCATGTCCCCAGCACAAGGTGGTGTGTGTGTGGGTCTGATCTGGACTCTGGCCAGCTGCTTCTCTCTGCCACATGCCATCTACCAGAAACTCCTCACCTTCTCCTACAGGTAGTTCACACGCAGCCCCGCCTTAGCTCCTCCGTTTCTCAGGCCTCCGGCGCCATGTTCCACCCCAGGCTCACCCCTGAATGTCACTCCAACTCCCAGTCCAATCCCCTCACCTCGCTGTGCTGCGTAGTCGATCTCCCACATCCTTCATTTCCCCTCATTTTGTTCAGCCAACATTCTTTCACGTCTCTCCTCTTGCGGCGGCAGCGAAGAGAAGGTGCGGAGCCTGTGCGTCCCTGACTTCCCCGAGCCGTCGGACGTCTACTGGAAGTACGTTGACCTCCTCACCTTCCTCCTCCTTTACCTCCTGCCCCTCCTCGTCATCAACGCCGCCTACTCCACCGTGGCGCGGCGCTTGTGGCGACGCAATGCTATCGGCGCCGCCACCACGGCCCAGTGCGCCGTGCTGCGCCGCCGCCGCCACCGCACCCTGGCCATGCTGCTGGCGGTGGTGGGGGTGTTCGCCGTCTGCTGGTTCCCTCTCAACTGCTACGTGGTGCTGCTGTCCAGCCAAGCCATTCGCTCCTCCAACGCCCTGTATTTCTGCTTTCACTGGCTGGCCATGAGCTCCACTTGCTACAACCCCTTCATCTACTGCTGCCTGAACCCCGCCTTCCACCAGGAGCTGCGGCTGCTGCTGGGCATGTGCAAGTGGAGGCGACGGACAGGGGCGGGCGAGGAGCCGGAGCACCGGTTGCCCTGCGCCCCCTGCGACCGGGCCGTCTGGCCTGAGAGCCAGGCCTCTTTGAGGCCAAGCCACACCTTAGCTCAGCAGGTCCATGCCTCGTCCCACCCCCATAAAGACAGACATGTCCTTTTCTCCGGCAGACTTGCCCATTCAGTGAGAACAGACATCTTGGCAGTGGAGCCCATCGTGGCTGTTAACTAACGACTTAACTGCAGCTATCAAGGTTAGGCCCTAGTCAGACATATAATGGGATAATAGGGACCACTGAAATTCTTGATGTTCTTTCAGGCGTAACTACTTTTCAAAGACCGTAAAAAGCCTGTCCATGATTTGAGTGATATCAGTCATTGTGTATTCACAGCTGGCCTCCTTGAACCTTGACTAACATAAAGAAAACTGCCCCTGCAGAGGTACAGGGTATAGAAAACGCATTATTACTTTGGTTATTGTTTGTTGCTATGTTGAAAGTTGCATTTGAATGCGTTCTTTGTAAGCTTTTGAAGTGACCGTCTTTTTTTTGTGTAACTCTCTTTGTCTCTTTCAGTGTGACTCATTGTGAAGTCATCCCGTGCTCGCAAAAAGGCCCACCAATATTGATAAATATCTTCTTTATTCTAGGTAGTAGACGAGAATCTGTTCCTGCTATAGTGGCAGAGATATATGTGCCAGAATGCTGTTAATGGAACTTTTCTCACCTACCTCTCGCAGACTATGGCCAGAGCCTATCCTCTCCAGACTATAGCCAGAGCCTATCCTCTCCAGACTATGGCCACGGCCTATCCTCTCCAGACTATGGCCAGAGCCTATCCTCTCCAGACTATGGCCAGAGCCTATCCTCTCCAGACTATGGCCACGGCCTATCCTCTCCAGACTATGGCCAGAGCCTATCCTCTCCAGACTATGGCCAGAGCCTATCCTCTCCAGTCTATGGCCAGAGCCTATCCTCTCCAGACTATGGCCAGAGCCTATCCTCTCCAGACTATGGCCAGAGCCCATCCTCTCCAGACTATGGCCAGAGCCTATCCTCTCCAGACTATTCTTGTACTGCGTTTGGCCAGATGATTGTTCCCTCCTAGGAACTGCCAGGCCATCCATGACTCAGCTCGCCTGTGTCTGGGCCTTTCAGTGTTGTAATGATCTCACTGAAAAAGTAAAGAGGGCAAAATGTCGGCCAATTGTTCACTGTAATGGGAAAAATGCCCCTTCTCATACCTCTAATAGGCTCTTCATCTGAGCATGAAAGATGTGAAAGTGGATCAAAGTATCTGCTGAATGGATATACAATGATGTCGTATACACACCTGTGCTCACTTTTTTTTTTTAAATTACTGAGTAAGTTTAAATCCTTAGAAAAAGGTTGAATGACCACTTATTCTGATGATACTAATAATTTTTGGTAGGGATCTGTGGTAAAAAAAAAAAAAAAATTACTTTAGGATACTTTTGTTTAACGATGACTCTGAAACCAGATGAGATGACAGTGAAAGAAACAACCTAACACTCCTCCCTATACATGCAGCTGCTTGAATACTTCCCTATATTTGGGATTGACTTGGCTAGAAAATATTTATCACAAAAAAAGAATGAAACTACATATGTCCAGCATTATGAATTTGCCATTTTATAAGGTTTCTTTTTTACTTGCATTGCTGTTGGTTTAATTACGTTTTCTCTGTTAGATGAATAGTTGCTTGTTAAGTCATGTGTTTGTTCCTGACTGATGGCGTTGAAATGTTTTAAAATAGAGCACTGAATAAGCCTCTCCATTTTGCTTTTGTGAAACACAATATGTTCCATTAAAACAAATGTGTTTATTAGCACATTAGTCTCGATGTTTAATATCTTAGCATAATAGCAGTCAACGCAGGAAATAGCACAGGCCCTCTACACTGGAATTTTCTGTGGTAAACATGTTCAAGTTATCTGACAAATAAACACTGGCTCAATTTAGAGGCAATATGGTATACAGTGCATTTCTGTTGGAATTTCCATGGTAGCACAGTATGATGACCAGAGTATCCTACATGTTATGGAAATATTTATGTTCTTTCATGCAGTCGTCTTTGCCAAAGAAAGCTTAAGTTTTCAGTCAATGCATTCACAAATGTGTTCTGTGGTATTTGCTATTGTGTTGTAAAACCGAAATGTGATTGTGTGAAAATTAAGTATTGTGTAAAATTATTAAATTGGAAATAATAATAAAGAGAGAAACATTTACCTTTCACAACGTTTGTGTTACGTTCTGAATTGTATTCATATCAGTTGTATTCTAGTATGCAGTAACTTCCGAACTCTGACACATCACTTTCTGGACAATTCCCATAAATACTTGCAAGGAATTTCACAAATAGATGTGAAGCTGTAAAAAAAGAGAGTGGCCAATAATATATATAATGTGTGTGTGTGTATATATATATATATATATATATATATATATATATATATATATATATATATATATATATATATATATATATATATATATATATATATATATATATATATATATATATATATATATATATATATATATTGCAATATATAGCCATTGATTTAAACAACCAACCAAAAGGTGTTCAGTTATCTCGCGTTAATGGAAAATGGCTTCTGATGCACAGACTAAAAATGTTCAGGAACAATATGTTGAGGAACAATTAAGACGTAACAGTAAAAGACTGTCAAATCACAACACCATTTAAATGAACACTAACGCGAGATTACTGAACACCTTTTGGCTAACAAAGATTTGAAACATAATTACAGTTTTAGACCTTATTATTAAGGCTTAAACCCTGTTGACTTGTGCCCTGAACCACGGTTGCAGGTAACTATGGGAAATGTATTATGATCTGCTTGTTCAGGGCTGTTGCAGATTTTGGAGGTCTTAGTTCTTGATCTCTATCAACAGCAGCAAGACAAGTGGAATGACTACTGCTAGTCCACAATCTATGTGTATTGAACTGATGTGCCCAACCATTTGATTGTGCAATTATTATCATTAAGTTACGCCGTTTTTGATTAGGCCAACACAAGATCTGTAATGAATCATACAAATGCAACCTTAAATGGTTCTACTTTCACACCATGGGGTAAAAATGCAAATGATTGCATCCTCCTTTGCTGATTTGAACTGGCAAATTGGTGTCAAATATTTATTGTGACCAACCGTTTGCATGTGGGCCTACACGACTGGGGAATTTAAAGGCGATCTCAGGATTGTGCTACATTGCCATTTTACGTATTACATTTCATTTTGACAGCTGTAGGCTACTGTGGTAAGACTTTGAGGAGGTGCACACAATCTAAATGATTTTAACAGATGGAAACAATGTTAACTCGGCTCAAAGAATCTAGACACGTTATACTATCATAGCCGAAGGGGGGACCTGTGACAAGCAAGGTTTTGTGCCCGTCTACCTTCAATAACACGTGACATCACGTACACCTATTAAAGAGCCGGGAGATGTGAGGAAACTTTTTCACACTGTCAATCACCGCAGCCCTCCAGTCCTTTGTCCTGGTGTTAGTTGCCACGGCAACTCTGGATGTGATAGTGGCAGACAGTGCAAGTGGTTTTAAAGCATAAAGATAGTCATGCACACCAAAACAGCGTGTGGTGTTTATTCCAATCCTATCTTGTGCGTTAGAAACGAATGCTACGCTGCAAGGACACAGCACGAGGAGTTGTCATTTGCAAATATACCTTTCTCGTTCTTTCTCACTCTGGCATGGCTAGCCTAACTCACTTCCAGTAGCCTACCTTTATAGGTTATTATTTAATTCCATTAGCCTCGTCTGCCCTTCCCTCTTATTTAATTATGCCATTTCTCAGTTCTTTTTTATGCTCTCTGTTAAAACTCGCTAAAACACACACACAGACAAATAAAAATAAAACAGGTCAATAAAAAATTGTCGGAACATTTTCCAAATTAAACGGTTTCCTTTTCCCGTTTTATATGCGATGTTATAATAAACAACAATTACGGACAGTATGTTTTATTTAATTTTTCAAATTGTGCCTACAAACAGCTGATATATATGGCTGCAGCTCTTACTACAATTAATCATGGCTTAATGTAAATTGTGATTTTCATGTTTGGCAGATAAACTACCCGCCTCTATATTTGAAATAATGGCTTCTGGGGTAAAAGTGTATAGGCTACTGTTATGTGTGTTCAGAACCATTTTCTGAAGGTTTAAATTGATTGAACAGTGTAGGCTATGCTAATTGAATCAATCAATCTGACATTATGTGACGATGTGATCGGAGGCCATCTAATTAATCGAGTTTAATTGTTGCATGCATGTTATTCATATTCTTTTGCATGAAGCGTTTTACCGGGAAGGCCAACGGGAGTGCATCGGAGAACACAGTTCCCTTTCTCACAGTAAACTTTGGAGTATACAATTTGTTACTTTACACAGCATTGTAGACCTATGCATTATAATTACCAAACCGTCCCTTGATAAGTAGGACTTTCTTTAATATGTGCTCATCTTCATATGATGAAGTGTTTTACATTGCCCGCAGTTTCAGCCACTCACTGATCTGGTTCACACACAATTTCCCATAATCAATTATAAATAGTTTTTGTATTATTAGCCTTTATTTACATTGTTTACAAAATGAATTTAAAATTGAAGGTTACTCAATATTTAGCAATGAATGAAATAAACTAAATATAATAAATAAAACATATAGAAGAACACACATAAACATACAAATGTGTAGAAACAGATAACATGTCTATTCTGAAAATGTGTTTAATTTCAAGTTAATCTATTTTATGAATAGTGAAATGGGACTTAGTCACGTGGATCTGGCACGGCACAGAACAATCCTGCTTTTGCTAAATCAACTAGTCAACTAGTCAACTAAATTGTATAATACCAAGTTTTAACAAGGGTTGAGTCATTGCTACTTCTACATATAATATTATCTTTGATCTAATATGCAAAAAAAAATCTGCCTCGAAAAGTACTTAAAAAAAACACACTAAACAACCACAAAAATCGTTAAAAGTCATAAAAGTCTTAACCCACACCAAGTTCCGCCGCGCAGACGCAGATTGGACACAGTAGAAGGGCTGATCAAGGCTGGTTGCTAAAAGGCAGCTTGTAAGGATTTGTAACTCTCACCTTAGAAAGGTAAAGCGCTTGTCCTGTCGCGGAACTTAATTTGTTTCTATATCTTATTGAACACTCAATTATTTTAGACCTTATTATTTAAGTATGAAAAACATGAATCACTGCATTCTCCTGGACACATTAGCGTGGGCTAACGATAAGAAAGGCAGTACTAGCTAGTGCTATATCTGCTGCTAGTTCGATGGCGCTAACGCGCACTGGCTCTGTGGGCTAACTAACGTTAACGTGAAGTTACCGTTACTAGCGTTTACTTAATTTTTTATCAATATTGATCATGTGAAATTATGTATTCGTCACTGATAACGTATTCAAACAATAAAACACACAGTATAGCATATTTTTTGTTGAAGTAGAACTTATGATAAACGCTTATTATAACCGCACACAGTACTGTCACTGTCAATCTAGCTAACGCGTTAGCTAAAGACAAGTGCTAAATCTTCTAATCATACGGGTCCCATTCATTTTGCTAACTCGTTAAGGAAATTATTGAATTTCTTTCTCCTTACCATCCATTGCTAGGGCCACATAGAAAGTGCTGATGCTTTTTTTGTTTTCTTCAATATCTGCTTTAAACTGGTAAATATATTATTATTTTTCTTAAAAGCGTACGTTCGGTTAAGATTGTTAAATGTCTTTGGAGCCCTGTAACAATAAGAGCATTTTCGTTTTTTCTCCCAGAGCTTTGTGCAGGCATTTAAAAGTGCAACACCCCTTGTTCTTAGTTCTTATTTATCAAACTTGATCAAATACTCATGCGTATATATAAACTTATGTATGTAGGCAATTGCATGCAATTTCTTCTAATATAGATCCTAGAATGACTGTCATGTCTGTCATAATGTTAATCTGCAAGGATAGAAACACAAGCACGACCCCATTAACGATACAGTAGTTGGCTAACGTTAATTTAAGCCCCAGTAAGTTTGCATTACGTTTTCTTGTACAATTGTGCCAACGCAAAGAGAGAGTGCCAGGTTATTTGCAGAAATTGCTAGATGTCGATGTTGTTAGAGATACTAACGTCAGTGTCGTCAAATTGACTGGATTGGAGTGGCCATGGATAACCAATAGTGTTAAAGCACCTGTAGTTGGAAGCAATATCTTCACATTAAGGATTGTGCGTCAGTGGGTTTAGAATGTCACTATTAAACCCCCTTCCAGTTTTGGTTTTGCCTCAATTCACTTCCACTTTCATGGTATTGCAACTAACTTGTGCTCAAACATTTCTCTCTCTCTCTCTCTCTCTCTCTCTCTTTCTCTCTCTATCTCTCTCTCTCTCTCTCTCTCTCTCTCTCTCTCTCTCTCTCTCTCTCTCTCTCTCTCTCTCTCTCTCTCTCTCTAGTTTATGCTTCATACATTTTCAAACATCAACTAATAGTTTTTGTCCTATAAAGTAGTTTGTAGAGATGTGTAGAATTGCCAACTCCTTGTCAACATGTCCCCTCCGTCAGCTCTCAGGAGCTCAGCCCCAGCAGTAAAGCTGTATAAGCACCGGGGTGACTGTGGGGACGGAAGTGGGGCCACGTACGGGGAGCTTCGCAGTGACATCGCCATGAGCTACAAACCCATTGCTCCAGCGCTCTCAGGCTCCAACCACACCCCACCAGGTGAGTTATTTCTGGGTCTTTGAATGTTCAACAGGACAGCAGTAGAGGCTGCGCTGTACTTGGGCAGAGTGTCATCACACACTCGTAGAGCCATGCACTCTGTCAATCCAACATCTGACATTCACTAAGGCACTGCTCCCGGTATTGCAATAACTCGTGGGTAAAAATAAAGTCCTTCAGACAAACCTCTTTAGGAGTTCACATTGTGTTTTTCCCCACTCATCTGGCCAGGCTCCAGTGTTCCGTCCCCATCCCTACCTTCCTCCTCCACCTTCAGGCCAGCCTTCAGTGACTTTGGCCCGCCATCAATGGGCTTTGTTCAGGTATGTGGGAGGCTGTGTCCTTGGCTGACAGCTCTCCTTTATATGAATAAAACCCAGTATGTCATGGAAACGAAAACAAAGGTCTGCTGTACTTTGTGTAATTCCTCTGTCTTACAGCCTGTGAAGGTGTCTCAGGGTTCAACCTACAGTGAGCTTTTGTCCGTCATCGAGGAGATGAGCCGGGAAATTCGCCCCACTTATGCTGGCAGCAAGAGCGCCATGGAGAGGCTAAAGCGAGGTACTTCAGGCGGGCTGGCCAAACATCAACACACTTTAACACTTAGCTGACATGGAATGTCTGCTTAATTACCAGGTGGTGTATATGTCGCTTTATTTTCCCCATTTTGATTGCTGTTTCTTCCTTCCCTGTACGCCAGGTATCATCCATGCCAGAGCGCTAGTCAGAGAGTGCCTGGCAGAAACGGAACGAAGTGCTCGCACATAACAAGACCCCTTACACTTTCACCTTCATAACCCTCTGACCCCTTACACTTTCACCTTCATTACCCTCTGACCCCTTACACTTTCACCCTCATAACCCTCTGACCCCTTACACTTTCACCCTCATAACCCTCTGACCCCTTACACTTTCACCCTCATAACCCTCTGACCCCTTACACTTTCACCCTCATAACCCTCTGACCCCTTACACTTTCACCCTCATAACCCTCTGACCCCTTACACTTTCACCCTCATAACCCTCTGACCCCTTACACTTTCACCTTCATAACCCTCTGACCCCTTACACCTTCATTACCCTTTAACCCCTTACACTTTCACCTTCATTACCCTCTGACCCCTTACACCTTCATTACCCTTTAACCCCTTACACTTTCACCTTCATTACCCTCTGACCCCTTACACCTTCATTACCCTCTGACCCCTTACACCTTCACCTTCATAACCCTCTGACCCCTTACACCTACATTACCCTCTGACCCCTTACACCTTCATAACCCTCTGACCCCTTACACCTTCATAACCCTCTGACCCCTTACACCTTCACCTTCATAACCCTCTGACCCCTTACACCTTCATTACCCTCTGACCCCTTACACCTTCATAACCCTCTGACCCCTTACACCTTCATAACCCTCTGACCCCTTACACTTTCACCTTCATAACCCTCTGACCCCTTACACCTTCATAACCCTCTGACCCCTTACACTTTCCCCTTCATTACCCTTTGACTCCTTACACTTTCACCTTCATAACCCTCTGACCCCTTACACCTTCATTACCCTCTGACCCCTTACACCTTCATTACCCTTTGACCCCTTACACTTTCACCTTCATAACCCTCTGACCCCTTACACCTTCATTACCCTTTGACCCCTGACCCCTGCATAACCCTTTGAACCCTGACACCTTCCTTTCACCACACTAACCCAATAAACCTTCAAACCTCTTCATTCATCTTTCAACCTGTTTTTCTTTCAAGCTACTTCCTCATTGTGTAGGCCTCATTAAGGTGTCATTCATATTGTAAAAATCCTTCATAATTGATATCTCTTAGCATTCCACTGAACATGTCTCCTGCCTCTCTGTCACCTACTATGGGGTGTATTCAAAGTGCGTAAAGTTAGACCAATGAAAGCTCACTGCAGTTTTCAGTGAGCTGGGATTTTGACGCTTTGCCTCATCCATGTTGGCTAATTGGATAGGCATGGGTATTATGAGATGCTGATTGAAATGAAAGAACATGACTTTAACTTTTTTTTTTCTTCTGATGACTGATGAAAAGTTGTTACCATTTTATTTAATTTGGTTGAGGCACAAACTAACCCTCTCCCAGCTGCTATACGGACACCACTCTGCAACCAAAGGTTTAAGTCATATGAGTGCAACATTGTTAGCACCTTGAATATACCCCAAACCTTCTACCACCCCATAAAGCTTGCCTTTTTGGAAAATGTTGTAATAGTCTCCAACCAATAAATTATGAACTCTTCTTACATTTTGAATCAATTTTGTTAGTATGACAATTTTGTAAACCAGATTATGTATGTTTATCTTAATTAAATAATGATGGTAAGTTCTGGAATGAGTGTTCTCTTCATTCAGTTCTGGTATTTAATGGAATCATTTTCAGTAGTGTCCGTTTAAAACCGAATTTTATAAACAGTCTTTTGGATATGACCAGGTAGTAAGAAAACATTGATTTCGTGATACTTGTATTTGTTTACACTAAACAGTGTTGTGATGTCTTTTGCTCACTCAATGCAGCAATTACAAATGATCATGTTTGAAAGTTATGAAATCTTGGGGGTCACTGGCCACTTGTCTCATTTCTGAATTCCTAAACTTATTATACACACTAGTGCTAATATTGAATATAGAAAACCAACAAAGATCAAAGGAGCAATATCATGTTTATTACTGACCTCATGGCCACTATTCTGATTATATTACAATTAAGTACGCCTCAATCCAATGGCTTTTTAAAAGGGTAAAGAAATCAATACTTTGTGGCCTGGCAGGCAAACAAGGTAAGACTTGAGGGCACCATGGATTAAGTACAATAATTACAAAGAAATGAAAAGGTAATACAGTCATAACATACACATAGATGAACAGAACAATTGCTAAACAAAAAGGTTTCACAGATATAACACATTAAGGGGAGTATATGAAACAATAATGTGGGATTAAAGTGTAGATATATATTCGTGTCCATATGAAGTATAATATTTAATGACAATCTGTCTGACAAAAAAAACTGAACTTCCTAATCTGGCACCACAAACTTTAGGATCTGAAAGTAAATAAAGTGTAAAGAATATTTGAATAAAATGTGTTTGACAATACAAAAGTGTTTGTGGGTGTCGTCATTTAATGACATCATCAAATTGTGAGTTTATGTGAAGCACTGGACAATATATGTTGCATGAAAAGCAGGTATGGCTTTGGTGTACGAAAAACATATCGTGTAAGCACACAGTCCACAAAAGCTTCTCATTCTTCAAATTCATAGTCACTTACATACTTAGGATTCAACCCTGGGTTGGAAAGAAGAAAAACATTTAAAGGATACTTACAAAACCACCCCTAGATGTGTTTAAAGTCCTTTTATTTTAATTTTTTTTAAAAGCGCTATATAAATTCAACAAATTATTATTAAATAGCAAAAAGAAAATCAACGTAGGAATTTGCCGCATGGACTCACCGTGGTTGCCATGGCTGCAGTTGTGTGGCTGCTGCTGTCGTAACTGAAGAGGCTTTTGTAGCGGCCCTTGTCCTCCTTCTCCTTGGCCCGGATGCGCTTGTCCATTGCCCCCAGCTCCTTGGTGGCCGAGGGCCCCAGTGTTGGGTCCAGCTCCACCACCTTGGCAAAGTCCGCCCGGGCCTCCACCTCATTCCACACTGCCGCGTGAGCCTTGCCCCGTTTGAAGTAGGCCTTCACGTTGTCTGGGGGGGGGGGCACCAGCGTGAATACGCGTGGTCACGTCGAGACAGGAAAAGCTTATGCTTGTGACTATTTTATGAAGTGGGAGGGGGGGGGAGGTCTCACCTTCGTATTTGCACAGCAGCGAGGAGCAGTGTTCGATCACCTCGTAGTACTGGCCTTGAAGGAGCTGGCACTGGCAGTAGTTGAGCAGCAGGGGTGTGGTCATGTTGTCCAGCTTAATCCATGTCTCATCACCTGGTCGCTCCTGACAAGGGGAGTTGGAAACAGGGAGTTGGTGCATTGCTTACACAAGCACTTCCTACATTCGGCTTGGGTACCCTTGCAAAGCTGGAGCACATATTGAACATGATTTTTTGTTCACTTAATCAGCCTAAACTCAAAGACACCTCAACAGTATCTCTATGGTTCTAGTAAGTTAAATATTCAAGGCCATAAGGCTTGTAGAAGCTGTAAGGCTACTATTATATATTGTTAAACTGTCAAAAGGCCATACAAATAATATGTGTCTTCAAATCCTAAAAAGTCATTTTGAATGGTAACCTTCATCTGCAGGTTCTTGAGGCAGGCAATGGCGTTGTGGTACTTCTCTGCAGCCTGCTTGATCTGGCCCTCCTTGTAGAGTGCATTGCCCTCCTCGTGGATCTGAGGGACCGCTTCCAGCTTCTCTTCGTCCGTCATTGCCCAGATATCCAAACGATAGGAGCCGGGGACTAGCACCTGAAGAGGAGTGAGCATCACAAGCAGAAACATAAAACAATTGCATCAGTGTGAGGGCAGTTTTAACACGCTATCTTGCTTAAGCTCACCTTCGGAATCACTGGTTGAAATAATACATTAATGATGAAATACCATAAGAACATTAGTTTAGATCACCCACGCAGAGAAACGTTGTGACACATTGAACAACATTTTAAATGTATTTACTGTATGAAATAAAAACACAAACTTAGAGGGTACAGTACAGGGGAAAGTACAGTTACAAAGTGTCAAACAAAAACATCATCCTCAACTTGATACCCTGACCTTGTTACCCCTTACCCCTTACCCTGTCCCATCATACTACCCCTCACAGCAGGCCCAAGGCACCTCTCAGAAGGGGTGCGGCCATTTCACCACCACCTCCTTTTCCTCCTCCTCCTCCATAACCTGCCTGCTCCATCTTGATGCTACGTTGTTGTAGGTGAATACTAATAATCAGTAATGAGTCGTTACAGTAGTATTGCAAAAGCAATGACAAAGGCCTGCATATACACACTGTCAAACATTGTCTGGAACAGTGTTGCAGAATTGCGTTTTGAAATAGTAACACGTTGACGTTATGCTGTGACAATGAAGGAATTATCTTTTTTTTTTTTTTTAAGGAAAAATGCATTTCGACGATCTGTTTGGAGTTCTGGGTCTAGAATTATTTCGTAAAAACTAATACAAACAAGGAAAATACATTTTCTGACAGCCATATCCTCAAAAGTTGACGGTCATCATGATTCAAAATGAGGACTAGAAACAACGTTGTGAAACGATGCAAACAAAACCATACGGTGCCCATAATTCGCTTTTGACCCTCGACCTATGCCACCTGTAGGGCAGCAGTCGTTTTTAAGACTCCTAACCTCCAGCAGCTCGATGGTGAAGACTAGTGGCTGGGGGTTGGCTTGCAGCTGGTCCAGGTCCTGGTGACCCAACGAGTGATGGGAGTGGATCTGGGCGATGCCACAGCAGTGTCTCTGGCCCTCCAGTGGGTCCTTCCCCAGGCTGATATTTCTCAGGGACTGGGACACTAACGGGTACAAGGCTGTGTGCTGGAGGAAAACAAGGGGAGGGCAATGGAGGGTTATGAGTACCAGACTAGACCAGACCACGGCTGTGAACGCTATCGAATTGCTATTTTATTACGTACATCTTTCACTAAAACAGGTTAAAGACTTTAGCCAATTTAGCCATGCCCACCAACCTTGGTGTCACAGGTGAAATCTGCAATCTCTTCCTGTCTCATGCCAGAAACCAGCTTCTCCCACACGGCTAGCTTGAACTTCTTGCCAAGGATGAGCTCCATTGGTTTGCTGCATCCTCCCATGTTCCTGGAATCATCCAGCACTGTGCCATCACACAGGCTGGAACGGTAGTGGAATACAACCTGTGTGAGAATGGAGAGGATAACGTATTAGTAGTGAAAATGAAGCTTCTAACACCAGATTTTAGAGGAAATACAAAACAAAACAAAACAAAACAACAAAATGTATACAGGGATCACCGACTGCAGACTAGGTCTCTTTTCCAGCTGAGGCAACAAAACAAACTTCATTTAAAAAACGAAATAAACTAATAATACTTATTTGTTACAATTTTAAGTTTCAACCAACATTTAAAAAATAAACAAATAATAGGCTCATTTTTATTTTATTTTTTTTAATATTTAAGTTTCCACCAAAACAACAACTCTTCAACTTCAAATGAAGGCTTAAATAGCAAACGTTAAGGGTTATGTTTGGGGACGGTGTGTCCCAGAGGCTACTATATTGGGGGTTCTACCGAGTTCAGAACAATTCAATTAATCAAATGTTCTGTCCAGGTCAGACGAACCACTCAAAATGTAGAAAAAACATACCATTCAGATGACATTCTATCCATCTTTTCGCGACGTTAGCGGTAATACCGTTATAATAAGATATTGCTTCGATTTGGTGCAAATGCAGAGGTAAAAGACAAAGCATTGGACATATACATCATGTTTATAATCGTTGTTATGACATAACGTTAACCGAATGCAGATGGCTAGCAAGCAGCCGCGGAGCCTTGGCTAACCGTATGCTACATTGCTAGCTTTAGCTAGTTGTTGGCTAACGATAGCTAGCCAGCTAACAAGATGTCTTCAATTTACTTTAGGAGGGCAGATGAAGACATCAAGCCAAGTAGTGTTTAGCTCCTTACAAGTATTTACCTTTGTCCCATCAGGGAATGCTGATAACTGTCCTTTACCAGGGCTGACCACTTTTTTGCTGATTCCTTCTTCGAGGAGCTTGCGGGCTTGTTCCTCCATCCTCCCAGTGTCAAAACAGGCAACAGCGATCTTTGCCGAATCATAACGAAGAGCCGAAACTGCGAATCGTAAGTCTAAGCGCACGCCAAATTAAGTATTTTGTTCATACCGATGCTCTTGTTTTTTTGGGAATAATAAACAATAAATTCCCCCATGTTTATTGCCCAAAAAATCTATAGAACATGTGGGTGTGATTTCAGTTTACTGTTTTGAATGTTTTATCTAGTATAACAGGCACATTTTCATAAATAAATCTATTCAGACATTTTAAAATGGATAGTATATAAAACAGATTTATTGTAATTTCACAGTCATTCCTACTCACAGGTAAGACTCACGAAAAGTTTGTATTAAAACCATAATTGAGGCTTACAGAGTGGTTAGTTAGTAGTGGTGGTAATAATAAAGGCAACACTTACAAAAAATAAATGGAAACATAATTAGGCTTATGGGACATTAGTTTTTTTGTTACATTTGTTAAAAATGACAAACAATTCATGATATTGGTATAAAGAATTGTGTGTAGTGCGAAAAGTCATTTTTCAAAGTAGGGAAGATAGAAAAACTTGAAGCCTTCTTTTCCCCGGACCGCGCAGCAGATGTATATCACGTGGTACACTGGGGAAACACAAGAGTTAGGTTGGAACGGCACTCAGTGAGTTTTTCCTCTTGAATTAAAATGTCAGGCAGGCAGTACAAATGATCAAATTTGCTGAAAAATATAAATTACATACATTTACATAATAAAAAAGAAACATTAGTAAGCACATAGTGTAAACTATGCTACGAAACTATCATTTCAAGATCAATTTAACGGACAGATAACAGATACGATCATAACTCTATAATATAGAGTTAACTAACTATAATAACTATAATATACATTCTTTTGAATGCTTACCACCAGGAATGAACAGCAGAATTCCAGGGATAAAGAAAATGGCACACGAGACACCTACAGAGACAGGTCTGGATTAATGTCAAACTTTTCACATTTTTTTATGGATAATGATGGATACTGACGTCTAGGGCAGAAGTGTGGGCTATGCGTTTAGAGTTCAAAAGGGGACAGAGTAAGCAGCACTTTCTCTCCAACAGATTCTGCTGACACTCCCCCCACACGCTAATTTGTTTGTTTCTCCAGAGTCAACTCCAGCCACCTCTGATTGTTGTGATTGATGAGACCTGTGTGGCCTGCCAAAAGTCTTTTTGTTTTTACTAGTTCTCTGCTGCATTCAGTTTCTCCCAGCTTATTGCTGTGTCACCCGTGCAATAGCACAAAGCGTAACCTTTCACAATAACCTGTCAGCGCGAGGCTAGGGCAGCCGTCACAGGAGCCCCAGGCTGACTCACCTGCGTCTGGATTCAGCAGTATGACAACACCTGTGAAAATTAGGGCTAAGAAAGAAAATGAAGGGGAGAAAAATAAGAAGTACAAATTAGACTTATACAAGAAGGAAAACAGAGTTTAGAACTTCTTCAGGGAGACACTACAGTTACAAAGAGAGGAGGGTGAGAAGAGCATTCAGTAGCCATCATTAATTACTAATTAAATAACTTGACTGAGCTAAATTATTATCATTCTATGAAACAAACGAACCAACTCCAGTGACGAGGAGGAGGAAGGAAGCAAGAACAACCCGTCTGTTCTTCTTGACTAGAGGGTGAGACATCCACCTGAACAAAAAGAAAACAATGGTCAGAATAGAAACACTCTGGTTGAAATAGCAGCATACGCTAAAGGGTAAATCATCTCAACTGGTTGTGTGTGTGTGTGTGTGTGTGTGTGTGTGCGTAGGCTATACCCACAGCAGTGTGCAGACAGTTGGTTGTGTGTGTGTGTGTGTGTGTGTGTGTGTGTGTGTGTGTGTGTGTGCAGGCTATACCCACTGCAGTGTTCAGACAGTTGGTTGTGTGTGTGTGTGTGTGTGTGTGTGTGTGTGTGTGTGTGCAGGCTATACCCGCAGCAGTGTGCAGACAGTTGGTTGACAGAGCTCAAGGTGCTAAAGGACCACTGGGAGCTGCAGTACGACAGAGTCGCAGGATCGCTAGGAATAAAGGAATGACACACCTCAAAGATAATTTTCGGACAGGAAAGGGATTAAGATGCATTAACAATAACCTGAAAAATGGATGTGTATATTCATCTTTCAGTCAATGTGATACAGTCTTAAATGTACAGTCCATTTTTAAATCAAACATTTAAAAATAATTCAAATGTGTTCCCACTTAACCTTGCTTTAAATAAACAGGACCGAAACAAGTAATTTATATTTTTGAGCAAAAAAACAAGTTTCAATAAAAAGTAAGTTTACATCTGGTCACTGTAGGTCCATTGTCTTTTTTTGCATTCAAAAACAAAAGTGCTCTTGTTTACCCTGTTAAGCTTAATCTCAACTCTCCATTGCACAGCTTTTCATGTTAAACATATCACTGGCAATGAAACAGACGATTGACGGTTTTGCTTACTCAATCTGTATCAAGTTCATCATAAAAACATTTTGTGACTGTGCCGGGTGAAAGACACATTAGCCTCCCTCCTAACTTAGTCAGGACTAGCGCTACTGTTCTGTTCTAACTTCAGTGTAGAACAGAACAGAACGTAGGCTGGGCAGCTGGGGCTGATGTCATGATGTAAGCGGTATCCTCCAATAACGTTACAAGATGTCGAAACGTTCAGAGAAGCTGCATAAGCCCACTACTTACAATATGTTGTTCCGTTATACATCCATATATATATATATATATATATATATATATATATATATATATATATATATATAAATATATATATATATATAAACGCTATATATCTGGGTTCAGAATTTCTGCAGCACACTAGAACACTGGCCTTTTTATTTTAAAATGGGATTCGGATTCAACAAAGTCCTTTAGTTTATAATATAGCTAAGAACTGATCAGATGTCCTCTAACCCTATACAATCAAATTAAATGAGAAAAACATTCGGAAAAAAATATCAAATAAACACACGCCAACCTGATTTTAAAGAAGTTATTGAAAGAAGAATTGCTGTGGCCCAAAACGTCTTCATTTTCCAGATTCTGTCAGAGTGCAAAAGACATAATTACTCTCCGACATTGTGTGTGACTGTACAGTGCACAAAAACAGAGGCCCACAGCTAAGTAGCCAAGTGTTGCACTGCATTATTACCTGGTACTTCAGATTACTGTGGTCTGGGGAGCCAAGGGCAGGAGAAGGGTGGTTCTGGGGCTTGTTAAATGTCAAGGGACCGAACGTCATCTCGCCACCTTCTTTGTCCTTCTCTCTCCCATTCCATCCTTCAGTGTCTCCTTCAGACACATTCCCCTCCTCTTCTCCCTCCAGCGCAAAGGCGTCCTCAATGCTAAACTGCGTTGCCATGGCACTCGCCTCTCAAACCTGGAGTCTCTACAGATTGCGACACATACTTTGGGATTTGATTTTGAAAGACAAGAAGTGTCGGTCACAAAGGGTATTTCAGTATGCAACTATGAATTCCACAGGCTACAAACATCTGGATTATATGCATGATCTATTTGCTAACTGATGATCCTCCGTAGAGGATGGAAACATTGGTTTAGAGAGCAAAAAAACGTTATTTTTGTTGTTGCAATGACTGACTTTAGGATGTGTGTCTTTACGTATGCTACTATAATGACTAAGCCATTTTGAGTACGATAAATCCAAACCAAATTAAGCATTGGCAATTGGTAAGGTAGAAGATCTGTATTTGGTAGATGGATACGTTGTTCAGTGTCAGAGGAAGCAGGTACCTGAACTTTGTAAGTGATTTAATAGTTGGTGTATACTACTAATCTTCTACTAGTAACAAAAATTGTGTAACTACTAAGTTACCGTTAGCTATCAAACATTAGAGCCATATAAACGAGACAAATAGCAATGATCATTGTTAACTCATCCTGACTCACAGCATTGCTGTGAAAGTTCAGTAAACATCAAGCATTCCATTGTTTAGCTTTTTTTCTGATGCTAGCAGAAGCTAGCATTGCGGATGGTGAACTGAACTTACTTTAATGCATATTATGGTAGCAAGTTGTCCTTAACTCTTCATTGATATGTTGTTGCCTTAACAAACCTACATGATTCAATATTTTTTTTTTTGCAAAAAAAGAATCCAAACTAACTATTGCAAAGGGTCAGTGGAAAACTTTGAAAAAGTTCTAGTGGTGATGATCATCACCCGTTAACATCCGGGACATATGATGACAAATGTTGGGAATGTTCCAGTACGTTAACATTTTAGACGCAAATCCCACTTGTACATCAAGAAGAGGTTAGATGACGCATTTTCTCAACATATGTGTCCCTATGGTATGGGAGTACTACTTTTTACTTTTAGTTCGTACATCCAGGTATTTATGTCAAGTTGGATTTTACATACTTTGTTATGGGACATACTTGACGATCGAGCTATATAAGTGCACGTGTCTCAAAGTAAAGGTCATGAGAGCCTTAGTCCACTGGGACCTTGTTTTTTGAAAAAATGAATGGTGGTCACATCATACTCATATGTTGTAATTCATGGCACAATTCAAACGAGATAGAAAGATGATTTGTCCCTCGCCGTTGAATACCATTCATATTTTTCCAAAATAAGGGCCCGTGGTGGCCAACTGGAAGCGGAGAAATTAGGCTCTCTCTAAAATGCATAATCTAAACTTATTGACCCAAAAGTGGACGTTGCGTCTACAATATATCAACACCCTCTTATAGAAAGCCAACCCTTGATACCCCTGGAAGTGCAAAAAACATTATTCTAATGAGAAACGTTATTATTAGTCATACTTTTTATATTTAGTTGAAATTGGAATTTAACCGTGTAGCTATTGTTTCCTATTGAACTCAATGTGCCACAACCACACAAATGTGTCTCTGTTGAAAATACCAATACGGTCAGTGTGTAACAGTGTGATTAAGGTGTAATTATCGTTATCTACCGTGAGTGATAAACGAAATAAAAGCTTGGCACAGTGTGTCTGCGCATGCAATGCAATCATGCATTGCAATGCATTGAGGAAACGGATGATAACCAATTTGCACCCGGCAAAAACATAACGTTACGTCAACACTTAGAAAAGAAGAATCGGAAAGAAGCATATTGTTTCCAAAATGTTTCTAATCTGCATTTTTATTTAATCGTTGAAGGTTTACATAATTGGCAATAATCACTTCGGTTTTACTAAATGGGGAACCACATGATTTCCAGTAAAGCAGGCGGTCTGCACTGTGCAAATATAGCTGTCTAAATAAACAAATCAAAGATTAATCATTGTTTTGGAGTTGGGACAGTTCACTGCACACGAACCGAAACAATCAGTGTTGAGAAAAAGATTGTTGTTGAAAATTGGAGCGCTGTGAGTATACTAGTATGCTTTTTTAAAATTGTCTAAGGAAATGTAAAAAGTAAAACTATTTGCAAAATCTCTTTCAGAATTAGATTTTTAATTTTCTGGTGAAGGATACAGTAAGAATCATTTGGTTTAATCTTTCAGAATTGAATTAGATATTTTTTACTAACATATGGCAAGAGAAGAGATACTCCTCTGGTGAAAATCCTTTAGAATTTATGTTCATGCTGCATCATAATCTTAATACATTTCTTTCAATAAAAAGATCAAATCGCATCTCACAATGTCCTGTGGAATTGTAACAATGCTATGATTCAATCTTGTTTATTGAGAAATCAAAAGTATTCCATATAGGATTGTCTTCAGTAAATTGAATAATGGCGACTTAACATTTTTAATCTAAATCTAAGGGGGGAAAAATCAGAAGCAATTAATATTATACAACAACATAATTTGCTTGTTTATTAAACATTTTAATTGGAACAGGAATAACAGATCAACACCATCTGTCACTGAGAAAAAAAACGAAAATAGCTATTAGCAAATATATTATATGTTTCTTGCCACTCCAGAAACGAGTAAACAACTTCGCAAAGGCATCCACATAAGCCAAGAGAGCAGGTTGTGACGCAGGCTTAAACAAGGGATGGATCAACCAATAGACCTAACACCTGACTGGGCCCAATACGACCGATATCATTAGCTTAGTCATCGTCTTTGTTTAGTTGCCTACGGGCTCCATTCTTGATCTCCTTGTTCCTCTCTGCTCTTCTCTAGATGAGGTATCCAATCCCGTTCGTCCTCTGCTTTCAGCTCATGTTTGAGGTAACGCCATGTCACTTGGCCCATTCCCTCATGGTGGCTTTTAATATTCCTAATAGTCACAGGTTTGGGTGGCAGCACAAACAGAAGTATCTGACCCTGCCGCCCCCTTTCCCAGCTGTCCGCCTCCACAACGCTAAGAGTCGTGCCTGGCTCCAGCCTGGTCCTCCCCTGTCTGCCGGTCCACAAACGCTTCCAAGATATCGAATGGAAGTATAACGGTACTGTGGTCATTTGAATGAACGTATCGAAACACGTAGGACATGTGAAATGCCGGTTCACAAAGTAAAAGCTACAGGTGCCGTTTTGTTCTCCTTCAAACGTTGATGTATTCAGGTACTCAGGTTGTCCCGATAGTCAAGTCCTCTGGGTCTGTCAACATCAGTGAGGATGGCTTTTACCTTTCCGTTTCCCTGCTCACTGCCGCCAACCAGGGGGACTACCAGTGTGTGATGAAGGAGAGAGACATGGAGCGGACTAAGACATACACCGTGGAAGTTGATGGTGGGTGTGAGGACGGACACTTCATGTTGTCCCTGTAGCCACACATGCACACACCGTCATATGGAATCCATCTTGGGGAGAGGCAGGAAGATGGTATCGCATTCTGTATCCCGAACCGACGGGCAGAAAATGCGTGGTTGAGATGTTAGCGTTGTACAGAGAAATTACGTTAAGTCTTGGAGTGTGTAAATACTGAACGTTGGCAGCGAGAATCTTCTTTTCTCCCAAGCAGGCACAACATGACAGAGCCATTGTTTTTGTCCCTCATTTAGTTTCCCCCAGATCTGTAGTGAAGGTGTTCGAGGGCTTCACTCTGGATTTAGAGTGTGATCGCCCCCCCTCCAAAGACTACGACACCTTCGCCCTTTGGTTCAAAGAAACACCCGAGGGCCCGAGGCAGCAGCTCACCCCAGTGGACAGTGCGGATCCAAAGGCGGGTCAGAGAGTCGAGTGGTCCTTCTCGAATCAATACGACAAGGACCAGGCCATCCTTCTGTACGAGCTCATCGCCGGGGACAGTGGGGTCTATCACTGTGAATCTGAAGAGGGGGAGCTCTACAACACAGTGGAAGTCGTTGTGGAAGGTACGTTGGAGTTCAGCCTGGTAGCTGATTTAACATGGACACAGGCTACAGACAGGCTTCTTAAAGCAGCTTCACACGTTACAATGGTATGGGGTCAGGCTCTAGTCAATAAGGTTCAGATCATCTCTAAAATGTAAGATTTGAATAGAAGATGAACTGTGAAACGATCTATCAAGACTAAATCTAAAGAGATCTATTAAGACTAAATCTAAAGAGATCTGTTAAGACTAAATCTAAAGAGATCTATGAAGACTAAATCTAAAGAGATCTATGAAGACTAAATCTAAAGAGATCTTTGAAGACTAAATCTAAAGAGAGTTCACGTGCTAAACCAATTGCGAGATGAAGGCCGGTGCTCTCAGAGTAGGACCGGTAACAAAAAATGTATTGGAGGTGCAAAAACAAAAACTAACGTTTTGACAATAACTTAAAAAAAAAAGATCTATCCAGACCTTCAGGTGGTGAGCTGTTGTTCCAGATGGCTTAAGCACCTTCCTTCCTTTGGTTCCAGCGGCCCCCACCAGCACTCCCCACTCCTGCCATGGCTTTACCTCACCATGGGAGCCATGCCAGGATGAGACCAGCCGCTCCTGGGCACCCATGCTGGAAGAATCCATGGCGGACTTCAACGGCAAGATTTATGCCCACCTTAGCCAATCCCAGCCCACCCAAAACCTGCTCTACTCTCCAATCAGTATCAGTGCCATTCTAAGTCACCTGTTGCTAGGTAAGAGATATGCGGGCCTGCCGTCTCAGAACTCAAAAATCCAGGAAGGAAACACGTTCTAGATGATCTCACACCCATTCGCCCAAGAGCTGAACCAAACATTTAAATCCACGTGTTTCAAAGGAAACGGAATTCCTTAGCTACGAAATGTCAGGTTTTTCCCGCCCACAATGGTACGTTATTAAAATGCAAGTTGTTTCGTTCCCCTGCTGTGTCTTCTTCTCCTGTTTCCCCCTGGTCGTTCTCCTAGGGGCACGGGGGGAGACGCGACGGCAGCTGGAGGCGGCTCTCTGTCTGCCCCATGGCTTCCTGTGCGTGCACTCCCAAATGAAGGCCCTGAAGGAGAGCCTCCAGGCCTCCCTGCAGATGGCGTCTCAGGTCTACTACAGCCCACGTACGGCTGCTTTTTGCTCTAAGACAGGCCATTTGGAATGAGCTCGGAGTTAGACGAGTGCCCTCTAGCGTTTCCGTTCGGAGGCCGATAGCGATCCGTTTGTATGTGATCCTAGGGGAGATTACTAGTAACCGCCAATCCCAGTTGGTTCCAGGCTCCGCCTGATGGGGAGCCAATGGTCAACAAAAGGTGATGAGCATTGCGTTCATTCAACCTCTCTCTTTCTGTCTCTCCCCGCACTCCGCAGATCTGAATTTGAGTGAGTCCTTTGCCAACCAATCACTGCAGTTCTACGAGGCCAAGCCTGTCAAGCTGTTGGCCAACAGTGAGCAAAACGCAGAGCTGATCAATAGCTGGGTGGCTCAGAAGACCAACAACAAAATCACAAAACTGGTCAATGAAGTTTCTGCAGATACACAGCTGATCCTCCTCAATGCTGTAGCTTTCAGCGGTCAGTATGGCTGTGTGGCAGCACGGCTAGTGTGTGTGTGTGTGTGTGTGTGTTGGTGAATATGAACGTATGCGCTCCTGTCTGTTTCAGGTCAGTGGAAGTTGAGGTTTGATGAAACTCATAAGGCACCGTTCATGAAACTGAACGGCGATCTGGTGAAAGTGCCTGTGCTCTTCAGTTCGAAATACAAATTGGCCATGACACACATCCCTGCAGTGAAGGCCCAGGTAACACACACACACACACACACACACACACACACACAGACAAACACACACATACCTAAACGCACCTAACATTATCAGCCACTTCCATGTTTTGATCTGGTGTTCCTCCAGGTGGGCAGGTTCCCTCTCTCGGGGGACAGCAGTCTTTTCATCCTCCTGCCTTCCACCGCCACTCCCTCAGACCTTCAGAGGGTGGAGGGCCAACTGACCGACGCCAACGTTCGGCATATGGCAGAGCACTTGAAGAAATTGTCCCTCGAGACCATTGAGGTCACTCTGCCCAAAATCAAACTGAACGTCCAGACCGAGATGAACACATTGCTCAGGAAACTAGGTCTGTGTGTGTGTGTGTGTGTGTGTGTGTGTGTGTGTGTGTGTCCGCTCACAGCTGCACATGTGTTCATGAGGTTGTTAGGCTATTTTTTTCAGTCCGACTAATTAGTCCCATCTGGGACATATTTTGCTCCCCATCTGTTGATCTCATCTCTTTTTCTCTCATCCCTCTCTCCTTTCCCTTCCTTTTTTTGCCTTTCATGACTCCCCCTCTCCCTCCTCCCCTCCCCTCCCCTGAATCTCCCAGGGCTCTCCTCTCTCTTTGAAGACCCTAACCTGTGTGGCCTCTACCCAGACGACAGGCTGCTGCTGACGGACGCGCGCCACCGGGCCTTCCTGGCCCTGACCGAGAGCGGGGTGGAGGCGGGCGCCGCCACCTCCCTCTCCTTCTCCCGCTCCTACGCCTCCTTCTCCGCCCTGCGGCCGTTCATTCTGATCCTGTGGAGTGACGCCGCCAACGTGCCACTCTTCATGGGCCGAGTGGTGGAGCCCTGAGCGGGGGAAGGAGAGGGAGAGAGAGAAGGAGAGAGAGAGAGGGAGAGAGAGAGAGAGAGAGAGAGAAAGAGAGAGAGAGAGAGAGAGAGAGAGAGAGAGAGAGAGAGAATAGTGAGAGAGAGAGAGGGAGAGAGGAGAGAGAGAGAGAAGGAGAAGAAGAGAGAGGGAGAGAGACAGAGAGAGAGAGAGAGAATAGTGAGAGAAAGAGAGAGAGGGAGAGAGGAGAGAGAGAGAGAAGGAGAGGAAGAGAGAGGGAGAGAGAGACAGAGAGAGAGAGAGAGAGAGAGAGAGAGAAGGAGAGAGGAAGAGAGAAGGAGAGGGTGAGAGAGAGAGAATAGTGAGAGAGAGGGAGAAAGGGAGAGAGAAGGAGAGAGAGAGAGAAGGAGAGGAAGAGAGAGAGAGAGAGAGAGAGAGAGAGAGAGAGAGAGAGAGAGAGAGAGAGAGAGAGAGAGAGAGAAGGAGAGAGGGAGAGAGAGAAGGAGAGGGTGAGAGAGAGAGAGAGGGAGAAAGGGAGAGAGAAGGAGAGAGAGAGAGAAGGAGAGGAAGAGGGAGACAGAGACAGAGAGAGAGAGAGAGAGAGCGAGAGAGAGAGAAGGAGAGAGGGAGAGAGAGGAGAGGGTGAGAGAGAGAGAGAGAGAGAGAGAGAGAGAGAGAGAGAGAGAGAGAGAGAGAGAGAGAGAGAGAGAGAAGGGAGAGAGAAAAGGAGAGAGAGAGAGAGAGAGGGAGAGACAGAGAGAGAGAGAGAGAGAGAGAGAGAGAGAGAGGGAGGGTGTGGGGTGTCAGGAAAATAACAAATATGTTTTATTCACAGAACAAACTTTTACCCTAAAGGGGTTTGATTGCTTCTCACAACTAATTGAATTGGAGTTAGGGGATTACTAACACAATAATGTATAACTCCCTAAACTTGCAACAAACAATAAAATAAAAGCAGAAAAAGTCTACAGAAAAACTTGTAAAGAATTTGACAACCGTTTCAAGGACAGACTCACTGAAACAGCTTCAGTTTATTTTGCGAAGTAATTACACGAACCCACCACACGATGGCAGCCACACTGCATGATCAACATTGACAGTCAGCGACAACACAGGGATGCCACAACAGTGAATCCGCGATCTCATTCACCCCCACACACGGTGTCCCTCATCCCCACCAATGTCCTTAAAAGGAAGACAAATGTCAATATATATGACAGTAAAGGTTTTAAAGCAATGGCTGGCTGAGTAAAGCACACAAACTGAGCAAAGATACCCTGAATAATCCCTTTTTTTTTTTTTTTTTTTTTTTTACAAACAAACAAATCTACAGCAGCAACAGTAAAAGTTCAGTTGAGAATTGTAGATAATTCAATATCCAGAAATGAATGTCACATTATCGTCAATGGCAATTGTTAAACATGCAGGGTTGTGGACGATCAAAACATGGTCACATCTGCGAAGTCAAATTTGCCACACTGACAGTAAAGAAAAGGGCAGAGTGAGACTGACTGTAAACAAAGCAACCAGAGAACCAAGAGAGTTCGAAATAGAAAGAGAGAAGGAGAGTAAAAGAGCAGTCATCCTTCAAAAGTGGAAGATACATTCAACCATGTTTAACACATATTTCCAGAATAGGCAAGGACAACCAAAATGACAGGGAATTCCAAATCCCCAGGAATGCATCTTTGAAACATTGATCCCAAAGTGAAGTTAGGTTCCATTGTCGTCCTGTTGGCACACGTTTTTGGGTTGAGGGGGGGGGGGGGGGGGCTTCTGTGTCGATGTG
>CM030176.1:20299442-20319442 GCA_017639675.1 Aplochiton taeniatus
TATGTCTGTGCAAATACGGTAGCTTTTGGGTCTACTAATTAAATTGTTGGCGTGTTTTTGCTTGCTCGTCATTTGGCGTTAGTTAACGGAAAGGAAAGAGCTTTGCGTACTTCATTGAATTCAGGATTGAGAGTCTTTTTCTTCACGGTCGTTTTGTACTTGGACTTCTTCCCCATATCAGGCTGCAGCACGCTAAGGCGAAGGAGAGAGAACAAGGACTGAGAAAGGAGGCAAAGGTTGGCACAGATAAAAGGAGGCAAAGGTTGGCACAGATAAAAGGAGGGTCGGGCGAGATCACAGGGAGGATGAAAGAGAGAAGTGGGAGAGAGTGTCGGAGGATAAGAAACGGCAAGAAAGAAAGCAGGAGAGAAGCAGGAAAGGAGAGAGAGAGAGATATTTAGCTTGGCCGTGTGAAATGAGTGTTAACGAGAGACGTTGTAATAAATAGACAGCGCTCACTGCATGCAGCCTCAACCCCCCCCCCCCCCTCTCTCTCTCTCTATCTCTCTCTGTGCATTACTACAGAGAAACATCAAAGCAAACGATCTGCCACTTTGCCTTTTCGCCCCGGCCTGAATTGAAACTTCACCGGAAAAGAACAAAGAGAGAGAGGGAAAGTAGCAACATTTACCAAGCGGGAGAAAACCCTGAGCACAAACACTCCTTTTTGGGGGAGAAGGGAGGGGAGCAAAATCGACGGCTATTTAAGATGGTAATCTTGGCACTGAGAGAGAGAGAGAGGGAGAGAGAGACAGAGAGAGAGAGAGAGAGAGAGAGAGAGAGAGAGAGGGAGAGTGATAGAAGGAGAGAGGGATAGAGAGTGAGAGAGGAGGAGGCCCTCCAGCCAAGAGGCAACAGAAGGATTCCCAGAGGGCAGTAGGAGACATCATCAGCATAAATCCAAGTCAAGATGTTCTAGCGCCGAGAGATATCTCACTCCCCCAGCCTGGCAACACCAATGCCACATCCACTGCTGTCAGCTGGTGCATATGACGAGGTGACACATCGCCAGGATGACAGGGAGGCAGGAAGGGGTCTGAGGGGAAGGTGAGAACATCCGAGCGAGAAGAGGAATGAGATTAAGAGAAACCAACAGACTAGAGGGGGGGAAACAAGACAGAAAAAAACGAGCCCAAATAATCCAAAAAAGAGCTAAAGTTGCGCAGCTGAGGAAAGATGGCAAAACAAAGCAAACGAATTAATCTCATTCTGACAGAAAGACAGCTCGGTGGGAAAGAGAGCGCGAGAGAGAGAGAGAAGAGAGACAGAGAGAGAGAGAGAGAGAGAGAGAGAGAGAGAGAGAGAGAGAGAGAGAGAGAAAGAGAGAAAGAGAGAGACAGAGAGAGAGAGACAGCGAGAGTGATAGAGAGAGAGAGAGAGAAAGAGAGAAAGAGAGAGAGAGAGACAGAGAGAGAGAGACAGCGAGAGTGATAGAGAGAGTGACAGAGAGAGCGAGAGAGAAAGAGAAAGAGAGAGAGAGAGCAGAGAGAGAAAGAGAGAGTGATAGAGAGAGAGCGAGAGAGAAAGAGAGAAAGAGAGAAAGAGAGACAGAGTGAGAGAGAGAGATGTGGAATGGCAGGAGGAGGAGAGATGGAGCTAAGCAGTGTCTTCACACAGTCGCTCTGACAAAGGCGACAGGCTGCTTACTCAGCGCCCCAAAAACTGACATCCCCCTCCCCAAGATCTCCCCCCCTCCATGTCTTTTCCCCCTGGCTCGGGCTGTAGCTGAACACCACTGCTTTGGAGTTCATTTGGTGTGAAACAGCACAGAGAGTCGGGATGGAACACGGCCGTTAAACGCCTGCTGATGGATGAGCGTGTGTGGAGCCCAAAGTGGCGCTGGACGGACCATGACCTATTGTGAGGCGTACTTTAAAGGCCAGCCGAGATGCACGGAGAGAAAAGAACAATCAGGATCTGGTCCCTGGACGGTGTTATCTATGATTAGCCTCCTAACAGGCCATATTACACTCACATCTTCATGCTTCAGAAGAACATATAGGCATATACATTACGACTCAAAAGTGGAACACGTTTAAGGTGAAAAGAGTCGGTAAAACACATAGAGAAGCACTGCCAATCTTTACAGGGAGGCTGTGACGCCACGGCAACCTACTCAAATACCTAAAGCATTTCAAGAAGAAGGGGGGGGGGGGGGGGAGTACAAAACATGTTCTTCTTAAAAATGTCGGTGGGCAGTGCTCGTGTGGGAGCGATGGAGGGCGGGCGAGAGGAAAGGCCGAGGAGAGGAGGAGAGGAGGAGAGGAGAGGAGGAGAGGAGGAGAGGAGGAGAGGAGGAGAGAGGTGTGACAGACCATCTCCCGTGTAGACACTGACATGTCAGCGAGCTCTATCATACATCAGAATGGACTGATAAGGCGCCCAGCGCCGCTGCCAGAGCACGGCCACAAATCAATACCCAGGGGAGGAGAGGGAGAACAGAAGCACGGAGAAAGAAAGAAAAAACAGGGAAAAAAACAGGGAAAAAAACAGGGGAAAAAACAGGGAAAAAAACAGGGGGACGAAAAACGGTTTCCTGTCCGCCGGGGCGTTTTTTTCTCGTTTTTTCTCGTTTTTTTCTCGTTGTCAGATCCTATCTTTGGCTTCAGGATGTCAGCTACACCGCCAGTAAAACACACCTGCAGTATCTCTGTCCACTCACACCCACAGATCAGAAGCAAAAGGTAGCACATCCACGGTAATATTGGTAAAAAACAAGCGGGCCGACGCCACTTCGATTTTGACATTTTATTGGAAGCAGACATTAAAAAGGCTTGGGTAGTACTCCCTTCCTCATGTTATCTCGGTTCTCTACTCACATTTTTCATTGCATTTCAGTTACCAAACTAGTAGAAAACGATTGATTGTAATTAAGATTAATATTATTAAGCTGTGCGCCCTGAGAAAGAAATGTCTTATCGTATCTTTCAAATCGCTGACGCTCAAAGCGTTGCTTTGGACCCCACCAGCACTAGAGACTACCAGGGGAGACCAGGGCAAGGAGTGAAGGGCCCTGAATGGGGTTCAACAGGCACCAGCTACAGGCATGGTGTGTTCTCTGTCACGTTGGAAAACCTAGCCTCCTTCTACATCCCAACCTGCGTAGGAACACTCTCCTTCCCTCCTTCTCTCCTTCCCTCCTTCCCTCCTTCTCTCCATCCCTCCTTCCCTCCTTCCCTCCTTCTCTCCTTCCCTCCTTCCCTCCTTCTCTCCTTCTCTCCTTCCCTCCTTCTCTCCTTCTCTCCTTCCCTCCTTCCCTCCTTCTCTCCATCCCTCCTTCCCTCCTTCCCTCCTTCTCTCCTTCCCTCCTTCCCTCCTTCTCTCCTTCCCTCCTTCCCTCCTTCCCTCCTTCTCTCCTTCCCTCCTTCCCTCCTTCCCTCCTTCTCTCCTTCCCTCCTTCTCTCCTTCTCTCCTTCCCTCCTTCTCTCCTTCTCTCCTTCCCTCCTTCTCTCCATCCCTCCTTCTCTCCTTCCCTCCTTCCCTCCTCCACTCCTTCTCTCCTTCCCTCCTTCTCTCCTTCCCTCCTACTCTCCTTCCCTCCTTCTCTCCTTCCCTCCTTCTCTCCTTCTCTCCTTCCCTCCTTCTCTCCTTCCCTCCTTCTCTCCCCTTCCCTCCTTCTCTCCTTCCCTCCTTCCCTCCTTCTCTCCTTCCCTCCTTCCCTCCTTCTCTCCTTCCCTCCTTCTCTCCTTCTCTCCTTCCCTCCTTCCCTCCTTCTCTCCATCCCTCCTTCTCTCCTTCCCTCCTTCCCTCCTCCCCTCCTTCCCTCCTTCTTTCCTTCCCTCCTTCCCTCCTTCTCTCCTTCCCTCCTACTCTCCTTCCCTCCTTCTCTCCTTCCCTCCTTCCCTCCTTCTCTCCTTCCCTCCTTCCCTCCTTCCCTCCTTCTCTCCTTCCCTCCTTCTCTCCTTCCCTCCTTCTCTCCTTCCCTCCTTCCCTCCTTCTCTCCTTCTCTCCTTCCCTCCTTCCCTCCTTCTCTCCTTCCCTCCTTCTCTCCTTCCCTCCTTCCCTCTTTCTCTCCTTCCCTCCTTCCCTCCTTCCCTCCTTCAATCCTCTCATCCTCTCCACGCCGACTGCACCTTATCGCTCTGAACCACTGGACCCCATCATTACTGACTCGATGCTTGCCCAGAGTGCCCCCCCCCCCCAGCCCCCTCCCGCCCCCCACCTCCTCGTTGGCACACCCTCCAGCGCCCGGGGCCTACTCACATCTTGACGAAGGGGTCGGAGTAGCCGTTGGAGTCCATGGCGGCGAGGTGGGCACAGCGCACGATGCCCACCAGCAGGGCGTTCTTCTCCGTGCTGTAGCACAGGGACACCAGGATGCGGCCACGCTGGGGAGACAGACGGCCAGGCTCACTGTTGGGGTGGACAGGTTACCATGCCGACACACACATCGCCACGGGGACGGGAAACCAGGGGCACTTTTGGGGGCCGAAAAAAACAACAGTGCGACTAAAACGGCAGGTTGACCAAAGATTGACCAAAGATTGACCAAAGATTGACCAAAGATTGACCAAAGATTGACCAAAGATTGACCAAAGATTGACCAAAGGTTGACCAAAGATTGACCAAAGATTGACCAAAGGTTGACCAAAGATTGACCAAAGATTGACCAAAGGTTGACCAAAGATTGACCAAAGATTGACCAAAGATTGACCAAAGGTTGACCAAAGATTGACCAAAGATTGACCAAAGATTGACCAAAGGTTGACCAAAGGTAGACCAAAGATTGACCAAAGGTTGACTAAAGGTTGACTAAAGATTGACCAAAGATTGACCAAAGATTGACCAAAGGTTGACTAAAGGTTGACTAAAGATTGACCAAAGATTGACCAAAGATTGACCAAAGGTTGACTAAAGGTTGACTAAAGATTGACCAAAGATTGACCAAAGATTGACCAAAGATTGACCAAAGATTGACCAAAGATTGACCAAAGATTGACCAAAGGTTGACCAAAGGTAGACCAAAGGTTGACTAAAGATTGACCAAAGATTGACCAAAGATTGACCAAAGATTGACCAAAGGTTGACCAAAGATTGACCAAAGATTGACCAAAGATTGACCAAAGATTGACCAAAGATTGACCAAAGGTTGACCAAAGGTAGACCAAAGGTTGACCAAAGATTGACTAAAGGTTGACTAAAGGTTGACTAAAGATTGACCAAAGATTGACTAAAGGTTGACTAAAGATTGACCAAAGGTTGACCAAAGATTGACCAAAGGTTGACCAAAGGTTGACCAAAGATTGACCAAAGGTTGACCAAAGGTTGACCAAAGGTTGACCAAAGATTGACCAAAGGTTGACCAAAGGTTGACCAAAGATTGACCAAAGGTTGACCAAAGATTGACCAAAGGTTGACCAAAGATTGACCAAAGATTGACCAAAGATTGACCAAAGATTGACCAAAGATTGACCAAAGGTTGACCAAAGATTGACCAAAGATTGACCAAAGGTTGACCAAAGATTGACCAAAGGTAGACCAAAGGTTGACCAAAGATTGACCAAAGGTTGACCAAAGGTTGACCAAAGATTGACCAAAGGTAGACCAAAGGTTGACCAAAGGTTGACCAAAGATTGACCAAAGGTTGACCAAAGGTTGACCAAAGGTTGACCAAAGGTTGACCAAAGATTGACCAAAGGTTGACCAAAGGTTGACCAAAGGTTGACCAAAGGTTGACCAAAGATTGACCAAAGGTTGACCAAAGGTTGACCAAAGATTGACCAAAGATTGACCAAAGATTGACCAAAGGTTGACCAAAGATTGACCAAAGATTGACCAAAGGTTGACCAAAGATTGACCAAAGGTTGACCAAAGGTTGACCAAAGGTTGACCAAAGATTGACCAAAGGTTGACCAAAGATTGACCAAAGATTGACCAAAGGTAGACCAAAGGTTGACCAAAGATTGACCAAAGGTTGACCAAAGGTTGACCAAAGGTAGACCAAAGGTTGACCAAAGGTTGACCAAAGATTGACCAAAGGTTGACCAAAGGTTGACCAAAGGTTGACCAAAGGTTGACCAAAGATTGACCAAAGGTTGACCAAAGGTTGACCAAAGGTTGACCAAAGATTGACCAAAGGTTGACCAAAGGTTGACCAAAGATTGACCAAAGATTGACCAAAGATTGACCAAAGGTTGACCAAAGATTGACCAAAGATTGACCAAAGGTTGACCAAAGATTGACCAAAGGTTGACCAAAGGTTGACCAAAGGTTGACCAAAGGTTGACCAAAGATTGACCAAAGATTGACCAAAGGTAGACCAAAGGTTGACCAAAGGTTGACCAAAGGTTGACCAAAGGTTGACCAAAGGTTGACCAAAGATTGACCAAAGATTGACCAAAGGTTGACCAAAGATTGACCAAAGGTTGACCAAAGATTGACCAAAGGTTGACCAAAGGTTGACCAAAGGTTGACCAAAGATTGACTTTGGCCCCCCAAGGCCCGGGCAGGACACGGCACGCCGGCAGAACCTGGCCAAGCCCCCGCTTTGCTCTCCTTTGAAAACTCATTTAGCAGCATTTGATGAGGACAAGGGGCCGGTTTAACGGCAGGCGCACATCTAACAGGCTGATTAAGATCAGCTAATTAAACACAGATTTGGATCTTGGAATAAATCAAAAAAGGGGGTGGGGGGTGGGGGGATCAAAGAGATAGCTACATGTGTGGGCACCGACATGGGGATCATAATGAAATGCCTTGGTTGGTGATCCGCCATGGGTAGTGTATCTTCCGTGTTAATGCTGGGTATCTAATGGGGGTTCTACCTCTTCCTCCACCACAGGTGCCCCCTGATCCACAGCCAGGTTGGTCACTTCCTTATTCTGGGAGATGGAACAGAGACACACAGCAAGTCAGCACCCAAAGGAAGACTCTGGAAAGATACTGTTATACATTATATCATACATATATATATAGATCCTGCAGAAACACTATTATAAATATGATCATATTTAATATATATGTATATACTGTATATTATAATACTTTAAAAACACTGTTATACTTTATATATATTATGCTATATTAATATGTGTTGTAAATATTGTACAATTGAAACACTGCAGTGTAGCCTCGAGGGCAACCACCAGCCATGCATATTTATATATATATATATATGCATATATGCATATTATTATAATATATGTTATCTCACACACACACACACACACACACAGACACACACACAGACACACACACGCACACACACACACACACTAGACGACAGAGATGGGAATGGGATGCATAACTTATTGTACTACATACACACACACACACACACACACACACACACACACACACTCCCTTACCTGTGTAATTCGCTCCAGGCCCATGTTGTATCTCTTGTTCTCTCCTTCTTTCAGTTTCTTCAAAGCCACTCTCACCTCTCCAATAAACTCATTGCGTCCAAGTCTGTCCATATCACACACGCACAGCCTACACCACACACACACACATACACACACACACAACACACACACACACGCACACACACACACAAGAAAGAGGAAAAGTGGAAAAACCGAACGAGTGAAAGAGTGAGCAGTAAGGTAACGTGTGAGTTCATTCAAAGGAATAGTGGTGGGAGGCTGCTCTAGGGTGTGACAGCGTGGTGGGAGGCTGCTCTACAGTGTGACAGCATGGTGGGAGGCTGCTCTAGGGTGTGACAGCGTGGTGGGAGGCTGCTCTAGGGTGTGACAGCGTGGTGGGAGGCTGCTCTATGGTGTGACAGCATGGTGGGAGGCTGCTCTAGGGTGTGACAGCATGGTGGGAGGCTGCTCTATGGTGTGACAGCGTGGTGGGAGGCTGCTCTAGGGTGTGACAGCATGGTGGGAGGCTGCTCTAGGGTGTGACAGCATGGTGGGAGGCTGCTCTATGGTGTGACAGCATGGTGGGAGGCTGCTCTAGGGTGTGACAGCGTGGTGGGAGGCTGCTCTAGGGTGTGACAGCGTGGTGGGAGGCTGCTCTAGGGTGTGACAGCATGGTGGGAGGCTGCTCTAGGGTGTGACAGCGTGGTGGGAGGCTGCTCTAGGGTGTGACAGCGTGGTGGGAGGCTGCTCTAGGGTGTGACAGCATGGTGGGAGGCTGCTCTAGGGTGTGACAGCGTGGTGGGAGGCTGCTCTAGGGTGTGACAGCATGGTGGGAGGCTGCTCTAGGGTGTGACAGCGTGGTGGGAGGCTGCTCTAGGGTGTGACAGCGTGGTGGGAGGCTGCTCTAGGGTGTGACAGCGTGGTGGGAGGCTGCTCTAGGGTGTGACAGCATGGTGGGAGGCTGCTCTAGGGTGTGACAGCATGGTGGGAGGCTGCTCTAGGGTGTGACAGCGTGGTGGGAGGCTGCTCTAGGGTGTGACAGCATGGTGGGAGGCTGCTCTAGGGTGTGACAGCGAGTGCCAAGCTGTGGACGGCTTCCATTAATCTGTCCACGCCATTGTTCGCCTAGCTGGTCGGATTTCACCATGTCCTGCTGTGAGTACGTGGCGCCTCCAAAGGCAAACAGGAGAAAGTCACCAAACCATTTAGCATAACCTGTGACAAAGTACAGCCAAAGTACCAAAAAGGAGGTGTGATGGAGGGCACTGGATTGGATTGTGGCCGATGGTTCTACCTCTATGATTATCTTCCTCAGCGGTCCGTGGCTGGCAGAATGACAGCCCTCTGATGATGGTAATATCAGATAGCTTCAGAGTGCCGTCTCATCTGTGTCCTGGCTGCATGCCTGTCCCTGCAACATCCTAACCCGTTCACACATTCCCTCAGAGCTACGGCTTCCGGCAAGGCAGGCTGAATGGCTGAAAAGATATCTGACTGACTGGCTGGATGACTGACTGGCTGGCTGGATGACTGGCTGGCTGGATGACTGACTGGCTGGCTGGATGACTGACTGGTCGGCTGGATGACTGACTGGCTGCTTAGATGACTGACTACTTGGACAGCTGACTGATTGACTAACAAACTGATTGACAGACTGATTGGCTGGTTGACTGGTTGGCTGGCTGGTTGACTGACTGGTTGACTGGTTGACTGACTGGTTGACTGGCTGGTTGACTGACTGACTGGTTGACTGGCAGGTTGACTGGCTGACTGACTGGTTGACTGGTTGACTGACTGGTTGACTGGCTGACTGGCTGGCTGACTGGCTGACTGACTTTTTGACTGACTGACTGGTTGACTGGCTGTCTGACTGGTTGACTGACTGGTTGACTGGTTGACTGACTGTTTGGCTGGCTGACTGGCTGGTTGACTGACTGGCTGGCTGGTTGACTGGCTGACTGGTTGACTGACTGACTGGTTGACTGGCAGGTTGACTGGCTGACTGACTGGTTGACTGGTTGACTGACTGGTTGACTGGCTGACTGGCTGGCTGACTGGCTGACTGACTTTTTGACTGACTGACTGGTTGACTGGCTGTCTGACTGGTTGACTGACTGGTTGACTGGTTGACTGACTGTTTGGCTGGCTGACTGGCTGGTTGACTGACTGGCTGGCTGGTTGACTGGCTGACTGGTTGACTGGCTGACTGGTTGACTGACTGGCTGACTGACTGGTTGACCGACTGGCTGGCTGGCTGACTGGTTGACTGGTTGATTGGCTGACTGGTGGTGGGTGAAGGGGAAGGTGACACCATGGCTCTCTTCATCTCCTAGTTAATTCTCTATATTTATCTCCACATCTCTCTCTCTCTCTCTCCTCTGTCTCTATTCATTTTCTTTCTCTGGTTCCATCATGTTAGTCATACCTGCTGTTTGTGAGTTTATGTGTTCGAATGTGTGTGTGTGTGTGTGTGTGTGTGTGTGTGGGTGTGGGTGTGGGTGTGTTAGAAAGTTTCTGTGTGTGTGTGTGTGTGTGTTTGCCTATTTGTGTTTGGTGTGTGTGCGCTGGTGTGTGTGAAGAATCCCGAGTATGTGTATCCCCGCCTTGAAACCAGATGGCTTTGCACAGTGCTGACGTAAATGCTGTGAAAGGGGAGTGATGAGATTGAATGACATCAGCCCCAATCTCACCTCACACTAAAGATGTCTCCATCTTGTTCCCCCTTCACTCTGTGACTCACCCCGGCAGGGCTTCAAGGCCCTTACCATATTCAATCAACGCGTCCTGTTCCTCTCACACTGCCCTGTTCCCATTCAAAGTAGACCCAATACTTCCATTCACCACCATATACACGGCAGTGTGCGTATGGTCAAATGGGTTTGGATTTCACTATGTCTGGGTTACAGGTGTGTATCTATTTGCATGCCTTTCATCTTCCAACATCAATAAGACAAAGACAAATCAGAATGAGATCCATTTGTTTTTCTGCTCAGACTACAGGTCTAACCCTACATCTTAGACTACAGGTCTAACCCTACATCTCAGACTACAGGTCTAACCCTACATCTCAGACTACAGGTCTAACCCTACATCTTAGACTACAGGTCTAAATCTACATCTCAGACTACAGGTCTAACTACATCTTAGACTACAGGTGTAACCCTACATCTTAGAATACAGGTCTAACCCTACAACTTAGACTACAGGTCTAACCCTACATCTCAGACTACAGGTCTAACTACATCTTAGACTACAGGTCTAATCCTACATCTTAGACTACAGGTCTAACCCTACATCTTAGACTACAGGTCTAACCCTACATCTCAGACTACAGGTCTAATCCTACATCTGAAACTACAGGTCTAACCCATATCTTAGACTACAGGTCTAACCCTACATCTCAGACTACAGGTCTAATCCTACATCTGAAACTACAGGTCTAACCCATATCTTAGACTACGGGTCTAACCCTACATCTGAAACTGCAGGTCTAACCCACATCTCAGACTACAGGTCTAACCCTACATCATTATAACCCTGTTTTGAAAGGTGCTATATAAATAAAGTTTATTATTATTTATTATACATCTGACACTACAGGTCTAACCCTACAGCTCAGACAGAATCAATACCTGCAGGGCCTCACCACCCCAACACGTAAGTAAGCAAGTGAAGATGTCCCGCAGAGAAAATGAGAGTGAGAGTGATGAGCGAAAGAGAGAGAGGGTAGGATTAACGGAGGGAGAGAGAGAGGGTAAGATTAACGGAGGGAGAGAGAGAGGGTAGGATTAACGGAGGGAGAGAGAGAGGGTAGGATTAACGGAGGGAGAGAGAGGGTAAGATTAACGGAGGGAGAGAGAGAGGGTAAGATTAACGGAGGGAGAGAGAGAGGGTAAGATTAACGGAGGGAGAGAGAGAGGGTAAGATTAACGGAGGGAGAGAGACAGGGTAAGATTAACGGAGGGAGAGAGAGAGGGTAAGATTAACGGAGGGAGAGAGAGAGGGTAAGATTAACGGAGGGAGAGAGAGGGTAAGATTAACGGAGGGAGAGAGAGAGGGTAAGATTAACGGAGGGAGAGAGAGAGGGTAAGATTAACGGAGGGAGAGAGAGAGGGTAAGATTAACGGAGGGAGAGAGAGAGGGTAATCTTAACGGAGAGAGAGGGTAAGATTAACAGAGGGAGAGAGAGAGGGTAAGATTAACGGAGGGAGAGAGAGGGTAAGATTAACGGAGGGAGAGAGAGGGGACGTGGCATCAGACTGGCACTCTGTCACCGATCGGCTGTCGAGAGGTGTTGGCACCAGCTGCAGGTTGGCTGCACATCCCCTTGACACACACACTCACACTCACACTCACACACACACACACACACACACACACACACACACACACACAAACACATACTCACACGCTCACACACACGCCCTTGCCCAAACACCCCTGCGGCCCTTCTATCAAGTGAAAGAAGGTTCCACCACATCCTGACAACGGAGCCATTGACAAAAAGTGGTGTTATTTCCAGCCGAGGGGCTAACGGAAGCCAAGGCCACAGGGCATTCAGCACACCAGGGACTCTCAACACACAGACGTCCTACTTTCAAGTGGGGTTGAAATCTAAAAGTTGTAACGATTCCATTGTGGAGACGCAGGTGCAGGTGAATCGGTGGTTTGAACAAAACAACCTCCAGGCAACCACACCAAAGCCACGCAACGAACAGAACGGTAAACAGAAACGACAGCCGGAAACCTCACACGAAGACACGAAGACACAAAGACACAGACACCAAGACACCAAGACACCAAAACACGTCACATGAGCTCCAAACAAAGCGTCAAAGCACTATGGGTAAACCCAAACCAATGAACCCAGCTCCAAACAACACTACCTGCTGCAAAGCACTATGGGTAAACCCAAACCAATAAACCCAGCTCCAACACAACACTACCTGCTGCAAAGCACTATGGGTAAACCCAAACCAATTAACCCAGCTCCAGCACAATCCTACCTGCTGCAAAGCACTATGGGTAAACCCAAACCAATAAACCCAGCTCCAAACAACACTACCTGCTGCAAAGCACTATGGGTAAACCCAAACCAATAAACCCAGCTCCAACACAACACTACCTGCTGCAAAGCACTATGGGTAAACCCAAACCAATGAACCCAGCTCCAACACAACACTATGTGGAACGTGCTACACAGAGCTGGGGCTGCAAACACAAACCAATTTATTCAGGTGTTCATAATTCATAATCAAGTGACCTTGATCTTTGGCGAGGGAGCGTGGATGTGACAAAGGAATATTGGTTTCACGTAGAAACATATTGATTTCCTTACATAACACAAGGGCAAACACACCTAGACCTGCACATGGATAGATACATAAATAAATAGATGATTTAATAATTTAATAAAGTGCACATTTGTATTCTGCTCAATAGCACTTGTATTCTCGTAGCCGGCGGATGAACATCCCCATCAAGTGTGTGTGTGTGCAGGGACGAAGTTTCAACCACAATCCTGACCTCCAGAAAACAAAGTGATCGTTTCAACATCTTGACCCGATGTTCGATGCCCAGGTACACGTCTAACCCACGGCCATGAACAGTGATAGGCCGTGATATCTCCAGGTACACGTCTAACCCACGGCCATGAACAGTGATAGGCCGTGATATCTCCAGGTACACGTCTAACTCCCGCCCTAACAAAACGGACGTTCAAAACAAAAGCTACATTCAAGCAGCACAGCGTCTCCAGAGCCATGCCAAAATCCACTCCATTCTTTCCACATTAAAGCACTCCCCGACTCGCAGCTACTGTCCCCGCAGTGTAACCCCCCCCCCCCCCCCCACTGAACACGAGGCCCCAGCCTCCAGACACCTCCAGGGGGAGAGGCTTAGTCACGCCGTGGTCCCCCCCGCGTCCTGGGGCTCAGGACAGCCGGGCTCCCTTCTCTGCCCCCTCCCGTTGGGCCTGGTGAAGCTCCAGCACCAGGGCACGCCACGGGGGGGAACAAGGCTCGGCACAGCGCCACCCCCACCACCCTGTGTTTACTCTCCTCCTCCTCCTCCTCCTCCTCCTCCTCCTCTCCCAGCCCTCCCTCTGGTGTTGTGACAGCGTCTGTCTGAAGGGTTGGGGTGGTGCGGCCATGTCTGTATCCACACCATCACACCCCAACGGGATCATCTGTCATGTCGTGTGTGTGTGTGTGTGTGTGTGTGTGTGTGTGTGTGTGTGTGTGTGTGTGTGTGTGTTTGTCAGTGTGTGTGTGTGTGTTAGTGTGTGTGTGTGTGTGAGTGTGTGTGTGTGTGTGTGTGTGTGTGAGTGTGTGTGTGTGTGTGTGTGTGTGTGAGTGTGTTAGTGTGAGTGTGTTAGTGTGTGTGAGTGTGTTAGTGTGTGTGTGAGTGTGTATGTGTGTGTGTGTGTGTGTGTGTGTGTGTGAGTGTGTGTTCCACCATTAACTAACTTCTACCTTTGCTTCGATGCCTTCCCTGCTTCACCCCTGATATCCTTTCTCTCTCTCCCTCTCCCTCTCTCTCTCCCTCCCTCTTTCTCTCTGTTTCCCTCCCACTTTCTCTCTCTCCTCCCTCCTCTCTCTCTCTCTCTCTCTTTCTCTCCTCTCCTCTCCTCTCCTCTCCTCTCCTCTCCTCTCCTCTCCTCTCCTCTCCTCTCCTCTCTCTCTCTCTCTCTCTCTCTCTCTCTCTCTCTCTCTCTCTCTCCTCTCCTCTCCTCTCCTCTCCTCTCCTCTCCTCTCTCCTCTCCTCTCTCTTTCCCTCCCTCCCTCCTCCCTGTCGCTTGGCATCATTCACGCTCTTTCCCCTCTCCCCCCTCTGAGTCTTGGCAGCCGACTCGCACAGAGGCAGACGTACGCCTCCTGCTCTCTGCCCCCCCCCCCCCCCCCCCCCCCCCCGGTGCTGTCTGGGGGCCGTCTCCAGTCTCCTTGGCTGGAGGTCAGGTGAGGTCCCCCTGTCCGCTGGGGTTTTTCCTACTGCATCTCCCCGTGTGTGTGTGTGTTCTCCCTGTGTGTGTGTTTTCTCTCCCTTGTGTGTGTCTATGTGCGCAGCGTGTGTCTCTGCAATAGAGAGATGATGAACGCCAGAGGATGCCCGTGTGTGTGTGTGTGTGTGTGTGTGTGTGTGTGTGTGCGTGTATGAAAGGGTGTTTTGAATAACGTGTGTGAATGTGTACTCTGTGCATGTGAGCAAAGGGTTGGTGAGCTGGGTTTTCATTGGCCAGTGAATGACCTTGACATACAAGACAGAGGATTAATATGCAATGCTGGACGGTGAGTGTTAGCGCGTCGAACACACACACACACACACACACACACACACACACACACACACATAGAGACACAGAGAGATGAGCACACGCCCCTCTGAAACGTGTGAGGGAGGAGATAAGAGCTGTTTGGGTTTGAGGCGAAAGCGGCCATGCTTGACCTCCATACCCTTTATTTGGAGAGCACTCTGGCAGCGAGGGGGCGGAGCCAACACCTGAGCAGTTGCCGCGGCGACCGCTAATGGAACAGTTGGCCGACTTTGCGTGTTTTTTTCATAATGGATTAGCCAGAGGGCCCTCCAAGAACTGAGGCGGTTGCCCAGTACACCTGGGAATTGTAGGCTGAAATGTGTGTCCCCTGGATAACACATGGACAAGCTGGCTGACTGTAGCGCTAGCTGTTGGCAGTGCCTCCTGGATCTTGTAGTTCAGTACCTGAGAGTTTTGGTGGTCATGTCGGCGGCCGTAATGCCGTGATAAATCAGAGTCTCGTTCCACACCGGGTTCAACGTGTTCTTCAGAGTCTTCGTACGGAGCTTATTGGCCTGGGGAGCAGGGCGAGACAAAAGAAAAAAAGGAAATAATAATGTTTATAGATATACCATCCAGGTACAATTACAAGGTCAAAGATATTGATTAAACCTAATTACAGGTGTTAAACTATGTGGAACAGTGGCCACAAAACACGTGTGTGTGTGGGGGGGGGGGGGGGGGGGGGGGGGGGGGAATTAAACCTTTCAAATAAATTATTTAGGGCGACGTAGAGGGTGGATCTATGGAGACGGGAGTGGAAAAAGAGTTGGAACAAAATGTAAGAGAACCCTGGGGTAAGAGTTTCAGGAGACATGGAGGGAGAGGTGAGAGCCAGAGAGACAAGCGTTGGGAGATGAGAGGAAAGGAGAGGAGGAATCACGCTGGACAGACAGCCGAGAGAGAAACGGCGAGAGAAAGAGAGAGAGAGGCGACGGAAGCAAGAAGAAGAAAAAAAAAAATGTATGAGGACAGTAAAGAGGGAGTGAAGGAGAGCCAGGAAACTTCATTTATCTCCATCTCCGGGGATATTGCAGACATCTGCTCACCCACTTTGTAGATGAGAGCAAGAGGACAGGAGGCTCCCCCCGGCTCACTGTCCGTATGTCTCCCCCCACCTGTCGACCAGGCCCACCAGGCCCCAGCCCCGTCTTAGCGCACGAAACAAGTGCCTCTTCGCTAACACAAACACATTACGCTGCGCTAACAGAGTTAGCATAACAGATCAAATCTTGTGAGATCAAGACTTGTCCAGCACTGGCTAACGACTCGGCGCTCTGTATCCGTTACACTTCATGCTCACATTTTAAATCGCTAGCTTTTTCCGAAGCCTGCACGAGGTTTTGCTTTCCTTCAACATATTTAATGTATTTTCTCCCTTGCATGTTGCCGCTTAACACTTCCTTCGATTATTTATGTATTCATTTGTCCCTGCTTACGATATCTCCACACACATATGCCATGTCCGCCGGCCCGCATTGCCGCCTGCATGCTGACGCACGTCATAAATACGCACGTACGCTAAACTCTCCCCTCTTTCAGCAGAAAGAGCGAACGCGTGCATGCTCTCCGGGCGCTCGAGCACGCATCTAAATCCCCACTCTTGAATCCTGATTCATTCGTCAACACTCTGGCACTCTGGAGCTAATTATGTCTTTATCTGTCCCCCTCTTCTTGCTTTTCTTTCCCGTCTCTCTCTTTCTGACCCCCCCACCCCCACACACACACACACACACACACACCATTTTTGGGCCAAAAATGACACATGGCGCCAGCGAAACTATCGATTTATCCCTTCCTCTCTTCCTCTGTGCCCATCTGTACCCTGTATCATCTGTGCCCTGTATCATCTGTAACCTGTACCATCTGTACCCTGTATCATCTGTACACTCTATCATCTGTACCCTGTATCATCTGTACCCTGTATCATCTGTACCCTGTATCATCTGTACACTGTATCATCTGTACCCTGTATCATCTGTACCCTGTATCATCTGTACCCTGTATCATCTGTACCCTGTACCATCTGTACCCTGTATCATCTGTACCCTGTATCATCTGTACTCTGTATCATCTGTACCCTGTATCATCTGTACCCTTCATAATCCTCTTCAAGTCCAAACTCCCATTTCTTTTTCATCCCCCCTTCCGTCTACCCATCCAGCCAGGGGCCTCTGGCTCCCACCGGCTCCCAAATTGTCCGTGCTTCCCGGGGAAGAGGAGACGGGAGCGTGAGGCTGGGAGTGGTTCAGAAATCCCATTCTCCATGCACCAGGATTAGGACGAGGAAGCAGGGAGCTGGTGAGGACACAGGCGCCAAGCCTCAGGGACACCAGCGACCACTCACAGCTCCATGTGTTGGTGTGGCAGACGGTGGAAGAAGACCAGGGTCGTGTGTGTGTGTGTGTGTGTGTGTGTGTGTGTGCGTGCGTGCGTGCGTGCGTGCGTGCGTGTGTGTACGTCTCTGTCTTCCAGTGTGTGTCCACTGTGGAGGCTAGCGCATGGCCTGTAAAATGTTCAATTTAATTATGAATGAGAGCGGGAGAATGCTTATTCATGAGCAAGAAGTTCTTTGACAGAATTTGTATAAGTGTGTGTGTGCGTGTGTCTGCGTGTGTGTGTTGTGTGTGTGTGTGTGTGTGTGTGTGTGTGTGTGTGTGTGTGTGTGTGTGTGTGTGTGTGTGTGTGTCACTCCGCAGCAGGACTGTAGTATGAGTAATGAATCTGGTCCAGTCACTTTGAGATTTGATATTTGAATGTTTCAGGGAATGAGTATAATATGTCTAGGTAATGACTACTTTGAATAAGTGCACAACACACACACAAAGTCAAAGTGGCGCGTGTGTGTGCGTGTGTGTGTGTGTGTGTGTGTGTGTATGTGTGTATGTATCTATGTATGTGTGTGTGTTTGTGTGTGTGTGCATGTGTGTGTGTGTGTATGTGTGTGTGTGTGTGTTTGTGTGTGTGTATGTATGTGTGTGTATGTGTTTGTGTGTGTGTGTGTGTGTGTGTGTAGCGTGACACGTGTCGCCCCAGCACAGGGCGCCGTGCGGTCAATATTTGCCAAACGGAGGTTTGTGGCTACTTACGTACTCGCTGACGGCCCCCCCCCCCCCCCCCCCCCCACCCCACCCCACCCCCCACCACCACCCCACCACCCCCCCCCACCACCCCACCACCCCACCACCCACCACACCCCCACCCCTCATTCCTGCTCTCCTACACTCGCCTGTTGACGTGAGTCGTGTAACAATCCGCACTGTTTCCATGACAACCACCTGCTGCTGTCCTCCCCTCATCTGTCTCCACCCTCCCTTGCCCTGTCTCCCCCCCCCCCCCTCCCTGCAGCCTCCCTACACAGTGTTGGAATTCCAAGGTCAAAGAGGGTCAGAGCGCAAGGGAGAGATGGTGACAGATATCGGAATGGAGGGCAGGAGAAAGAGGGAGAGAGAGAGAGAGAGAAAGATACAGATACGAGAAACAGAGACGTAACAAAAGAAGCCCAAACAGACAATCAGGCCGGAGGGGCATATTTGACCCACACTCACACTCACACACACACACACACACACACACACACACTCACACACACACACACACACTCACACACACACACACACACACTCGCCTCTCCTCCTCCTCCCTCCACCTGTCTGGCTCAATCTCGGTCACGGTTATTGCAGCCTCATTCCGCGTCAAGCTAACATCCAAAATGGCCGACAACAGGTTGCCCCCTGAGGAGGGGTTGTCGGCAGCGTGGTGTTTGTGCTCAGGAGAGCAGAACGTGGAGCGGAGCACGTTAGCCGGAGACAGAGCTCAGCGTCCACAGCCAGCAGCAGACATGTTAGATGAGCCCGGCTACCGCTGCCGCCACACCCAAGCCCTGACTTTCACCACTTTGGTTATTTCAATCCTCCGGCCAATAAAGCACAGCTCAAACGCACGCGGTGCCGGCAACAAAGCGACCCCCCGCGCAGTGTGCTGTGTTTGCTCCTCTGCCATAGGGCCATCTTCACAACACACACTCTAACACACTCTAACACACTCTGGTATCTAAGAGGGTCACAGAAAGGAGAGCCAGTGTTTTGCGTGGTCTGTAGTCCTGAGCAGAGTAATGGACTGGGAGCGGGGGTCTGCCAGCTGTTGGGTTGGTAACAGTAATGGGGGTGGAGGGGAGGGGGCAGAGACACTGACCTTGCTAGCCCCGGGCAGGAGATGGAGCTTGACGTACGGATCAGCCAGCCCGTTGGAGTCCATGGCCTTCAGTCCCTGTGGACACACACACACACATGCGCGCACATGCACACACACACACACATACACATACACATACACACACACACACACACAAAACACCGACACACACAGACACACACACACACACAACACACGCGCGCGCGCACACACACACACACACAAAAACACACATGGGGTCAAAGGAGTCGTTGTTCCCTACACATATCATCCAAAGGACAAGGTCGGGAAAATGACACACGTGCTTCTGCCCTGCTGAAACTCATTTCTGACTCATTTCTATAGTGCCCACTGTCCGACTGATTGGCTTTATAAAGGCCTATGGAAGCTTCACCCTCTGGCGCCAAGGCATGTGCAGTACACTGCCAAAAATGCCTCCCAAGAAATGAGAAATAACATATGAATTGAAGAGATAAACACAAACAAACAAGCAAAATGATCTGCCAACAGAACAGGAAAATCATCTCATTATGTATGTCTTGAAAATAAGTAAAATAATCATGCACAATTCTTAGGGAGATGATTAGTCTTATACTAAGACACTTTAGTATTGGCTTGATTCCAGATACTTGGTCTTCCTTGGATTTGATATTTTGCAGTGTAGCTGTCCCCATGCGGAGCATTGCCAAGTCTAGCCTGCTGGCTGGAGCAGGGCTTCAACAAAACGCGGCATTGCGCTTTCACGGGATGAGCTAGCCTCAGTGCGTGGCGAGAGGTTGAGGGTTTCGCTCCATGCATTGTTTCGAGGCTTGGCTCAGTGTTGTGCTGCTGGGCTAAGCCCGTGTCTGGGAGCAAGATAGCGGGAAGGCCATTCACCGCCCAACCACACGGCAGTCAAAAGGAGAGGGCTTAAGCTTATTGTACTTTGACTCTTGGCTCTGCGGAGAAGCCGAAGAGCCATGGCTTGGTTTGGAACGGCGTCTTGCTTCAGATGAGCTCCTGGCACTAATTAGAAGAGCTACTGCAACCAGTTACGTAAAAGATCAGACTCGTTTTTGCTCAAATATCACCAATGTGGTGTTCATATTTGATCGACTCTGTGAGCTATGGATGGATTCTGTAGGTATTTTTTTGTGTCTGGAAAAGTCTTGTGGATGGTACAGTGGAGGTGAGGGGGTGTGCGTACC
>CM030176.1:20321942-20371942 GCA_017639675.1 Aplochiton taeniatus
CTCACAACAAAAATGTGTCTTCCTCTAACACCCACAGTTGCAATGATGAGCAATTCACTCTATGAATATTTATAATTAACAGTGCGTCGTTACGGGTGCCTGCAACTACATTCCATAATCCATATGTTGTTTTCTTATTTTCTGCTGCCCCCCCCCCCCCTACTCAAGTCCCCTGAGCAATATTTACATAATACAACTTATTCAGGTCTTAGCCTAACCGACTCTGAAAGAAACGTTAATGACTGTTACCAAGCCGGCTGACAAATCACGAGCCGATCCAATTACGCACTACGTCTTCATTGGACCTTAATATTGCTTTGTGGGGCACCACATACATCAACTCATTTAATATTAATGTCTCATCTACATTCCGTCTCTGTACACAAGCACGCCCGTCTGTTACCGCCTTGAAATGGCCTTAGAAGCATGACATCACTGTTTCGCTTTTGCCGTGCGCGATGACCCAGGATCAATAACAGCGTTCCCGGGGCTTGACTCAACAGCAGGCACGCATTCCCCCTGGAGGACGCTGCCCCTCTCGCCCTGCGCACGCCAAGCCCGTCCAAACGTATGCGCACTCGAGCAGCGGACGGGGCTTGCACTTATTACTCGGGCACTCACACACACACACACACACACACACACACACACACACACACACACACACACACACACAGACTCGTCGTCACGGCGGAGCGTGGAGACAGTCATTACCCTCCCAGAGCTTTGCCACCCGTTCACTTTCACGCACAAGCACCTATTCCACACCTGAGCGGAGACGGACGTAGAAAACACACACACACACACACACACACACACACACACACACACACACACACACGCGCGCGAGCGGTGCGTTGAGAGTACGCACGCTTTCGTCCGTTCACCAGCGTTGTTGCGCACACACACGACGGCAACGGATACGGTCACGGGATGCACACGCACGCACGCAGACACACGCACACGCATGCAGAAACCTACATACCCAGTGACAGGCTTCATCTGCTCCTGCGCTCCATCTTGCCCCGCTCTCCTCGGTCTCTGTCTTTCACACACTGAGGAGCCAGTAGACCTGGAGTCTATATATCCTTCCCCACTCTCGCTCGCTCTGTCTCTCTCTCACTCGCACGCTCGGTCCCCCTCCTCCTCTCCTCCTCTCCCACTCCCTCCCTCCCTCCCTCCCTCCCTCCCTCCCTCCCTCTCCCCCTCCCTCTCTCCCTCTCTTCCTTTCAGCCGTGACGTCTCTGCTTAAATTCCCCCAGTCCTTCGCGCGCTGTGCTCTCGGTTCTGTCACTCAGCAGCGGGCAGATACAAACAAAACACAGGCGGTGTGTATGTGTGTTTGTGCGCGCGCGTGTGTGTGTGTGTGTGTGTGTGTGTGTGTGTGTGGGTGTGTGTTTGGAAGAAAGAGAGGAGAAAGAGAGGGAGATGGAAAAAGAGTCAAATAGAAAAGGGAAGGGTGATGGAGGGGGTGGTTGGTGGGGGTGGGGCATGAAAAGACATACTCTAGGAGAGGGCACCCAGACCGGAGGACAATGAGCCAAACAGAGAGAGAAAAGACAACAGCTCTAAACATAACTGGCAGCCACACATGTATAGTGCTGCTCACTAACAGTGTGTGTGTGTGTGTGTGTGTGTGTGTGTGTGTGTGTGTGTGTGTGTGTGTGTGTGTGTGTGTGTGTGTGTGTGTGTGTGTGTCTGTATCTATGTATGTACCTCCGTCCTCGTGTCAGCGAGTGAGTAAGAAACATTCGGCGGGCAGAGAGAGGCCCGCTGACTAATGGCGGTAGAACTGGAAAGTCGTCAAAGGAGTGAGCGGCACTTCAAACGGCGCGATGCGGCTCACAGAGACGCCAGGACCCCGCGAAACACGTTCTACTCAAGCGCTAACACGGAAGGCGCCTTTGATTCCCTCTCATGGATAGGCCCCCTGAAAGAGACACGGCCATGACAATTTAATGAAGTATCTCAGGGATTACGTAACGCCAGAGCGCACACACACACACACACACACACACACATCTCCCGACGATTGTCTGCTTTTCATGCTTCAGACGTGGCGGATGGAAAGCCAGTGGGATCAATGAGATTCACGGTTAAGTTACGTGAAAATAGAGCCCTGCGTCGGGCTGGAAGTGAGCTTATATATATACAGTCCACAGCTCAGCGTCCTATCACCAACCGCAGTGCGGCCATCAACCATTGAGTGAACTGGAGGTAGTTAGTTCACGCCCGGTAGGATTAGCATTCGTTCCCCAAACAACCTCCAACCTCCAACCTCTAACCTCTAACCTCTGCCACTGCCGCTGGATTAACAGAACCAGGTGAAGAAACACTCGAGCACATTGATATACTATTGTCTTCACCTTTAATTTCAAGTGGAAAATAACCAACGTTTTGGTCAACCCACCTTCTTCAGGGTATATATGAAGGTTGGTTGACCGAAACGTTGGTAGTTTCCACTTGATATTAAAGGTGAAGCTACTAAGCTAATAGAATACCACTGTGCTGGAGTGTTTCCTTATATTGCTCAAGATATTGCCGACTCTGAGGACACGGATTACATGATAGGTGTGCTCACTTCCCGGTTCTCCTGCAGCAGGACTGTGGAGCCTCTTCCCCAGCCACTGGCCTTGGTGGCCCTGCTATCATGCAGACTATCATGGTGCTCTCTTGGAGAGTGATGTGTTTCCCCAGGGAACAAGCCGTCGCTGCGGTTTAAATCTGTCCCCCCCCCCCCCCCCCCCCTCCCCCCTAATGGCCTTACGGGTGTGGCGTGGTCCCTTTGGCGTCCGGCCCGCACGCCTCACAAACCACGGCGTCGCCCTCCAGCCCCTGGCCGGGTGTGTGTGTGTGTGTGTGTGTGTGTGTGTGGGGGGGGGTCACGGGCGGGCACCCAGCCACGGAGCCTGGTTCTTGGGTTGGCCTCGTGGAGAGGTGGGGGCTGTCAGCGGAGACGCTGGCTGGCCCCCGTCCAAAATACCCACCCCCCCCACCCACAAACAGATGACACGTAGGATGGGCGTCGTTGGGGAAACCCAGACATAGCCGGCGGAGGCTTCGTTGATGATGGCGGTGTCTGGCACATCTGCGCTTGAAGGACTTGGGCAGCGTTGGCGCGCTGTCCCCCAGCCCGTGGCCCCAGCCCGTGGCCCCAGCCCGTGGCCCCAGCCAGTGGCCCCAGGCAGTGGCCCCAGCCCGTGGCCCCAGCCCGTGGCCCCAGCCCGTGGCCCCAGCCCGTGGCCCCGGCTCTGGTCTGGCGTCTCCATTGCTGGCATACTGCCTTCTCCAGCCGCCCCCTTCCCGACCGTCCTCGCCCCCGCCCCCTTCCCGACCGTCCTCGCCCCCGCCCCCTAGCGTTATCTGAAGGTCAGCCAAGGACCTCGTAGAGCTAATTCACGGGCGTTCCTTTCAGGGGTGGGCGGGGGGGGGGGGGGGGGGGGGGGGGGGGGGTTGACTCCACATCGGCTTGCATGCTATCGGTCAACGGTCGGACAGCCAGCGGAGGAATGGAACAGGCTGGATGGACATGACCCGGGAAAACACAGGTTTGTCTGCCTGGCCGAGGCTAATACAGCGGATGAAAGTTAATCAATTGACTTTGAAGAATGAAGTCTGCACAATGAAGCAAGGGGGGGGCCGTGTAATGTAAGGTAGCCGATTGACACCTGAGACAGCGCTGCTGCCCACAAGCAGACGACAAAAGCAAATAATCCACAGACCTTGGCGGAAAGCAGCATTTTGGAACCGGAGGAATTCTGCTTTATTCAAACTAGCAGGGCGTTTCAGCCACTGGCAGAAGGTAAGTGTGTGTGTAAGAGGCTATGTGTAAGAGAGAGAGAGAGAGAGAGAGAGAGAGAGAGAGAGAGAGAGAGAGAGAGAGAGAGAGAGAGAGAGAGAGAGACAGAGAGAGAGAGAGAGAGAGAGAGAGAGAGAGACAGAGAGAGAGAGAGAGAGAGAGAGAGAGAGAGAGAGAGAGAGAGAGAGAGAGAGAGAGAGACAGAGAGAGACAGAGAGAGAGAGAGAGAGAGAGAGAGAGAGAGACAGAGAGAGAGAGAGAGAGAAGAGAGACAGAGAGAGACAGAGAAGAGAGACAGAGAGAGAGAGAGAGAGAGAGAGAGAGAGACAATTGGGGGAAGAGAGTTCCTCCACTCCCAGTGCATGGGTAGATAATCTCCTCCACTCCCAGTGCATGGTAGATAATCTCCTCCACTCCCAGTGCATGGTAGATAATCTCCTCCACTCCCAGTGCATGGTAGATAATCTCCACTCCCAGTGCATGGTAGATAATCTCCTCCACTCCGAGTGCATGGTAGATAATCTCCTCCACTCCCAGTGCATGGTAGATAATCTCCTCCACTCCCAGTGCATGGTAGATAATCTCCTCCACTCCCAGTGCATGGTAGATAATCTCCTCCCATTCCCAGCGTACAAATCAGCAGTGGCTGCTCGTCCTGTCATTCCCCCGGCCCCGCGATAAGGAGAGGAGGCTCACCTCCATTTGCATGTACCCAGAGAACATCGCTTCACGCCCGTCGCCACACATCTCCCCCCCCCCCCTCCCCCCTCCTAGCCTGGGCCTGGCGTGTTGTGGGAGCTCGTGCCTTCTTCCTGCAGAGGTTTCTTGTCGGCCCCTCAAGGCCACCGTGAAAGTCGACAGTGAATGGCGGTTTTGTGAAACGCTGGACGCGGCCGCCCTGCCAGGTGGATTGGATAAACGAGGGTGACGTCGGCGACCGAACAAATCCCCTTTGAATTTCTCGTTCCAGCTCAGACTCCAATGTGCGGGCGGCCGTTGCCACGGCGCCAAGGCCAGGCCGAGTGTGGGCGGGTCGTGTTGTTGACGTGTGTGTTTCCCGCCGTCCTCAGGTGCTCCGTGCCCGGGCGGATGGTTTGTTGTCTCCGGCAGAGAGGATCAGTGGCCGTGTTGGGGGGGGGGGGCTGGTGCTCTGTCAGGGACCATTATGCTCTGTACCAGCCCCAGCGTGAGTCCCACCGGTGGGCTGTCCTGGCACAGAAAGTCCCCCCCCCCCCCCCCCTCTCTCTCTCTCTCTCACTGTCTCTCCGCGGTTCTAACCAGCGTCACTCACTGTCTACCTCTTTCATTGTGCCTCTCTCTCACAGCCCGCCATGCCTTTTGGACCGCCCCCTCCCCTCGGGCTAGCCCTTGCTCTTTGTTCTGGCCTCTATCTCTCCACAGCCCCTCTGACAGAAACAGATTCCATTAACCCCGTCTGAGACTTGTCCTTTACTCTGACAAGCGGAGGAACAAGCCGGCGGACACACGCCTGTTTTACCCCTCACTCCGTTTCTGTCCCCACGCAAGTTCCCTTTTTTTCTTTTTTTTTGGGGGGGGGGGGTTATTTTTGGTGACAGCAAAAGGCCACCAGAGTCCGACCACAGAGTGAAATAAAATGTTCCCTGACAGTCTGTCAGAATCATTCCCAGAGGCAACAAATCATTGCTTTCCTCAAATCTTTGGCCAGGTGTGTAAAAGCCGTTTGGGCTCCCCACTTTGGGTGGCGTGCTCTCTCTAAAACAGGACCCGTGGCCTTTCAAACCGGGTTATAGCCACGTCTCAGCTTCTGGTCAGGCAGAGCAGGATTTGGATTTTGCTGGGGCGATCGCTCAGGGAATTTGGTTCAGTGCGTAGAGCGTGGAGACTCCATTGAGATGGGGGGGGGGGGTGGATGGTTGGTCGGCCTGTCTCCAGTGGGGACGAGTCAGTCCCATGCTCCATGGGGGGGGGGGGGGGTTCTCTGGCTGGGCCTGTCTCCAGTGGTAGCAAGTCAGTCCCATGCCATAGCTGCCCCAGCTAAGTCTACCCAGGAGCCTAGCTCAGCACTAATACCAACACACTGTTGCTGCTGACCCAATTAGGTCCCACCAGCTCATGTGACGCACCATGGCCTCTTTCCTTTCTTCTTTTGTCCTGTCTCTCTCTCTCTCTCTCTCTCTCTCTCTCTCTCTCTCTCTCTCTCCCTCTCTCCCTCTCCCTCTCTCTCTCTCTCTCTCTCTCTCTCTCTCTCTCTCTCTTGCCATCCCTCATTCTTCACTCCTTCTTCAGGCCTTTTGATGTATGGCTGCTTAGCTTTTTTTAGAACAAATGACAGTTTGGTGATTAATGGTTTGCACTCTTTCACTCTCCATTCTCTCGCTTTCTGGCCCCCCTCACTTCCGTCTCTCCCTCCTCTTTCCATCCCTCCCAGGTATTCTATCTTTACCTGGGTTAGCCCCATCAGCACATTCAGCACACAGGAAAACGAGGGAGTGGTGAGGAAGAGTGGAGGGGAAGCATGGCCCGGAGGCAGGGCAACGGACAGACTAGAGGCCTGGGGAGAGGAGGGGAGATGGGCCAGCTGCTCCAGATGAGGGGAGTGAAGGTGACTGAAGAGAGAGAGAGAGGGGGAGAGGGGGGGCGGGGGGAGAGAGGACGTAGAGAGAAGCAGGACGATGGATGAGAGCAGGAGACGTGTGGCGGAGGCCGAAGAGAAAGAAGAGGAGAGAACGCGAAAGAAGTCAAAACAGAAACGGAGAAAGATGAAGAGCACTAGACTGATGCACAGGGAGAGAGAGAGATGGAGGAGAGAAAGAAAGTAAACAACCAAAGGGAGATAAGGGAGAGGTGGATCAACAGGGACAGGAATAGAATCCCAGAGAGAAAGACAGAGAGCCAATGAATTATAAATAAACAAGGCGCCGGAGTTTGGAGTGACGCCGCCACGCTCGACCAGCGAGGAAAAGGGGGAATGTGGGAATCTGTCTCCGGGAAGACGGAGAGATGGATGGAGGGATGGATGGAGGGGTGGAAGGAGAGGAGCACAGGATTGAACAGGTTGAGTAAACGGAGGCGGGGGGGGGGGGGGGGGGGTTGTGTGTGTGTGTGTGTGTGTGTGTGTGTGTGTGGGGGGGGGGGGGGGCGTTGTCTCCAGTCCATCTTGCTGTGCTTAATGAAGCAACAAAGCAGGTGATTCGTACCCAATATGACATTATCAGTCACCGATAAGTGAACGCATCATTACCTCACAGACCTGGCCTCTCTCTGTGGGCAGTCATGCACATGTAGAAACACGCGTACACACACTCACTCACACGCACGCACACACACACACACACACACACACACACACACACACACGCGCGTACACGTACACAAACACACACTAACACAAACACAAACAAACAAACAAAAAACACACACACACGTACACAAACACTCACACAAACACAAACAAACAAACAAAAACCACACACACACACTCACACAAACACAAACAAACACATCCACGCACAGCCCCCACCACCTCACCAGCCCCTAATCAATGTAAACATGTCACGCGTGGATGAGTGGTTTGCTCACAGCATCGACTCTCTCCCACAGCGTTGACCCATCCGCCTTTTCCCTCTCTGTTCCTCCGCTAACAGCAACCCTGCAAACAAACAACCCCGACCTCCAGTTCTACTGCAACCTCCAGGAGAATCCACCACAACTTAGTTCTTCTGTAGTCAACTTCTCGCTGCGGAGGTCGACTCCGTGGGGAGCTGACTGATGCGTGTAATGTGACAGCATTATTGGTCTACCCTGAATACGTGCTGGAAGGAAAGTACGTTTTCTGTTCTTTTCGACGCGCAAAGCGCTAAGTAAGGCCTGTGGTTGGACGGAGTAAGCATATTAGAGCGTGGCGAGTTTCTAATAGCACCGGGGAATAGAGTCCACGAGAGGAGGCAGAAAGAAAGATGGAAGGGAGAGGAGGGGAGAGGCTTGGCAAGAGAGGGAAGGGAGGGGAAGGGGGAGGGAGGGAGGGAGGGAGAGACGGAGGGAGGGAGGGAGAGACGGAGAGACGGAGAAAGAAAGGGAAAGCAGAAGGGAGGCACTGAGAGAGAGGGAGGGAGGGAGGGAGGGAGGGAGGGAGGAAAGGGATGGAGAGAGGGAGAGAGGGAGGCACTGGTCCTTGTCAAAGCGTAAGAGCCTGGGGCCTCAACAAGAGAGAAACCCACTCCTCCCTCTGAACAGATAAATAGACCCCCAGAACATTAGGGCCAGCGGAGCAGGGTTTAATCCATGGCTGTCCCTCACTTTGAGGTGTATTACAAATCAAAAAGGTAGCGTTGATGAAACGAGTGATCTGGTTGGATGCCAAACTGCATTTCGTTGCCTCAGTGCGGTACTGTGCAATGCCAATAAAGTTGAATCGAATCGAATCAGAAAAATATAAGAGGTGGAGGTTCACTGTTGTGTACAGTACAGCTGATCATCCTGGCTGAGGTCATGTTAAAGACGTACAGACGAGCCAACATTAAGGCAATCGAATTAATCAATCAATCAATCAATCAATCGAGAATGTGATAATATACATGTTCTACATCAATATATTTGAGACGCCCAGGAAGAAGTCGTCGAGAGTCTTGAACAGCTAAAGGATCTCTCCGCCTTTGAGTTTCAAAGAATCTCGTCGACACAGAATAGATAATTCGTTTCAAAGCATCTCAGCCACACTGAATAGATAATAAGTTTCAAAGTATCTCATCTACACTGAACAGATAATTGGCTTCAACGTGCAACCTGACATTCCCTAACGACCATCGCCATGGCCACACTCTTTGTCCCCCAAGACAGTGTCACTCAGTCTGTCATCCTATAAGCCAGACATATTTAGAGCCTCTTATAGTATAATCCATGGCAGTCTGAGTGTGGGGGGGGGGGGCAGAAAGGGGAGCACCAGGCTCAGTCGTACCTGTAGCACACAGGGAAAGCTAACGACGGGATTCACCGGAAAAACCAGGCCTTCTCTCTTCTGCCCGTGTCCCAAGGTAAGCGGCCTATTGGCTGATTTATGTTCCAGCCTCTCGCTGGCCTCGCGTTTACGAGAGAAATGTTCCGCCAGACTTACTTCAAATTCAAACCAATAGGCCAGGGGGACTGGGAAGTCTGCTATTTATCAGACAGAAGCTGGTGCTGCCAGAGAAAACCCCGCCCCGCTTGTTAAAAAGAGCCGCGGCCTGCTTTGGCACGGACAGGTGGGCACACTACGTTGAACCACCCGCTGTCCCCTCGCTGCCGGCTGGACTCCAGGCAGCGCCAGCCAGACAGTCAATTTGGAAGACATACCTCCATAACACCAGGGGTCTAATCTCATACCTCCATAACACCAGGGGTCTAATCTCATTTGGACAGACTTTAGCGTCGAACGCGGCCAGAGCGAGACAAGAATTGAACTGATGGGAGATTAGCGCACGGTCTGAATGCAGCTATCGATGTGGAGAGAGAGCAACTCGGGCAGCCACAAAGGGCCGCTCTCTGACTTCAACTCGCCGAGGGACTGATAAGGAGAGGGAGGGCCGCCTCGTTCCAGTGGAGGGACACCAAATCAGTGCTGGCTCTGGGGTCCTGGCCCGTGGCACTGGGGGTTGTTTCAGGAGCTGGCCCCCTGGGATTGATCGGCGTCTGACAGGTCTACGGCCGAGAAAAGAGAAAGATTACAGAAACAGAAAGGCGGGGGGGGGGGGGGGGGGGGGGGGGGGGCTGGAGTGTCGGTGTGTGAGGAGAAGAAGGTGTTAGTTGGACCCACACGAGGGACCCTGCAAGTAGCGTGCGCGTGTGTGTTCAGTGCACGTGTGTCTGTGTGTGTTCAGTGCACGTGTGTCTGTGTGTGTTCAGTGCACGCGTGTGTGTGTGTGTGTGCGTGTGTGTTCAGCAAACACTGTCCGGTGTGTATCCGGGCAATCCAGCAATGAAGCGGCGCCGACACCTGAGCGGGGTTGCAGTCGGCCCATTGGCCAGCGTCCACAGCCACACACACACTCCCAGGCTGGAAACATCAACAAATGGCGGCTTGAGAACTCCATCGTTTCTCCGTTGTGTTGGCTTCAGCACCCCCCCCCCCCCCCCCCCTGGCCCTTCCTTTCCTTATTTCAATTAGCAGGATTAGGATCTGAAATACCTCTCGTCGCGTTGGTGATTGACAGCAATTGGCCACTTAGGGAGCACCGTTGGAAATGTGTGCAGTCATTTAATGAGTCATGTGGAGGAACGTGTGTGTGTGTGTGTGTGTGCGTGTGTGTGCGTGTGCGTGTGTGTGCGTGTGTGCGTGTGTGTGTGAGTAATCCCCAGTATACGAGCAGCACAGCACAGAGACACATCCGTCACAGCACCTCAGAATGGACCTCGGCGTCAGCCCTAACATGCTCCATGCAAACACTGCAACCGCTGGTGTGGAGCCATGGCGGACAGCCAATCCCTGGGCCGTCACGGTTGGGGGGGGGGGGGGGTTGTGATTTAGAGGAGGAGCTCATCTCCCTGTCTCCGCTCATTAGGAGCCCGGCGGTGGACACACGGGGGGGCGGAACAACGGCGGCTTAGTGAGGATGTTGTTCAGGGAGCGTGGGGGCTGCACGCCGCACAGGTCGAGGCGTGGGGGCTCTTTATGGCGTCTGGGATGGCGGCGGGGGGGGGGGGGGGCTTGGCGGTGCGGGAGGGGCCGTCATACAGAGCAGCACGGGGACAGCGTTAATATGTTCGTCGTCAAAGTGGATAGCCGGAAGTCTCTCCTTCTGTTAGCATGGTCATGTTCATGCTGACTCTCTCTCTCTCTTTCTCTCTCTCTTTCTGTCTCTCTCTCTGTCGCTCTCTCTCTCTCCCTCTCCTTCTCCACCTCTCTCTCCCTCTCCCTCTTCCTCTCCACCTCTCTCTCTCTCTCTCTCTCTCTCTCTCTCTGTGTGTGTCACTCTTCCTTTGTCACACTTCGCTCCATTTATGTTTTATTGGCTATAGCGCGTTCTCGTTTTGTCCTGATGAATCTGCCAGTCCAAATGGACAGACATAAATCTTGTGTTCCGCCTCCCCCCCCACAGAACATACAACATCATACGATGGCAATAAACTTCATGGATTCTGCTACAGGATGTGTGCGTGTGGGAAAGAAGGTGAAAAGTCACCTCATCCAGCCGGGGGGTATTTCGAGTATGCCACGGCTAAAAGATTGATTGCCGGATGGCATAACCCCATTTGATAAGCATAAATAACCTCCCATCAACCCACACTGTCCTCCCTCCACTCATGTAGAATCCCATCATTCTCTCTGCAGTTATGTTTTTTTCCTTCTTCTGTTATGACTAATGTGATTAGTCTTCTTCTGACACTTCCTCTGTGTTTCCCTGTCCTCTGGACCTGCCTGCCCTCTGTTTGGTGATGCCTCTCAGCATGTCTCAGAGAGGAGGGAAAGACCCCCCGGCAAACCACGGCAAGCCTTCCTCTGCTAGCAGGTCAGTGACAAAGATCCATGTGTGTGTGGGCTAGCAGGTCAGTGACAAAGATCCATGTGTGTGTGGGCTAGCAGGTCAGTGACAAAGATCCATGTGTGTGTGGCCTACCAGGTCAGTGACAAAGATCCAGACTCGGGGTTTGGGCTACCAGGTCAGTGACAAAGATCCAGACTGGGGGTTTGGGCTACCAGGGTAGTGACAAAGACCCAGACTGGGGGTTTGGGCTACCAGGGTAGTGACAAAGACCCAGACTGGGGGTTTGGGCTACCAGGGTAGTGACAAAGATCCAGACTGGGGGTTTGGGCTACCAGGGTAGTGACAAAGACCCAGACTGGGGGTTTGGGCTACCAGGGTAGTGACAAAGACCCAGACTGGGGGTTTGGGCTACCAGGGTAGTGACAAAGACCCAGACTGGGGGTCTGCGGCGCTGGGCACAGCCACAGAGCAGACCCCCTGAGATCCTCCCAGACTGGCTGTCTAACTCAACAACAAGTCCCCCTAACGCGTCCCCACATCATTCATTTAAGCCAATCAGAGCTGATTCAGGGTATATGTAGCTAATTAGGGTCAGTGATTGGTCCATTAAGCAGGAGAAGGATCCAGCAGCCTGCGTAGTATGTCTCCATCCCCTCTTCAAGTAATGGCTGAGATGACATGATTGAATTGCAGCCTTTCCACCGCACTGCTTTCATCAATCATTGCACGCTAGATTTGTAATTATTTTATGAAACAGGCTGAAGGAGAGTGATGGAGGGGGGGGGGGGTTGAAGAAATAACTGGCCCTGTGATTTTATCATATAGGGAATGGAAACTGCTTTTCTTGCAAAGGTTCTTTTGGTCCTGATCTGATTTTGCCTCCTGAGTTTCAACGTACAAATGTTGCACCCTTGTTTACATCCATAACCACACACACGCACACACACACACACACACACGCACACGCACGCACACACACACACACACACACACACACACTCACGCACGCACACACATGCACGTCCCCATACACCAGCACGTCGTCCCAGGGGCCCCACCCACGATCCTCGATGTGTCGACCCAAGGGGGAGGCGGCTCAGGTGAACAGGGCTCAGGTGGACAGGGCTGAGAAGGATCCTGGCGGGGGGGAGAGCCGTCGGAGGAGCCGGGGGGGCTCCGGGTCCATCACCGCCACCTACATCACCTACCTCAACACGCTTTTTGGACAGGTGAGGACCACCCAACACCGAATCCTCCATTCAAAGAGTATAGGAGGCTTTGAAAGGTATCAGAAGGAGGTCTGTAAAGCCTTTTTGAGGAGAGAAGTTAAACAAAGTCCAAAAGTGTCGCCCACGGCTCAGCATCTCCACCAGCCAATCACGACTAAAAGACTTTAAAACACACAAACCGGTTTAGTCAAGTCACAACCATGCCCCCCCCCCCCCCCCCCACCCCCACCCTCCCCCACCCCACACACACACAAACACACATTATCTCCACATTGAAAATATTTGGCAGAGAGTAGTCGAAGTGAGAGAACCCCTTCGGTGGTCTAACATGGTGCTGGGACAGTGGGTCAGCTCACATTAAGCTTCTCAAGCAGACAGCCTTCACACATCCCTGCCTGTCTGTCTCCGAGCCTGTCTGCCTGCCTGTCTGCCTGTCTGTTTGTCTGTCTCTGAGCCTGTTTGTCTGTCTCCCTGCCTGCCTGCCTGCCTGCCTGCCTGCCTGCCTGCCTGCCTGCCTGCCTGCCTGCCTGTCTGTCTGTCTGTCTGTCTGTCTGTCTGTCTGTCTGTCTGTCTGTCTACCTCCCTGCCTCCCTGCCTGGCTGTGAACCCAGATAGCTGTGGGCCATCACGGGGCGGGAGGAAGGGGGGCACCAAGTGTGGCGTGACAGCGAGCCCACCACCTGCCAGCCCGGGGGCGGGGGGGTGGGGGGTGGGGTGTGGGGGGGGGGGGGGGGGCCGGAGCCCGCCGGGGTCAGGGCGGTGGAGACACTGTGCCGGGACGTTGGCTAGCCGTGCGGAAACTCAGCAGGATGTGTTGCCTTTGTAGTGACCGGCAACGGTGCGTCGGCAGAGACAGGAATCAATGTATTGAGATCCTTTCTCGTCACGGCCTCTCCATCCAGCGCTGAATGACGTGTACAGTAGCTAATTCGGTTCCACCGTTGAATGGAGCCCGAGACAGAGAGGAGTCCGCTCCGCGTCTCTAAACCCTGCCTGCACACAGAGTATCCATAAATCCCTTCAGTAAGGCTCCCTGTCAGACCTCATTATGTTTGCCGAGAAACACACAGACGGAGAGACGCTCAACGGATGGATACGGACAACAGACGCAGAGATAGATGGCTTTGTTTTGGTTTTTAGTAGCAGCGGGCGTATGCGCGCGTGTGTGTGTGCGTGTGTGTGTGTGTGCGTGTGTGTGTGTGTGTGTGTGTGTGTGTGTGTGCGTACGCGCGCCCGTATCAACGGACCATATGTGTGCACGAAGTGGTCATGTATCTCCGTTATTGTCTTATGTATCTCGTGGTTATGAAGCGTTCGACTGCTCATTTGCCCATGTGAGAGCCAGCAGAGTGAAATGAACAGCAAATGGGCTTGTATTGACTGATGATTGGAGACTCAGTGCTGGAATATAGTTTAATGCTTTCCAGATGAATAAATCAAATTAATGTGTTGACCTTGCAATCTAAATATGTCCTTGGGAAGTAGAATCCTGCCTGTGTTTGAATCTCCTTCTCTGCCACAAACAGAATAGTAAAAAAAAAATGTATACTAACGTGTTTACAATTGCAGTGGTCCCCTGCTCCAGGGTTATTTTAATAATGGTCAATGTGTACACCTCTGCAAGGAAGGTTTTTTGTGGTCCTGACGGCACATATTGTTGGGTATGCTGTACTTGGTAATTGAGTTTCGGCTGCGCGTTGTGCTTTTAGCCTTAACTTTGTGAATTAAACGTAGTGCAGAATCATTGAAAGTCACGCCTGAGCTGGTATCACAGACGTTGGCAGAGAAATCCCGTTTAATGGGTATTTGTGCTTTTGAGCTGTTGTACACAACTGTGTCTTTCCTGCATTTGCTGGGGAACATTATTCCCCATGACCTTGAAGGGTCCTCTGTGAAGACACCCCAACGGTTACTATGTGCATTTCATTTACCGTTCTGCCTTTTACATTCGTACTGTAGCGTACATTTATTTATGGCTATGAGCATTCCATTTCACATGATTCATTCTTTCTTTCTATTTCAAAGGCTTGGCTGACATGTTTGAAGTACCAAAGGGCAGGATTGTGTGTCATTAACATGTCTGTATATTTTAGTCTTAACACTTCCTCACCCAAAGCCATGTACTGTACACAATGCTGAAATAACTAGTGTTATTTCAATGGTGTACACGTACACGGTAGTAGGCCGGAGGGGGAACAGATTGAATGTTATTTGTATGTATCGTGTTCAGCCTGTGGTGAGTTCGGGAGGAGGCTATCAGTGCAACTCAGATTTGAGCCCTGTCAAATTTTTGGTCGGCGTTAATGCAAGCACAGCTCGCTGTTACGTCATTCGGTTTCCATGATAATTGATATCATACTTAACGGTAAAAAAAAAAGTGCAACGTCAACAACTTACCAATTCAAGTACACAGTGGTACTGCTATAGTTTTTTTTTTTTTTTTTTTTTATAACACTTGGAGATCCATGGCAGATGTGGTTTGGCATACACATTGCTGAATAAATGCTTGCAACACGTTTATGAAGGACGGGAAGCGGAACTCCATTAAAAGCTTTGCTGCTGTGTGTGCCTGGGGGCAGCTCTACGAGCCGCTACAATCTCTGTATCATTATCATTGGACTGTGTTTCGCGTCTACCACACAGAACCCATGGGATTAGGAAAAACAAAACTGTTAGCGCTTTAGCTCGAGCGCTTTAGCCTCTAGCATGTTGTTACCATGCGGGGATGTGCTGCCAAGTTGTATGCATCAGCCAGACCACCCACAGCCCCTCTGTGATGTCTAAGGGCACACGGACATGAGCATTTGCACCACACACTCTCCAGAGTCACCCCGTAGTGAGGAAAGGGGGCGGGTGGAAACTGTGTATGCGTGGCTTCCGTACAGCCCCGGTGTGAACGATCTGATTAAGAGATTGCTTGTGTAACCTTTTGATTCATGTCCGCCTCATAGTGTTTATGAATGCATATCATCGGGCTCTGAATCTCATTTCCACGGGGGGACTCCGAATGGGAATATGGATATTTAAGTATATTCATGTGATATCTGTGATTGTGTGAACGCGTGTTCATCAGCCTGTGAGCGCGCGCAGATTAGAGAGACATGTTCCCGAGTGAAAATCCCATTAGGCCCGCCGTCTCCCCACTGTTGATAAGATATGCATGTTATTGTAATACGGCGGTACAAAATAAACCGGATCATGGCGCCGGGTATCTCTCAGGAGAGCACTGTGCTTTAATAGAGCGCAAACTGATGCACACTCCAGCTTTTAGATTCTCTATTTTAATATTCTACTCCATCTCTTTTCTCTCTCTCTCTCTCTCTCTCCTCCCCTGTGTAGGACAGAGAACTGATGCCAGAGGAGCTGGACGGTGAGCTTCTGCTAGTGAAAAGAGCCCTGTGACCGATAAGCCACGCCACAGACTTGCTTAGCGGCCACATGCTCAGCAGCTCCTAAGCAGCTTGCTCATGGCTGTGACTCATTGGTAACACAGGGCCTTCTACGTAGGAGGCCATTAACAATTGACTCAGTAGGTGTAAGAGGTACAGCTGGGATGTGTGCTGAAGGGCGGATCTGTTACTGCTGACTGTACCCGCAAAGCCCCAAGCCAGGCAATACGATGTAGACAGAGAGTCTAATCCACTCCATCAGGAGCCTCTGTAAACAGCAGGATAAGACTGCTTAGAGTGTGTCCCCCAATGTCGACAGTGAATCAGGAATGGCTACACAAAGTCTGTACAACCATGCTCAGTAGCTTAGTATCAGCTGTGTGTGTGTGTGTGTGTGTGTGTGTGTATTCCAGAGCTGCTGGTGGCGTTCAAGGAGTTTGACTACGATGGCGACGGCTTCCTGCATTATAAGGACGTGGCTGACTGTATGAGGACCATGGGGTACATGCCTACAGAGATGGAGCTCATCGAGATCATCCAGCAAATCAAGATGAAATGTAAGTCTGTGTGTTTATACTTCCGCCATGTTGAACTGGCTATTTTTGTGTGTGTGTGTGTCTGTGTGTGTATGTGAGTGTGTGTGTGCATGCAAGTGTGTGTGTTTGTTCGACCAAACCCTGCCCTAGGCAATAGGCCTTTCATGTGTGTGGAATCTAACATAATGTGTGTGCCTGACTTATTCCTCTCCCTGTGGTAAGTTCATACATGATTGATGTCTTTCTCCCCCTGAAACGTAGCAAGCAATGTGTGTGTGTGGGTGTGTGTGTGTGTGTGTGTGTGTGTGTCCGTGTGAAACGTATGTTTGTCTTTGAAGTGAGGGCATGTTTGGCATGGTCGACTGCATGCTTAATGTCTGTCACGGTGCAGCTTGTGTTTGTATGTCGGTGTGCATCAGTAAAGGTCAGCCCAAAGTCCGTTTCACTTACACGCCAAAGGTCACGGATGTTTGTGTGTATTTGCATGTGTATGCCCTGACTCTGTGGCTGCTGAAAGATCAGGAGGCGGGCATGTTTTGATGCAAGAACGCTCACGGTAAAGTACGTATGTGAATACATACACATGACGTGTGCTCTCGTGTGTGTGTGTGTGTGTGTGTGTCTGTGTGTGTCTCTCTCTGTGTATGTGTGTGTGTGTGTCTCTGTGTGTGTGTGTGTGTGTGTGTGTGTGTGTGTGTGTGTGTGTGTGTGTGAGTGCGTTCGTGCGTGTGTGCGTGCGTGCGTGCGTGTGTCTCCGTAGGGGGCGGTCACGTGGACTTTGAGGACTTCTGTGAGCTGATGGGCCCCAGGATGCTGGCGGAGACGGCCCACATGGTGGGGCTGAAGGAGCTACGCTGTGCCTTCAAACAGGTGACCGGGGCCCTGGCCCGGGGGGGCAAACGGCCTGGCGGGGGCCTGGTGGGGGCCTGGTGGTGGGGGAACGTGTGGATCCCTCGACCCAGGGGAGGCCCAGAGATTAGACAGGGCCTCTGTAGGTGTGAGCTCAAGCCCCCAGGAAGACGTGAGAGAGCCATAGGGTTTGGGGCTCCAGCTAGCGAGAGAGCTGCTTCAGAAAGAGGCGTTTGAAAAGCACACCACCGGAGAGGACAAATGGTAGGGTTTGAGAAACTGCAGGGGGAAATAGGAACCTCAAATCCTGACACCCAGTATAGAGAAACAGGTTTGCATTCCGACCAGCAAAAAGACCTATACGTGTCTTCAAAAGAGAAATGCATTGCATATTTTATACAAGGCGGTATACTTTTCAAAAAGAATAAGTAAAAAAACACCTCTTTGATGTTACCTGGAAGCAGGGCTGTAGAATTACTGGAGAAACGTTCAATATTACAATTTGACTTGCTCGGCAAGAACTCCGTGCTCAGCGTTACTGGAATTTGTACCAGTGGAAACACGATATCATTCTCTGTCCCTTTACCCACCACACCATTTTGGATCGAAACCCATAGGCGATAGCAGCAGCTCAACCCTTTACTTGAGCTGCTGAGATGTTCAAAAACGTGGCTCTTCCAGTGCGAATACCACCCAGCGATACGAATCACCTATAGATTTCCAAGTCACTCCACTGGAGTTGTTAAACGTATCTCCTACAATCTCACCTCAAAACGGCTTTTCTCTCCAACAACAGATCCTTTTTTGAAACAAACCAAACTAAACGGGCCATTAAGCTCTGTTTTTGGGGGAGTCTTGTCTCTTAGCGTTACGTGTCTCTTCGATCGCCGCGCCGCTCCTCATCTCCCATCCGGAGGTGGGTAACGTCGCCGGGGAGACGACTTGTCACCATTGAACGTGCACCGATGTGACACTTTAGCCACGGGTAGGCGAGGTATCCAGACGTCGTTGTTAGGCCTCCGGTTCCCATGGTCCCCCCATCTGTCAGCCATCCAATCCCCACAACTCCTTTTGTGAATTCCACGTTTGTGATTGTCCCTCTGACACCCGACCTACATACTCAACGTACAACCCCCCCCCCCCCCCCCCTCCTACTCCCTCCTGCCCCCTCACCTCCTACTCCCCCCCTCCTCACCTCCTACTCCCTCCCGCCCCCTCACCTCCTACTCCCCCCCTCCTCACCTCCTACTCCCTCCCGCCCCCTCACCTCCTACTCCCTCCCCGTCCGTCCCCCTCCCTGTCGTCCCGGACGCAGTTTGACTTTGACGGGGATGGGCGCATCACCATGGAGGAGCTGAGAGAGGCCATGAAGGGCCTTCTGGGAGAGAAGCTGAAGAAGGGGGAGCTGGAGGAGATCCTCAGCGACATCGACCTCAACAAGGACGGCACCATCGACTTTGATGGTGAGCGGGCGGGGGGCCATCACGAGGGCTGGGGAGGGAGATAAGGAGAGCTGTGGAACGGGGGGGGGGGGGGTCTGGGGGAACAGACGAGACGTGGTGGGAGGAGAGGACTTGAGGCTGGAATGAAGACCGAGGGAGAGGAGGTGAAGGAGGGGGGGGGTCCTTTCATGGAAGCGAGCGAGACATGGGAGGCATGCTGGAGGGGGTAGGTGATGCGGAGCGAGCTTCAATGGAGGGGGAGGGGGGCAGGAGAGAGGGAGGAGAGGAAGGAAATTAGGCAAGGGGCCAGGACAAATGAACAGGAGAGATGGTGAGGTGGAGGGTGAAGGAGAAAGGGAGGGGAGGGGGGGGGCAGGCAAATGTCCAATCCCATCAGCAGTGCATTAAGACAATCAATGCACACGCTTGGACATGTCCCGTATCTCTCTCTCTCTCTCTCTCACACACACACACACACACACACACACACACACACACACACACACACACACACACACCGTTAGACAGCTCAAGGACTTTATTGTAAACATACCCTTCCAGCAGCAGCTACCAAAGTATTCATTACTTACGTGCGCAGTGGTAAGGGGAATACTTAACACACACACACACAAACAAACACCGTCACACGGGATTATCGCGAGCATGCGCAAGTCATTATCGGCGGCAGCCTGCAAATCGCTGCGCGGTGTCTCCCCCCCCCCCCCCCCCCCCCCCCCCCCCCCCGTAAGCCTATAACGTGCGCCTCTTGTTTACCCTGGCACGTTCCAATCACTTGCAATAATTGAAAACAGATGGATGGCCGTGGCACCGTCAGTGCGGATCAATAGGCAGGTGTCCCAGCGTGAGCATCAATTAGCTCCCCTAGGGGCCGTCCTGCTGCCCTGTCCGTCTAACCAGGCCAACTCACGGGCTGCATGCCAATATAAACCCCCTACTACCTCCAGGGCGGCTGGAGCTGGAACTAAGAGCTACTACGACTGTTATCTCGCTGTTAGGCTATGGCAAAGTCTTACCAGAATATACAGTCATTTTGTTACAAACCGTATGCAGATTAGCGGGCCTTGAAGCTAAGATTATGGGTTCAATGTGAGATTAACTTCTGGTCTGAAATCAATCAATGGCTTTGTAATGGTATAAGTCTGCCAGTGCCCCAGAGAACGTAATAGAAAAGGTAGCCAGCCAGCATTGATTTCAGTAGACTATGATTAAACTGCCACTGGCAACTTATTGCTATAGCATTGTTGCGATTGACAAGGCGGATCAATATTGTGTTGATTGACAAGCGGAGCCATACTAATAAGTACAGGCGAGGCGTGCTGGGAAGCGCTTGGATAAACGATTTGTTCTAAGACTGTGACAGGCAGATCGACGGGGAGAGATTGTATATCAGATGTACTGAAGCGATAATTTCCTTCCGCACATCTTTAATAACGTATAACTTCACCCACATTGTCAAGTAGGAAGTTGTGAAGAATTGACGTATTGAAGGGACTATAATTAATGTGTTTGGAGTGCATAATAATTTCATCAAGTGCATTCACAAATGAATGACGCAATATTTCAACTAATTTCCTTCTCTTTTTAAGTACTATTACATTTCAACCAATTACTTTCAGAGTTAGCTGTTTCCGTGGCGATAACGGAAAATGACACTGTCATTTGGTATTACTGTGAGCTTTATTGGTTTTTGGGGTATTTATTATTAATATTATTTTGTTTTGTGATAAGATTATGACCGAGTCCGTTTAATGCTAAATCTGTCTGTCTCCCCCTACAGAATTTGTAATGATGCTGTCTGCACGGTGACCGATACTACCCTGCACACACAGGATTGACTCCAAGTCTGTTCAGCTGCATAACACATCAGCACTTTTCCCCCCGTCTGTTGTATAGTTTCGTATGCATAAAACTCGCTACTATAGCAAAGGGCACGCACATATTTGGTAACAACTCACTTGTGTACATATTTGTGGATTGGAAGTGTCTTTCTTTAGCTGCAATAAAAGTGGTTAAAGTCCAGTTGAATCCGTGTATTTGTTTTTCCCAATGCAAGTGGTTGAGTAACCGCAGAGGGCGAAGGGTGAGTTATGAAACCAGTTACACACTATCGTTGTCACCACCGCCCCCTTCTGACAGAACACTCCATTACTATCAGAATATCCAGGCGTCGCTTAATGATGACATAGATTGAGGCTGCATTTATCCATAATCCAATAACCACTTGAAGCTTAAGTTGAAAAAGTGCATTTATTATTGAAAATTGATAACTTACACATTCACGCACACAAACTGTCCCCAAAAACGTTTTTAAACATGTGATTTAAATATAACACAGGCATGACTTTACATAGTTTGTACACTCAAGAATGTGCCATGAAGCTGATGGAAAAATAAACATTACATTTGAATTGCTATGGCATCAGAAATGGTAGCCAAGTCAATGCATTGTGCCATTTATAGCAGAATGCAAATACGGTATAAGGCAAAATCAGTCCCCACCATAAAGCACCCCATCACCCACAAAGTGCTGAGCAATGATCCTGTTTACTCCATCCGTTTTCTGTCAAAATATTGCAAGTTCCCCCGTTTTAATTTGTACAAACATAGTCAAAATACCTGGATAGATTTCCATAAAAATCACTTCAGATGGCCTAAGGTTACACAGGGGGGTTTGGAACTTTTGCCTTGGATGACCAATTGTTAGTACATGATACATCTCCCACTGCAAAATCAATGACAGGTTCTATATGATCACGACTTGGGAGGATTTCAATGCGTCATAAAAGAACAGAACAAAACAAAACAAAAACGTTACTGATTCTGGAAGATTTGATTTGTGTCTTTGTGTAAATGGAAGTTTAAGAGCACATAACTGGGTGAGGCCATATCGCTCCCGCTTTGATTACAGCGGAACAAAATGGCCACCACCAGGGACCAGGGAAGCCTGCAACGCATTTCCTGCTGGTGGAAGAAACTAATACTGGACAACCCTGGGAGATGCTTAAGGACCTCTCCTACTCACCAGATGGGTCATACATCATCTGTTTTCATTGTGCGCATTAGACGTTATAAAAACGACAGAGCAAATCGATGCTTAAAAAAAAAAAAAAAATTATAATAATCTATGCAAACCTTCCAAAGTTTTTAAATCAGCCTGCAATATCACATTTTATTTTCAACAAGTTATTTCTGGTTTCTTAATATATTGGTTCCTTATCACCCGAACACCTCTGCCAAACACATCACCATCCCCTGCAACTGTCACAGTCTATCCTTGTCACAGTCACCCACTAAGCAACTCTCTCGCAGTGTGTTTGACACACCAAACCCCTCCTTCATCATAACATAGAGCCGTTGATAGGTAACACCGTGATGAATGGTGGTGCAACACGCCTCCACTTCCCCTCCCAAGCTTAGCTTTTCCCTCTGGCTCCAGACGGAAGCTTCTTGTTGTCCGCACCTCGAGTTGGGATGCGGGCCAAGGCAGAGGAAAAATGTTATTGCTAACGTCCACTACAGTCTGCCGCCCTCGAAGACCCCCCGCGGGCAAAGTGCTTCCGGAAGAGACCAAGGGCTACTCGGAACGTTTCGAAAGAATCACGCTGGAGATTCTTTTAAGGAAGCTGGCGGTCCGACGTGACTTTTTTTCTCTTTCTCCTCTTAAGATGCTGGACCGTAGGAAGCTGGTGGTAGTGTGCTGATGACGCAGTTGTGCTGTGGGCTATGGGAGTACTGCTGGTTTCACTGCGGCGGTTGCCGTGGGAGTGAGCGCAGGGGAGGGGCGAGGGGGGGGGCTGCGTGAGGTGTTTGGGAGCGTCCAGAGGGCTGCAGGAAGAGGCTCGAGAAAGGCTGTGCCCCCTGGTGGATGGAGGCTCTACTCGGGCATGCTCTGCAGGTAGGTGAGGATGTGCTGGATCTTCAGCAGGCGGTCCGAGAGGCCACTCATGGACAGGACCGACAGCTGGTGGCGCGGGTCGATGGGCAGGACGGCCAGGAGCCACCAGCACCAGGCCGGGCCGCTGGGAGTCGCCTGGAGGGGGGGAGGGGGATGACAACACAGCTCAACGTTGGGCCACGGCTTAAACCAACAGCACAGAGACAACTCCTCCTCTCCTCAGCTCAGGAGTTTATTTGCCATGCGCACCAAGTACAAGCACGTTGGAACTCTGACCCCCACTCTTCCCCCACGCCCACTCCTCGGAAAAAGGCTTCAATTAGCAGGAGAGATAAAACTCCTCTTCTCTCTCAAACTAAACCATAACAAAGCTAAGCCCTAAGAGCGCCTCCATCGTTTGTATTGGCCTGCTATGACCGGCTAAAATTAAAACATGGAAAAAGGGAGGGGAAACATTCACTGTTATTAACTGTGGCCCAGTTGTTTTTAACGGTCTTAATCAGTAACATATTTGCGAGGAAATTGTGCGGAAATTGATCAGAATTGGATCCTACACTCTGCCATGGCTACTTGGTATTCAGTAAGTCAACAACCAGCGGCAGGTTAATCATTCACATCAGCCGGTCTAACGTTGTGTCACACTAGAGAGGCACTGATCAAACAAACTAAGGCGGTCGATTAGCTTGTAGCCTTGGAACCCCCGGGGCTGGCAGCTAACTAAGTCGCTGTGTCAGACTGGCACAGTGGAGTAATCCTGGTTTTTGTTAACAGCAAAGAGTACAGAGTTTAGAGTTCTCTCCACCAAACCAGCATTAGTAGACTCGTACACACATAAAGAAGCAGTGTGTGTGTGTATGTACAGTATGTGTGCGTGTAGTGGGGGTTCGCCCCATGACGCAGTAGCAGTGTAACATGTCCGGTGGGACTAGGCTAGCGATGGCCATATTAATACGCGTTGCCCTACATTCATGGAGAGACGTGACACTGGGCAAAGCTGTAATCCTTTCCCCATTAGATTAGTCAGCCTGGCTCCTGTTTAAGAGGCCAGTGTGGCTGACATCCGGCCCCCGGAGCCCCAACCACTCCCACCCCCCCCCCCCCCCCCACCCACCCCCGCCCCTGTTATGTATACAACTGGCAGGGCACTGGATAAATGGCCCCAACCTGACTTGGAGGTGAGCCCCCCGGTAGAGGGACAGGCATGGGGGGGGGGGAGGGGGGGCAGCTTACCTGGACGGGGCCCTCCCTGTCGGGCATGGCGCCAAAGTGCTGCAGGATCTGGTTGCGGAAGCGGGGCTTGAGGTTCTGGAACCAGGAGCGGGCCCGTTCGTAGACGCCGTCGTGGAGCTCCTGCAGCTTGCCCAGCTCCTCCTTGTCCACCTGACGGTTCAAACAGACCAGGTGGGGGGAACGTTAAGAGAAGCATGGCCACCATACCCCAAAGGACTACACCTTTTATTTCAAGGTTCATCTTTAATCAATTATTGTTCATATTTCAAGACTAATAAGAATTTGCTCTTGAAAAGTTCTGTATTGTTGTTGTTTTTTTTGGGGGGGGGGGGGATTTTTCAAATGCACTATTAAGTGTTTTAGGTCTTTATCTTCACAGCTGTCAATCAATTGAAATGGTTTACATTTAAACACTGACCATTTCAAAAGTGGACCGTTTCCTTTTGGAACTAGACTAGGTATCAAAGACACAGGGACGCTGCCTGCTTATCCAACTCTCCTGAGGAGGGCCACAGCGCTCCCATTCTCCTCCGGCGTCTTACCTTGTGGTCCACCAGATACTCGATGTCTGCTATGGAGTAGCCGTCCCTGATGCCTCTGGAGAGCACGCGGAAACGCTTCCCTCCGATGGTGTCCACCACCGAGCGGCCGTCCGGCAGGAAGTGGACGCTCCGGATGATCAGCATGCAGCCCACGTCCGCGAACCTGCAGGGAGACGGCGTTACGAAATGATTCCAGCTCGATAACAACACTCGAGCAGTTTGGAGTGTGATGTCTACGACCACCTTCACCACCGAGTCACAGGCTGGCCACCGGGTAGCTCAAGGTGAATCCTTTTGGGCCGCGAGAAAAGCAATTAGAGATAAACGATCCGTTCTGTGAGAAACTATTCCCTGGAAATCAAGAACGGAAAAAAAACACAAAATACGTAGAAAAGGCATCCACGAAAAAGCTTTTTAAGATGCCAGAGGTTTAGCACAATACCCCCGCGTCACACACAGCGAGGCCAGGGTCGGGGTAGGGTTAGATGGGCTACAGCTCTGGGTCGGGGTAGGGTTAGATGGGCTACAGCTCTGGGTCGGGGTAGGGTTAGATGGGCTACAGCTCTGGGTCGGGGTAGGGTTAGATGGGCTACAGCTCTGGGTCGGGGTAGGGTTAGATGGGCTACAGCTCTGGGTCGGGGTAGGGTTAGACGGGCTACAGCTCTGGGTCGGGGTAGGGTTAGATGGGCTACAGCTCTGGGTCGGGGTAGGGTTAGATGGGCTACAGCTCTGGGTCGGGGTAGGGTTAGATGGGCTACAGCTCTGGGTCGGGGTAGGGTTAGATGGGCTACAGCTCTGGGTCGGGGTAGGGTTACACGGGCTACAGCTCTGGGTCGGGGTAGGGTTAGATGGGCTACAGCTCTGGGTCGGGGTAGGGTTAGATGGGCTACAGCTCTGGGTCGGGGTAGGGTTAGATGGGCTAAAGCTCTGGGTCGGGGTAGGGTTAGATGGGCTACAGCTCTGGGTCGGGGTAGGGTTAGATGGGCTACAGCTCTGGGTCGGGGTAGGGTTACACGGGCTACAGCTCTGGGTCGGGGTAGGGTTAGATGGGCTACAGCTCTGGGTCGGGGTAGGGTTAGATGGGCTACAGCTCTGGGTCGGGGTAGGGTTAGATGGGCTACAGCTCTGGGTCGGGGTAGGGTTAGATGGGCTACAGCTCTGGAAAGCCTGGCCTCACTACGGCCATGCTCGGGGTCCCTCCTGTCTGCCTGACGCCTTCATTCCTATTGGCTCATTCAGCTCGCCAGAATGAAATCTTATTGGCTGAGATTCCCGCTCCCTTGAAACCTCCCAGCAGCCGGGACAGGGTTCTAATGAGCCTGTGTGTGTGTGTGTGTGTGTGTGTGTGTGTGTGTGTGTGTGTGTGTGTGTGTGGTGCCTACCCTTTCTGGGCGTCGTTCATGCACATCCCAAACTGCCGTGTGCCGGTGTCCATGCAGCGGCGGATCATCAGGCGGTAGCGTGGCTCAAAGACGTGCAGTGGGCACGGCACTGTGGGGTAGGCTATGGTGCACACGAACATGGGGACGTTCTTCGTCAGACTGGGGGGGGGGCACAGGACAGCTCAGTGTCATTTTGGAACCACCTTTTAGGAAAAGTATTATGAGAGGCAAGAGAGTGAGAAAGAGAGTGAGAAAGAGAGAGAGAAAGAGAGTGAGAGAGAAATCACAGGTGAGAGAGAGAGAGGAGGGAGACGAGAGAGAGAGAGAGAGAGAGAGAGAGAGAGAGGAGGAGAGAGAGAGAGAGAGAGAGAAATCACAGGTGAGAGAGAGAGGGAGGAGGAGGGGGGGAGAGAGAGAGAGAGAGGAGGAGAGAGAGAGAGAGAGAGAGGAGGGAGATGGATAGAGAGGGAGGAGGAGGGAGATAGAGAGACAGAGAGAGAGGTGTACAGAGGTCAGACTCACTCAGAGAGCTCCTTGGTCTCCTCCAGGTGAGTCCTGCTCCTCTCCCAGTGCTCCTCGTGGAGATGCTGTTTGATCAGCATGTCCAGGACACCTGTCACCATGTACTTCCTGGTTGCCAGATACTGGACCAACACACAAGCGGAGATACGGGGGATTAGAAACAGCCAACCCCACCCAGGGCAGTCTGAGAGACGGGTTGCCATTCCACCGTATTCTATAATATCACCAGAGAAAGTGTCATTCCTAGTCTATAACTCAAATTCAGAGTTCAGCACCTTAATATACACTGAAAGTGTTTTTATGATTATTACGGACAATATGGTTATGAACAATACTTAACGGCACTTAGGTTGTAAACACCAAATGCTATAATATAATAATATAACTAACTTGCAGATGTCACAGTCGTCTTATTTTTATTTAACAGTAAATTGTTTATTTTAATATGTCCAATGTACTGCTACTTGTACTTGTTGCACATTCAATAAACTCTTGAACTTCAACCATGTCCCCTGCTACAGACAGGAGGGAGCTGGGTTAGGGGTTAAGGGTTAGAGGTTAGGGGTGGCTGCCCATACCTTCTTGAGGCTCTCCTCGCAGACGGGACACTGTCAGGGTTAAGGGTTAGGGGTCAAGGGTCAGAGCTGGCTGTCCTTACCTCTTTCAGGCTCTCCTTGCAGAGGGGACACTGAGGCGTGTGGTCCAGGCAGCGCTCCAGACAGTCCTTACAGAAGGTATGGCCACATGGCGTGGTCACTGGCTCAAAGAACAACCTGAGGGGAGGAGACGGGGGAGGGGGAGGTGAATACAGAGGCTGCTCCACCAGACTGTGAAACATACGTGTGTCCTCCTCCTTTCTCACACAGGGGGTGTTAGGTCAAGCAGGCGAGTTTCAGTGACCGGGGTTAAGTGCGTCTTGAAAAATAGTAGCTTGTACGTCACAGGGTGCGTGCGTGCGTGTCCATGTTTGCCCTACCTCATGCACAGGGAGCATTCCAGGTCGTTGGGGTCCAGCAGTTCTCTGGGAACCACCCTGGGGGCTTTGGCAGCCGGCTGTTTGAAGGACCCTGCTCCCCCGCCTCCCTCACCTGTACAACCACAGGAGAGAAGGACACAGCGTCACACGCCAGTGACCGTCTCAGGAAGTTAAAAACGCCATCCCAATTAGGGAGTTTCTATCCTATCTATATAAAATTGTTTTGTTTTGTTTTCATCGATGATAATAGTATCTCTTTAGTGCGACAAGCTAATGGCTAACACCGGCCATCGCTAAGCTAATGGCTAACACCGACCAACCCTAAGCTAATGGATAACACCGGCCATCGCTAAGCTAATGGCTAACACCGGACATCGCTAAGCTAATGGCTAACACCGGCCATCGCTAAAGCAAAGGGAATGAACTACAGAAACTAGACTGACTATGGAACAGAAGCGTGTGACGGACAGCGTTCCCTACCTCCTTGTTTTGCATGCTTGCCTCCTCCGCTGGGCAGCGCGCTGGGGCCTGCGTCGGAGGCGGACAGCTTCCTCTTCAGCAGCGCGCCCTTCTCCTGGTAGCCCAGCTGAGGGGCCGAGCACACCCTCTTCAGCCCCTCCTCCCCGCCGCCAGGCCCGTGGGCGCGCAGAGACTGGGCGCGGCTCAGCCCAGAGCGCTCCAGGCTGCCGGCCCGGCCAGGCTTCTACGTGAGAAGAGGAGGAGAGGAGGAGAGGGGGGGGAGAAGAAAAGAAAAGAGTGAGCTGGGCACCGCCAGCTAGGTCCGCCGGTGTGGTTGAATAAGAACGTTTGAAGGCACTGGGTGTAGAGAGGGCGTACCTCCTGGGTGTCTGGGCAGGCGTGTGCGGAGGCGGGCCGGGCCTGGTGCTGCCCGGGGCTCTGGTGCTGCCCGGGGCTCTGGTGCTGGGCGGGGCCGGGGGCGTCGGTCACCAGGGACTTGCTGCGCAGGTGAGGCAGGGTGCTGTGGGCCGTCTCCCTCAGGCCCTCCTTGACGTTCTCGCCCGCCGGCGACAGCAGGTCAAAGAGGATCTGCAGACGATAAAGGAGGTTAGACACGGGGGTTAGACACGGGGGAGGGGGTCAAAGAGGATCTGCAGACGACACAAAAAATGCTTCACAAGAAATTCGAAATAACATGGAATAAAAAAAAATAAACATAAATATACAATTAAAATAATGTGACAATAGAACCAGAAAAATGTGTCTTGAAACACGTGTGGGGGGGGGGGGCTGCAGACAACACAGGGTTTAGACACAGGTGGGGGGGGGGCACAGACAACACAGGATTTAGACACAGTTGGAGGGGGCCAAACCGGAGTGACAACCCCCCCCTACCCCAACAGAGCTCCATGACACAGCAACAGAATGGCTCCACCCACAACATAACACAAAACCGAGCTGCTAAAGAATTAAAAAGATCAACGGGCAAAAGGATAAAAAAAAAAAAAGCATCATGTGACTTTTCAGGGACGGCTTATGGCAAGATGGACGCCTGCGAGAGACGGAGTTCTCTGTGGAAAGAGGCGTTTGAAGCGGTGCCTGCAGCCTGTCCTCACATCACCTTGAAGAGAGAGAGAGACTTGGCTCTTGCGCCGCTCCACTTGCCAATTGTGATGCAACGTGTGAGTCACCCGCACGCCGTACGACTTCTGTCGACCTCACCGTCTTCCTTTCCATTTCTCCACAGAACGGGGGGTTTTGCTGCCTCTAACTTTCTCCCCAACCGACTTCTCTGTCCTGGGAATCCTACCAACTCTCGTCTGTGTGTGCCGTCTCCTTCTACCCTTCCATTTACTTCTCCTCCTTTCTCTCTTTTCTCAGCACCTTTTTCTCGTACCCGTCTCCTTCCTTTGCCAGAGATCGTTCCACATTATCAGTTGCCCAACATGTCCGCCCTGTTCCAGCAGTTGGCTATTGAACTCTTGTAGGGTTCAGGGAACGCTCAGCGCCACAAAATGGCTGGCTGTGGGTTCCCCATTGGCTCAACGGGGGACGGATTCAAATAGAGACGACCAATCAAGAGTCCCTCCTCGATCCTCAAGCCTCGATGCGTTGGATTGCGTCCAAAGTGTCAGGTGTTCCAAAATCTCTCTAGGCCTCGGTGAAATCAACGTTAGGCAACACCCAGACGTACGAAACAAAGACTACATGGTTTCGCCAAGTGTACGCTGCTTTGAATCCCACCCAGAGCAGGGCTAATGTCATTAGAAGCAGGGAGTCACAAGGGCTGACCCAGCAGAAACCGTCCTCTGTAAAAACATCTCCACAACAGACAGCAGAAGAAACAGCCATCATACAACACTTCTACAATCCATTCCCAAGACCTGTAGACGTCTTTCTAGCAAGTCTTTACGGCCGTATGCTGTGGAGTAATGTAGAACTTACTTTAAACAAACTAAATCAACATTAATGATTGCTTTCATAAATACAATTGATAATTCCACGAACCAACAGAGCCATGTAACTTAAGAGCCAAGGCAGGGTGCGACACTGTGGCTGTCATGGTGATAAACCAACTAAAGACCATCACATTCTCATCCAATAGTTCTATAAAGACCATCACATTCTCATCCAATAGTTCTATAAAGACCATCACATTCATATCCAATAGTTCTATAAAGACCATCACATTCATATCCAATAGTTCTATAAAGACCATCACATTCATATCCAATAGTTCTATAAAGACCATCACATTCATATCCAATAGTTCTATAAAGACCATCACATTCATATCCAATAGTTCTATAAAGACCATCACATTCATATCCAATAGTTCTATAAAGACCATCACATTCTCATCCAATAGTTCTATAAAGACCATCACATTCATATCCAATAGTTCTATAAAGACCATCACATTCATATCCAATAGTTCTATAAAGACCATCACATTCATATCCAATAGTTCTATAAAGACCATCACATTCATATCCAATAGTTCTATAAAGACCATCACATTCATATCCAATAGTTCTATAAAGACCATCACATTCTCATCCAATAGTTCTATAAAGACCATCACATTCTCATCCAATAGTTCTATAAAGACCATCACATTCTCATCCAATAGTTCTATAAAGACCATCACATTCTCATCCAATAGTTGTATAAAGACCATCACATTCCCATCCAATAGTTCTATAAAGACCATCACATTCATAACCAATAGTTCTATAAAGACCATCACATTCTCATCCAATAGTTCTATAAAGACCATCACATTCATATCCAATAGTTCTATAAAGACCATCACATTCTCATCCAATAGTTCTATAAAGACCATCACATTCATATCCAATAGTTTTATAAAGACCATCACATTCCCATCCAATAGTTCTATAAAGACCATCACATTCTCATCCAATAGTTCTATAAAGACCATCACATTCCCATCCAATAGTTCTATAAAGACCATCACATTCTCATCCAATAGTTCTATAAAGACCATCACATTCATATCCAATAGTTCTATAAAGACCATCATATTCTCATCCAATAGTTCTATAAAGATCACATTCATAACCAATAGTTCTATAAAGACCATCACATTCATATCCAATAGTTCTATAAAGACCATCACATTCTCATCCAATAGTTCTATAAAGACCATCACATTCTCATCCAATAGTTCTATAAAGACCACATTCTCATCCAATAGTTCTATAAAGACCATCACATTCCCATCCAATAGTTCTATAAAGACCATCACATTCTCATCCAATAGTTCTATAAAGACCATCACATTCTCATCCAATAGTTCTATAAAGACCATCACATTCTCATCCAATAGTTCTATAAAGACCATCACATTCATATCCAATAGTTCTATAAAGACCATCACATTCTCATCCAATAGTTCTATAAAGACCATCACATTCTCATCCAATAGTTCTATAAAGACCATCACATTCTCATCCAATAGTTGTATAAAGACCATCACATTCTCATCCAATAGTTCTATAAAGACCATCACATTCATAACCAATAGTTCTATAAAGACCATCACATTCTCATCCAATAGTTCTATAAAGACCACATTTATATCCAATAGTTCTATAAAGACCATCACATTCTCATCCAATAGTTCTATAAAGACCACATTCATATCCAATAGTTCTATAAAGACCATCACATTCATATCCAATAGTTCTATAAAGACCACATTCATATCCAATAGTTCTATAAAGACCATCCCATTCATATCCAATAGTTGTATAAAGGCCATCCCATTCATATCCAATAGTTGAATAAAGGCCATCCCATTCATATCCAATAGTTGTATAAAGACCATCACATTCATATCCAATAGTTCTATAAAGACCATCACATTCATATCCAATAGTTGTATAAAAGGCCATCCCATTCATATCCAATAGTTGTATAAAAGGCCATCCCATTCATATCCAATAGTACTATAAAGACCATCACATTCATATCCAATAGTTGTTTAAAGACCACATTCATATCTAATAGTTCTATAAAGACCATCCCATTCATATCCAATCGTTGTATAAAGACCACATTCATATCCAATAGTTCTATAAAGACCATCACATTCATATCCAATAGTTGTATAAAGACCATCACATTCATATCCAATAGTTCTATAAAGACCATCACATTCATATCCAATAGTTCTATAAAGACCATCACATTCATATCCAATAGTTGTATAAAAGGCCATCCCATTCGTATCCAATAGTTCTATAAAGACCATCACATTCATATCCAATAGTTGTATAAAGACCACATTCATATCCAATAGTTCTATAAAGACCAGCCCATTCATATCCAATCGTTGTATAAAGACCACATTCATATCCAATAGTTCTATAAAGGCCATCCCATTCATATCCAATAGTTGTATAAAGACCATCACATTCATATCCAATAGTTCTATAAAGACCATCCCATTCATATCCAATAGTTGTATAAAAGGCCATCCCATTCATATCCAATAGTTCTATAAAGACCATCACATTCATATCCAATAGTTCGATAAAGACCATCACATTCATATCCAATAGTTCTAAGAAGACCATCACATTCATATCCAATAGTTCTATAAAAAGCCATCCCATTCATATCCAATAGTTCTATAAAAGGCCATCCCATTCATATCCAATAGTTCTAAGAAGACCATCCCATTCATATCCAATAGTTCTATAAAAGGCCATCCCATTCATATCCAATAGTTCTAAGAAGACCATCACATTCATATCCAATAGTTCTATAAAAGGCCATCCCATTCAGCTGTATGCCTCAGCTCCACTTATCAAGCTGGCCCACGACAGGCCTGACTCCAATCAAGCACGGCTATGGGGCGGCGAGCCCTATGACGCCGAGATATTTAGACTAGGCATTTCTTTCAGGGGCGGTAAGCACATCAGTCCCGGCTTGAGAGAAGACAGAAGAGAGAGAGCGAGACAGAGAGAGGAGAGAGAGAGAAAGAGAGAGAGAGAGAGGGGGGGGGGGGCATCCAGATGAGATCACGGGAAAGCTCTGGCACACAGCACTTCCTGAGTCCGCAGCGGTGTCAGATAGACTAGGTGTGGATCCTCCCCCCTGATAAGGGCTGTACTGGGTCATGGGTCAGACACAGGATTAAGGACACAGCCACCCCCTTGACTGCGCCCACTGTGTTCCGAAGAGAGCTGAGCAACTGATCTGCAGCCTAGCCTTCGCAGGATGAACATAAACAGCTGGAGACAGGGTTCTGGACTACGGCAAGCTTTCGCTACTATTCTATAGACAGGCCCACTGAGAGCCACGGCAGAAACCGTGGCGTGAGCAGAGCCGCCTCAACTCGCTCTTCAAACTGTTCTTTTCTGTCTTTCCCTCCCCTGGTTCTCTGGCCAACGCTGAGTAAGGTCGATGGGCTGCAACGCGTCCGTGATGCTGTATCATTAAATAAAGAAAAGTGGTGTTCCCCCCATTCGCCAGTGCGGGCTTTATTTGAGTTTCCTCTCACCATCTCCACCTGTGGTTTGGCCTGGGGGAAGGCTTCGTCCAGGGCCAGACACTGGAGGAACACCTGCAGCGACTCGTCCACCTGGCCCATCTCCTGTAGCACCTTGGCCTTCCGGTAGTAACCCTGCGACAGAGAGAGAGAGAGCGAGAGAGCGAGAGCGAGAGGGAGAGAGAGAGAGAGAGAGAGAGAGAGAGAGAGAGAGAGAGAGAGAGAGAGAGAGAGAGAGAGAGAGGAGGGCACATGCCACATTTAAGTATCGCCAAGCCTCGGACCACAGGCCACACTGACACTTAATGGTCCCCCGTGTTTCCAGGTGCTTTGTACTATTTATGAGCACTGGTGATGGCCATGAAACACTTGGCCCACAACACAAAGGCATCAGCTCTCCTTCCTGATCAGAGAAGCCTAAATTGGGCCAGCAACTCTGGCCTTAATCTCAATAGCAGGCTAAACTCTACTGTGCCAGGAGGCTATTTAAAAAAATAAATAAACCTTGAGCTTATTAGCTACTTTTACATAATGACAGTCGGATATAGAAGCAAAGGCTGGAACTGTTCTGAGAGAACTATCATGAATAGAATGGAGGCTTTCCGATTTCATTTCCAGAAAACGTACTTCACAGCACACATACAGGAACAAACTAACACGGAACTGCCTTTGTCCTGCTACAAAAATACCCCTAAAGCACCCGTTTCTTACAACTGAAATGTAGCGGCACGTGTTCTTTGTAAAACTTTCGCTATTCGAAATAGAGGTTCTAGTTTGGAGAAACGGGGAAGTGGTGGTAATAGGATTAGATGGCAGTGCATGTGGCAGCCTTAAAATATGCCTTTCCTTCGTAGTGGCCTGCTAACCTATTTATTACCGGGGAAACGCTCGAAGCATGGCCAGACTTTCTCCATGACGTGCTCGACCCTGACAGAGTCGAGCGACCAATGATACGTGGCCTTACTCAACGCACCGGTAACATGGGCACCAACGATACGTGGCCTTACTGAACGGCCCCGGGAGCCAAATGACTCCACCACACGTTCATCTGATCCTCTAAGAGCAGTGCGTAATGGAGAAAAAGGAGACTGTCCGGAGCATAGCCCCATCACAACAGCAACAAAGCCACTTCCTGGTTGGAGAACAGTGGGCTCATGTAGGGACTCATTTAACAAAACAGACAGACGACTAGAACTCCAGCTTTAGTCACCCAATAGCACCACACCTATATAGGGCCCTATACAAGTATTTGTTTTATTTATTTAATCAATCTATTTTCTTCCTGTTTTTGTGAAATGTTTTTTGAAGATTCCGATACAATCTATCTTTGCAATAAATCATACACGCAATTCCAATCATTGGATGTATTTGGAGCACAGCCAAATTAGAGGAAAAAAACTAATTAATTTTACATAAATAACATAGGTGTCCATCTGCAACAACTTGCCATATAATATGATGGTTTATTAGTTTGACCCAGAGAGTGTAGTGTTTTAGGTTTTATAAGGACTGCCAGCAACGCACTTCTCAGAAGCTAGCAGACAGAAAAAGCTACAAGATCGTAGCTTGAATACACATTTGGAAATCCTTCATCCCCGGGTAAAATACATTTATAAAATAAGTTTATTGTCTATGGCATAAAATAAGTAAATAATAACAGCCAACTTTGACAGCCAACTAAATGAGTGTGAATTATTGTTTTTGTGCCATCACGCAACGATTCCGCCCTTGTTTTCCTCAGTCAGAAACCCCAGGGCCCTGGTAGGCCGTGTGCCTCCGCTGTGATTGTTCTGGTGGCCTACCTCGGCAGAGACAGCTGAGCTGAGACAGAGCTCAGTGTCCTCCAGGGCAAAACGGTACTGTCCCAGAGCCAGGTAGGCCTCTGCCCGGGACCACCGCGCCACCACGTCACCCGGATCTGGGGGGGGGGGGGGGGGGGGGGGGGGGGGGGGGGGACAGATAGAAAGAGTCTTGGTTACACTCGTGCTCATGGTGAATTGTGCACGGTAAAACCGTTACAGCACCACGATTTCAACAGATAAAATTCCTTTCTCCAAAATGGCGAGGTCAGGGAATATTTGGAGCACATGCCTCCTTGTCTTTCAGCCTGATACACACACACACACACACACACACACACACTGGATTCAAATGAGAGGAAGAATTATTCCCCTACAAAGGATATCATCAAGGCTATTCAATAGATTCTAGATTCAAACTCGAGTTCCTAGAAGTGTTTTTTTGTCCTCAAAGTTACCCGCAAACCAACACATTTTCCAGTCATGCATGAGGTCAGAGCTTGACTTTGATCTAATAGGCAACATTTAGAGCTCTAAATCGAACTTGGTAGTGGTTGCATAACAGAGCAGTTAGAGCAACATGCTTATCAAAAATCAAATGGTGGGGCAATACAACTATAATGTAGACTAATAGGCTCTTGTCTAGCCTGGCCTGGGGCTCCAATGACATCCTCACTCTGTTGGTTTCAAGCTTGAGTATCTATGGCGCTCAGTCGCGTCTTTACATACACAGATTCCTACAGTGCTGCGCCGTATGCTTGGTCTGGGCCCATACCTGCGAGTCTAGAACAAGATAGCAACATGCTAGCTCTAGAACAAGATAGCAACATGCTAGCTCTAGAACAACATATCAACATATTAGGCCACTCTGACGGCAGCGATTCAGTGAACGGTGTCAAACGGGACTGCCTAATATTATGCAACCTCCATGAACTGCATTAGACCGGTCTTGAAGTAAATGCTACGTTGGATGAGAGTGCACATAGGTGTCTTATTGGCTTCGAGAAGACTACAGTATGACCATATTACGGGCACCTACAAATCTTTGAGCATTGCTTTCAACTTTCCACCATAAAGGAGTAACCAGGCAAGCGCATTCCAATATGGTATGCCACTCAATATACGCCCTACCTTTGGGATTTCTCAATGACCCCTTATCAATCACGGCTAGAGTTTATTTCGATCACAAACTGTTTGCTGAAATAATAGAACAATGAACCATGGCCATTTAGGAACACGTCTACCTAGAGACAGCATACAAGGTTACAGCCGGTCCTTGTCAACGTAAAGCCAATTAAAGGCATCATACTTTGTTTACTGGTACGTAAGCCTATGCCCAGTTACACTGTCATTTAAAGTTCGAGGTTTATGCAATGTGGTGACAACAGGCAAAATTGGTGGCATAGGGTTGGTGCTTATGAATGTTGCAGGCCTAGTGTTTTGCCGTAATATAGTAGGCCTTTTTTTTTGTTTTTTGTTTTTTTCTTCACGAGAATAGCTTCAGTTCAGATCACAACACTCAGCCGTGTTAGTGAAAGAGTTATATGAAACCTCAGACGGTTTTTTCTAATCTACTTAGTGTTGAAAGGCCTGTAACCCATCTCAACAATGGCTGACGGGTAGCAACCTGCATGGTAAGGCGTTATTGCCCATTTCTTACACACTTAAATGTGGATACTGGCGTAGGCTACAGTGAAATGTATGAAACTTACGATACATCCCCATCCCCCTCAAAGTTACAAAACGCCGGCCAACCAGTTATGTCACGGCCAGCCTTGCTTTATGCAATGTGGTTCTAATGCGCATGCCCCACATGGAATTTTATAATAGGGTCGCCGAGGGTTACAACTTACATGACAATGGCGTGTACATTGTGTGGTTCTGAATCAGATCATTAAGATAACAATCGTTAAACGAAATGTTGGTCAGTGGAACTCAACCTTCTCCCGACTCACTAATGATTTAATGCGTACAACACATACAATACACGAAAACGACATTTGTATGGAAAGGTACAACCCCTTTACCCCTCTTACCAGCTTCAATAACATTAGTTGCTAGTGACACGGCCTTTGCAAAGTTTTTTCTCCTGGACAGATCTTCAACTTCATTGATGGCTTTCAATCTTCTGAGGTCGTCGGGGAAACACTTTTCCAGAAGTCCGCATAGAATCACATTCACTTTCAACTCCTTGGACGTGCCTGCTACTGGCTCACTACATAGTTTGCATTTCGATAGCAGGTCGTGTTGTAAACATCTTTTGCAATACGAATGTCCACAGGCAATAGTCACAGGCTCACTCAAGAAATGTCTACAGTTCGGACAGTCAACCATAACATCTTCTGTGTTTTCAGGAATATCTTCTCGTTCCGAGGGCGTCTCTTGCTCCGCCACCTTTCTCTTAAAGTTGCGCAGAATACAATCTACTAAATTACTCAAATGCTCCGATCGCACCGAGTCGTATTTTAAGGCCATTGAAAAGCAGTGAATGGCTTCTTTCAGACGATTTTCTGAAGCCAATGCATCGGCTTTCTGTAAAATTAGTAGATGGTCACCATCGATACTATCCCAATCGTTTCCTACTTCAGTTTCGATAAAGAATCCTGCTCTTTCGTCAAGCGCATCCTTGAGTTCAAGATGTTGAGCCGACATGGTCACTCAGCCAGATACAACTATTTATGCTATTTAAATGTTTGTCTATAATTTTTTTTACACATGTCTACTGTGTCTGTTTGCTAGCACAGGCTTGGCAGAATCATTCCGTGGACAGTGACTAGTTACATAAAATTGAGCACGTGAACAACCATACAGTGCCATGATTGGCTGGAGTGTCTCCGTTACAAAACCTTGTCCAGGAGGAAGTTTCATAACTGAAGAGAAAGGCGCGGATGTTATGCAGTACTACAGTTTAAATGCGTAGCACTTTTCAAGGGAATATGCTACATTGTTCATTGTGGGACACAGCTATAGCTATAAATGGTCTATGTGTAGACAAGTTGTCAAATTACTTTTAATTGTGGTTAATGACGTAAGACTATCATATTGTTTTTTAAGTAAAGAAACGTGATAAATATCGACATAGGCTATTGACACAGTCTCAACTAGCCAAGCATGTCACATCCGCTGTCTATCGCGGGGTCATGTGTCCTGTTATGAAAAGGTAGGATGTGGGGCATTCGAGGTCATTCAGTCTTAGAACCAGACTTAGAGCCCATAAAACAAATGTTTTATCGGTAATAGGCACAACAAGGAAGTCAGTGTGTTATGAGACATTTTAGAACCGTGTCACAATGACATAAGTTTGACCTTTAGTAATTTCATTCGCTTTGCCCAGCCATAATGCTGCCAAAGCAAGTATCCCAGATAACACACATACGTCTGGCCGACGTCGCCCTAACATCGGCATTGCATCGCTTTCTAGATTAGGGTTTCCATTGTATTACGCATACCTCTGCCCGACGTTGGCCTGACATCGAAACCTGACCTTGCAGCCTCGGTCAGAATTGGAACCTTGGCGGATGAGGGATTGGAGTCTCTCGCACGCTCAGGCCGCAGCTGGCTGCTTAAAATTTGAATTTCCAACGGTATTCCAGTCACTGGCAGTTATTCTGGCTTTTTCTTCAAAGGACCAACACCTATAAAGGTAAACTAACAGTATTTTTGTTTTAGCTAGCTAAGTTAGCCAATGCCTTTACTGAAAAAAAGACTGAACTTAAACTTCAAGTTAACTTGTTTAAATGACAGTACATGTTTAACTATTATTAACTTACAACGTTAAGTCTGTAAACCTTTCATCTGTGGTACAAATGCTAAGGACCGTTCATTGTTGTGACATGACATATTAGTCAGGTTGACGTTATATTGTTAGCCAACCTAACTTAATTAGCTACTAAACTAGTTAACGTTAACTTATTACGTTGCTGTCCGGTTGATTAATATGGTAACGTCAAGTTAGTTAATGTTAGCTGTGTATTAATTTAGTTGGGCTTATATCATGGTACACCGGTGGTGTTAAGTTACTTGTCATGCCATGGACTAGGGCAATGTATTTACTAAAGCGATCTCTTATTTTTTATATTTTTTAAGATGATCCTCAAATGAAAGACTTTCCACTTGCGAGTGGCTAATTCATAATGGTGCGAATAAGTTGTTACCGTGAAAACAAGTTTCTAAATCACTCAACTTTGCAACTGTCATTTTGACAACATTTCAAAGAAACGCGAGACTAAACGTTATTGCGTTGCTAGGGAACGGTGACGAGACTGCTAGAGATACAGAGATACAGATATTTGAGATACAGATTTATCAACTAAATGATTTAAATACGTTTAATTGGTTTGCCTAATTGTTTTACATTAAAGACAATCTGAATCCAAAATGTTAATAACTGATGTTTATGTAATTGTTGAACTATAACTTTGTTTCTTCTCTCTAGAACTAGCTCTTTGAAGTTGCCCTCATCCTCCAGGTATGTAACATATTTTACAGTAGTAGTTCTGTATAACTGTCACTTCAATTGTACTGACAAAAACACTACTTGTTTCTTTAAAACCTACCCCCAACTTCAGGAAAAATAATAATAAAAAGTCAGTTAATTATATTTAAATCCAACTGGTACTGATCTGATCAATCATATTTCTTGCTTAGGCCGCAATTGGCTAAACTGGCCAGGGTTCAGTGTCCTAAATTTACATTTTAAAGTCCCCCTCCATTAATTTTATAAAATATTAAAAATATTCTGCTTAAATGTATAAATCATGTTTGCCCCACCCCCCTCCCTCTATTCGAATATCCGCCAAGCCCCTACCCCACTCCTCAGCCGCCGAGCACATGAGTCACCCGCGCATATGAGTTACTCCAAAAATTTGTGACGTTACAAATCTGGCTTGTCTGAACTCGCAGAGACTGTCCTTGGTGCACTGCAGTTTCAAAGCAGAAATACTCAGCCATGGCGTTGGCTGCTTATATTTGTTCCAGATATGTCTTGTAGCACATGAAAAACGCCACAAGGACATGTTAACAAAGTTAAAAACTTGATTTTCAAGTTTCACCACTTAGGCGGCGGTAGGGCTGGAGGAGTAAGACATGGTTGATTCTTGCAATTCAATAGTTTTTTAGTTACATGTGTTGATAGTAGCCTTTGTTTTACTTGTCCTGCAGTATGGCCAATGCACCGTCATACTGGACACTCAAGAGGAAGTCAAGGGCTAGGGTTAGTCTGCAGTTAGAGGGTCATGAGTTAGAAGGTCACAATAGGCCTGCACACAAGTGGGATCAGGAAGAAATATTAGTTTGTGTAGAAGATGCAGATGAATTTATGGATTGCCAGTTATCCTTTGCTGAGCCAGAGCTTTTCTTTGATGCGCAAGACAATAGGTCACAAAGTTCCAATGAGGAGGAGAGCTTGGAAGAAGCTTTGGCAAGCTGGGCAGTGGAGCAAAATATTTCTCATTCTGCACTTAGCAAATTGTTAACACTCCTAAATCAGCATCACCCACATTTCCCACTAGATGCAAGGACATTGTTGGGCACGCTTAGAGCACCCAATATCCAAGACTTAGAACATGGGCAATATTATCATTTTGGCTTGCTAGAAGCCATGAGTAGTACTCTGGAGGCCAATATAAACACATTAAACAATTGCATTTCCCTCCAAGTAAATATTGATGGCTTGCCACTTTTCAAGAGCTCGTCTGAGCAATTCTGGCCAATTCTTGGTACCCTACCAAACCTACCCAAACACCAGCCGTTTGTGATTGGCCTTAACTGTTTACATAATTTGTATGTACTCATCTACTGTGCCATGGCGTATTTTTCAACTCCATCTTGCTTCTGATTTGTTGTTCTGGACGTCCAAATCTCAAATGAACATGATCTTATTAGTGCTGTTTGTGCTTTCCTGTAGAATTTCCTTGAGTCTCCCCCACTGCAAATCTACAGGAACTTGAACGAGAGGGACTTGGACAGTTGATGAAAGGCTAGCCCATCTTCAGTCATCAGATGCACCACAGCATTTGCACACAGAATATTCATCTTTAATTTAATTAATGTAAGTGTATTGAAAGTTATTACATGTAAATGTTATTGACTTTAGTCCTCTAAGTATATTCAAGTAATCTATTGTTATTATTGTTTGCTCTTCTGCTTGGCTACTTTGCTATGTACTGTTGATTTGACTTTATGTGTCATCTTAAATAAATGTGCTGTTTTTAAAAGTTCAAGTAGTGGCTTTACTTTTAGTTTTTGGATGAATTATTGATGTGCCAAATTTATATTCAGTTAAAACGTCAGCCTATGTTAATTGTATTGCTAAAAGTTATTGCATTATCAGCTATTATATATTATATATATTTCAATTGAATGATCTACAATCACACTTTACATGTTGAACTATCACATTAGTTAGTTATCTATCACATCTTGTTACTACATTGCCTAACGTTTAGTTTGTTAATTAACATGTTTGCTATCAGTATAGCGGGGAGGGAGGTGTAGGAAATAGTTGACATGGTAACTAAATTTGGAACGTTAATCAGCAATATATACATCGGCCAGACGTGCGCATATCCGTCGAAATGTATCTGAATAACGTCGGATGGAGGTCGGCCGGAGATCGATCCGTATGTTTGGCCGATGTCGCCTCGACGTCTTGCCGATTAGCAAACGAGCTCTATGCGATGTAGGGCCTACGTATGTAACATACGTTGGGCCGACGTTGGCTAGACGTATGTGTGTTATCTGGGTAATGTAACCAGCTTAACAAATTATTTTGTACGTGCACAGTTTATCGTATTGTTGTATCATATTTATCATTTTAATGTAGGCCTATTGTGGGCCTACTGTGTTTTCATTCTGCTTAATAGCACTAAGACAAGTTCGTCCTAGGCCATGACTAGCCATATTCTTCTGATTCTGATTAAATGTTCAGTCAGACCAACGTATCTATCTTAAACATGTATGACATGTGAATAAAAGCATGATTGGATCTGCTATTCGTTGTATAGCTCCCTGCCATAGGATATCCATGACAACAGGTGGCAGGGAGCACTCAAACGTCAATACCCCTTGAGACAGATAAGCAACCCTTTAAGAGGCAGCTTGGGTATAGGGGTGGGCGCGGCTCACACATTCATTTGGAACAGTTGTGTGTGTATTTGATTAGTGTGTGTGTGTAAGAATTAGTTGTGTGACGCTTTACGCCAGCAGCGCAAATACTTTAGAGTTAGCTGCCCGAGCTTTAGCTGAAGCTGTATGACTGGAGGATTGTGCAAATCAAATATTCAACTTCCGTTTTTTTTTGTTTTTGTTTCGATGGGGAGGCCTATTTGTTTGGTGAATGATGTCCAAAAACTTTTAATACAAATCAAATGAATAATACAACACATCAAAGTGTTGTATATGTGCCAACCTTAAGCTGTCCACCATACCCACAAGTGTAATATCCTAACACTTTACGAAGACAGGAATTCAGTCTCTCAACATTTCTGTTTAAAAGTAATACTTGAATCTCTAAAACCAATGCTTCAACGAAACGAAATGTAACACATTTTCGATCTTCAAAGATTACTGTGGAACTCAGCCACTTTTACCAGCTAACTCTGCATGATTGGATGGACATGAACTTTACCCGAGAGACTTGTTTACTGCTCTCCTGGAGCAGGGGAGCTCCAACGACAGTTCAGGCAGATGACTCGAAGTCTGTGCGCTGCTGACAGAAGCCGTCGTACTGCGTGTTCTACACACACTAATAACTTGACACAGCTGTTCCCAATCAAATTTCATAATAAGCGGGAAAGGTAGGATTCAGATGAGACAGGATGTATCATTTACAAAAGCCAGAGTTTATGTGAAGGGTGTAAGTGTATGGAAGAAGATTGGAAGTATGAAAGATTCAGACTGGGAAACACTGGATTTAAATTAATGCAACATAATTTATGGTTGGGAAGCATTTGAATGGACGATGTGATATAATTATCATTAAGTATAAAGTGAAAGATTGTTTTCTAGGGTGAATGAGGAAGGCTGGGAATGAGGGAGTTTGGCTGGTATTTTGAGTCTGAGAGAAGGGAATAGGGCTTTGGGAATGATTTTAATTTATGGGACAGTGATACTGGATTAAGGTATAGAAGGTGCTAGTGCTTACTGCTTCAGCACAGTAGGTGGCGGTAATGGGATAAATGGATAAGGTTTAACTGAAGGCATAGGGGAGACTGGAGTAGGTTAGGGTATATCATTTAAAGTGGTGATGTTCTCCACACTCCAGCACAGTAGGTGGCGGTAATACACCGAAAAAAATGGTCCGCGAACCGCCTTAAACACCACAGAAGAAGAAAAAGATGAATAAATAAATAAATAAATACACTAATAGATATAAAGGGTGAATCACATACTGTCAATGGTGAATTACCATCAGATTTAAGACGATATAAACTAGCGTTCGCATACTGGGTCAGGTTGCAGGGGTGTGGGACAGAAAATCCAGCCAGTGCGTTATTAAAGGATAGCTAGGAATACACAGACAAAAGCAGGGGTTTTGGGTGTAGTATAGGTACATTGGCTGAAAGGGCTTCTCCCGCTCTGCTCTTCAAGCATATTGTGATAGAATCCGTGTAGCTCAACATGAATGCACTTGGGTCAATGGGGATTTTATTGAGGAGTGACGTTGCCATCTACTGGATGAAACACTTCACTGCTACAACACAGCCGTTCATTCCCAAAGGAGAATACAAAGTTTGACTTGAGTCTGGGATTGATTTTGTGATTTTACCAGTATGCATGTGTGAGAAGGAGATTTTGTGTTCAAATAGTGACTCAATTCGAATTACTTTTCACAAGACATAGGGCACACGCACACCCTAACTTAGTGGTGTATATATATATATATATATATATATATGTAATAATAGTTAACATTTTATTTTTCGAAATGCTCATACATTGCCTCGAGGTTGAGACTTATTGCTACAAATATCACTATTTAGTTGTGGGCATGCACAATATAATTTCAAACCAAATAGAATACACCAGCTAGCTCACATTTAGGGAGATTTGAAAAATGTGTTTTAGCTTTAAATAGCCTCTAGATGGCGGTGTCTAGCTTCTTACGTCATACCCACTGAGCTGATTAGACATATTTGGCACAAGCAACATGAAATTACCCTTGCACAGTCCCCCAAGCGCTCAGCAACAGACAAACTAAGGACCGAAAAATGACCTCGCGCTACATCTATGTTACCATGTGTCATTATTTGAGCTGAGGCTATAAGGGTGTGTGTGGGTGGAATGATTCAAAGGGTTTCGTTTATAACGGCTGTCTTTACCCCCACACGATGCAGTGGCCAGACTGTGACGTCATCAAGCCACCACCAGAAGAGCTGGGGGGGGGGGGGCTAGACTGCCACATCTGGCACACGGTGAGGTCATCAGGGGAAAACTGTGGTTCTGGTCAGCTATGTACGTAAGACTGGAGGGAAAATACACGATAATAACCTTTTTCTATTTGAAATGAATACAAGCAATAAAACAAAGATAAGCACACTAGTGGATGAACTCCATAAGAATTTTCAAAACAACGAGGGGAACTTTACAGCAGTTTGAACATAGAGAGATTCTTTTGAGGGACCGTAAAGCCTAATTCTTTCCCATGTGGACACATATAATACCACGTTAGCGTGGCATTCCGTGGCTGTTGCCACAACGAGTATATCTGTCCTCCAAGAACAGAGCATTCCATTCTACACAGAGTAGCTTTGACTCACCCGTCTGGTCTATTCAACATGGCAGTGGCATTTCTGGGAGGTAAAGACAGTTACCCACTAAAGCCAGCCTGGGGTCAAGGTTGTCGCTTTCATGTTGACTTTCAGATAACTAAAAATACACGTTACAGCGGATGGGATCCTCAACCTTGGACCTAAACACGGCCTTTTTGGAGCGCTGCTTTTGTATGTTTCCTGTGCAGATCTATACATGACATGGGTGTGTGTTTAACCCTTGGTAGGTGCTAAAATATATTATAATATATATATAACATAATTATATTATATATTTAAAAGTTATTCGGTCTCGAATCTTTAACCAACCAACCTGCCTTTGTGTAAAGATAGGTGAATTGCAGTGTTGTGCATAAGAGTGTGGGTTTCTCCTCTCTAGGCATGTTTATCAATGTGGGAACCCTCCTCTCCTCCATTCTCAATGGACAGCACAGGAATGTGGCCCTGGTGCTGACTCTGGGTCAGTCATATCTGGTCCTGGTGCTGACTCTGGGTCAGTCTTATCTGGTCCTGGTGCTGACTCTGGGTCAGTCTTATCTGGTCCTGGTGCTGACTGTGGTCCTGGAGCTGACTCTGGGTCAGTCTTATCTGGTCCTGGTGCTGACTGTGGTCCTGGTGCTGACTCTGGGTCAGTCTTATCTGGTCCTGGTGCTGACTGTGGCCCTGGTGCTGACTCTGGGTCAGTCATATCTGGTCCTGGTGCTGACTCTGGGTCAGTCTTATCTGGTCCTGGTGCTGACTCTGGGTCAGTCTTATCTGGTCCTGGTGCTGACTGTGGTCCTGGTGCTGACTCTGGGTCAGTCTTATCTGGTCCTGGTGCTGACTGTGGCCCTGGTGCTGACTCTGGGTCAGTCTTATTTGGTCCGGGCTGACCTCCAAGAGCTGCTTGGGTTTCTAGCACACAATGAGGTAACATGCCTCTGTAGAACATGGTTAAAAACATACCAGATGAGGTAACATGCCTCTGTAGAACATGTTTAAAAACATTCCAGATGAGGTAACATGCCTCTGTAGAACATGGTTAAAAACATACCAGATGGGGTAACATGCCTCTGTAGAACATGGTTAAAAACGTACCAGATGAGGTAACATGCCTCTGTAGAACATGTTTAAAAACAATCCAGATGAGGTAACATGCCTCTGTAGAACATGGTTAAAAACATTCCAGACGCCCACAGACGCACATTGTTGTTGTTCTATGTTATCATTCTATATTATATGTTCATGGTTATGTTATATTACTGTTCTATATTATGGTTATTCTGTATTATTATAGAATAGTATATTATCTTTCCATGGTTATTGGCCAGTGTGTGTGTTGAATGCTTCGCAGCTCTGGTTTGTCTTCGTCGTCTGAGAGGCCGTGGGGAAGATGACGTGTGTAGCGGTCGTCGTGGAAATCATGGGATCAGTTTGATAGAGGAAGGAAGGTGCATGTTTGGAATCTCTGTGCATTATCTCCCTGTGGAGGAGAGGCCTGTTGTGTGTGTGTGTGTGTCTGTGTGTGTGTGTGTGTGTGTGGGGGGGGGGGGGGGGCGTTCATTATCTCCCTGTGGAGGAGAGGCCTGGTGTGTGTGTGTGTGGGGGGGGCGTTCATTATCTCCCTGTGGAGGAGAGGCCTGGTGTGTGTGTGTGTGTGTGTGTGGGGGGGGGGAGCGTTCATTATCTCCCTGTGGAGGAGAGGCCTGGTGTGTGTGTGTGTGTGGGGGAGGGGGAGGGGGCGGGGGTGAGAGGCCTCTGGTGAGGGGATGGGGGGGTGTTCATTTGCAAGTTTGTACCTGTCGCCTCTTTCCACACGCTCTACAGGGCTGGAAAGAACCTGTGCTGGGATCCTGTTTACACTGCCAAAGAACACAAGCCAAGGTATGTCCATCTAGAAACATGGAGTAGGAGCGTGTCCAAACCAACACAGTGTCTGTGTTTCTTTATCGCCGAGGAGAAAGTGTCAACACGGCCTTGCGCGGGCAAAAGCGCGTTTACATAGCGCTGTGTGTGTGTGTGTGTGTGTGTGTGTGTGTGTGTGTGTGTGTGTGTGTGTGTACAGTACAGAAGAAGGGAGGGGAAGATTCCTTCCTCCCACAGATGGACCGTGCTGAACTGGACGGCACGTGACAGAAACGGGGGGGGGGGGGGGGTTATGCCCCCGATCCACCACGTCCCCCCTACACACACACACCATGCCCCCCTCCCCCCATGCCCACCAACCCAGGCCCTGCCCTCTCTGCCCAGGCCAGCTGTGGCACAACGGGCCCCATTGTCTGCCGGCCGGCCACCATACGAAGCCGTTACGCAAGCAGGCGGTGAGATCACCCTCCAGGCCAGCTAGACGCTGCCGACTGGTCCTCCCACGCTCCACCCCTCCACCGGGGGGCCCTCGCCCTCTGTGCTGCACCCTGCATATGGTGTTTATGTAAAATGGTGAGAGATAGAGGATGAAGTGACAGGCAGAGAGAAAGAGAGAGAGAGAGAATGAGAGAGAGTGAGAGAGAGAGAGAGAGAGAGAGAGAGAGAGAGAGAGAGAGAGGAGAGAGAAAGAAAGAGAAAGAGAAAGAAAGAGAGAGAGCGAGGCAGGAGAGAGAGCGAGAGAGAGAGGTAGGACAGAGAAAGAAAGAAAGAGATAGAGAGAGAGAGGCAGGAGAGAGAGAGCGGCAGGAAAGAGAAAGAAAGAGAGAGAAGAAAGAGAGAAAGAAAGAGAAAGAGAAAGAAAGAGAAAGAGCGAGGCAGGAAAGAGAGAGAGAGAGAGAAGTAGGAAAGAGAGAGAGAGAGAAGCAGGAGAGAGAGAGAGCGGCAGGAGAGAGAGAGAGAGAGAGAGGGTGTAGGTTTAATGGAGTTACATGTCCTGTAAACATAGGAGGGGGATTTGAAGCTGCAGTCAGGGAAACACAAAGTACTGCTACAAGGTCAAAGGTTGTGCTCCTGAAATCAATCAAGCCTCAGAAGCCACCTTCTCATTGTTTAATCCATTTAATAGTGCACTGTGATTAATCTGTACAGAAATAATATTAATACAAAAGATAAAACATTTGTTCATATCTGCAACATATGCGTAACATTTACAATAAAATAACATGGTATAATACAACACAACACATATTTGAGGTATAAATATATGGGGTTTAAATTAACTGTCATTGTCATGCGTTACTTCTTATTTGGCAGCCATTAATGTACACACGTTTATGATATGGCTTAGCATATTAATCATACAGTTGAGCGGAGAATGTGAGCTTACACATACAAGAACGAGTATACGAATGAAGATAAACTTTGTCATGTTTTTTTTTTTTTGTTCTTCTTTTCTTACTTCATTTAAGGTAACACTGACACATCCCATAATGAAACCTGCACATGGATACGGTTGCTTCCTTTTTGTCGAAACACACTAAACATTCCCAGCCCTTGGTGAGTCCTCCATACAGTAAAACCTGTAAGATCACCCGCCTTTCTAAAAGGAGCGTCTGCTTTCTAGTCGAACTTCCAGGCGGCCATGACCGCTCGTGGCCGCACTAAACAGTGCTTGTAAAACAAAATGGCGACGTGCTTTTGTTCGGAGGAGGGCCGTTTCGCCAAGCAGTGACGATCAAAGACGTCGAATGAATTCTGTGCTTTTTATAATACATATCCCTCTCTTTCCACCTCACATAAACGTCCGTTTGATTTGGCTTGGTGGCTTCTCTTTTCCTTTCTTTTGGCTAAATTCAAATTTGGTCCGTATAAAAACCGACTGGCATCTTTCCTAGGCAGAAGGAATCATTTTATGGCTTCCTCATCGTTCCCTGTTGTCGAGACAGCCACCAGAACTATGAACCCTTCCCTCGGGACTTTAACCCACTCCACCGGCCACCCGCATTTGTCCCACCTCCACCTGTCCATCACTCCTGTCACATATTATCAACACACTCACACTCTACACTACCATGTCCGTCCATCAACTCAACATCAACAACAATAACACATTGTCTTTCTGTAACCAGGTCCAATGTTCTCATGATCTATGCTGTAACAGACAACGATACAGACATGACAGACAACAACACACAAACAATTATGAATGGCAATTTACAGGATATTGTATGTACACACTATACTGCAGCTGGGTGCCAGTGCATGGAGCATAATTATAGATTTATCAACCATTGGGTTGCCCTCGTGCGTACAAAATGTACAACGCTTGCACACACACACGCGCACGAGCACACGCACGCACACACACACACACACACGCACACACACACGCACACACACACACACACACACACACGCGCACACGCACACAACCCCTCAGTTGCTTCTCAGAAGCAGTAGTCCGCCCCTACCACTCTGGATAAGGGATGACCTGATGACTTAACATCCTTTGGTCCGGATTAAGGAACGACATTGAAGTCTCTATGCTCAGGAGTCACTTGGAGAGTTCCCAACAATAACCGGTTGCCTTGCCTCGTAACATATTTCGAGCTGAAAGAGCCAGGGTTTGTTCTTACGTGTGGAGTGGAACCCTGAATAGCACCCTTTTAAAAGTTAGACCGAGAGGAGTCTTGAGGGGCTCAAAATGGCGTCCAGGGAAAGGTCCTATAGCACCCAAGGAACATGGTGCCCTCCCAAAAGACTCTTCACTTGTCCCCCGGGACGGTGAAGGACTCCCGGATCCTCACCACCTCCACAGCGCACAAGTGTCCATACAGCTTATTGTACCACTCCGGGAAGAGACCCCTGAAAACACAAACACCAACAACGGTCTTAGTACTATCAACCATGACCATTTGAATTATTTATTATGACTATGACATCTGAGCTGGTGCACATTTAGAGGTGTGGTTTTAAGGTTAGGGTTAGGGTTATATATATATATATATATATACATATATATATATATATACACACACAATATATAATAATACAGACTAAACATGTATGTATTATAATAATATAGAATAACCATTTATGTCCACTGAGCTATGCTGTCCTTCTGAGACTCACCTGCAGTCGGTCCTGGAGATATGTGTGAGGCGGGACTTGTTGGAGCCGCAGGGTTCGATGAAGTAGCGTGAGGTCAGCACGTTGGCCCGCACGCCCAGCAACGCCGCCCCCTGGCAGTCGACAGAGGTACAGACCAGGGCACACGCTCCCTTAGACAGGTCTGTCACCCACGTTCTGACAGAGGGAGAGAGACGTCAGGGTTAAAAGACACTGCAGAGAGAAG
>CM030176.1:20374442-20424442 GCA_017639675.1 Aplochiton taeniatus
CCTGTTATTACATTCTGTAGCCTCTGTCTTTGTTTGCCTGCCGACGTCCCACTTCCCCTCCTTCCATCTCCAACACAAAGTGAACACAATCACGGAGTCCACTCGCTGAGGACTGGCGTACAAAAAGACGAATGTCGATGAGGCTGTGGGGTTACGAGACGCCATTGGAAGTAGACTCCAAGCGGATTCGCTTATCAGTCAGGCTAAGCCAATCGCAGGTCACATTCAATTCGATTGAAAGGACCTAATTGGGATAATGTGATCAATCCGGAAGTGCTTTCTAAATGTAATAAGGTCCCCCTGGCCTGCCGTGGCTCTACTGGAACACGGCCTGGAGCCTCACAGCATGCATCTCCTACAATTACGCTGGCCAAAGTTGATATGCACCAGAATGGTCAAATAATTTGATTTTGTCCAGCTCACTATTTCCCAGTTATATAATCAGAAAGGCTTTCCCATTGAACACTTGGACCCTGACTAGCTACAGTAAGCCCAGTTCAAAAGCATTGTGGGATTTTTTATGCTACGTGGGGGTGGGAGTGTTGGGGGGGGGGTTTAGCCTTTAATCGTCCCAGACAACCGGTCTAACTACAAATCCCAGCATTCCAGGGGGCTCGGTTGAGATGGGTAGACTGTGGTATGCCGTAATGCTAGGCCAGGTAGACCCAGGGTGTCCCAAAGCGAGGCTAAGCAGATTGACCTCACGTTAGCATGATGTTGCCGCAGAAACACAGGGGCAAACGACTTGACCAGGCGCCGGATCTGACTGAACATGGGAGAATGCAGGTCAAAGGTCGTGTCGCCTGCTCTGAGTCAGATGTCACTGGATGCCGGTACGCTAAATAGTGGGGCCTAACCAGGAAAATTCAACCACGCAGGGTTTTCAACCGGCAGCAAGCGGTAGCTCTCAATCACCTCATATCTCTCAACACCTTCTGTCTGGGCAAACTAAATTCACCAACAGAAGCCTACTCAGAATAACCTTGTAAATACAAGTTCAAGTGTCACGCTATGGAGTCATGACAACCACCGTGTTGTAATTCAAGCAACGGCAAAGCGCATGGAGCAGGCTAGACTACTCCACTAGGAACGAAGACAGTGAAGGTACTGACCCGGAAGAGCTTCCTGCACTCCTGGATCATGTGGGCCAGGCCTTGGGTGGCAGCCAGGTTCTCGTTCAGGTCCCTCTGGTCGGGTTTCCCCAGGGTCTGCTTCCTGTTCATCACCCTTTGACCCCGGGAGAGATAGTGACAGTTAGCAACACATCCATTATGGAGCCAGAGAGAGGGAGAGGAAGGGTTAAGAGCAGACAGAGAGGGAGAGGAAGGGTTAAGAGCAGACAGAGAGGAAGAGGAAGGGTTAAGAGCAGACAGAGAGGAAGAGGAAGGGTTAAGAGCAGACAGAGAGGAAGAGGAAGGGTTAAGAGCAGACAGAGAGGAAGAGGAAGGGTTAAGAGCAGACAGAGAGGAAGAGGAAGGGTTAAGAGCAGACAGAGGGAGAACAGCCATTGTTACAAAGCACAGTAATGGTGCCAGCAATAGGCCTTAGTAATATAATATAGCTAGTCAACTGTCCTTTTTTAAAATCCGATTTGGACAAAGTCATATCATGTGTTTGTTTGAATCTCAACAACGTCAAACAATTATGCAACATCCTGCGTGCCCCCCCCTCCCCTCCCCTCCCCTGCCCTCTCTCTTCCTTGTCCCCCCCCCCCCCCCCCCCCCCCCCCTCCAGTATCCGGCTCCAGCTTCTCCCGTTCGAAACACGCACGGCACACACACACACACACACACACACACCCCCACCCACCTGGGCGAGGAGCTCTCCTTGCGGCGCAGCGTGTTGAGGTGGAAGAGGGAGGGGGCCAGACACACGGCCAGGTTGGTGGGGGTCATCTGGTTCTCGGCCACGGCGGCTGTCACGTCGCTCAGCAGGCAGAGAAGCGTGCGCAGCGCCTCACGGCTCTCGTCGGGCAGCAGGAGCACGGCGGCACGCGCCGCCTGGAGGCGCAGCTCCTTGGGCATGTCGGGGGGGGGGGGGGGGGGATCAGTCAGTGGAACCAGAGAGACTCTTTGAAGTGTTATCTGCCATGCCGATTGCACTGTCCTTGTGGAATGAGGGGTCCGACTGGAGCGGCGTTTAAAGCGGACCCTTGGTGTGGTCTGTGTGTGTGTGTGTGTGTGTGTGTGTGTGTGTGTGTGCTTGTGCGTGTGTGGTGGGAGGGGGCAGGGCCGGGGCAGTCTACATGTAGGAGGTAGAGCAGCACATCATGTCTTAGTCTACATGTAGGAGGTAGAGCAGCACATCATGTCTTAGTCTACATGTAGGAGGTAGAGCAGCACATCATGTCTTAGTCTACATGTAGGAGGTAGAGCAGCACATCATGTCTTAGTCTACATGTAGGAGGTAGAGCAGCACATCATGTCTTAGGTATTTCCAGCAGCCATCTTGTTTGTTTTGCTTCTACGAGGTCACAATCACTCATATTGACAGGTGAGCATGCAGCTACAGCTCAAGAGTGTGTGTTTGAGTGTGTGTGTGTGTGTGAGTGTGCCATATTGTGTGCGAGGTATCAATGTAGACCTATAGGGCTGAGTGTCACAGGGCTCCTCACATGTCTACTCTGGGTGTGTGTGTGTGTGTGTGTGTGTGTGTGTGTGTGGGGGCCTCTCACATTGGTAGATCTGGAGGAAGGGTTAGGGTTAGGGTGTGTGTGTGTGTGTGTGTGTGTGTGGGGGCCTCTCACATTGGTAGATCTGGAGGAAGGGTTAGGGTTAGGGTTAGGGTGTGTGTGTGTGTGTGTGTGTGTGGGGGGGGCCTCTCACATTGGTAGATCTGGAGGAAGGTCTCTGACAGCTTGCTGGTGAGCAGGGGCTCGGGGAGGTCTCTGAAGTACTGCTTCAGCAAGTCAGCCACATCGTAAGCTGATTGGCCCTCGTAGCTCACGCCCCCCCCATCCGCACCACACTTCTCGTTCACCTGGCGGAGAGCCTGGATACGGGATTTAACCCCCGACTTCCTGAACAGACCCACCTGGGGAGAGAGGGTGAGAGAGAGAGGGAGAGAGAGAGAGAGAGAGGGAGGATAAGACGCTGTGCAAAATGAATGGAACTAGATCCTATTGACACACACACATTTTAAACTGATCTCGTCTTCTGTGGTTTAGCTATATAATGACAGCTCTCTGGGTGGAGGCACCCACACTCCATGGAACTAGATCCTATTGACACACACACACATATTAAACTGATCTTGTCTTCTGTGGTTTAGCTATATAATGACAGCTCTCTGGGTGGAGGCACCCACACTCCATGGAACTAGATCCTATTGACACACACACACATATTAAACTGATCTCGTCTGCTGTGGTTTAGCTATATAATGACAACTCTCTAGGTGGAGGCACCCACACTCCATGGCCGCCACACGCTGTGAGCTCTGGAGAAGGTTGTTTGTAAGGGATGGCGTTGGAGCACAATAGCGGATGTTGACTGCACTGTGCATTGGAGAGGCACTCGTGACATGTAGTGAGGACGGCTCTTGTTCTCTTAGGCGTGTGTGTGTGTGTGGGACTCTGTCAATGGCCTTTCATGGCAGGCGAACAAAATGGCCGCGCTTGGAGAGGGAGCAGGCCCTTTGGCTTGACCAGCAGGAATACTTTCCATGAGCCACACAGAGATGCCTTGTCCTTGGTCAGAGGCTGCATACGCTCCAACACGTAGACTCTCTCTCTCTCTCTCTCTCTCTCTCTCTCTCTCTCTCTCTCTCTCTCTCTCTCTCTCTCTCTCTCTCTCTCTCTCTCTCTCTCTCTCTCTCTCTCTCTCTCAGTATTAAACAGACTGGCACAGGTGACTAAACAGCTGGAAACTCTGACTATCCCCAGGCTCTCGCTGCTGCTCTGTGTGTGTGTGTGTGTGTGTGTGTGTGTGTGTGTGTGTGTGTGCGTGAGTGAGTGTGAGCCTGTGCTTGAGTGTGTGCATATGTGTGTGTACACGTGTGTGTGTGTGTGTGTGTGTGTACAGTATGTGGTGTGGCCTCAGCACTGAAACTCTACCCACTAGGAGTGTGTGTGTGTGTGTGTGTGTGTGTGTGTGTGTGTGTGTGTGACCAAGGGCGGAGATTTCCCTGTCTCTTTATCCGTGTCTCATTGCTGCCTTATGTACATGAAGAAATCCAGCAGGAATCTGTGACTAATGGCTTAGGGGAGATCTCTAAGAACTACTAAACATATATATGACTAGAACTCTGTTCCAGCTTTCCTTAAAGGGCGACTCTTCCACGGGCACTTTGAATTCATGCTAAATAACTGAAATGGGCTGGGGAGAATCTATTTTTTGTTTTGAATCCACGGAATAAGACACACTTTGTCCCTACATAAGGTGTGAATAAGACACACTTTGCCCCTACATAAGGTGTGAATAAGACACATTTTGCCCCTACATAAGGTGTGAATAAGACACACTTTGCCCCTACATAAGGTGTGAAAGACATGACAGAGGTTCCTCTTAATAAACACACACGGGTCAATCTAACAGGGTGACGTGTGGAGCCCTCCTAGGTGTGTGTGTGACTGACGTGTGGAGCCCTCCTAGGTGTGTGTGTGTGTGTGTGTGTACCTGGTCCAGACACTGGTTGCGGAGGTAGCGCATGGCCTGCTGGATGCCTTGTGGGAGGGGCTGGCCCGTGCGCTGCACGTTGACTTGGAGGGGCACCCCAAACACACTCCGGTCCTTGTAGTCACGCGCCTTCATCCGCTTCATGAACTTAGGCACGGCCCTGTAGAGAGACACACACACACAGATGGAGAGAGAGAGAGAGAGAGAGAGAGAGAGAGGAGGTGAGTTCCACTGTGTTCCAGCGTCTAAATGAAGACGCTGCGTACGCCTGGGCGTCACCTGTCACCCGTACGCACGGTGTGTGTGAGGACGTAACCCAACAGGGGATGGGGGCTGTGTGTGTGAGGACGTAACCCAACAGGGGATGGGGGCTGTGGGTGTGTTGGACCTTGTGGTTTACTAAACAGGGGATGGGGGCTGTGGGTGTGTTGGACCTTGTGGTTTACTAAACAGGGGATGGGGGCTGTGGGTGTGTTGGACCTTGTGGTTTACTAAACAGGGGATGGGAGCTGTGGGTGTGTTGGACCTTGTGGTTTACTAAACAGGGGATGGGGGCTGTGGGTGTGTTGGACCTTGTGGTTTACTAAACAGGGGATGGGGGCTGTGGGTGTGTTGGACCTTGTGGTTTACTAAACAGGGGATGGGAGCTGTGGGTGTGTTGGACCTTGTGGTTTACTAAACAGGGGATGGGGGCTGTGGGTGTGTTGGACCTTGTGGTTTACTAAACAGGGGATGGGGGCTGTGGGTGTGTTGGACCTTGTGGTTTACTAAACAGCGGCGTGGCTGTGGATCCACAGAACACCCACTGGCACTCAACACCGCATCGACTAAGTTTATAGGGTGGTGATACACTTTTTTTCTCATTTCTGCCTAGGAACAAATCTACACTGTGGTCAACCTGTCTTCCTCGGGGACCAGAGACTCACGCCAAGGTGTATTAGCGGGGCACCTGCTGTTTCCGCGGTAAAATCAAAAACCCCGCCCCGCCTCCAAAGCACAGAGCAGCAGGCGGGGTCCCTACATGACGTCATCCAAACCAAACCCTTCTGGGGAGTTGTGATCTGGGTCCGTTGCGGCCGCCCTGGTTCAGATAAACAGGCCGATTTATCCGCTTGTCCCGGTGTGCGGGGGGGGGGGGGGGGGGCACAGAGCGTGTGGCGGTGTGTGCGTGTGAAGGAGACTTCCAGAAGGCCGGCCTCGCGTCTACGCCAGGGAGGGATAAACACAGGGAGAGAGGACAATGGAGGTGTGTGTGGGGGGGGGGTCGAGCCGTGGCCAGAAGGGGTGGGCGCGCTCCGCTGTAGACATCCGCACTTTGTGTCGGTCGGGCTGGGGCTGGGGGTCTTTCCCCACTAGCCCCAGGCTGTCTAGCGGCTTCACCACCCTGGAGCCAGGCCTCTGTGGTACGGACATGCTGGGGGCCGATCTGAAGGTCGGTGGGTATACACTTAACGTGTGTATACATGCAACTACCCCCCCCCCCCCCCCCCCCCCCCCGCCCACACACACACACACACACAATCACGTTCTGCGTTGGCTGGTATACACTTTACATGTGTTCATGTGCAGCGACCCCCCCCCCCACACACACACACACACACACATACACACAGAGAGAGTACCATAATACCATCTAAGATGATTTCTCGGAATCCTACAGGCCTCACGGGAGCGTGTTGCGTTCCCAGTGGAGAATGCTAGCTATGTACAGGCCTCCAGCGGAGGACAAGAGCCGTCTGTGTCTCAGGACGCTGTCATAAGGCTGTCATAAGTCTGTCATGAGCCACACCAGCCTCCAGAGAGCGTGCTGGCTGGGCCTGGTGTTTCAGCTGGTGGGTAGAGACAGAGAGACACAGAGGGCCGCCTATGTGCTCTGCTTAGAGCTAGAGGCTAGGAGAGGTGGGGAGTGGAGGAATGAGCAAGGGAAAAGGGAAGGAGAGAAAGAGGAAGAGAGAGAGAGAGAGAGAAAGAGAGAGAGAGAGAGAGAGAGAGAGAGAGAGAGAGAGAGAGAGAAAGAGAGAGAGAGAGAGAGAGAGAGAGAGAGAGAGAGAGAGAGAGAGAGAGAGAGAGAGAGAGAAAGAGAAAGAGAGAGAGAGAGAGAGAAAGAGACAGAGAAAGAGAACGAAAGAGAAAGAGAGAGAGTATGAAGCAAAGAGGAGAGGTGCATCGGGTGACACAGCTGACGGCGGTGGTTACGGTGCCAGGTTGTCATGGCGAGCGGCCAGACAGTATTCCGCCGTGGCGGGAACCAGGAGGAGGAGAAGGACGGCCATAATTGTCCGTTTCAGAGGCCCCCAGCCTCCAGCTCTTCTCCCCCTCAACGCTGCGCGTGTGAAGGGACAACGACAGGCCGTCCAGCCTGTTCCCAGCAATTAACAGGCCTGGGAAAAGAATGTGGAAACCAGGGCCCCAGAGCACAGCCAGAGCTCACCACTGGAGGGGGAGGGCCGGCAGACCCACAGAGAAGCCCGAGAGGACGCACTGTCGATGGGAGAACCACCTGGACGTACTGCATAGAACACTGGAGATGGAAGAGCGGACGTGTGGAGGGGGCCAGGGGCCAGGGGCCAGGTGGAGGGTGGAGGGGGCCAGGGGGAGGGTGGAGGGAGCCAGGGGGAGGGTGGAGGGGGCCAGGGGGAGGGTGGAGGGGGCCAGCGGGAGGGTGGAGGGGGCCAGGGGCCAGGGGGAGGGTGGAGGGGGCCAGGGGCCAGGGTGGAGGGTGGAGGGGGCCAGGGCCAGGGTAGGGCTGTAATAACTCTCTATTCCACGTACCGGCCAGGTGTTTGAGCCGCCACTCACCAGCTGAAGCCGTGTTTGTTGGTGGGCGTGTGCCTCTCCAGGAGGGCGGTGAGCTGGAGCAGGGAGAGCTTCTGGAGCAGGTTCATCTGGAGCACCGACTGGCAGCCGATCTGCAGCTGGGCCGAGGCCAGGCTGGGCCGGTGGGAACTCTGGAAGCTGGGCCAGCGCAGCTTCTGGGGCCTGGAGGAGGAGGAGGAGGAGGAGGAGGAGGAGGGGGGGGGGGGGGGGGGGGGTAGTCAAAGAGAAGGGAGGTCCATTTAGAAGATGAAGGAACTTTGAGCAAAAACATTGACTCCCACACACCTCCACAGACACAGGTCTCTATAGACATGCACAAACACACCACACACACACACACACACACACTATCCTATCTAGATAGAAGCGCAGCCCCTCGTTGCAACAGCTTGACCAGAGGTCAGACTTGAAGCATTTCCTTTCTCACCCCCCCCCTCCCCCTCTCTCACCACCCGCCCCTCCACTGATCAAGCTGCCAGGCGATCAAGTCTGGGATTACAGGGAATTATCTCCCAATCCATCAACAGGTTGCCGGGACAACTGGAATTCCGCCCGGCTGGAATTCTGGGACGGACGGAATTCCAGAGGCTGAAGGCAGCCTCGCCATGGCGACGGAGGACAATTCCAGAGGGGTGGAGCTAGGCGCTGGGTTGTTGGAATAGTTACGTAAGAGAGGGAGCTGTTTCAACGTGTCACCTCTGTTTAGCCCGACACCGAGTCAATAGGATTTATTTTCTTTCGCCTTTTCCTAACGTGCCATCGGCATCCGTTTGATTCTCCTTTTCTCTTTCCCTCTGTTTCGCCCCCTCCCCATTTACGCGGTGAGCTAATGTTTGGCAGCGCCGTTTGTTTTGCAAATGGAGTGGCAAGACGTCCACTTTAAAAAGACGTGTACTCCCTCCCATCCCCTGGAATGAGAACTCAAATATTTGTACCAAACAAGCAGCATTATCAGACTCAAAGTACATTGTGGGGTTTGCGGGAGCCCTCTTTTATCTGCGGCCTACGGCCAAGGATGAAACAACGGTGCTGACCTGTTGGAGCGGGTGAGGGAAGCCCCCACCCCGGAGTCCCTCCTCTCCCTCATGGCCTCCTCCCCCTCCCCCTCCCCCAGCGGGTTCCCGGTGCTGTCCTGGTCGCTGCCGTTCTCCGCCTCCTCCAGGCAGTTCTGCAGCGGCGAGGAGGGGCACGGTGAGGCCGAGTCCAGCGCCGAGTCCGAATCCTCCTCCTCCTCCTCCTCCTCCTCCTCCTCCTCCTCCTCCTCTTCGTCCTCCTCTTCGTCCTCCTCGCCGGCCGCCACGCTCTCTGACCAGGCGCTGACGAAGCGCTGCAGCCCCGTCTCCTCCTCCAGCTTGGCCTCCTCGCCGGCGGGCACGTTGTCGTAGAAACTGAGGCGGCTGTCCACGGAGCCCGAGGAGGGGCGGCGCTGGCGCCGGCGTTGGCGCCCCCTGGCGGCGGCCGAGCTGTCGTTGCCGTTGCTGTCGCGCAGGGCCTTGGGGAAGGTCCCGGGCTTGTGGCCCTCGGGGAGGTAGAAGAAGATGACGCCCCCCTCCTCCTCCGCCCCCTCCTCCTCCTCCTCCTCCTCCTCCGCCCCGCCCTCTCCGCCCTTCCCGCGCTGCCGGCGGTCGTTGCGGTGGTTCTGCTCGGCCTCCGAGTTCCCGTGGCCGGGCTGAGCGGGTCCGGGCCGCGGCGGCGGTCGGCCGGCCCCGGGCTGGGTGAGGCTGAAGGGGTCGTAGCCCTCCAGGTACATGCCCCCCCTCTTGGCGGAGCCGGCGGCCGTGCTCTGGCTGCGGGCGCGCGTCACCGGGCTGGGCGTGCTCACGGCGCTGCCGTTGCTGCTGGCCTCCGACTGGCTGCTGCCCGTGCTGCCCGTGCTGCTGGTCTGGGTGCAGTAGGACACGGAGCGGTTGCGGCCCGGGGCGGCCGCGGCCGGCGGGGGGGGGGCCAGGCCCGGCGGGGGGGGGGGGCCAGGCCCGGGGGGAGCGGCAGGCTGGGGATGTCCACGCAGTGCAGCCGCCGCAGCGTGGCGTCGTCCAGGCCCTCCTTGATCACCGGCCCGCTGATCTCCAGCTTGCCCCCGGGGCCCAGCTTCTTCTTCTTCCGCTTGGCGGAGGTGCCGCTGCGCAGCCGCAGGCTCTCCATGCGCTTCAGGAAGCTCTTGGCCCGCGAGCGCGTGCTCTTGCCCTCCCCGGCCCGCTCCAGGCTCCCCCCCGCCCCCCCCGGCCGGACGTCGAAGTCGAACTGGCCGGCCGCGTCCAGCGGCGACGGCGGCGGCGACAGGGAGTCGCCCGTGCCCGAGGAGGAGCAGACGCTGGCCACCGAGCTGGCGCGCGTGGCACCGGCCGGCGTGGCGGGGCCCGCCAGCGCCCCGTGGCCCCCGGCGACGCTCTTCCGGTCCCCCGCCCGGCCCCCGCTGCCGCTGCTGTGGAGCGAGGCCACCTCCGGCTGCTCGCTCAGGTCCGTCAGCACGCTCTCAGAGCTGTGGCCCTCGCAGAGGCCCGGTGCGCCCGCCGAGGGGCCCTGGTCCTGGGCCGCCCCCGGGGGCATGGAGGAGAAGACGTCCAGCTCCTCCAGCCGGGACCAGCGCTTACTGTCCCTCTGGAAGGTCCAGCGGCCGCTGATGGCACACGGCTCGTCCTCGTCAGAGTCCTCGCTCTAGGGGGGAGAGACAGGGGGAGAGACAGGGGGAGAGACAGGGGGGAGAGACAGGGGGGGAGACAGGGGGGGAGAGACGGGGGAGAGACAGGGGGAGGGACAGGGGAGAGACAGGGGGAGAGACAGGGGAGAGACAGGGGGAGAGACAGGGGGGAGACAGGGAGAGAGACAGGGGGAGAGACAGGGGGGAGAGACAGGGGGAGAGACAGGGGGGAGAGATGTTAAAATGCCTTCATTTTTTTTCGTCTATTACTCATTATGACCAAACTGGAGTTTTCAAAACTGTTCCAAATTCAGAAAAAAACATACATCACAAAACATGGCCCCACACAGTCACAACAAACCCCACACATAACTTCACTTCACAAAGGCAACACACAAAAATTCTGTGCCCGGAAATAATCGATAACTCATGAAGTATCTGCTGTTTCCAGCGAGGCATTGCAATGTGCCACAGTCTTTAGGAGAACAAGCCGTTCTGGAGAGAGAGGAGTTAAGGGAAGGACATTCAGAGTGCAGTAAACATTCTCCAAACCCCTCCTGACTACTCCCACATTACCCAGATAAGATCCACACAAACACAGCCAAAAGCGCTTATTGTGTTGCAAGCTATCTCCAAGTTATCTGTAATAAACACACACACCTCCTCACAACCCCCCCCCCCCCCCCCCCCCCAGAGTGGCCCCAGTCCCCATTCCCGCTCATTTATCTACGGCCCTGGGGGGGGAATTCCGTGACGACCCCTGGAGTTTGTAGTTCAGCCGGCCAGGCTAGGGTCAACCCCACTACAGCCTGTATGCACACACACACACACACACACACACATTCAGTATTTCATGTGCCCACTGTGTATTGGAGTCCCCAGTATCTGATATCACTGCCACTTTACTCTGATCTTCACTGAGCTCCTCCTGACGGACGGACGGACGGACGGACGGACGGACGGACGGACGGACGGACGGACAGACAGACAGACAGACAGACAGACAGGAGACAGAACAACCAAAGACACACGATTCAACGCACCCTGGGGTGTGAACGGGCCAACCTGATCCATAAAAGAAGAACCAAGAGACACACACACACACACACACACACACACACACACACACCCGAGGCAGGGGAGCGTGGGAGCCCTGGTACAGAGGTGACTCTTCCACGGTAACTAAGAACGGTGGCGACAAAACCAAACGTCCATAAAACCAAACCCCAGGTTGCTTTTTACGAGCCTCCCCCCCCTCACCCAGGCTTTCATCCTGAAACACAACTCAGCCCTCTCCTGGATTGACTTGGTAGGAAGCAGACCTTTAGTACTATACTTGTCCTTCAGAGTGCGTGGTCTAATACCAAGCGGTTTGTTTTGCTCAGTGCTCCTGTCAGTCACGTCCTGGCGTTCCAGCTCACTGATCTGATTGGCTCTTGGCTGGAATGTGTGATAGCGACGGCGTGGCTTTGTTTTCGGCTGAGGGACCAACAGTGACGTGACGTTGGGTATCTTATCTTTGAATCGCCGCCCCGCCTTCAGACGGCCATATTGTGTTGGCCTGGGAACGTCACAGAGACGTCACAGGCACACAGACAACGCCCACGTGTCACAACAAACTGAGAGAGAGAGGGAGAGAGAGAGAGAGAGAGAGAGAGAGAGAGAGAGAGAGAGAGAGAGAGAGAGAGAGAGAGGAGAGACAGAGGGAGAGAGAGAGAGAGAGAAAGAGAGAGAGAGAGAGAGAGGGAGGGAGGGAGAGAGAGAGAGAGAGAGAGAGAGAGAGAGAGAGAGAGAGGAGAGACAGAGGGAGAGAGAGAGAGAGAGAGAGAGGAGAGAGAGAGAGAAGGAGAGAAATAGAGAGAAACAGAGAGTATGCCTGAGGGTGGGGGGGTAGTTAGAGAGAGAGAGAGTCTTAAAGACGTGCAGAGATCAATGCATTCCTAAGCCTTCCAAAGGGGGCCCACGGCCCCTCAAAGAGGGCCAATAACCCCCCCCCCCCACACGCCTCTCTGTTTGACTTGTGAAATGAAAGGTGACACGACGAGGGTCGCTGCCCCCCCCCCCCCTCCGTGAACGAAGCCACACACGGAACAAGGATGTGCCTGTTGACCGCCTAGGTCCAATTAGAGGACTGAGGTTACCCACGGATGCATGGGGGGGCCCTGGGCGCAGTGACAAAGCTAAACACTGTCCCCCTAGAGAGACCTGGGGGGGGGGGGGCAAGCTGAAAGCACACTTGTCTCGGGAATTAGCTAAGGACACCTCTGGGCCGAATTGGAGGTTAGGGAGTTTGTTTGGAACTCTTTCGGATCTTTGCCTTTCCTTGGCCTAGTTGCTGATGTTTTTTAACCCCTGGAACACGCAGGGGGAAACCCCTGGAACACGCAGGGGGAAACCCCTGGGGGGTGCCGGCACATTCCGTGTCTCTTCCTCGGTCAAACAATGTGAACCCCACACACAAGCACACTGAGAGTGACAAAGGTAAGCCCAGACACACACAGCGTCTTTAAGGGGACCAGGGAGGCGTGGTGGACAGGACAACAGCCATACAGTCAGCAGCAGCCATGGCCTTTTAAGGAGAGTCAGGGTGAGGCAGAGGCTGAAGGGGGGTGCAGGGGCAGGCTTCAGTGAGGGGAGGGGGGGGGGGGGCTCTGGTGGATGTCAGCCCTTTCATTCAGACATTAAAGCTAGCGTCTTTCCCTTTAGGGCCCTTTGAGTTTGATGAGGAGGTAAAATGCTGACGCAGCCTTTTCATTATAAAAAAAGATAACAGGTTATAATAAGAGGTTTGTGGCTTTGCCCTGTGGCAGAGCGTGAACAGAAGATTGACTTTGTGTGGAAAAAGTCGACTGTGGCTGAAGAGTTGTGAAGAAGGGGGAATTTCAAAAAAGGCTGTGTATGAATGTGTGTGTTCATGTGTGTGTGTGTGTGTGTGTGTGAGTGTGTGTGTGTGTAGGTGTGTGTGTGTGTGTGCGCATGTGTGTGTATGCATGCGTGTGTATGTGTGTGTTTGTGTGTGTGTACGTGTGCGTGTGTGTGTGTGTGTGTGTGACAACCTACCCTCTTTCTCTGGGGTGATATCTCCAGCCTCATCAGAGCACACTTATTGAGGGTGTTCAGTCTCCTGCAAACACACAAAAGCAAACCCAGGTTACAGCTGGCTGTCCTGAGGTCCGTTCCCTCACTGAACGCACCAGAACCCCCTAAAACACCCCCACAGCCCCCCGGCCCAGGAAACGAAGGAAAAGGAAAGAAGAGAAGAGAAGAGAAGAGAAGAAGAGAGAGGGAGAGAGAAACAGCTAATGAGCTGCTGAAAGATAAGTCCCAGAGAGAGAAGGAGAGAGAGAGAGAGAGAGAGAGAAGGAGAGAGAGAGAGAGAGAGAGAGAGAGAGAGAGAGAGAGAGAGAGAGAGAGAGAGGGAGAGAGGGAGAGGTGTGCAGAAAAACTGGCTAGACTTAAGCAGTAAGCAGCGATGACAAAGCAGGGGGGGGGGCCGAAAGCTTATCCCTCCGCCACCTGGTGATAGTGTGTGGGGGGGGGGGGGGGTCGGAGGATCGAGGTCTCCGCTCTGGAAAGCTCTCTGGAGGGATCATGTGACAACGGAGGGGGGTATGGATGGAGGGATGGGGGGATGGAGGGCTGAACGCTGGCAGGAGAGCAGGGACGAGGTGATGTCTTCCAGATGTTCAGGGGCCACCTGCTGGGGTTTCTCCACGGCCCGTCTCTATCTGACGGAGGAGCCCACTGCCGGGAAGCAGCCATTCACCTCTCTGCCTCACAAACCAGGACCATGGCCCCTAGGACAGGCTTACTCTACTACCACTGGAGGGATTGGGACTGTGTCTATGCATTTAGGAAGATTGTTTACAATCCTTGTGTAACACAGATCCTTTTTACACAAGTATTTGAAACAATCTTTATAAATGGATGAATATAGTCCCAGTCACTCCAGTTGAAGGTAAGGAAAAGGGTTGAGACACTGGGTTGAATTGACTACATCATATATTATGATTATTGAACTGTCAGAAGCTCGTCTTGTCTGTGTGTGTGTGTGTGTGTGTGTGTGTGTGTGTGTGTTTGTTTCTGGTCCTTGTCCTGTATATTTTTGTACTGTTATGTGTTGCATTATCACTATGTAAAGTATGATGGGAGGACCCCAGGAAGAATAGCTGCTACTAAACCTAAACCTAACACTGATCTGCACTGTAAAAAGGTCATCTGTACATAACAGCGTTAGTATACGAAACACCGCTAGTCTACGTTACTGATTCAAATAGGAAAATAATGGATATGAAGAAAATTACCACGGGTCTGGAGCAGAGTGGGGGGTCGGGATGGGACAGGACAGATACTGTAGCCACCAACATTAAACGACAGAGAGGAATCCTGCCTGGACTGAGGGGGTTACGAGACAGAGAGAGGGAGGCAGAGCAACAGGGAGACTTAAAAGTAAAAGTCCCATTAAAAGACAAGAAAGAAAAAAAGAAAGAAAGAAAGACAGAAAGACAGAAAGAAAGAAAGAAAGAAGGAAGAGCTCCCGAGAATCGAATCCCATTTCTCTTTCATCTCATCTGTTCTTCTTTTGAAGTCCCTCCCACATCAACCATCCATTTTCTTATCGGAAAAGAGAGGAAAGTACAGCTCAAGAGAGAGAGAGAGAAAAAAGAAAGAAGCAGAGAAAGAGATGAGGAGCAGAGATGAAAAGAGAGAGAGAACAACACGTCTCAGGTCTCACCTGCATAAAGACTCGATGGCATCTCGGTCCAGGAAGTCATGATCTCTGGTGACTGAAGAGATGTCAATGGGAAACTGGGCATCTGGAGGACGCAGAGAGAGAGAGAGAGAGAGAGAGAGAGAGAGAGAGAGAGAGAGAGAGAGAGAGAGAGAGAGAGAGAGAGAGAGAGAGAGAGAGAGAGAGAGAGAGAGAGAGAGAGAGAGAGAGAGAGAGAGAGAGAGAGAGAGAGAGAGAGAGAGAGAGAGAGAGAGAGAGAGAGAGAGAGAGAGAGAGAGAGAGAGAGAGAGAGAGAGAGAGAGAGAGAGAGAGAGAGAGAGAGAGAGAGAGAGAGAGACTGGGTGTGAGACTTCATACTTCATAACTAAATGTATGCCACAGGCTGTTCCTGTCTCTCTCTGTCTCCCTCCATCTGGGGGCTAAGGGTGGGCTCAGCTACTCCTCATATCCCCCACACTCACCCATCCAACCACCAGCCCCCCCCCCCCCCCCCCCCCACCCCCCAACACACACACACACACACACACACACACACACACACACACACACACACACACACACACACACACACACACACACACACACACACACACCGCCCGGATGAAAAGCTAAAAGAGGAAGTAGCGTCTTAGCCGACCAAACAAACACAGCTGCAGCTTTGAGAGCTGGGGGGGGGGGGGGGGGGGGGGCAGAGGAGGGGGGCTGGAGAGAGGAATGACAATAGGTACTCCAGCCTTCCCAAAAGGTTCCTGCCCCTGCCCCCCCCCCCCTTCTCTCTCCTTAATGAACTGTGTAACCTCCCAGCTAAGTCGAGTGGTCAATGGCCCTTCATCGGCGATGCATGGCCGGGTCGAGCTAAAGAACTGCTCGGGTAACGGATCCCGGGCTCTGTGTTGAATCCCGGGCTCTGTGTTGAGTCACGGGCTCTGTGTTGAGTCACGGGCTCTGTGTTGAGTCACGGGCTCTGTGTTGAATCCCGGGCTCTGTGTTGAATCCCGGGCTCTGTGTTGAATCCCGGGCTCTGTGTTGAATCCCGGGCTCTGTGTTGAGTCACGGGCTCTGTGTTGAATCCCGGGCTCTGTGTTGAGTCACGGGCTCTGTGTTGAGTCACGGGCTCTGTGTTGAGCTGGCCTCAGAGACAAATACGTGGAGAGCCCATCCCTGGGGGGTGGGGGGCAGCACCTTGAGCCTGTACTCAAACAGGGCTATCAATACGCTTATCTTTAGTGCAGCAAAAAACAATGGAGATGGATCCCCGCCCCGATCTGACGCTCACTCACACACACACACACACAGACACATACACACACACCTGACCTAGCCTCAGTATCAGTCTCTAAACGCTTCACTCTACTAGAGCCTGAAGACACTCCCTCTATGACTGAACCAGCAATGAGCCCTCCACAAAGCTAGATCAGACCTAACCTCAGTATCTAGAGCCTGAAGACACTCCCTCTATGACTGAACCAGCAATGAGCCCTGCACAAAGCTAGATCAGACCTAGCCTCAGTATCAGTCTCTAAACGCTTCACTCTACTAGAGCCTGAAGACACTCCCTCTATGACTGAACCAGCAATGAGCGCTCCACAAACTTAGTACAGAGCCACTTTGAAAAAGCTCACCTCAAACAACGTTAAGTAAAGAGGAATAAAGTTGTAGCCTCTATGGTTAAAATCAAACCACGTTCGGTAAAGAGGAATAGAGTTGTAGCCTCTATGGTTAAAATCAAACCAAGTTCGGTAAAGATGAATAGAGTTGTAGCCTCGATGGTTAAACTCGAACAACGTTAAGTAAAGAAGAATATAGTTGTAGTCTCTATGGTTGGACCAAGGGCTCTATTGAGTTCCACTGGTCAGGAAACGGTCTGGTCCTAGAGCAGTTCTATTTATACATCCTACAGGGTGAATGTTTGGATTATTTGGCGAGGGGTCCTTGGGTTTAGGACTGTGTGATGCTTACATTACTAGTATAAAGCACTGACGCAAAGCAAAACCCACCCGCCCAGCTCCTTAGGAATGTCCTGTTCAAGATGGGGGGGGGGGGGGGGGGGGGGGGGCTGTGGGTCTGCGGAAGAAGGTGGGGGGTTTTCAGCAAAAGCATTAGCAGTGTGTGGGTGGGAGTGATGCGTGATGGGATAAAAGATCAACATTTAATTCAAGGGAATACAAACTAAGGAAATACATAAATATATTGTTGGATATGGCCTCTTTATATGTACCTGCAGTTGGATTAAACTGTCTATCAAACGTAATTCTTAGTATGATATGCTTATGTAAGGATTTTGAAGTTGGCTATGTGGAACATATGTTTTGTCTGATGTGTGGAAAATATCTCACACGTAAGGACGCTTCTTTTCCTCCAAAAAATAAGCAATGACTTCATCAACTTCTGTCCTTTGACACACACACACACACACACACACACACACACACACACACACACACACACACACAAATTCGTTTAACACACGTTTTAAAACGTATCCTAATATTCGCCTGGTGGCTTCGGGGTTTGCATTTTAACAACCGTTTCCCAGAAAGCCTGAGTGAGAACGTCAGAACAGGCACAGCAGAGGACCGCTATATGGAGCGCCTTCTGGGGTCCTTACCTTCATAGAGCTGGGCGTACTGTGGGAACCCCGCGGCCCGGAGCCAGGTGCAGGCCTCTTTGGCTTCGATTTCTGCAGAACAGGAAGAGAGGAACAGGGGGGAGACACTGGTCAGATTAGGTGTTGAAGGGCCGGTTCTGTTTCCATACACACAGATTCCACCCAGCTAGGCCTTCCAGAAACTTCCATTAGCCTTTTATTGCCTTTGCATACCAACACCGTTATCACACGTAACATACAGTATAAGGACCAGTTCACCTTAACCCTAACCCTAACCCTAACATACAGTATAAGGACCAGTTCCTCAATTGAGAACCTATGACGGTTTAACCTGGGCTAATCAGAGAGGTAAGACAGGTTAGGGTTAGGGTTAGGGTTAAGGGGCTAATCAGAGAGGTACAGAGCTCCCCATGGCTGAGAGGCCCGCTCTGAACCCACTGACCCGTTCACCCCCCCCCCCCCCACCCCCCACCCCACCCCCTGTCAGTCGCCTCTCACATGCTTCTAAAGCTAGGCCTCAAAGCCCACTTTCACACTGACCTTGTCAGCTCACTCACACGCTATGTCTGTGTGTGTGTGTGTGTGTGTGTGTGTGTGTGTGTGTGTGTGTGTGTGTGTGTGTGTGTGTGTGTGTGTGTGCACACGCATTTTTTCTTCCACGGCAACACGAGAGTTCCTGGGGAGTGTCGCGCTTGGCCTCGTTTCTACGGCGACGCGGCCCTGTCTCCTGGGGTCCTCTTAGACAGCGGGTGAGACATTCTGGACAGGGCTGCTAAGTGCCACTGGCTGCCCGCCTCCCATTGTCTGTCAGGGGAGACGTGGGGGACGTCTCCCAATTAGCTGTGAAAGGGCTTTAGACGGCCCGTGCCAAGAGGTGGGGCCCACGCCCCCAGCCTCACACCCCCAGCCTCCAACACGGCCAGCCCCCCATCACCACCCCCCCAGCCCCCCAGTACCACACCCCAGCCCCCCATCACCACCCCCTAGTACCACGCCCCAGCCCCCCAGTACCACACCCCAGCCCCCCATCACCACCCCCTAGTACCACGCCCCAGCCCCCCAGTACCACACCCCAGCCCCCCATCACCACCCCCTAGTACCACGCCCCAGCCCCCCAGTACCACACCCCAGCCCCCCATCACCACCCCCTAGTACCACGCCCCAGCCCCCCAGTACCACACCCCAGCCCCCCATCACCACCCCCTAGTACCACGCCCCAGCCCCCCAGTACCACGCCCCAGCCCCCCAGTACCACACCCCAGCCCCCCATCACCACCCCCTAGTACCACGCCCCAGCCCCCCAGTACCACACCCCAGCCCCCCATCACCACCCCCTAGTACCACGCCCCAGCCCCCCAGTACCACACCCCAGCCCCCCATCACCACCCCCTAGTACCACGCCCCAGCCCCCCAGTACCACACCCCAGCCCCCCATCACCACCCCCTAGTACCACGCCCCAGCCCCCCAGTACCACACCCCAGCCCCCCATCACCACCCCCTAGTACCACGCCCCAGCCCCCCAGTACCACACCCCAGCCCCCCATCACCACCCCCTAGTACCACGCCCCAGCCCCCCAGTACCACGCCCCAGCCCCCCAGTACCACACCCCAGCCCCCCATCACCACCCCCTAGTACCACGCCCCAGCCCCCCAGTACCACACCCCAGCCTCCCCAGCGGCCGTCCTCAGAGCGTGCTCTTTACAGTCCTGTCTCTCCGTGCGGAAGGCCAGTAGGTAAAAAGGTTGATGGTGGGAAAAAAAGAGAAGGATAATAATGAAAAAGGGTTCCTAAGATATAGAATCTGTCTAAGTCAACACGCTTATTTGACACAGACTTCCATGGTGGGGTGATTGCTGTTCCCTGTCACAGGCACTGGGCCCAGTCTGTATGATGCCAACCCATTTAAACCGCTCTGCAGGCTGCTGGGGACATTCTTAAATCTAGTGTTACTATCTTCGCTATCAGACATCACAGTGGGGGGGGGGGGGGGGGGGCTGCGAAGTCCAGTTAGGTCATAGCAGCCATTGCACAGGAGATCCACGCCAGCTCATTTCATCCCCAGAAAGCAAGGCTAGCGGTTCCATCTCATTTCAGCACTAAATTATAGCCAGGCCTTGCTGCTTCGAGACAGTTACGAGAGGGGGAGAAAAGAAAGAAAGAAAGAAGGAAAAAAAGAGAAGATGGAAAAGACATGTTTGAATTCTACAGAGACTCACAATCTAGGAAGAGAAAGAAAAAAAAAGAAATATCAGGTCGCGTGCTGAGGAGGGAGAGAGGAAAGAGGGAAAGGCAGCCCTGCAGCTGGAACCAGGAGCCAAAGGTCTCGGCGGGGCTGTATAGTACAGACAGTATTTACATACCAACAACAAGCCTAGACAACAGTCAAGCCCAGTGGCAACAAGGTGTGACCCTGCGGAGACAGGGTCTCCCCGCCACTCTCCCAGGGGCCAGAGGCTCCCGCGGCAACCCCTGGTGACACCGGCGTGCACCCAGGTGTCGGGTAACACATCAAGGGGGGGGGGGGGGGGGGCCGTCTCACGAGGCTTTGACGTGTGCACAGAGGCCCCCCCCCCCCCCCCGCTGCCTCCTCTCGTGAGCTGGCACGTTTGTAGAGCCTGTGTGTTTGGTATTTTTAGAAGGTGGTGAACTCCGACGAAAACATTCAAAGGAAGGAGTAATTACATGAGCGGTCCGGAATGCAGGCGTGAGCTCGGGGCTTTCAGTGTCTAGCATGTCTGTTTGGGAGGCCAGAGCTCATGCTCAAAGACAGGCCACTCTAAAGACAGTAGACCTATTGAAATGTTAATCCCCACACACAAACAGGTAGCCCCCCCCCCCCACCACCACCACCAGCCCCCAACCTTCATTTGAAAAGGGAGTGTGGACCCCTGGGTCACCCTGTGCCCCTCTGGGGGCTTGGAGAGTCCTCCAATGACACACTCCATCTGTCAACACACACAGGGACCCCAACATGCCCTTGGTGACCCAAAGTCAACCACAAACAACAGCGGCAGGAACGCATCAAGGGAAATAAACAATCTATGTCATCACTTCATGCAGAGCCTCCATTCAAGCAGCTCAAAGAAAATATGCTCAGCTCTTCACACACGCACACACACACACACACACACACACACACACACACACACACACACACTCAGCCCTTCACCCCTCCTGGTGATGCAGGGCAGGAAGTGGATGTGGGTATCGGGGACAAACAAGTTAACAATAGGTTGTCTTACGGACACACACACACACACACACACACCCACACACACACACACACACACAACCCTGCATCGTTGTAGCATTTACAACAGCCCTCCTTTCATTTATTATTCTATATTAATATATATTCTATATTATATTATATTATTTTACAGGTCCAATGGCTTGACTATGGTGGGTGATGGGAGAGGGCTTTGTAACTGGTTGTGCAGACAGGTGCCATAACAAGTTGCCTTTCTTATTTTAAACATTACAATTATCATCGCGGCAAGTTCTGCAAAGGGTCAATTCCCCCCCAATCACTCCCCCTTTGCCAGGGAACGACCTCACTTCCTCTTCCTGCCGGCGACCCAGGAAGAGAGCCGAGTGGGGCTGCAGGGGGGGGGGGGGGGCTGCAGGGAGACGGGGGGGCCGCCCAGCACCAAGCCCACGCCTTCATTTGTTCTCCCTCTGCTAATAGCGGCAACGCCAGCCAACACAAACAGCGGCTCCGGTGATTGTGTACCAACACAGCGACTGCCTCGTGGTTAAGGAGAGGCTGGCCGCACACGCAAAGCTCCAGACCTGGGTGACCAACAGGGAGGCGGCCATGTCGTCCTGGTCATACCGCACTGGAGAGAGCGAGGCTGGTGTTCCAGGAGGTCCCCCCTTACCGGAGTTCAAATATCAACTGTCGTCCGGGAATGTTTGCTTACAAATATGGAAGGCGCTGAGCGCTTACAACGTCATACCGTTTTATGAAGCACGTTGTCTACGAAAAACGAAAAAAGTGTGTCTGAAGATGCCAACAGTCCAATTTGTCGGACATTTTCAGCCCAGGGCCTTCAGGCTGGTTACTGTAGGAGCAGGAAGAACGTCCAAAATACCACTAGCACACTCACACACACTCACTCACTGAGTTGCATCTGGCCTGACTCACTCACTCACTCACACACTCACTCTCACACACACACACACACACAGCTGGACATGTTGATATTTGAGGCTGGGTCCTTGACCACGTCTGGAGTCCTACTGAGGCGGCCACACAGGATGTCTGAAGGACGTCCGTTAAGCAGGACAGACTCACAGACAGTTACACATGGATTCAGGGAGTGCCTTCCAAGCAGTAATGTGATAGGCAGCTAGAATCCAAATGAATAGAGCATCTGTCTGATCTTAAGATATATTTCGGAAGAATGTAATAATAGAATCAAAAAATGATTAGAACTGAACAATCTCTTCTTTGTGTCTGTCTTTCTTTCTTTCTTTCTTTCTTTCTTTCTTTCTTTCTTTCTTCTCTGTCTAAGTGAGAGATCGTGAGCAGACAGCTTGACTGATGCTAATGGACATTTCAGATGGATCCCACAGGCCCTGTGGAACTGTGCCAAAGTTGAGCTGCTCCAGGGCCAACCCTCCTTAAGCTTGATGCCCTGTCCAGCCGACCCTCAGCTTCTAAAATTACCCAGCAGCACCCCTTGGTCTTTTCCTTCCACACCTCCTCTCCTTTCCCCTCCGACCCCCCCCCCCCCCCCCTATCCCCCTTTCTTTGTCGTTCTCTCGCTCATTGCTCAGTTCAACCCTGTTCGCCCTTCTCTTCCCTCCTTTCCTGTGGCAGGAAATTCTCACAATTGCCGGCCAAAGTTTCCCTTCGGAGCCGGAGGAGTGAGGTCTGGCTGGGCCCTGGCCCGTCGTCAGCGCCTAGCCGGCAAAACGCTCCACTCCTGATTCTCAGTGTCCCACTACCAGAGCTGTCCACTATTTATGGAATAGGTGGGGGAGATCCACAGCAGCTTGCTGCTATCACCAGATCCCAACAGTTGGGTAGTTCCTCAAAGGCTACGCTAAGCATACACTGGACGACAGAGGGACCTGAGCCCTCTGATCAGCCAATCCTGGGACTCCGAGGGTGGACTGTAAAACACAGACCAATGGCTCGTATCAAACAGAAGGAGCTCCACCGTGGGTCTAGACCAGGTAAGGGCCATAACACAGAGCTGGCTCCTTGATGATGGCAGTTCCGAGCGGGCGTCAGCGTTCCCGAGGACGGGAGATGACGGTCGACATCCCTCCGGACGTCCCCACATCTCCACGGAGACGAGGAGAGACCCTCGGAATGTTCCTGATCAGCGGTTTGGCCGCTGGGCGGGTCTCCCCTAAGCGCAGATCTTTAAACACCGACCCAGCACGGAACGGAGAAGGCCGTTCTCTGAGGAGAAACCTGTTTCTCTGGGGTATCAGGTTGAGCCGCTCCATCTGGACCCCACTGCTAGATCACGTAGAGGGGCAGAAGGCTGTCGCCATCTGGCTGGGTCCATAGGATGCCACTCAGCATGCTCACACACACACACACACACACACACACACACACACACACACACTGGGGAATAATCTGGGTTCATTATGGTCATCTTACACCAGCACACACACACACACACACACACACACACACACACAGGGGAATAATGTAGGTTGGTCTTAGGGTTCATTATGGTCACCTTACACCGGCACGCACACACACACACACACACACACACACATACACACACACACACACACACACTCGTACACAGCTGGCCCCGATGGATCATCACAATGCTAACCCCCAAAGGTCTCTCTGTACCCTGATGACAGATTTAGACTCACAAAGGGCCCTGGCCTTGAATCAGCTGACTATACACATTTAAAACCTACCGCCAGGCCTTTGCCTGGTCCAGGGTCAGCTCGGCGCTTGTGATAAACAGCACTCTATAAACAAATCCCAGAAGAGCCAGTTACCCAATGCGCCGCGCGTCAAAACACAGCCAGGTCATAAGGCCAACGGCAAGCGAACATGGAAATGTCGACGCTTCTTCACGGGACAGACATGTGCTCGCTGTGTGTGTGTGTGTGTGTAAAGTGTGTGTGAGAGCGGGACGTAAATCTCTCAGAAACGCTCACCACCAAACTTCCTGTCGGACAAAACGACACATGAAGCATGTTTCCTACCCCCACCCCCACCCAGTAAAAGACAGTAACATCTAGCAGCACCTGCCTGTGTTGTTCAAGGCCCTGTTAGTGTGGAGACACCGGTCCATGTTCCTGAGTAGAACGGGATCGCTCATTGCATGGCAGGAAAGCTCCCTTTGAATCTGAATGAGGAGCCGACACACCAGAGTATGGAGGGAAAGGGGGTGATAGGTGGTGAGTTGTGCGTGTGTGTGTGTGTGTGTGTGTGTGTGTATGCACATTGTGCCAGTTTACATGGCTGGTGAGTACAGTAAACTTCCAGCACTCACGCTATTCTAGTTAGTATCATTTTAGGTAGCATATTAACAAAATATGATCCACAAAAAGACCAGAAGAAGAACAAGTGTTCAGAAAGGCAGCGACCAGAAACAGGCTGGTACACGGGCACAGAAGGCACTCCTCCAAAAGTACTCCTCAACAAAAGGTCCCAAATTTAAGCAAACGGCACTTAAGTAAGTCAAATAGCTGGCAAATTGCAGAGAGATGAAGTCTAACCACGTGAGACTAAATTATTCTCACATTGCCATTAATATCATCCTGCACATTCTGATGAATAAAATGGATAGTCGGCTATATTCGAATTTGCAAGTATAGAACACAGACTTCTGTCGCCTCTGTGAGCAAAAAAATACATTAAATGACGATTTCTAACGGAAAAGCGTATAACTAAACTAAACGGTCAGAGCCTAAACTGGTGAAGGAACACATGCGCCTAATATCGAAACACTCTTATCAAGGAATTCTGTGAAGTCGAGTAGGCACACTCTGGGTGATTCGCAAGGCTGACGGAGAGATTTCTTATCTGACAGCCTGAAGCACTCTCTCTCTCCTGGGTAGTTTGAAGAACATTCCGCTCGACTAACTTCAAAGAACTTATCTCCGCAGATAAATAAAGCATTTTACGGGAACAATACAATATTCTGAATGAAATAAAACATCGTGTGTTTCATAAATGTAAGTTAACGGAAACGGGCAGTTAAACACAGCCTTCAAGTTAGACCATGCCTATAAATGAAACAGAAATCTGAGTCACACTTACGGGTTAAAATCATGTTTATGGCTCTACCCCGTTGGCGAGCGATGAATTAACCAAAAACTCCGGCTGCGTCCTGAAGCGAGATCCGCTTAAACTATTCCAATGTTAGGTCGAAGCTCGCATGATAAATCCAACTATGTGATCAAAACCTTGGAGGTAAACGGATCTGGCCCAAACTCAAAATAAAAAAAACTCCAGCGGTCCTGTACTCATTGCGTAAAACAGTAAATCCATGTCTAATAATTTGTTCTAATAAAAACATAGAAACAGAATTCCACGATCTTGAGAATCACAGTTCTCTGTAACTCCCTAAAGGAGGTCCCACGCACGAATGTGAATGAACTGTTGGGTGATTCAGGCTTTGGGAATGGGAAATTCAGCTGTGGCTCCACCTCCTCCCCAGTACGCTGCCCACCTGATAATTTGCTAGAAACAGTTGACTTCATGTAGTCCTAGTGAATGAAAACAAGCATCAATACAACTAATAACAAGCGTCTCGAATGTGGGTCGGGTTATGTCACGTTTTGTTGTATAAAACAAAGATTGGTTCATGCGAGGCTCATTTGCAGGTCTTGAAAGTAAAACTTTTAACAACATTATTTAGTATTCTGATGAAATGAAATGAGATTAAACTTCCCTTTAAGTACTTTGTAATTAATGGTATTCATGACAAAGTAATTTTGTCTTGATGCGCAGGGGGAATAACCAGTTTGCAATGCTTACCGTAACCCCTTTCCCTTCTTCAGTTTGACCGATCACGGGAACAACATTTCACGCGGCGTTCCTTTGCATATCATTAGAAATGGCAGCTACAGGAGACAACTAAGAGACGCGCCCCTTTGTTAAACGACGCGATTAGGTCTTTCAAGCGCAAGTGGCGTGGTGAAAAGAGAAGAAACTGTAGCAGGTATGGTAATGCCTTAAATACTCCGTCCTGCCGCCGCACGCTCAACCAGCGGCGGAGCAGTGCGAAACAGCACGTAGACAGGGTCAGCAATGGCAGACGCAATAAACTTTGTACCATTTCCAAATAGCATCAGGTGCTGTGTGTGTGTGTGTGTTTGTGTCTGTTGTAGGTTTTTGGTTTTGAGTGCACTGCCTGTAATGCAAAGTCTGGAGCAATATGTCTGTTTCAATGAAACCTTTCCAACTTCAAGTGCTGACGACCTGCTGATATTTCCCGAGGGGGCCAGCCGCGGGCTGTAAGCATACAAAGGAGCCCCATTGCTACACGGTGTCTCAATTCCCTCTGGGTCTTTTTCCTCTCCCCCTGTCTCAGCCACAAGATTTTCCTAGAATCCCTGGTTCACATTATCCGTAGTCATCAGCTTACAGTTGTTATTACCATGGTAACGCTCTGTCGACGAGGTGGCATGAAGTGGGAACAGCACCTCCTACTCTAGGAGCACCATCTGTGGAAAACTGTATGTAATACCATACCGTGGTGCTGCAAATGAGGGAAACGATGACAAGAAAAAGCCTGGCTCACCTCAGGTGGTTTATTTCCGTAAGACTCAGTTGAGAGAGTGTGTGTGTGAGAGAGTTAGAGTGTGAGTGTGTGTGTGTGTGTGAGAGAGAGAGAATACTAAACAGTTCATAATTTACCTCCAGGTGACAGACTCCATTAGTTCTAGGTGAGAGACAATGAAGAGCAACCAAAAGGCATTTGATGGCGTCATAGCTGCGGCTTTGAGTCATTCATGTTCTGAAGGTTCTGAAGTGTTCTAAACAGGGAACATGGCCCTAATGTTGGTCATGGGGTTGTGCTGTGTGCAATACAACAGGCTTCAACCGCTATCTAGATGTCATGGGGGATTCAAGGTCGTGACACTTGTAGTTTGTGTGTGTGTGTGTGTGTGTGTGTGTGTGTGTGTGTGTGTGTGTGTGTTTAGACTTGAAGGACATGTCCTTACAAGGCCAAAGTCTATAGCGATGAGACCCGACCACCCAGAACCTGCCATCCACCATCTACTGCCCTCCTATGAGATGGGTCAGAGAGCGAGAGAGAGAGAGGGAGATGGAGAGAGAGAGACAGGGAGAGGAGAGAGAGAGAGAGAGAGAGAGGAGAGAGAGAGAGGGAGATGGAGATAGAGAGACAGGGAGAGGAGAGAGAGAGAGAGAGAGAGAGAGAGAGAGAGAGAGGGAGATGGAGATAGAGAGACAGGGAGAGGAGAGAGAGAGAGAGAGAGAGAGAGAGAGAGGGGGATGGAGATAGAGAGACAGGGAGAGGAGAGAGAGAGAGAGACCAGCTCAAACCAGGAACATGTAGAATATAGAATAGAGAACATTTTGAATCCAAAATCAGAAAATAAACTATCCGAGAGAGGAGGCTGCTACCCGGCTAGACAAATGATGTGCAACCTGAACACACACACACACGCTAGCAGGGAGGAAATGCACACAGACAGTGGCCTGGCCCACTACTGACACACACAGGAAGTGAAGGAGGCAGACAACGTGCCTCATGTTGCCGACACCCTTCCACGACTTTGATGGCTATCAGGATCACAATGGAGCCAGAAGGAAAGGGGAGGAGGCGCACACACACACACACACACACACACACACACACACACACACACGTTTTCAATTAAAGTTTTTCTGGACACCCGTTCATCCATTCAAGTTTGGTCTTACCAGTAGTGGGAGAGTGGACTAATCAAAGCTTTGCTAACCATTTAACCTGCGTAATTAAAGCCATTCAACGTTACAGGAGGAGCATCTATCAGCTATCAAGCTGAATTGCTGACAGCGGTAGAGAGGTGTTAATCTGTGTAGCGATGATATCAGTTGATAGCTCGTAAATCTAGCACCGCCTGGGTGAGACTGTCAACACACACCCCTGAGACGCAGTGGAGCCATGGTGGCGGCTGTGTTAAATCACACACACACACACACACACACACACACACACACACACCCAAACTATGCTATACGGCACAGACACAAACACACCTCTGTGTTTCAACAGCACAGTCTCTTCATCTCAGGGGCCTGCCTCTGTGTTTCAACAGCACGTTCTACAACACACACTTTACGGCCTGTGGCACCTCTCTTTACGGTAACAACGGCTGGCACCAGAGGCCCCAAGCGTTGGAGATCGCTCCAAGGTCTCTGTTTGCTTTTCAATGGTCTGTAAAGGGACTCTGGAGGGGCCCGTTGCGGTCTTACAGGAGTTAAATCACACTTTCTACCCCCCCCCCCTTGAAAGCACTACCACATGCCTAACCTTGGCTCTCTGTGAGTATTGTTAAACAGTGCTAATGTGTAAAGTCTTAGGCAAACAGTGTGTGGGTACACACCGACACCGACACACACACACACACACACACACACACACACACACACACGGAAGCACACTGCTATGCACATACGTGTGTATACACCATAGCAGAGGCCCCCTACCAAGGAAAATTACACATGCCCCCCAAAACAGTCTGAATAATGGAGAGCAGATTGCTCTCCGAGATCAGAGCCCTGACTCCAATCAGGAACCCATAGAAGCTAATCTGATGGAATTAAAAGCCACTAATCAGGACATGGAAGAGTAACCACAGAACGTAGCCCTCCCTCTACCCCCCCGCCCCCCTCTACCTCTCCCCCTGGCCCCCCTCCCTCTACCTCCCCTCTGCACACACTCTCTCCCTCTCTCTTTGTCTCTCTCACCTCTCTCTCTTTCGCTGTCTCTATTTCTCTCTCATTCACACACACACACACACACACACACACACACACACACACACACACACACACACACACACACACACACACACACTCACACACACACACACACACACACACACACACACACACACACACACACACAGACAGCCCCCAGATCATTGCTCATATTTTTCTAATTAGTCATGCATGGGGAAGGGCATTAGTGCTGGTCTGCTTTTGAGGGTGGGGGGGTGGGGGGGGGGGGGGTGCCAGAGGAGAGGTCGTGGTGCTGCCGGGCTGAGAGGAGAGGACTTTGCTGAGCCAGAGATTAGGACAGGGAGGAGAATCCCAGAGTGTGTTGGAATGAGACCGCAGCTGGAGGTGGGACGGGAAGGAGAAAGGAGATCTGCAGGAGGAGGGAGATAGTGTTCCTGGAGTCCAGTGAGAAAGGGATAAAAGAAGGAGGAGAAGAGAGGGATTGTGTTCCAGAGGAGAGGCTGTGTGATAACATACAGAAGGCCTGATAGACAGCACAATCCTCTGGGGTTTGTATATTTTCTAAGTCTTAAAGGTTTTGTGAGATTATTACCATTCAGACTAGCTAAGATTTTCCCCCAGACTTTTCTCACGCTTACCGGATCGATGGATGTATATTCCGGCTTTCAGCTGCAGATATTGAATCCATTTATTATAGATAAATGAACCCCCCTACATTAGGGATCACAAAGTCATTTCTTAACGTAAAGGTTCCGGTGTTATGAAATAGGATTTCAACACCTGTTGTAGATTAGGCATTTATTCTGAGTACGGCCAAAACGAAATGTCCAGTGCTTGACCCCAACCCTGGAATCCAGGAGAACAATTTGCTAATTATTAATAAAACGATACACACAACCTCTCAACAAGAGAGCAGAGGACTTATGAGCCATGAGGTAATGCTCCAGGAATCCCAGAGCCGTGGCAGTGTACCAGGGAAGGTATAATTACCGTCAGGCAGCATCAATCGAAAATCCCAAACCACTTCATATCGACCATGACAAGCGGCTTCTGTCACAACAGACTCGCTCGCATCAACGGCCCCCCAGTGAAAAATGGCTCCAACCAACCTGGCCCTCAGCATGGTGAGTGAACGTCAGCCCTCCAACGTGAAGAGGTTGAGTGAACAATGTTGGAACATTGTTGGCACCGTGCATGGCTCGCTCCCGAAGGCGTGACGCGACAGGAAGTGCTCTGGGACTATTGGAATGCACCTTTGAGCTGAACGCTGGAGGCTTCGGGGAAAAGGCGGGGCAAGCCCCGCACGCCTCCCTGAGTGAGAATGGGTACAAAACATTTGCCAACCCTGTCAGTGCCCATAAATCACTCAACCAGAGCCTCGGGCAAAGGATTTTAGGTACGCTGGATGGTTAAGAGTACAGAATAATTAGTGTAAGTTAAGCTAAGTGGTTACAAATGAGGGCCGGGCGTTGACGACTGTGTTTGGATGAAAGGGCCAAGGAGTTGGATGACATGTGACATGTGACATGTGACATGTGAGTGTGGAAATGTATGTGCACCTTCAGTTTTCTTGCACCACATGAGTCGGTTTGAAAGTCTGTTTAAGATGTATTATTGAACACGAATGGCAGAATTAAAAACGCATAAAAAACAACTCCTTTTCGTGTGTCTTTTTCATGTGTCCTTTTCATTTGTCTTTTTCATGTGTCTTTTTCATGTGTCCTTTTCATGTGTCTTTTTCATGTGTCCTTTTCATGTGTCCTTTTCATGCGTCCTTTTCATGTGTCCTTTTCATGTGTCCTTTTCATGTGTCCTTTTTGGAAGTGTTGTCTCACTCCCAACCTTCCAGAGAAAAGCCTCGCTGCCTTGGAGCCTTACATTCCCACTCTCCACGCTCGGAGGAAAAACAGTAAGTCCATGCTACAGTCAGGCCTGCCCTGATCCCAGGCACCCTGTGGTCTCCTGTGACGACCCACCAAGACAGCTTTGAAAGGAACACAAACCAGCTCAGCCTGGGAGATGAACGTTGATCCAGATATAGACAACAGGAACTCATGTGTGATGCGGGCTGGGGGTTAGGACTGCGGCCTCAGGTGAACTGCCATTGCTCCTGTGTGTAGTCTGTAAAGATGAGAGAGAGAGAAAAAGCACACTGCCGTGCCGCAGGAGGCATAGTAATGTCTTCTGTGTTCTTTGAAATACGACAACGTTGACCTTTCTAACCAGAGTAGTACTAGAGGCTGTCAAAGGAGTCATGTGACTATAGGAGCCATGTTTAAGGACATGAAGAAAAGAGTCATGTGACTATAGGAGCCATGTTTAAGGACATGAACAAAAGAGTCATGTGACTATAGGAGCCATGTTTAAGGACATGAACAAAAGAGTCATGTGACTATAGGAGCCATGTTTAAGTACATGAAGAAAAGAGTCATGTGACTATAGGAGCCATGTTTAAGTACATGAAGAAAAGAGTCATGTGACTATAGGAGCCATGTTTAAGGACATGAAGAAAAGAGTCATGTGACTGTAGGAGCCATGTTTAAGGACATGAACAAAAGAGTCATGTGACTATAGGGGCCATGTTTAAGTACATGAAGAAAAGAGTCATGTGACTGTAGGAGCCATGTTTAAGGACATGAACAAAAGAGTCATGTGACTATAGGGGCCATGTTTAAGTACATGAAGAAAAGAGTCATGTGACTATAGGAGCCATGTTTAAGGACATGAAGAAAAGTGTCATGTGACTATAGGAGCTATGTTTCAAAATGTATTGCAAAGAGTTATGCTTCATGTCAGCTATGCTTTTATGAGAGTAAATGTCACAAATGTCCAAAATAGCGTATGTTTCATTCAGGATTGAAACTCTCCAAATACTTTCCTTCGTGTGATTGAACCAAACAGGATTGAGTTCCTCAATGAAGAACTGCAGGCATCCAGTTCACAGCAACACTGACTAATAAAATGAGGAAGCATGTCAATTAGACTGTGTTTGTGTCTCTTTATGTCACTGTGTGTGTGTGTGTGTGTGTGTGTGAAGACAGAAGCTCTTTATCCTTGTCGTGGGGCCTGGGGGCTTCTCTCTCATTCCTAAAAAGGAAAACAAGAAGAGCAGGCTCCCGGGTCAAAGGTCAACCCTCCTCCTCCGCACATCGATGGCTCTCTGGACCAAGTCCACCCATCTTTAAACAGTAATACACCTATGCACTGTGCTTTTCTACTAGATTTTCCCCAGACTAAAGTCATCCAGCTCAGGGTAGAGTATGTGCTGTATTAGCAGCAAAACACACCTGGATTGTAACTAAAGAGAAGGCGCGTTAAGCCAGCGGCCATGAAACCAGACCGACTCTAAACGTATAGATTACAATGTGTTATATATAATGAGAATGTTATGAGAGAACAGGACCGACTCTAAACGTATAGATTACAATGTGTTATATATAATGAGAATGTTATGAGAGAACAGGACCGACTCTAAACGTATAGATTACAATGTGTTATATATAATGAGAATGTTATTAGAGAACAGGACCGACTCTAAACGTATAGATTACAATGTGTTATATATAATGAGAATGTTATTAGAGAACAGGACCGACTCTAAACGTATAGATTATAATGTGTTATATATAATGGGAATGTTATTAGAGAACAGGACCGACTCTAAACGTATAGATTATAATGTGTTATATATAATGAGAATGTTATTAGAGAACAGGACCGACTCTAAACGTATAGATTATAATGTGTTATATATAATGAGAATGTTATGAGAGAACAGGACCGACTCTAAACGTATAGATTATAATGTGTTATATATAATGAGAATGTTATTAGAGAACAGGACCGACTCTAAAAGTATAGATTACAATGTGTTATATATAATGAGAATGTTATTAGAGAACAGGACCGACTATAAACGTATAGATTACAATGTGTTATATATAATGAGAATGTTATGAGAGAACAGGACCGACTCTAAACGTATAGATTATAATGTGTTATATATAATGAGAATGTTATGAGAGAACAGGACCGACTCTAAACGTATAGATTATAATGTGTTATATATAATGAGAATGTTATGAGAGCCTGTGACTTCCAGCCACGCGAGTCGTCTTCAAACGTTGTCAACAGTTTTAGCCCTCCCCTCCACACACACACACGCACATGCACACGCACACACACACACACACACACACAGTGTCCTCCGTGAGGCTCCCCAGGGGGCCATAGCTAAACTGTAGGGTGAGGAAGCTAGAGAAGCCCTAACCCCATCCAGCTGGGGGGGGGGGGGGGGGGGCACCCTGTCCACATGTCCAACAGATTGGGCCACGGCTATCTCCAGCCCTCCAGGACCTCACAAGACAGACAGCAAATGACAGTACACAGAGCGACGGGCTTAGCACTGCAGCAATAGGCGAAATAGGTCAGGAGATCGCCATGCAAATGAGCATGGAGACAGTGGATTTAACTAGCAGCTTGGTTGACAGCCGCAAGCTAAGTGGAAGTCAAAACATTTCAAAGGCACTTATTCTAAATAGGGTTGTTAAGTGTGGAAATATATAAAGAACATCCTAATCACCCCTGAATAAATCTATAGGCCCTCCATTCATGGGAAGAATCACATGAAGAAGGCATGGGAGGCAACAAATGATTGTGTTGTTGTTCTGAGACAACATATTCCCTTGTTCCTCTTGCAGACAACACATTCCTTGTACAGCTAACAGACGCACGACAAGAGTGCCAGAAAAACAACAGGAATCGTACCCAAACGTCAGCACTGAAACTGGCCTTGCTATTCCATTACTTCAACGTCACCAACGAACAGAAAAACTACATTTTTGTGCTCTAATTTCTGGGAATAACATCGGCGCCAGGGCACCAGCGGCGACGGTGTCGAGGCGGTGACAAAGCAAAGCACACAAACAAAGCAGAGGAACGCGTGAGTGTTGGCGAGCAGCGAGCGGGCCTCCTGGCTCTGGCCGCCCCCAGGGTCTGAATCCACAAACGTTGACGTTGACGAAGCTCGCCTCCTCCAGCTCACGTCTCACGTCCCTGATGGGTGTGGGGCACGCACAGTGGTTCACATGCAAGCTGTGCTGACCCCGCGGAGGAGAGGCAGCCAGGGGAAGAAAAGACTCGCCGTGTTTGCTGTTTATTAAGGTAATAAACGAAAGCCGTTGGTGGGGGGGGGTGGGGGTGTAGTAACACGCGTGAAGGAATCTCGGTCGCGCAAACACCAGGGGTCGGCCGAAAACGGTCTCAAGACCTCGGGCTAAATCAAACCAACCCTGGCTTCCCAACAGCCTTGAACATTCCCAAATAAGCCCGACTATTGGAATGTGTGGACGTTTGGAAGCCGACCCTCCAAGGCCCCGGGGGTCACCGTTGAATGAGCCTCGCTGTGTCAAAGAGAGCAGGGAGCAACATTGCAAGCTGCCAGGGCATTTAGTTGGACGAGCGCTGGACACACAACCCGTCTCCATTGACCCTGACCCCGCACACACATATACACAATGGAGGACATGGTCACAGTGTCACTGGTGCTCTGCGGAGGGTGACAGCACTCAGCCGGTGGCCCCTTGTCCACCCTTTCACAGAGGTCACGACCCCTGGATGACTCAGACGTTAAGGGGTCCCAGCCAACACCCTCTGTTTAGAGAGAGAGAGAGGGACGCTAAGTGGCCGATCAACCTTGAATAGAGGCGACGGTGGAGCTTTCTGGTTCCTGACTGAGAATGAACTAGCAGGGCGAACATTTTGGAAAACATCTTGCCGATGGGGACAAATAGAAGAGCCAGTTTGTGGCTCACCAAAACCTTTGGAGTGTGAACCATAACTTGTCTAGAAATAAATAAAGACAGCTTTGACAGATTTGAATTGCAACTTTTGCAAAATGGAGTATGACCAAGCATTGTGGACTATCCGGTGTTATCCCTACACAGCATACTAAATGGTTACACGAGGTCATCCTTAGCCTTTAGAGGCTAGAGAGTATACGAGGCCATCCTTAGCCTTTAGAGGTTGGAGTTCATACGAGGCCATTCTTAGCCTTTAGAGGCTGGAGTGTATACGAGGCCATCCTTAGCTTTTAGAGGCTGGAGTTTATATGGGGCCATCCATAGCCTTTAGAGGCTGGAGTTTATACAAGGCCATCCTTAGCCTTTAGAGGCTGGAGTGTATATAAGACCATACTTAGCCTTTAGAGGCTGGAGTGTATCTGAGGCCATCCTTAGACTTCAGAGGCTGGAGTACATACCAGGCCATCCTTAACCTTTACAGGCTGGAGTGTATACGAGGCCATCCTTAGCCTTTAGAGGCTTGAGTGTATACAAGGCCATCCTTAGCCTTTAGAGGCTGGAGTGTATATAAGACCATACTTAGCCTATAAAGGCTGGAGTGTATATGAGGCCATCCTTAGCCTTTAGAGGCTGGAGTACATACCAGGCCATCCTTAGCCTTTAGAGGCTGGAGTGTATACGAGGCCATCCTTAGCCTTTAGAGGCTTGAGTGTATACGAGGCCATCCTTAGCCTTTAGAGGCTGGAGTTCATACGAGGCCATTCTTAGCCTTTAGAGACTGGAGTTCATACGAGGCCATTCTTAGCCTTTAGAGACTGGAGTTCATACGAGGCCATCCTTAGCCTTTAGAGGCTGGAGTGTATATAAGGACATCCTTAGCCTTTAGAGGCTGGAGTGTATCATGTCACTAGACCGACTATGATACTCTCTAGACAAAGGTCTCCCCGTCTATTTGATTGATTGATTGATTGATTTTTATTACTCTGACGACCGCTTTCGGGATATGAGAGTTCCATAAAAATTGAAATACAATATAAAAAAAGAAGAAATTAAAACAGAACACACGCAGCATGGATACAGTGCTGGGTTTTTAGAAACTTAACATAATCCCCGTAATATATTTACATAACTTAAGTATTAGATTAGGATATGTTTTAGTTGTCTGAGCTGTTGCCCCCGGGCGTAACCATCAGCAAAAGACTGACGTTGGAGCTTTTAAAATACAACAGCTCTCATGCCGAATTCCCCTCTAGAGACCATCAGGCCAAATACCAAGCTCAGGCAGCTAGCAACCTGTCTTCCCCAGCGAGTTAGCATATTCCTCTTGTGATCTTCACATCTGAAGAGCTGGAGTGCATAGTCTGACATCAATGAGAAGCCATTAAAAAAGATCTCTTGCAAGGTTCTCGGCTCAAAAAGGCCCAGGGGAGAGTCGGCGAGGTCAGGCCGGAGCTATTTCTTAGGCCTCCTGACACGGTCTGTGACGTAGATCGAAACTTGTGAGGGGGAATTACTGGAAGTCTCTTTCAACTTCTCCTGCTGACAATGATAAATGCACAATGGTAAGGACCAGGGGGTGGGGAGAGAGAGAAAAAAAAAAGGCTTTCGCCTGAGGTCTCCATAGAGCTTTCGGCAGCCTCATAAATAAGGCCACGAGTCACTTTCATAAACGATATCGAGCCAGATTCCAGGACAAACCGGTCATGGATATCTTTCGGTGGGTCAGCGTATGTGCTATGACAAATATAGCACGATATCCTATGTAGGACCCGTGCTCAATATCCGGCCCACTGTTTGATCCTTCCTTATCTCATTATTGATTCCAGGAGTTGATGTGAGCTTGTGCAGCACAGCACGGTGTTTGAAGCCAGAGAGTTAGATAGCCGCTACCATTGATCCCAAGGGGGACTGCATCAACAGCACATGGCCTCTGACTGAGGCTAGCTCCACGTGTTCCCACATCAAAACACATTTATAGTCCTGGTCCTTCTACTGGAGCAGCTCTTCCCAGATTCAGAAAGTCCTCAAACTCTCACCATCGTCTTACCTGGCCATCTTCCGTCTTTCAATTCTCTTATGTTTATAGTCGGGTACCCCTGTGCAAAGAAATAAAAGCATAATATACAAATAATAATATATTCCACTCAATTCAAAAACACACACTGATCCTCACTATTTGAGGCAGCGTGCAATCTAGCGTAACAATATTTCCTTATGTCCCTTTCATTTTCAGAGGTCATGGCGGACAGACACAAAATAATCCTGGCGAGGACAATCTCTCCGTGTCTAGAGAGGCAGGCCAACATGAGGCAGTGTGGGTCAGCGCTAGCTTCATTAGAGGGACTGGCTACGGTCAGGCGCGGTGCCTGTCTGTCCACACGGATCCACACGGGCTTATTCTGGACAAGGTTCTGCTGTGAGCGATTTCACTTCTGCCAGGATGTGTGGTGTGTGAAAACCCTGTGGCTCTCCACTTCCCTGGCCAGCCTATCTTTATCACTGACCCTCTTCCTCTGAGAAGGACCATGCCTCTGCCAACCATCCCCTCGGCCCTTCTCCCTCCCCTCTGCCCCGGCTCAACCTGTCCTTCCTGTGTTTCTCCTCTAGATTCCCAAACGTTCCCCGGGAACTTCTGGATTCCTCTCAGCCTGTCCCTCCTGTGTTTCTCCTCTAGATTCCCAAACGTTCCCCGGGAACTTCTGGATTCCTCTCAGCCTGTCCCTCCTGTGTTTCTCCTCTAGATTCCCAAACGTTCCCCGGGAACTGCTGGATTCCTCTCAGCCTGTCCCTCCTGTGTTTCTCCTCTCCCCCAGACATGATCTGCTGTCCGTCTGTTCGTTGAGGGTACTTTATTGGTCACCAATTTGGAAAGCGCTTTGGGTCTTAGAAAAGCGCTTAAAAATAAAACTGAATTTATTATTATTGTTATTATTATTATTATTAGTTTCACAGACGTCCGCCTGGTGGAACACACACTCTCTGGTTCAGAAACATCTGCAGGAGGGTCGGAGAATCCACATTTCTGGATTCCTCTGGTGTGTATCATATAATCTCGCCTTTTATCATGGACCAGTGAGTTTGGCCTCTTGAAACTCTTTTTTTTTTCACCATAAGTGTTACTTGATACAGTGACAGTCAACATCATGCACTTCTTCTTTTTTACAGCGTATTGCCACTGCAAATGTAAGCCAATCTACGACTGTGCTAAATGTTAGCATGACAAACTAGGGTGGACTAGCATAGAACACAAGACCAGAAATCAAATGATAGTCATTTTGTTTCCACATCGTTACATATTATCCATTTTCCAACCTATTATTTTAAGAACTCAAAACCAATGTTTAGATTAAAAGCCCCAGTGACTGCCAAAAAAAAGCCAGCACAACAACGCTAAAGAAAGCACATTTCTAATTCAACGGCTTCAGGATTAAGCAAAGGCAAGAAACAGCAAGCACAACCGCAAACGGACTTAGTCCCAAACCTCCCGCGGGGGGACAGGAGTAAATTAAAAAAGGCCGGCCTTATCAAGGCCAGCTTGAGCCACAAAATAACAACAGCCGACACAGGAAATGAATCTCCCCAATGGGGAGTAAACAAATAGCCCCCCCTGGGGATCAGGGCCCCCCCGAGAGGCCCTCTGGTCGCCAGAGAGGAGGCGTTTTAACGGCGCTCCTAAAACATGCTCTCTAAGTAGCCATCTGGAACGGATTGGCCTGGAATGTGGTTGCTTCACAGCTAATCACTGATAGCCAGTGGAGGAGTCATCATCGTGGCTAATCACTGATAGCCAGTGGAGGAGTCATCATCGTGGCTGATCACTGATAGCCAGTGGAGGAGTCATCATCGTGGCTAATCACTGATGGCCAGTGGAGGAGTCATCATCGTGGCTGATCACTGATGGCCAGTGGAGGAGTCATCATCGTGGCTGATCACTGATAGCCAGTGGAGGAGTCATCATCGTGGCTAATCACTGATGGCCAGTGGAGGAGTCATCATCGTGGCTGATCACTGATGGCCAGTGGAGGAGTCATCATCGTGGCTAATCACTGATGGCCAGTGGAGGAGTCATCATCGTGGCTGATCACTGATGGCCAGTGGAGGAGTCATCATCGTGGCTGATCACTGATAGCCAGTGGAGGAGTCATCATCGTGGCTAATCACTGATGGCCAGTGGAGGAGTCATCATCGTGGCTGATCACTGATAGCCAGTGGAGGAGTCATCATCGTGGCTAATCACTGATGGCCAGTGGAGGAGTCATCATCGTGGCTGATCACTGATGGCCAGTGGAGGAGTCATCATCGTGGCTGATCACTGATAGCCAGTGGAGGACTCATCATTTGGGCTCAGATAACACGAGCCGTTGGGTCGACGTTTGACTAATTACACGTTGCGCCACGCAGCCTTTCCTGGAAGTCATGATGTTTTAAGTTTTATTTAACCCATCACCCCCCCCTACCCCCCGAAACACAAAGATTTGGTAACTAACGGCAACCGGAAAAAAACGAAGTTGGTTTATTGATTTAGAATAATTTCTTTTACAATCCTTTGCTTTTCCACTGACAGACAACCGTAGGAATAGAGCCAGGTGGATTTCCTCTCTAAGCGAGCATGTCAGGCAGGAGCAATGGAGAACAGATCTCCCTGCTGGTGGAAGAGCAAAGCTGGCACCCACATTGCAGTCCGGTCCAACTGCCCACCACTACACACCCTATGACAGCCTGTGCACACACACCCTGCCCCACATACTGTAGGGCCCCACTCACACACACCCTTCTACACATACTGCAGGGCCCCACTCACACACACCCTTCTACACATACTGTAGGACCCCACTCACACACACCCTTCTACACGTACTGCAGGACCCCACTCACACACACCTTTCTACACATACTGTAGGGCCCCACTCACACACACCTTTCTACACATACTGTAGGGCCCCACTCACACACACCTTTCTACACATACTGTAGGGCCCCACTCACACACACCCTTCTACACATACTGTAGGACCCCACTCATACACACCCTTCTACACATACTGTAGGGCCCCACTCACACACACCCTGCCCCACATACTGTAGGACCCCACTCACACACACCCTTCTACACATACTGTAGGACCCCACTCACACACAACCTTCTACACATACTGTAGGGCCCCGCTCACACACACCCTTCTACACATACTGTAGGACCCCGCTCACACACACCCATCCACAAATACTGTACTTCCTCAGGCTTTGCTGGGGGGGGGGGGGGGGGGGGGGGGGGGGGGGCTGAGATCCAGCGGGCCTCAGTGGTCCTGGGGGTGTTCCTTCATCCTGCTTATCTACCAGACACACAAACGACCACATTTCTCCCTCCCTCCCTCCCTCCCTCCCTCCCTCCCTCCTCTACCACACTCTCACACTACCTCCACTTTCTCTTCTTCCCCATCCCTCCATCCTCCCTTCTCTGACAAAGCAGCACAGCAGTGTTCACACTGTGTCGGCTGAGTGGGGTGGCCCTGGCAGAGAGACTCAGACTCCCAGGCACACACGAATGTCCCGTCCACCACAGGTTGTGTCCACCCCCCTCTGATAAAAGCATGGCAGGCCGTACCAAAGGGTCCCAGCAGAGCTCTGAAGCAGGGGGTAGGATCCATCAAATTGTGTGCAAACATCGGTGCATACCGGTCCGGGGGTGCCAAAACCACGGCCCCTCAGAGGGTTGTCTCTGAAAACACCGGCGCCCTGTCTGGACAGGAGTTCAAGGGGACCCTCGAAATAGCAGCCGTGTTGTTCCAGCGCTGTCATGTCTGTCTGCCTGCCTGCCTGCCTGCCTGCCTGCCTGCCTGCCTGCCTGCCTGCCTGCCTGCCTGCCTGCCTGCCTGTCTGTCTGTCTGTCTGTCTGTCTGTCTGTCTGTCTGTCTGTCTGTCTGCCTGTCTGTCTGCCTGTCTGCCTGCCTGTCTGTCTGTCTGTCTCCGACCAGGAGGAGGCCGGGCATGTGCCAGCGACGCGGGCCAGAACGATGAGGTCACCACGGCGTGGAGAAGGCCCAGCCAAGGCCCCCGGGTCAGGGGCTCAGGCTCAGCGTGAGGGCCGCTAACTTGGCTGGAGAGTGCTGCTCTCTCAGAGGAGACGAGCTGGGGAGAGTGTGTTTAAACTTCCATGGAGAGCCCTCTGAACAATTCATACCAGGGAGGAGAGAGAAAGAGAGAGACAGAGAGAGAGAGAGAGAGGGGGGGGGGGGGTAGAGAGGAGAGAGGACGAGGAGAAGGCTCAGGAGAAGGCCCTGAGGAGGAGGAGGAGGAGATGGGCCCCGAGTGAAGGACGGAGAAAGAGAGAGAGGGCGGTGAACCAGAAAGAGAGAGGGAGCGAGGGAAAGAGGAGAGACGGCAAGAAAGAGGGCCCACGAAGGGAGAGCCCGGCGCAGAGCAAACAGGGCCTGCCACGGAGTCACTGGGTTTAGGAAAACATTCCTGACGCTCCCGAAACAAGTGCCCCTGTGAGCCGACGGGGGCCGAAACAAGGGGGCCCTTAAACCCCCTGAAGAGGAGCTGTGTTGGTGAGGCCCGTCCCCACGCCCACCCTCCTCCACGGGAGGCCCCCGGCCAGACCAGCCCACCGCTCTGACCAAGCAGCCGGCTCATGTCACCGCACTAAACAAATGGCAGCTTGTAGTAGGTTGAAGACGCCCTGAATTCCTAATAATTCCCCCCCCCCTGGGAAAGGGTGTTACAGCGGGGACACAACGTCGGCAGCTGGTGGGCAGTCGATGGCTACCTCCGTCAAGGGGGGGGGGGGCAGGAAGGAATGTTTAAAAGGAAGGGTCAGATAAGAGAGAGCTAACGTCAACAGCCGTTTACCACACTCTCTATCAGACAAACACGTAGCTAATCGAGTGAACACACTCCTGGACAAACCTCGGAGGGAGTGCGCACACATGACGTCTATCTGGAGATTCATTCCTTACACGCCCCAAAATCCATCCTCCAAGTGTCTGTTTTAACTAAACTCCTGTTAAATGTAATAAGTACTACAGTGTGTGTGTGTATGTGTGTGTGTGTGTATGTGTGTGTGTGTGTGGAGATGGGTGTGTGTGTGTGTCTGTGTGTGTGCGTGTGCGTGTGTGCGTGCGTGTGTGTGTGTGGAGGGGGGTGTTTGTGGAGAGGGGTGTGTGTGTGTGTGCGTGTGTGTGTGTTAGTGCCTGTATACACAGATTCACTTTTATGAGCTGTGAGCGACGTCAGGTCGTATTCATCCGTCAGCGTTACGCCGTTCAAAGCTGGCTGTTTGAAACACACCTCGCGGCTACGCGGCTTCTCCCCCGTCTTCAGAAACATCTGGAAGGACGAGTCTGCAGGGAGCTCTGGCCTGCCACTCCCCCCCCCCTAGACGGCGATGAGAGGTCTGGGGCAGACCTCACCGCTGAAGAAGCTCCACTCAGTCGAGACAACTTACCCCTGATGCATTGACGCCAAGGGTCTGCTGCTCTGAAGGTATTTTTTCCACCCTAGGCCTTATTTCAAACTCGTGTTTCAAATACTCAATGCACAGCCACGGGTAGGGGGAAGATATATCCAGCCCCCCCCCCCCCCCCCCCCTGACAGATACAGAGCAACAGACCCCAAGTAGGTGAAGGCTGGGGGGTGGAGGCTGAGGGAGGAGGCTGAGGGTGAAGGCTGGGGGGTGGAGGCTGAGGGAGGAGGCTGGGAGGAGGAGGCTGGGAGGAGGAGGCTGGGGGGTGGAGGCTGAGGGAGGAGGCTGAGGGTGGAGGCTGAGAGAGGAGGCTGGGGGGTGGAGGCTAAGGCTGGAGGGTGAGGGAGGAGGCTGGGGGAGGAGGCTGGGGGTGGAGGCTAAGGGAGGAGGCTGAGGGTGGAGGCTGAGGGGTCTCTGAAGGTATTGCATGGGGACACACATCATGGCTCTCTTCTCAGACTCTTCCATAGGTTGCAGTACCTTGGTTTGCTCCTGGCTCCTTTGGCCTAGAGGAGCATCATACACGGATCTGAGACTTGAATGAATTAGACAGTACTTTAGGTTATGGTCCCATATGTTGCCTCCTTATCTGCAGAGCAAATTACTAGAAGCAACCAAACATTTGGGGACTGAAATGTTTACTGAATGCACTCTAATGCCAATAGGAATGAGACAAAAGAAAATATACACTTTTGGAGAGCGAACGTTTCTCCTTGGTGTGTTATCCATAGTCAAGTCTGATCATGCATGTACAGTAGGGCTTGTTTTTTTTGTAGGATCCCCCCCCCCCCCCACACACACACACACACACACACTAACCCAAGCCAACATACCCGTAGGAATACAGCCACTGCATGCTATGAAAAGACACGTTTCGTATGTCAACAAAAATGCATGCACCCATCAAGACGTCCAGTGGCCCTCGCGCCAAGCCCTCCAGCCCGGCCAGAGGCAACGTTTACCCGCTCCCTTTAATGGGCTGTGCTTCAGGCTGCCAATTATACAGCACGGGGGCGAGCACACGGCATGAGCTAGCCTACTTTGGCCTGCCCGCACGACAAAACGATACAGCTTCACACATGCAGAGATAATCATGTCAGGATAATAACTCATAGCAAGGTTATATTAAGACGTACAGATTGATAGGAGCTGAGTGTGGAATGCAGTCTACGCTAGATGGGAAAGCCTTCTCGCGTGAGTGTGTGTTTGCATTGCGGTTCGCCAGCTCCGAATCCTTCCCATGCATTAAATAGCAGCCGTGAATACATATACACGCACGCACGCACACACACACGCACGCACGCACACACACACGCATGCACGCACACGCACCAACACACGACACACACACATCCAAAGTGGAGGGAGAAAGGAAGGCTCCCAAAGTAGAAACACCTTTGGCGAAGGACGACCAACCCGACTCAGATTGGAACGTTGAGTTAATGTGCTGTCAAACCTTTTCCATGTGACACAAGACCATGTCTTCTTCATGCGCTGGATAAGGGACTTCCTGGCCTCTCGGGAAAACACATATTAGAGACCAGAGGCTTTGAATCGCGTCCAAATCCCAACCAAACCAGGAACCACAAGCCCAAGGACGATCACTGAAAACGTAAGACAATGTAAGGACGTCATGGGTGGAGGGGCAGGGGTTGGAGAACGTTCTATCATTGAAAATACTGCAAAAGAATATCTCCCAAGAAATGAACAATAAGGTATGAAACTTAAGAGATAAACACAAATTAACAAGCAGAATATTCTTGTTATGTTATATTGAGAAATGTTATATATCTTGGCTTGTACCAAGATATTTGGTCTTGCTTGGATTTCATTTTGTTTGCAGTGTAGGATCCATCTGGGGAGATGTGTCCAGGAGAAAGACCCTGACAAAGTGTTGGCTTTAGAAACAATCCCACAGGTCAAATCGTTCAAGGCGGCCATTTCCCAGGGAAAGTTCTTTGCGAATGCTGAGTTTGCACATGATCACCTGCTGCATTGTTATTCGTGGAGATCCTTGCTGATGTCACAATGGGATGCCCCCTTTTGAGTTCCGTCTTTTGGCGGCCCTGAGGCGTGAAACGGCCCCGCAGGGCCCCTGGGGCCACAATAGAGGAGGGACATCTGTGTGGGTTTAGCAGTGGGCACAGGGAGTCTAGACCCAACCAAGGCTATGCAACTCCCACTGAGGTGCCCAAGACAAAGGCCATGCACACACACACACACACTCCTCACACACACACACACACACACACACACACACACACACACACACACACACACACACACACAGGTAGCTGTAAGTACATGCCTACCACTACGAGACAGGCAGGTCCCTAGAAAGAGAAATCGATGGTGTGAATTGGAGGAACTACAGGCCGTTGCTGTGACGCTGAGCACCACCAACTGAGCCCACTCAGATGGTCTTTCAGGGGAACCTGCTAAGCCTTCCATACGTTAGCCAAGCCTAAGAGCCCGTTTCTCCAATGGAAGGCTCTACTGGGAAAACCATTGATCCCATGGAATTGGCTGAACGTAGCGGATAAAGGTTTTGAACTGATGTAATGTCATAAGCCAGTTAGCATGCTAATAAATGGAAATCAACCTTTCCTTTATGTAATATCATACGCCAGTTAGCATACTAATATAGGGAACACGTCCTTTCCTTTATGTAATATCATAAGCTAGTTAGCATGCTAATATAGGGGACATGTCCTTCCCTGAACGTAAAGGGTGGGTCAGGGGTTAAACAGAGGACAACAAAGGGCAGAGAAAGTGTCTCCATACGAACAGGAAATGAGTTACACACAAACAGAAAATAGCTCTGAAATGCCGCTTCTACAGCTACCAAAAAGAGAATGGAGAAAGTTTAGAGAAAAGAATGGTATTCTGTAGAGGGAATGTTGAGGGTTCCGTGTTGAGGGTTTTAGTTGAACGCGAAATGAAACACAAAAGACTTCCCCTCAGAGCAAGAACAAACATTAAAACAATGGAAGTGTAGTCATGTTAAAATGTACCCCTGTACTTGTTCACAAGGACAAGTTAAGATATAAACACTTGAAAAGAAGTCAGAAGAAGAGGCTGCCAAAGGGTTCAAGGTCCGCTGAGAAGAAAACAAGTGTTTTTTTATCTCTGTCGTGCTGGGTTAAAAATGTTACCCAGGTGGTGGGATGGAGTGAATTCTTTCACAATTCAATCCGATCCATTCAACACCTCCTACTGAGGACAGAGTTTACTTGGATCCCTTTGGCAACACCTCCTCCACTCCTCTTTGGCCTTGCCTTGAAACTCCTGGTCACGTCTCGACTTACCGTGCAAATACAATGAAGTACCCACGTAGAGAAACATATAGAGACTTTTGAAGCAGAGAGTTTCAGGGTAAAGAAAGAGATCCTTTTGAATGTTGAGAAGCAGGTTTTTAAGTCGTGTGTCGAGAGCAGCCGCACATACGCACACAGGCTTCACAATGTGCCTCACGTCCTCATGCCCTTCTGCACTGTGACCTTTGACCTCTGCAGAGGACGTGCTTCTCATTCCAGCCCTCAGCGCCCTTCCTCCCGAGTCCTCACGGGGGCCACGGCCCCATCTTCAGACCCCCCCCCCCCCGACCTTTAAACGTACAGACAGAGAGCTGAAGAACTGCCGTTGGGAGGAACCGAACACGGAGCTGGCTCTATGGTCAACATGGACGGAGACACGGGACCCCGAAATGACAAGCCTCGGACGGAACACCAACGCTCTCCAAAAACGAAACCCTGTAGGGTGATGGGCTACTTAACACAGCCCACATCACAGAGGGAGTGTAGGGTGATGGGCTACTTAACACAGCCTACATCTGGGGGGGGGGGGGGGGATTACTGTCAGCTGAGGAAATGAGGAATGTGATTAGATCACGTCGTTTGGCTCTGACCCTGCTCTCCACTGCACTCCACTCAGCTGTGTCTGCTGGTAATAATAATAATAATTCATTTCATTTAGATAGCGAGTTTTGAGGACATACTAGATACACAGAACAAACACATATGGTAGGAGAGGGGCAGCTTGGGTTGAATACGTCCTACAGCAACGAGTGTCCTACAGGGACGAGCCCCTCGCCTGCCACGCTCTGGGCCCCCCTGCCAGGGCCACGTGAGGTCAGGCTTCACAGGGTGCTGAGGCATGGAGTGTGTGAGCGCTGGGGAACACTGGGGCCCGACGCCCCCCGGGGGAACACTGGGGCCCGACCACAGGAGAGAGGGGCCTCAGAACCTGATCCGATTCAGACCCAGGTTAGAGATGTAAACACGACAGGATGCAGGGACTTTACAAGGAGGGGCCGTCCGGACACCAGATGGTAATGCAATGAGTAAGCACACACACACACACACACACACACACACACACACACACACACACACACACACACAGATTTCTCGTAACCTACCCTCTCCATTTAAGCATCAGAACAATTTGCTTATTTTCTCCCTGAAGGAACTAGGTATTTCGAATGTTTTCTCTAAAGCACACATTTGTATGTTACAAAACCTAGTTCCTTATGCTGTGTATCCTCCAACAATAAATAGGCCAAGTTGGCATGTTTGTCCGAGAAGGGTTTGTCAGTGTGGGTGGTAGGTTTCCTCCACGGCACTCCCAGTAACAGCCCAGTTCAACCTGCTGGGGTCCCGCTCCATCACTTAGCTGTATTATTTAGCCAGAGAGCTGAAGGCCTAATGGGTCCACTACACATCCCGCTCATCACTTATAGATGCCTGGCCGGCCTGCACTCTGGAAAACACGGCTGAAAACGGAGGCACTGACATCTCAAAGTGCAGCGCGCGAGAACGTACACGCACGCACACGCACACACACACACACACACACACACGCACACACACACGCACGCACAGGGAGCCAGAAAGTCGGGATGTACAGCACTGCGCAAAAGTTTTAGGCAGGTGGGTTGGGAGTGCTGTAAAGTAAGAATACTTTCAAAAGTAGACATGTAAATAGTTTTGTTTCCATCAATTAACAAAACGCAAAGTGAATGAAAAGAAGAAAAATGTAAATCAAATCAATATTTCGTGTGACCACCCTTAGCCTTCAAAACCTGCCTAAAACGTTTGCACAGTCCATTGAATGCAAACAGCTCAAAGTTACACCCTGAACTCTTTTCACGTGTCCATTGGAATCCCTTCAACCGTTTGATGGATCTAAACGTTACACTGACGTACATTTATCAGCTCACCATGCACACGGACAGCTTTAACCCCGGAAAATAGAAACCCGCGGCGTAACGGGCCCACACGTGGTTCAGAACATCCCTTCACAGAGCACAGCCCTTCTCTAATGAATAATGAAACAGCATCGTTCCCATCTCCATCATGGAGGATGAGGAATGACAGTGCACTTTCTGCCTCTTCCTTTGCTAGGTGATGCTAGCATCCCCAACAGCTGCTGCACCTCTAGGTGGAGATCACACTTGGCAATGATGCGCGCACACACACACACACACACACACACACGCACACACACACACAGGTGCCACCACATACACACACACACACACACACACACACACACACACACACACACACACACACACACACACTCAGGTGCCACCACACACACACACGCACACACACACTCAGGTGCCACCACACGCACACACGCACACACACACACACACACACACACACACACACACACACACACAGGTGCCACCACACACAAACACACTCGCACCAGCACGCAGACACACACACACACACACAAACGTGTGCCAGCCCACACACTTCCGCTCACCTGCCGTGCGTCTTTGGTGGGGAGCTTTGCTGAGGATGTCCCTGGCTTTGGTGGTGGAGTACCTGATGTGGTCACTGAAGGACCTCTGCAGCAGCAGCAGCCGTATGGAGCGAGACATACTGGCCCGGGGAGTGCACTCCCCCGACCCCCCCCCCGCTGCCTGGAGCCCAGAGAGAGGCCATCCAGCACGGCTCCAAGCCACGGGAAGCGTCCGTCCACTCGAAAAGCAAGCGGGTCCGGGCTAGGCTTAGTGCTGGCCGGTCCGGGCTAGGCTTAGTGCTGTCGGGCTAGACGTGGTGCTGGCCCGTCCGGGCTAGGCTTAGTGCTGTCGGGCTAGACGTGGTGCTGGCCGGTTCTGTGTGGTTCTAACTCCCTCTGTAAGAGAGGATGCGTTGTGCTCTGACGGTGCTCGGATTGAGGTCTGTTCTAGTTCTGGACTGGGTCCTGCCCTGGTCCTCTCTCCTCTCTCTCTCTCTCTCCCTCTCTCTCTCTCTCTCTCTCTCTCTCCCTCTCTCTCTCTCTCTCTCTCTCCTCTCTCTCTCTTTCTCTCTCTCTCTCTCTCTCCCTCCCTGTCTCTCTCTCTCTCTCTCTCCTCTCTCTCTCTTTCTCTCTCTCTCTCGCTCTGTGGTGTTGAGTTCTGGTCCTGTCCAAACACTCCTCTCTGCAGCACTGAGCACCGGGACACATCCAGCCTCTGCTGCATCACTCTCACATTCTATTCAGCCACACTCAAAGTGTGTGAGTGTGTGTGTGTGTGTGTGTGTGTGTGTGTGTCAGAGTAAGTGCTTTCAGACAAAACGCCCCGGCTGTACGTCGATGTGAAAGCGAGCGTGGGCCAGAGGTAGTCACGACGACGCCCCCCCCCCCCCCCGCCCTCCCCACACGCACACACACACACTCCCCCCTCCCTCTGGTTTCCCTCGGCAGACAAGGCGTCAACATCAGTTACATAAGCAGAGGCCCGTCGCCACACTCGTTGCCAGGTGACACCTCCCTCTGAGCCTCCACAGGGACAGAGGAGGAGCAGCAGGAGAAAAGAGGCAGGGCAGGAGTAAGGAGGTGCCACCAGGCTTTGGAGGAGCAGCAGGAGAAAACAGGCGGAGCAGGAGTAAGGAGGTGCCACCAGGCTTTGGAGGAGCAGCAGGAGAAAACAGGCAGGACAGGAGTAAGGAGGTGGCACCAGGCTTTGGAGGAGCAGCAGGAGAAAACAGGCAGAGCAGGAGTAAGGAGGTGCCACCAGGCTTTGGAGTCCAGGCCCATGGCCGCCAGAGAGGAGAGCCCACAGAACGAGGAGGCGGATGGAGATGAAGGAAGTGTGGAAAGTGTGTGTGTGTGTGTGTGTGTGTGTGTGTGTGTGTGTGTGTGTGTGTGTGTGTGTCCCTGTGTGTTCCAGAAAGCTCTCTCTGGCGTGCAGCTGACACTCAGTCATTCAGCCAGAAGGAACTGCCCAGCCCCACAGAGAGGCTGCTTCACTGCACAAAGAAATATGTGCTGAGCTGTGCACACGCAGATGTACTGTATGCACACACACACACACACACACACACACACACACACACACACACACACACAGATGTACTGTATGTACACACACACACACACACACACACACACACACATAGATGTACTGTATGTTCACACACACACACACACACACACAGATGTACTGTATGTTCACACACACACGTGCACACACACACACACACACACACACACACACACAGATGTACTGTTTGTACACACATGCACGCACGCACACACGCACACACACACACACACACACACACACACACATAGATGTACTGTATGTTCACACACACACACACACACAGATGTACTGTATGTTCACACACACACGCACACACACACACACACACACACACACACACACACACACACACAGATGTACTGTTTGTACACACATGCACGCACGCACACACACACACACACATACACACACACACACACACACACAAATGTACTGGATACACACACACACAAACACACCCACACACACACACGCAGATACACATTCTGAACTAATATAATTCATTAGATTTGAATCCTAATTAGACAATTGTACATATGTTTGCCTTCGACATTGCACAAGTACACACTCTACCGGAATGCCACGATTCTTTTTCCCAAATCCAGGTCGTTGCTTGGTAATACGAACAACAACAACAACAACAACGTGGAATTAGCTACCCTGTTGAGTGGCTAATCCTACTAATCCTTTGATTAGCAGGCCCACCCTTCGAGCTTTGGGAATAAATCAAGTGTTGAGGTCTCAATGGCCTGACCACGCCCCTGTGTTAAGCTTTCTCAACAGGGGGGCCGACTCGCTTTGTAGAACTACAGCACCCACATCAAGATGGCGTTGGAATTCAGCGTCACACACATCCAACATCACTCCACTGACACAGAGTCTGTGTGTGTGTGTGTGTGTGTGTGTGTGTGTGTGTGTGTGCGTGTGTGTCCATGTCTGCGGTTTATCGGCGTCGTGAAACACAACTCACCACATTTCCAAAAGCGCTTACATTTTCCCCATTTGTGTTGCTGATCACCGGCATTTTGTGGGAGCGCGTGTTTACGCACGGGGCCGACCAGAATGCCTTGCAGCGTCGTCTC
>CM030176.1:20429442-20441942 GCA_017639675.1 Aplochiton taeniatus
CCCGTCCAGCAGGGCCTCCGCCACACCCTCAAGTACCCGGACCTGCCCAGCCAGAGGCTGCTCCACTCGGGGGGGGGGGCAGGTGGAGGGAGCGTAGGGTGGGCGAGGTTGGACGTCGGAAACCAAGGGCTCTTTGTTGGGGCACTACGAGCGTCTGGGTGAGGGGAGAGGGGAGAGGGGAGAGGAATGCTCCCGTCAAAGGGGGGGTCACACATCAAAGAGGGGTGGGTAGGGATGGCTCGGGCTGGGGGGGGGGGGGTGTGAGAAGCTGGTGCCTGCATCGTAGAGGCTGTGCTGATCCAAACAAGACCCGAGGGGAGAACGGAAGGCCGGCCACGGTAATTGGCCGTGTCAGAAGCGTTGGCGTCCCCAGAAGTGCTGTCCTGCGCGGCGGGGCGGTCTCCCTCACAGTCCTCCCTCTGTGTCCGGCCTGGGCCCTCCTTATGGGGCCTCTTCTGTTCTTAGCCAAGCAGGGGGAACTTCCTGTGAATTCCACAGCAGCAGGACGGGAGGTTATTGAGCCATAAAAAACGGTCTAATCTGCGGTCACTCGATTTCAAGAACCAAACCCCCCCCCCCCCCAAGCCTTAGGGTCTTCTTAGAAGCCTTCTTCTTCTCCTCCTTTATGATTTGTGCATCCTAATGAAGGAGAGGATTTCATTGTCATGACGGCAGTGGTACAGCTTTGATGTCTCGGCTTCAGATCGACTTTAAAGGTGGTGGTGGAGGTGGAGGTGGAGGTGGAGGTGGAGGTGGGGGTGGGGGTGGGGTAATTGCAAGGTTGCCTGCTGATGTATCGTAAGTAACCCAGACCTTGGCCCTGAGTTATTCCTCCAGTCATTCCAGGTCTCGAAGACTTCCTCTTTCTTATTCTCTTGATGGTCTTAAAGCCCCCCCCCCCACCCCCCCCCCACCAGGGCTGGAGAGCTGTCCCCATAAAGCATCATCCAGCGACAGGCTGTCCCTGTCACGCCACGGGGGCCTTGGTGGGGCCCGGGGCCCGGGGCCAAGGTGAGGGAGCCCCCGCCCTTCAGGAAATACGCCGTTGATGACCAGCGCGCTTCCGTTGCCGCGGCGATCGTAAAATCGCAGCAGGGAAAGCGCCGTCTTTGAAGTGGAAGCCTCCAGGGGCCACAGCGTGTGACACAACACTGTCACAAACGTGTTGCTCCCACAGGGCTTCAATGGAGGAGACACAGAGGGCTCTTTGATGTCCCCATGAATACTGGACTTAGTGTTTGGTTGAGCTCCATCGCTCCCCGCGCCTTGCACCCCTAAAGTTCTGGGTTTCGTCACAACAAGGGAGATGTTACATAACTTGCTTAGAAAGGAGGCAGACTGGTTCCAATAAGGGGCACTTTTGTGACCATCAAAATGTGGGAGTGTTTTGAAATAGGAGCCAGACTTCATTTGCAATCTATAAAGAGCCACTTATGAAAAGGAGCTGACCCTTAGCTTATGGTGGTATAGATAACAGACACACACACACACACACACACACACACACACACACACACACACACACACACACACACAAATGCGGCAAAGAAAAGATTTCAACAAGCTATGGTAATTGGAGAGAGAGGAAGAGTGACACACACACATACACACTCACACACACACACACACACCACACACACACACACACACACACACACACACACACACACACACACACACACACCACACACACACACGCACACACACCACACACACACACACCTCTCTCGTCCCACAGGAACAAGGGGGTTATTTAATGAACGCCGCTCCCCTGCCGACCGTCAGACTGCCAGTCTCTCCGTCCCCCGCGTGCGTCCTACTGACACGGCCCTCCGCTGGCGTCAGTCTGCCAGGGAGAGAGGGCGGTGCCGGCACAGACCGAGGCCAGAGGCCATCGCCTGGGAGCCAGCCAGGCCGATCAGCACAGACATGGGGGCGTCACAGCAAAGCTAATATCTAACAGCACACAGTCGTCACAGCAAAGCTAATATCTAACAGCACACAGTCGTCACAGCAAAGCTAATATCTAACAGCACACAGTCGACACAGCAAAGCTAATATCTAACAGCACACAGTCGTCACAGCAAAGCTAATATCTAACAGCACACAGTCGTCACAGCAAAGCTAATATCTACCAGCACACAGTCGTCACAGCAAAGCTAATATCTAGCAGCACACAGTCATCCCAGCAAAGCTAATATCTAACAGCACACAGTCGTCACAGCAAAGCTAACCAGGGCCATTGTCAGGCAGCTAGCCTTCAGACACAGCAGCTAATAGGTAACCGCTAGCACATAACTAGCACATAACTAGTACCACACGTCTGTGGACCAGGGGGGTGGGGGATGGGTATACAGCAGGAAATAGCAATGAGTGTCTGAGTGTGTGTGTGTGTGTGTGTGTGTGTGTGTGTGTGTGTGTGTGTGTGTGTGTGTGTGTGTGTGTGTGTGTGTGTGTGTGTGCGTGTGTCTGTGTGTGTGTGTGTGTGTGTGTGTGTGTGTGTCTGTGCGTGTGTGTGTGCATGCGTATGAGGCGGGGCTGGAGAGGTTTTCAAACGTTGTGGAAACACCAGAGGCACGGGGGCTAGGCTCCTATCTTACCTGGGCGGCTGGCGGCCTCGCTGGCTTAGCAGAGGCTCTGGCCTCTAATCTGGGCCCCACATCATGGATCTCCATGCCTCTCCCAGAGACCCCATACTGACCCCCCCCCCCCCCCCCGCTGCCCCTCTACATAGTTCCATGGCCGACCCCAGCCAGGGCTATCGGAGAAGCAAGGGTCTTCTTTTTGACCTTTCACCTTAACCCTAACCTCTGCTAGGCGTGCGGGGAACCAGAAAGTCTCCCAACCATCTCAGTTGTTATTCACTTTGGGAATCCTGTTCCGGCTGTATGTGCATCCCAACCAGAAGACAGTTCTTCTCTTGCCCAATCTACACACAGGTAAGAGAGAAGTCTCACTAAAGTCAACTTACCTTTGTCTTTCTCAGGCATCGAGGAGGTGCTCTGTAAAAGAGACAAACACATTTTGTTTAGAACCCTGTGTTACATTGCGTAACTAAACAGCATTACTAGATCTGAATACAAACAACAACCATCGATGGTAAGCAATCCATAAAGCCCATGCATTCATCCCAGAACATCGCATCAAGAAATCACAAAAACTCGGACATTATGTTTTTCAGTTGTGTTCTCGTGTGGTTTTTAACTGTTCCAGATGGATCTCTACTATGACTCCACTACAGCCATGTTCAATGTGTGCCATATAGGCCATCATCGTTCACGGTGAGGAGCAGAGACTACAATGTGGACTCCTCCTCCTCCTCCACCTCCTCCTCCTCTTCCACCTCGTCCTCCTCCTTCACCTCCTCCTCCTCCTCCTCCCCATTCAGTTTCAATGTTTCACAGTTTGTTAGAGTTGGTCCTGGAACCGGTTCCATTCCAGATGGGGAAACTTAAAGGTTCTAGTGAGGAGGCCGAGTGAGGAGGGCTCAGACCGAAGAAACATCATGAAAGGTGTTAACCACCTTTAAGATCAATGTTGAACCAAGGTCAATGCACGTCATCTGAAAGCACTAATCTACTCATGATTAAAACATAAATATATATATATATATGTTTTACTTTAACTGCATGCAAATATGTTGTTCTCTCTCTTCTGTTTTGGTTAAGAAGCAAAGAACAGAAGGGATTCAACAATGCATGGTCTCATCGTTTTCCTGAGGGGAAAATAGAGGTTGCTTGTGTGTGTGTGTGTGTGTGTGTGTGTGTGTGTGTGTGTGTGTGTGTGTGTGTGTGTGTGTGTGTGAGTGCCAGTTGGAATGCAGAGGTCTTTCTTGCCCTGTGACATTTGACCATGGGTTCCACGCTTGACCTGCGGCCCCTGACCTGTCTTAACCCCCGGAGCCCTGGAATAGATCAGGGCCCAGAAAAAGCCAAGAGGGGGGACCCCCTTAATGGCCCCAAACCTCTCCCCTCCTCACCAAGAGGCCGGTTTGTAACTAGTTTCACCTCCGTGGGTATTCAAAGACGGAACATGGGGCATCGCTCCAAACGTAAGCCCCCACACCTTTTATTTATGGCTCCATGTTTCCAAGCTGGAGAGCGGGGAAAAGAACAGCCTCTGACGTGGGGAGCTGCTGGCTACCAGAGCACCAGGAGGCCAGAGGAGAGAGGAGCCAAGCCCTCTGGTTACCAGAGCACCAGGAGGCCTGAGGAGAGAGGAGCCAAGCCCTCTGGTTATCAGAGCACCAGGAGGCCAGAGGAGAGAGGAGCCAAGCCCTCTGGTCATCAGAGCACCAGGAGGCCAGAGGAGAGAGGAGCCAAGCCCTCTGGTCATCAGAGCACCAGGAGGCCAGAGGAGAGAGGAGCCAAGCCCTCTGGTCATCAGAGCACCAGGAGGCCTGAGGAGAGAGGAGCCAAGCCCTCTGGTTACCAGAGCACCAGGAGGCCAGAGGAGAGAGGAGCCAAGCCCTCTGGTTACCAGAGCACCAGGAGGCCTGAGGAGAGAGGAGCCAAGCCCTCTGGTTATCAGAGCACCAGGAGGCCAGAGGAGAGAGGAGCCAAGCCCTCTGGTCATCAGAGCACCAGGAGGCCAGAGGAGAGAGGAGCCAAGCCCTCTGGTTATCAGAGCACCAGGAGGCCTGAGGAGAGAGGAGCCAAGCCCTCTGGTTATCAGAGCACCAGGAGGCCAGAGGAGAGAGGAGCCAAGCCCTCTGGTCATCAGAGCACCAGGAGGCCAGAGGAGAGAGGAGCCAAGCCCTCTGGTCATCAGAGCACCAGGAGGCCAGAGGAGAGAGGAGCCAAGCCCAAGAGGCTGAGAACCGGCCTTCATCTGGGTCACTCTGTGCTCCGGCACTCCAGCTGTTTTATTCATCGACACGTCTAGCGCCCGCCGGGCCTGTGGGGGGGAGGGGGGATTTGGGGGGGGGGGGGGCACACCTCCCCCCGTTCCACCATCGGGGAGCGATCTCTTGGACGTGCATGGCCGCGAAGCCGAGATGAAAGCCTCCCTCACATTCCTGATCCGCTGATTCCCCCCCCCCCCCCCCCCCCCCTGCCACCCCACCTCCTCAGCCATCTCCCAAACGCCCGCACACACCGCAGATTAGGATCGGGAAGGTTCTTCCAAGGACTGGCGGGAACGGATGCCCGCGCTCGTGTCCCAACGCCGAGCCGGACGGAGGCCAGGTGGCCGGGGCGACGTGCGTGGAGAGAGAGAGCCGGCCGCGCCCTACTCAGAGCGGCCGTGTGGTTGGCGTGCTGGTGCCATGATGATGCCATGATAAACAGTTGTCAGAGCGGCCCATCTGTCTGTCTGGGCGCTCACACAGGCCTCCGGTTGAACGGCCGGTGCACGCACACGCACACACACACACACACACACACACACACACACACACACACACACACACACACACACACACACACACACGGCGTGCATACCTCGCCCTGGGTCTTATCTGAGTCTTACCCAACCACCATCCAGACCTCCATCTCTGCTGCCAGGGTATCAGAGCAGTGGGAGAGTGTGAGGGTGTGTGTGTGTGAGGGTGTGTGTGTGTGTGTGTGTGTGTGTGTGTGTGTGTTTGCGACCTCAAACATATGGCTGTATGGTCATATTAACTGCTGGGGTTTTTAGAAAGGCGCTCTTCAATTGAAGCTATTATTTTTGTTATGATTATGATTATTGTTATTGCATATGGGAGTGAATTACCTCAAACAAGTGTTCATATCGTGGTGTGTGTCTCTCTGTGTGTGTGTGTGTGGGGGGGGGGGGGGGGCGCTCGCGTGGGTCTCATATCACGTGGAAATGAAAGGAGAAAACTCCCTCGTCAAAGAGTCTTACCCCCCCCCCCCCCACACACACACACACACAATAATGCCCCACCGTTACATGATGGAGGAACCCCAGGGCCGGACTCCCTCTCTCCCCCCAGGGCCAGCCTCCCTCTCTCCCCCCAGGGCCGGCCTCCCTCCTTCCCCCCAGGGCCGGACTCCCTCTCTCCCCCCAGGGCCGGCCTCCCTCTCTCCCCCCAGGGCCGGCCTCCCTCCTTCCCCCCAGGGCCGGCCTCCCTCTCTCCCCCCAGGGCCGGCCTCCCTCTCTCCCCCCAGGGCCGGCCTCCCTCCTTCCCCCCAGGGCCGGACTCCCTCTTTCCCGATCCCTGCTCAGTCCCCTGCCCCTACAGCACAACACAGAGGCCAAATCCAGGGCCGATTTATGGGTCTGACTGCTTCAGGTGCAGGGCTGAAGTAGCCTTGCCTTTTCAGTCACAACAATGGCCTCACTTGACTCTTTGCTGTGGGGAGAGTATAGTATAGTGGTGTTTGGGAAGTTGTTTATTTTTTTTTTTGCACACAAATCACTCTCAAAAACCTGTCCAAGTCCACAAAAACAATCAAGCTTTATTTGTGTCTATTTCTTGCTGTTTTTCAGGCTATTATCCTGTTCCTGGATCGTCATTTGAAAACCTTTAGCTTGCTTTGCTTTTAACACAAAGTCTCACCACAGTGCTAAACTCAACATTCCACATAGCTATATCTTCCCTCATAGTCGATGTGACCTGGACGTGGCGGTGTGTGTGTGTGTGTGTGTGTGTGTGTGTGTGTGTGTGTGTGTGGGGGGGGGGGACAGGGGGCTTGGGGGGGGGGGGGGGGGGGGGGGGGGGCTAGATTAGTGGGATAAATGAACGGCAGTGTGTTTGCCCAGCACGGAGGTCACATGGAGCTCTGTGTCTCCCTGCAGGGTGTCTCAGCGTGGCTCTGCCCAGGGGGGTCTGTCTCAGCGTGGCTCTGCCCAGGGGGGTCTGTCTCAGCGTGGCTCTGCCCAGGGGGGTCTGTCTCAGCGTGGCTCTGCCCAGGGGGGTCTGTCTCAGCGTGGCTCTGCCCAGGGGGGTCAGGTGACCGCTGGGCCGCTCCGAGCCCTCGGCTGCCTCCTCTGTCTGCTGCTCGTTGGGTGTGGGGAATGAAGAGAGAGTGTGTGCTGAGGTACGGTGTGTGTGTGTGTGTGTGTGTGTGTGTGGGTGGGTAAGGAGGGGTTGTGGTGGTATGTGTATGTGGGTGGGGGTTGGGGGGTAAAGGAAGATGTGCGTTGGTGGTGTTGTGTGTGTGTGTGTGTGTGTGGTTGTGTGTGTGTGTGTGTGTGTGTGTGTGGGTAAGGAAGTAAGTGTGTTGGTGGTGTGTATGTGTGTGTGTGTGTGTGTGTGTGTGTGTGTGTGGGGTGGGTAAGACGGGGGTGTGGTGGTGGTGTGTGTGTGTGTGGTGGGGGGTGGGGGTTGGGGGTTGTTCTGTTGGAGGGGGCATGTGGCTCTTGCACAACGTTATCCGACCAGTACACCCTGCCCCTAGTGACTCCCCCCCCCCCCCACACACACACACACACACACTGCAGCTGCACTGACACTGACCACCCATGGTCTCTGCTGGCCAAGGATTAAGACCTCGGCTAGCCCCAACTCTTTCCCCACCACTTACCGCAAATGGTGCCGCTGGCTTATCGGCCAGGTAAGCTCCTGGCTCCAGCCCTGGATGGAGAAGGTAGTGTGTGTGTGTGTGTGTGTGTGTGTGTGTGTGTGTGTGTGTGTGTGTGTGTGTGTGTGTGTGTATTGGTGGCCGAGAGATGTTTGTTTTTGATTGTTTGCTTTGTTTGTGTAGGAGTTGACTTGTGTGAGTGTTCAAGTGAGCGTTAAATGGAGTGTGTGTGTGTCTGTGTTTGTGTGTGTGTGTGTGTCTGTGTGTGTCAGTGTGTGTGTGTGTCTGTGTTTGTGTGTTTGTCTGTGTGTGTCAGTGTTTGTGTGTGTCTGTGTGAGTGTGTGTGTGTGTGTGTGTGTGTGTGTGTGTGTGTGTGTGTGTGTGTGTGAGTGAGTGTGTGTACGTTTGTGTAGTCCTGGTCTCTGGTGCTAGACGGTGACGGTGCAGGCTCTCTCTCTCTCTCTCTCTCTCTCTCTCTCTCTCTCTCTCTCTCTCTCTCTCTCTCTCTCTCCCTCTCTCTCTCTCTCTCTCTCTCTCCCTCTCTCCCTCTCTCTCTCTCTCTCTCTCTCTCTCTCTCTCTCTCTCTCCCTCTCTCTCTCCCTCTCCCTCTCTCTCTCTCTCTCTTTCCCCGGCACTTATAAAGGAATTCATTCTCCATGCTCTGTCGACCCCTCGGGTGCACGTGCGTTCCGAAACGTGGGAAACCATTCCACTTTCAGCCCCTCTCTCACTTTCCCCTGTCTAATGGTTTCCATGTGTCGGAGGAGAACTGTGTCAACAGGAAGTGATGATTTGATTTAGGGTGATGATGCGTACCACCATTTCCTGTCACAGTCTGCTGAGAAGCCCATTAGTGTCCAGAAGGTTGTTCCTAACAGTTAGCGAATAGATTGGATAACATCTTGTGTCTTCTGTGGGTGATGGACCCAGTTATTGCTTGATGACATGATATGAATAATTAAACAAATGAAGTATTATGGAATTGGCACTTTGGTAATAAGAGATTCGTGATTACAGGATTCCATTAGCTAATGAATTCTCTGATAGCACACAGGGCGGTAAGAAGCACATTTTACACAAGGACTGAACATCCTCTGCTGCAAATATTACCAGCTAAAAAACAACACTGGGAAAATATTCATCTCAATAAAATCAGAAAGTACCAATTGGGAAGGTTATAGATGGTCCCACCAAGGCACTTCACTCAATTCTATTATAGTCTGTCTCCTGGAGTATAAACGTTGGGGAAGTTGGATTGCTTATATTGGTTAGCCTGACATGTGCTACTGAAAATAGCTAGCTTGCCAATACTAAGTCCTACAAGTACCAACATGCATTGCACAAACCACAGTTTTTGCTACAACCAGGAGGAGAAAGCTGTGGTTTCCTCCACACGTGCAAAGTTTTGCTGTTGTGTTGACAAATAATCTTCCTAAGAATTGTGAATGTTGGATTATTTTACTAATTTTAAGACATACTTATGATATATACATACAGATAATTTTCTTGTTTTGTTAGCAGATAATTCTGCTTGTTTATTTGCATTCATCTCAAATTCCATATGTTATTTCTCATTTCCTGTGAGGCATTTTTTGCGGAATCGCCTAACTCAGGACAACTTTTGGGAATTTTGTGTTTTGCCATAACTTTCAGAAAGGGGATACCTATTCACACACACACAAGCGCGTGCACACACACACACACACACACACACACACACACACACAGGCATAGAGTAGCTGGCTGCCAGCCGAGTCCTTGTCCTCTCGCTCAACCTTGAGAGGCCTGAGATATGACCGGTATGAGGAGATAGTACTGGAAAAATAGAGAGCGGGAGAGAGACTTACACAATGATAGAACTCCCGGTCACACACACACACACACACACGCACGCACGCAGGCACACGCACGCACATACACACACACACATACACACACACACACACGCGCACACACACACACACACACACACACTCTCTCTCTCTCTCTCCCACACACACACACACACACACACACACACACACACACAAACACACGCACACACACACACACACTTGTCTTTGTTTACAAGAGGCAAGCCAAGGCAACAGGCTTCTGGCCTGGTTGTCTGGTGGGATTTAGAGCTGGCCTTCCCGAGTGTAAACGCTTGGCCAGCCCAGGGCGTCCATCAGCGGGCCAGACACCCACTCCTGCCCTGTCTGAGTGGCCTCAGGCCTGGATCTCTCCCCACGCAGACTCCTGCCCTGTCTGAGTGGCCTCAGGCCTGGATCTCTCCCCACACAGACCCCAGTGCCATCCCTCTACAAACCTCTTCACTGCTCTGTGGATGGGTGCACAAACAAACCTACTTACATCTCTTTCCCAACCAATCCTAGTGTGTTTAGTGGGACCATGAATAGCCCCCCCCCCCCCCCCCCTACACACACACACACACACACTCCAGCCCCCCCCCCCCCCCCCCCCCAGCAAACAGGACCCAGCCCCCCTACAGTAGAACACACTGCAGCCCCCCCCCCCCCCGACACACTCAGCAGCCCCCCACCCCCAACACACTCAGCAGCCCCCCCCCCCCCCCCCCCCCCGACACACTCAGCTGCTCCCCCCCCCACCACCACCACTTATCCCTTGTTCCAACAGGGAAAAGCCAGAGGGGCTTCCCCCTTTCTCCTCTCCAGATTGACCGTGCTCCGCGGAGTCAATAGGGATAAGCCTGATGATCCCCAGTGCAGCAACAATGCCGGGCCAGGGGGGATTAGCAGGCAGGGCTAAGGGGGGGGGGGGGGTAACCGGAGAGCACACTAAGGCTGTAGACGGATTAGGTTGGTTATATGGGGGAGCCTAGCTAAGGGGGGGGGGGCTTCCCTGGGGGAGAGGTTAGGTGGCCAGCTGCACCCCACCCTCCTCCCAGAACCAGCAACCTGGTCCCTCTCTCTCAGGGTTTAGGATCAGGGTAAGCCAGAGTTGGTCCCTCTCTCTCAGGGTTTAGGATCAGGGTAAGCCAGAGTTGGTCCCTCTCTCTCAGGGTTTAGGATCAGGGTAAGCCAGAGTTGGTCCCTCTCTCTCAGGGTTTAGGATCAGGGTTAGCCAGAGTTGGTCCCTCTCTCTCAGGGTTTAGGATCAGGGTAAGCCAGAGTTGGTCCCTCTCTCTCAGGGTTTAGGATCAGGGTTAGCCAGAGTTGGTCCCTCTCTCTCAGGGTTTAGGATCAGGGTTAGCCAGAGTTGGTCCCTCTCTCTCAGGGTTTAGGATCAGGGTAAGCCAGAGTTGGTCCCTCTCTCTCAGGGTTTAGGATCAGGGTAAGCCAGAGTTGAAATACTGTGCAACGGGTAATTATGTTGTATTAAATATAGATTTGGACGGGGGGTTCTAGTCTGTTTCTATCTCCGTAGCTACACACACATACACACGCCCACCGCATACTAGCGTGCACAGACACACACACACGCCCAGCACACACTATCGGTCATGTCCTTGTGGGTTTCTCTCTCTCTGTTCCAGCTGCACTTCCAGATAACAGTTCACACCAGGACTTCGCACTTCCTCTAAGTTTCCATTCATATACCGTTTATCTTTAGACAAAATGGAAGGCCAGGCTTACAGCTCAACTCACCACACCAGTAGGGTTTGTCCTGCTCCTCAATGCAGCCCCAAAATCTAAGTTACCCCGCTTGGGCCAAAGGTGTTGAAATGCCTGAAACAAACATACTCCCCCACACTCACAAGGAAAAGCAGACACCCTCCCCACACCCCAAACACACACACACACACACACGCATTTTTTATATTTGAATCAAAACAACCTACAGCACTCTCTATCACACCTGGTTTACGAGGCATGCCTGCATGTCTGTTTGTCTGTTTTTTGGGTTACGCGGGCGTGTGTGTGTGCGAGCGTGCATTTGTGTGTGTGTGTGTGTGTGCGTGCCTGTGTGTGTGTGTGTGTGCGTGTGTGTGTGTGTATCAGCGTCTGTGTTTGTTTGCTGTGTGATTTACAGAGGTCCCCTACGGTTGTGTGGCAGGGCCTGTTTCCAGATGACTGGGTCTTCCAGTCATCCTGAGGATTTACTGTCAACACGGAACCCTGCCGGCCGTGCGTTCTCCCTGTAATGCAGCTGTGTTGATTAATGCATCTCCATTAAAGCCCTGGTGACTCCGGGCAGGAGGGCGCACACGCACGAAAAGTGAAGTGACTAGCGCGGCCTGACGGATTTATTTACCAGCACAATCATCGGCCGTGAACGTGGACTTTTGTGTTGCCCTCCTGTCTCCCAGGTCGGCGGTCTCCACAACACACAGAGGCCTGTTGTTTACGGGCGTCCCAGGGGTGCTAAACGCCGAGGGTGCCAGAGATGTGGGCTACTCTTTCATATGCCGATGCCAGCCTGTCGGAGGGACCCGGGCGTGTGTTGCATTCTGGGCCACGGCGGGATGACTCACCTCTGTACCACATAGCAACAGCGCGTGTCATCGCGACGGGATAGGTCAGAGCTGCGTCCTTCGCGGGTCACGCGTAATCAAACACGCATGCACAGTGCAGTGTCAGCCGGGGGCCGGGGGACAATCGAACCCAAGGACGGCAGGTCAGGATAGAGCACTGTTGATACGGACCACCAGGGAGGCGGGCTGGACTGGGCTGTCAATCGAGGAGATTATTTGATAGAACACGGAAATAAAAATCTCACGCATTAGTGAGATATTGTTCAGCTAATAAAGTGGGATCCTAAATATATAAGATATAAAATATATATATATATATATATATATATATATATATATATATACATTGTCCCAATAGATCATGGCATTAATGCAGCTCTAAACTATATACAATTCAAATTGATCCATTTCTGCTAAGGCAGAAACAGATTGGAGATCATTACAAATTAAACAAAGCAATCCATGAAATGTCTGTTTTGTTGTTGTCGCTGCGTTAACATGTCCGCTGGTCGACTCTCTCTAAAACAAAAGGAGAGGGAGAAAAACAGTACGCTCCGGTTCTTGGAATGCCTGATGCAATGGCCGCCGCGGCCTTGAAT
>CM030176.1:20446942-20449442 GCA_017639675.1 Aplochiton taeniatus
GCGGCAGGTGTGTAGGGGCAGGCCGGGGGGCAGGTGTGTAGGGGCAGGCCGGGGGGCAGGTGTGTAGGGACAGGCCGGGGGGCAGGTGTGTAGGGGCAGGCCATGCAATCGCTGTATCTCCTCCCCGGTGGGGTCCTAACCCCATCACACAGTTGAGTTGGTGTCAGTAGAAAAGCAGGCCTGGCCGATCGATTGACCATGAGAAGCCCATTTCGAGCTCCAGCAAGCAGGAGTTTATAAGTAAAAGAGGGTCGGATGTACTGTAGCATGCTGGGAACGTTTTTTTCTTCCGCTCGTGCAAAGACCGTGTGTTTGATGTTAATGTGCGCAAATGCACGAGTATTTTACCACGTCTTAATATTAACATATATATATATATATATATATATATACATATACATATATTAAAGGGCTAGTAGTGGTTCTTTTACTCACCCCACTCTTACGCTTTGCTCCAGAGGCAGGTGCAGAGCCTGTGGCTGGTATGAGGGCAACAGTCCCTGGATGAAGATGAGGTGGACTCACACACTGAGAGGATGGAGTCCCAGCCACTGCCACTGATCCCAGCTCCATCTCCTGTAGGAACATCACAGACAGGGTATAAGAAAGGGGAATGCAGACGGACAAATTATATATATAATAATATAATAATATGGAATATTATAATATAATAATAATATAATAATATATCATAATAATATAATAATATAATAATATATCATAATAATATAATAATATGGAATATTATAATATAATAATAATATAATAATATATCATAATAATATAATTACATATCATAATAATATAATAATATGGAATATTATAATATGATAATAATATAATAATATATCCCTGTGCAGCCATTTTGAGAGAGACTTGCCAGGCTAAATCTACTGTAACTACAGTGCTGGGTGGAAGATAAGGAGCCCCAGTGCTACCTCCAGTCCTTATAATAACAATAATAATTACTTTCATTTAATTCATTTGGATTTGATTTTAATGTGTGCATTACACTGACTGAGAGCTGTTATAATAATAATAATAATAATAATAATTCATTTGAATCCTAATGTAACTTATTCGTTACACTGACTGAGAGCTGTTATAATAATAATAATAATAATAATAATAATAATAATAATAATAATAATAATAATAATAATACATTTGAATCCTAATGTAACTTATTTGTTACACTGACTAAGAGCTGTGATAATAATAATAATAATAATTCATTTGAATCCTAATTTAACTTATTCGTTATACTGACTAAGAGCTGTGATAATAATAATAATAATAATAATAATAATAATAATAATCTATTTGAATCCTAATGTAACTTATTCGTTATACTGACTAAGAGCTGTGATAATAATAATAATAATCATTCATTTGAATCCTAATGTAACTTATTCGTTACACTGACTGAGAGCTGTGGCCTGCGGAGGGCGGGGCTGCTGTCCATGGATGAGGTGGTGCTGAGGGCTGTCTCTATCTCCTGGTCCAGCTGGTCCAGCTTCATCAGCAGCAGAACCATGGAGTCCAGCCTGGAGCGGTCCTCCCTGGAGGGCTGCAGAGAACAACCCCCCCACCGTGCGCTCAGTCAGAAGAACAGTTGAGACGGTACAGCGTGTGTAATGGAGGTCGATGACTGGGTCGTTCTAGGATACGTTGTGCTTATTATATCATCACACATCCAATATAGCGTGTTTGATTTGTTAAACTGCAAGCACAGAATAATTGGTTTAAACCAAAAGATGAAAGTCAATTATAGCGATAATATGTTGGTATGAATTGTGCTTATCGCTTCAGCCATTACTGATTCAGGGGGCTTCTTTGGCTTAATGTTAACGACCTGATAATGGATGTTTCATGACCCTGTAAGACACAGAAACAGTTGACCCCCTCTCAACGTAGAGGGTCTGCCGTGTCTCTGTGGTGATCTCACAACTTAGCAGGTCAGCTACAAATAAATAACTATATAACTATAATTTGCAGTAAACCCTTCACCAGAAGGTGCATTTTTCACCGATTTATTTGTTTGAGATATGAAGTCATTTCTATAACCCCATTTACAGTGTGTTTACTGAACACACTACTAAAGGCTGATAACAGTGTACATCTGTTGCTTCCATAAATCTAGAACTGCTTACAGCCGTTTTATAAGGCAATTTCCCACCCCTTTAAGTTGATAGATTACAGCAAACGCCACCCATAACTCTTCAACCAAAGGCCCCTGGGACATGTAGTTCTGTTTCCTTCTATGAGGCAGCTGGCACCCGGTCCATTGTCCGACCTCCCTAACTCTCCCCGTCAGGGAGAGTGGAGGGTCAAGCTGGCACAAGCTGGCACCGTCACACACGGGAGACATTCATTGTGTTGTGCCCACACCGCTAACTTGGCATGCCCGCCAGGCCAAGCGTGGCCAAGTCGGCCGCGGGGGTCCTTGGCCAAACCGCCATTCAAAGCTACACTGCTTTGATGAAAATAATAATGAAAA
>CM030176.1:20451942-20456942 GCA_017639675.1 Aplochiton taeniatus
AGCAGACATGGAGCACATGGAATGGAAATGTGTCCCGCATCGATATGGCTTTTGGCCCCCCCACCTGAGCCAACAATGCTATCTTTAATATTAATGCGCGTTCTCAGCGCGAAGCTGTTACCACGCTAAAAGAAATGCCATCTTAAGAGGAGCCCACCGCATAACCTATAGAAACTATTAATATATATGCATATATATACAGTACCGTGCAAACGTTTTAGGCCGGTGTGTAAAGCAGGAATGCTTTCAAAAATCCAAGTGTTAATAGTTTGTTTTTGTCAATGAACTAAATGCACAGTGGATGAACAAATGAACAATCTAAATCAAATCAATATTTGCTGTGACCACTCTTTGCGTTCAAATTTTTGCCTGCATTCTTTCACACCTGCCTAGAACTTTTGCACAGTACTGCATATATATATATATATATATATATATATATATATATATATATATATATATATCAACAGCAACAACCACAAAATGCAGCCGTGGAACAAACAAGCCGTGGTTTTGGCAGTCATTCCAGTGGTGGTGCCATTTCCTCCAATCTGTGTTTTCTCTTCGGGGGTTTCACTTACATTCTCCCACCACTTCCTGTTGCTGGGAATGGAGACCGTTCCCACACTACTTCCACACCTACAGCCCTTCTCTGTCTCCTGCTTTCATGCCGCTCATTTGAACAGAGCGGCCCCCTGATCTTTCTTAAACGTTAAAGTGAGCCACGATGATGTTAATGCCCAGCCTTGGGTCAGCATAACTGGGCGGTTCCTATCTGTGTTAGAACACCACCACACTCATGCCTGATGACACTGGGCGTGCACTTCTGTGGATCGTTAGGGAATGGCTGTTCAGAGGAGACCTCGACTGACTGCTTCTCTGTCTGTTTACAAAAGCCAACAGAAGACGCTTTCCACAGGTTAATTCAATTCAAACTGAACGAGATTAGGTCATCTCACGTATATACGCGCGCGTGTGTGTGTGTGTGTGCATGCGTGCGTGTGTGTGTGCGTGTGTGTGTGTGTGTGTGTACGTTGAAGATAAAATAAGGCCAGTCTTGGCCCAAGGCAGAGATAAGCCAGATGATCAAACAAATAAAGCGCTCGGCTCAAAGAGCTCTATCTCCACCATCTCTAGACTGTGTGCCACTCAAACGGTACACACTGTATCCAAGGGACAGAGTAATGCTGGAAACACCATTACCTCTGGCTGCACCAAGGCACGGAAGGCAACGAGGCTCGGCTCAGGCCTGAGCTGCTTACTGTGGGGCTAAAATAGGAAAGTGTCTTCACCCCCACACCGATATTCTGTGTGTGTGTTTGGGGGGAAGATATCTTCTTCTCACTCCTCTCTGCCTCCTTCTCCTCTCCTTCTCCTCTCTGCCTCCTTCTCCTCTGCCTCCTTCTCCTCTGTCTCCTTCTCCTCTGTCTCCTTCTCCTCTGCCTCCTTCTCCTCTCCTTCTCCTCTCTCCTCTCTGCCTCCTTCTCCTCTGCCACCTTCTCCTCTGTCTCCTTCTCCTCTCTGTCTCCTTCTCCTCTGCCACCTTCTCCTCTCTGTGTCCTTCTCCTCTGTCTCCTTCTCCTCTGCCACCTTCTCCTCTCTGTGTCCTTCTCCTCTGCCACCTTCTCCTCTCTGTGTCCTTCTCCTCTGTCTCCTTCTCCTCTGCCACCTTCTCCTCTCTGTCCTTCTCCTCTGTCTCCTTCTCCTCTGTCTCCTTCTCCTCTCTGTCTCCTTCTCCTCTCTGTCTCCTTCTCCTCTGTCTCCTTCTCCTCTCTGCCTCCTTCTCCTCTGCCACCTTCTCCTCTCTGCCTCCTTCTCCTCTGCCACCTTCTCCTCTCTGTCTCCTTCTCCTCTGTCTCCTTCTCCTCCCCTTCTCCTCTCTGCCGCCTCTCTCCCCCCCTTCTCCTCTGGGTGTGTTTAGGACTATTTAGCAGATCCCATATCTCACGGCTCATGGGCCGCAGTAGCCTGGGACTCTGATGAGGTGGATCCATGCTCCCTGCCTCCAGACCTGGACCAGCTGCTGGTGACCAGCCCCGCAGTACGTCTGCTGTACATTGGCTTAGCATGTTGGCTGGCCAACAGCACGTCTGCTGTACATTGGCTTAGCATGTTGGCTGGCCAACAGCACGTCTGCTGTACATTGGCTTAGCATGTTAGCTGGCCAACAGCACATCTGCTGTACATTGGCTTAGCATGTTAGCTGGCCAACAGCACGTCTGCTGTACATTGGCTTGGTATGTTGGCTGGCCAACAGCATGTCTGCTGTACATTGGCTTAGCATGTTGGCTGGCCAACAGCACGTCTGCTGTACATTGGCTTAGCATGTTGGCTGGCCAACAGCACGTCTGCTGTACATTGGCTTAGCATGTTGGCTGGCCAACAGCACGTCTGCTGTACATTGGCTTAGCATGTTGGCTGGCCAACAGCACGTCTACTGTACATTGGCTTGGTATGTTAGCTGGCCAACAGCACGTCTGCTGTACATTGGCTTAGCATGTTGCCAGCCTTGCAGCGCGTAAGTCCATGGAACCCAGCGGCACTGTCATGGCCTGGGAGCGGGATCACAGCTGTGGCTGTGTGGTGGATAGAGGGCATTCAGCGTCTACCACTATAACACACGGATGTGGTGGTAATCTTCACGGATATCTTCAACACTTCTCTGAGTCAAGCTGCTGTTCCATCACACTTCAAGTCCTCCACCATCATACCTGTACCAAAGAAACCGGCTCCATCCTGCTTCAATGACTATCGCCCTGTGGCACTGACCCCCATTATTATGAAGTGCTTTGAATGGCTAGTCATGTCTCACATCAAGTCCATCCTCCCCCCCACCCTGGACCCCTTTCAGTTTGCATACAGAGCAAAACGTTCCACAGAGGATGCAATCTTCTCTGCTCTCCACCCAGCCCTCACCCACCTGGAAAAAGCAGACTCATACGTGAGAATGCTTTTCATAGACTTTAGTTCAGCTTTCAATACCATAATCCCACAACAACTTATCTGTAAACTGGACCAGCTGGGGCTCAACACCTCCCTTTGCAACTGGGTACTGGACTTCCTCAGTGACAGACCACAAGCTGTACGAGTCGGCAACAACACCTCGAGCCTCATCAAACTTAGCACTGGGGCCCCACAAGGTTGTGTGCTCAGTCCCCTGCTCTTCACCCTGCTGACTCACGACTGCACACCAACCTACAGCACCAATCACATGGTGAAGTTTGCAGACGACACAACTCTGGTGGGTCTCATCACCAAGAACGATGAGACCCACTACAGGAAGGAGGTCAACCTTCTGACCACGTGGTGCAGAGACAACAATCTCCTGCTGAATGTCAGAAAAACAAAGGAGATTGTGGTTGACTTCAGGAAAAGCCCCACTGAACACCCGCCACTGACCATCGATGGTGCTGCTGTGGAGCGAGTGAGCAGCACCAAATTCCTGGGGGTGCACATCAGTGAGGACCTCTCCTGGGCCACCAACTCTGCAGCACTGGCGAAGAAAGCCCAGCGGCGCCTCTACTTCCTCCGTAAGCTCAAGAGAGCGAAAGTCACCAGACCGATACTGAACACTTTCTACCGGGGCACCATTGAAAGCATCCTGTCCAGCTGCATCACTGTGTGGGGAGGTAGCTGCACTGCATACAGCAGGAAAGCGCTGCAACGCATTGTGAACACAGCTGGAAAGATCATTGGTGCCCCACTCACACTCCCCTCCCTGCAAGACACATACATCACCCGCCTCACCCGGAAAGCTACCTCAATTGCGAACGACACCAGCCACCCAGCACACAGTCTGTTCAGCCTCCTGCCCTCTGGAAGAAGATACAGAAGCCTCCGTTGCCGCACTGCCAGACTCAGAAACAGCTTCATACATCAAGCTGTCAGGGAACTGAATTCTCTCCCATCACTCCCCCCAGCCAGATCCTCCAGACTGACAGGAAGCTGAAATCCCCATCTGCCCCCCCCCCCACCCCCCACACACACACAAAAACACTCAGGACTCTGCAACAAACTGTGTCCTGCACTTTTATCACTTTTATCACTTTTATCACTTTTTATCACTTTATTATGTTCGCCATTTACCAAACTGACTGGAAATTGGCTGTCCTTACTGTCCTACTTGCACTGTCTGCCTGTATACATTATACTGGATGTTTTTGCTGCCTTTAACATATTGCCGTTTTGCACTGGTAGTTTCTGCACTACCACAACCATAACTTATACATCAACTTATGCTGCTAACCTAACTTATACATAACTTATACATACTACAACCAAACTTACAGTAACATATGCTGCTACCCCTAGCAATGCATTGTAGACTATACATTTCTGCATATTTTTTATATATAATTTTATTGGCCATCTTTTAGCTTTAGTATATATGTCTATCTGTGTGTTTTGAATGTGCACTTTATATGTTTACCGCAAGAGTGTGGGAAACGTCTTTTCGATTCCTTTGTATGTCTCGACATGTGAAGTAATTGACAATAAAGCTACTTTGACTTTTGAAAACACGCCGTGGGGTCCATGTCAAGCTCATGTAACAGCGTGATCTCAGAGACTCTCTTATCGTTGGCAAAGGGTGGTCTGACGTCGGTCACGGAGGAGGAAGAGGAGGAGGAGGACGAAGAGGAGGAGCAGTAGTAGTAGTAGTGGGAGGAGGAGCAGAAGGAGGAGCAGGAGGAGGCCCGCTTTGCTACGCTTCCCACTGAGAATTGATACAGAGTGAGCCAGGCAGCCATTAATATTAATCTGCTGGGATCAGGAGATTTGACAGCGTTTTGGAGAGGCTGTCTCCAGATAACAGTGGGGAATGGCAACGCACCGTGTATCATCTGAACCCTGGAGAGGAGATGGAGAAACACTCACTGGAGCTCACTAAACACACACTAGAGCTCACTGAACACACACTGGAGCTCACTGAACACACTGGAGCTCACTGAACACACACTGGAGCTAACTCAACACACACTGGAGCTCACTGAACACACACT
>CM030176.1:20466942-20489442 GCA_017639675.1 Aplochiton taeniatus
ACTCGGACTCCTTATCTGTGCCCTGCTTTCACTGGCGTGGAGAGTTCATTCCAAGAGCCCTACTTTGTCTCTCTCTCTCTCTGAGTATGCCTCTCTTTCTCTCTCTCTCTCTCTGTCTCTCTCTCTCTGTCTGTCTCTCTCTCTCTCTCTCTCTCTCTCTCTCTCTCTCTCTCTGTCTGTCTCTCTTTCACTCTCTCTGTATGTGTATCTCTCTCTCTCTTTCTCAGCCCTCAATCTTCACTGAGCTGGGAAAGGCTCTCTTCAGTTGGTTTTGATTAGTAACAGACAGGCCGCTTTGTAAGACCCCTGGCAGTGGGCCAGGTGAGATTGCAGTAATGTTTAGCCAGTGCTATCGGACGCTTGCTTTTTACAACATATCTCCTGTAACTCCACAAGCATCCTTGCGCAAACACACGCCGCCAGACATGTTTACAGACATTCCATACCACTATGCTACTCCTGCTAAATAAATTGTCCACTTGTCATTTTTATTAATATGGGTAATGAACTGTATTTTGGCCAATGATTCTGTCAACTCTGAATGTCCGTGTGTTTCCAACGGGGTCTTCAAATGAAAACAACATGCTAAGGCCTCTCTGAATGCCGACCATTCATTTCCTAATATAGACATGTCATTTGTCAGGCACACTAACCGGAACGTTAAAGGCGACGCGGCAGATCCCCACCGTACAGTGGTGCCCTTCACCCCCCTTCAGGGCACATCAACCCCCCCTCTCAGGGCACTTCAAACCACCCCGCACAGCAGGGCAAAAAACATGCCTTTTTTTTTTACTGCAGCACTTTTTAGGAAGTGGATCACACCCTTATCCCTCCGTAACATTGGCGGGGCCTGTAAAGGATGATGAATAAGGAGACAGCTATGCGTCCAGCCGGCCGTGTCTCCCAGGACGTATATACGCCTGATTTACAAGCAGGAGATACGCTCAGTGTGGATTCCAACCTTTTAACAGAACACACCAACTAAATCGCTCTCCTGGGCTCTTCATGGGATTGGTGAGGTTTCTACATTGAAACTCAGGGAGAACGGTTTTGTTCTAGATATTTTGTTTCTTTGTCCAGTTCTAACCCTAGGTCCAGTCTGGCCCTGATACCATGTAAGTAGTTAAAGATGGAGGGAAAGGGGACGTCTTCAACTTAATCCCCCCCCCCCCCCCCCCAACGTGTTTCCAGTGCACTCCCTCACCTCCGGCTCCACCCTCTGGGTCATCCAGATGTGAGATGAGACCGTGGCTGCAGCTTCTTTAAGGGGGCCTCTGTGGGAAAACTCTACTCCGTTCCACCCCCCTCCCGCTCTCCAGGGACACAGATGGTCGGAGAGGGATCCAAGCTGGACAACCTCTGTGGCCCCGTGCGCGCTGCGCTCTGCGGTCATCCGGGCTCTCGCCAGCGTGACGCAAGAGCTTCCCGGTCATGCTAGCTTGAGCGTGGCTAAGGTTGGTGATAGAAGTGCAGGGCCACGCTCTGTGCACGGCTCAGCCCATCCCTTCATTAGCGAACGGGGCCTGTAATTAAGAGGTTCTGGTCGAACCCCTGCCGATTGGGAACATCTTGCAGCCAAGCTCTGCTACGTCGCAGGCCTGCCGATCCATCCCACTGGAGGCGACGTAGTGCAAACACGGACCGCTTTCTAGGCTCAAGGTCGTCGTCAGTCGACGAGCGGGAGGGGGGTTCTCAGATTTTGCATGTGAAGGGGGAAAGCGAATCCGTCAGAAATGGGGGTTCCATTTGTTTTCCTCTAATTGGACCTGTTACTTCACTCGGCGATGAGGTGGAGGGTTGTGACTGCCAAAGCTCATAAGTACACGTTCCCTTTTTTGGTTATGGGTGGTTATACTGCGAAAATCCCCCACCAACTCTGTGTGTGTTCACTTGCGCGGGTGTGTGAGCAGGCCACGCGCCAAGTTGTGGGTGTGAGTAAGATCTTATTTCGGTTAAAGAGAGTGTGAGTGTGTGCACTCTAGACGGAGCACAACTGCCGCGAAGCAGAGCGACTTTGAGTCTCCCTTCAAACAGGAAGTGATGGGACATTCCGACGGGACATCGGTCACATGACCACAGGGTGTCACATGGTTGAGGGGTGGCAGAGAAAGCCCCATTCACGATGCTCCCATAATCCCCTACTGTTCTTCCCCTCTGACTCCTAAGTGGAGCACAGAGGGCCCAAAGGAAACAGCCAGAAATTCCTCCCTGATATTGTTTATTATTGGAAAAAAAATTCCCGTCTAAATCGCGGGCACTATAGGATATGGGGAGTTTGCCCTTGTAGGAAAATGTAGGTGATGCTTACAAAAATATAACTTCCTGTCCCAATACAAAACTAAGGCAAACTGACTCAAACAAAGAATTCTTTGAGATCATTTTGCAGTGCTTTTTTGGGGTACCCACAAACAGTCATTGTCTACTGTGCCTACCCAGTGAAAATATACATACATTGTGGATCAATTGATTCAATTTTCAATTTGAAAATGACCTTCTAAAACTCATAAGGTGATTTAAAAGAAAGCAAGCAACATTTATTCTCTACCTATCTAGGCATGACATTTATATACGTACTTATATATATGTAAAAATGCAATGATGGTATATGCGCATATACTCTTTATAACACCTTTCTGATAAGTTATTTTATCTGAATACATTGGATCCAATTGGAACTATATCTTGTATCTAGACACAAAATCTAAGATTTTCGTTTATTTCTTTTATTTACATTATAGAACTTCACATAAAGAGGTATACATTGCTGGACCAAACAGAAGTTACAAGTTCCATTTGAAATCCTTTAGCTACCTCTGTTTGTCGCAAGGAAGGGACAGCGGGTTAGAGTGGGGCTGGGGGGGGGGGGGGGTCACAGAGGAGGTCTGTTGGTCATGGGTTACAGTGCGAGCGTTACCGTGGGAACAGGAAGTCCGGGGTATTGCGGATACAGACCATAACAATCTCTCCAGGCTAAAATAATCAATCTAATCTTCCTTTAAGGGGGTCTTCGCATGGGACAGCAGGGATGAAGCAGTGAGTGCGTGTGTGTGTGTGTGTGTGTGTGTGTGTGTGTGTGTGTGTGGAAAAGGATGGCGCTGTACTCACACTCATAAGTTTGGCCTCCCATCTCTCTGCGAATTTAATCAAATAAAGCCAGCTGGCCTCGACCAACAGTTAACATTCATGTTGATGTTAGCAAACATTATTTGCCATGGACCTAATTGCTTTAGGTCTAACCCTAACCCTAACCCTAACCCTAATTGCTTTCACAAAAAGTAGAGGATTAGCGTAAATCTTAGGCAGCTGATTGGTGTAATTTATGCGACCTTACATACACACACAGAGCTCTGCCAAGACGCAGGCCTGTCTTTGTCCGGGTCGTACAAACACCGCTGGCATCTCCAGACACTTTCATATGGTCTCTGGGGTCACAGCAAAACGGCAACAGCTGGATTACATTTCTGCTCTCTGGATCCGACAGACGCCTCAATACTCACATACCTGGACAAGGACTTCTCTCTAAGCAAGCCTGTGTGCAGACACACAAACAAACATATTTTATGCAGAGCCATGTAAATGATCGAGTTTTGGGTTTTCTACAAACAAACAATGAGTGTTGTGGCATCACCAGTGGATGGCATTAGGTTGTGAGGGAGAGTGGATATTCAGCGGTCTCTGAGATTCAGATTTAGATGAATGTAATTTATGGACAGTGGAATAGAAAAGTTATAGACAAGTTGGCTAGAATGCTGCCACATAAATCAAACAGCTGTTGGCAATGTTTGATTTCGTTGGCATTCACTACTCAACCTTTACCTTGGGGATGGTTTATTTTCACGAAGGTGAACTGATTCACAAAGAACATACTGTGCACTTTCTGACCAAAAGGAAGGCGAGTAAGTTCCTGCGTGAAACTTTCACTCAAGATGTGTTCTTGGCTAGAAATAGACCAGTCTGTGCAAGAGCCAATTGGGTAATGGAAATAAATTCCATAATATGCTGAATTATTTGTATATGATTAAATGGATTTATTTCTTTATTAAATGTGCATATTTGATTGTTTTATTAGTTAACAACAGATAAGAAAAAAAATGCATCCCCTACATGTTCAAATTAATTGTTTTGAAATAGTTGTAGGCCTACTGGACTATAACATCAAAAGTACCTGGCAGTAGACATTTTGAAGAAATTACCACAACTCACAATATTGACACCATTTGTCCCTCTGTCCTTCGGGTTTATAACGGGTGCTTCTAGGACCTTGGGGTTTATAACGGGTGTTTCTAGGACCTTGGGGTTTATAATGGGTGTTTCTAGGACCATGAGGTTTGTAATGGGTGTTTCTAGGACCATGAGGTTTGTAATGGGTGTTTCTAGGACCATGAGGTTTACAATGGGTGTTTCTAGGACCATGGGGGTTTTAACGGGTGTTTCTAGGACCATGAGGTTTATAATGGGTGTTTCTAGGACCTTGTGCTTTATAACGGGTGTTTCTAGGACCTTGTAGTTTATAACGGGTGTTTCTAGGACCATGAGGTTTATAATGGGTGTTTCTAGGACCATGTGCTTTATAACGGGTGTTTCTAGGACCTTGTGCTTTATAACGGGTGTTTCTAGGACCTTGTGCTTTATAACGGGTGTTTCTAGGACCTTGTGCTTTATAACGGGTGTTTCTAGGACCTTGGGGTTTATAATGGGTGTTTCTAGGACCTTGGGGTTTATAACAGGTGTTTCTAGGACCATGGGGGTTTTAACGGGTGTTTCTAGGACCTTGGGGTTTTAACGGGTGTTTCTAGGACCATGGGGGTTTATAACGGGTGATTCTAGGACCTTTCTTTCCTACTTTATGTTGTATTTGCACTCTGAAAAATTGAATGTTTACTTTATGTGCAGTTCATGTAGACAGTATTACTAAATAACTGTTGGCTAAAAGACCACACATTCCCTGGTTAAAGAAGTGTGTTCAAAGGTAAAAGCACTGGACTGTGTCTTCACACAGATAATAAAACTTGAAACTAATATTTATCCTGCCTTTGAGTCTCATAGGGTTAGAGTTAGGGTTAGGGAGTGGGAACGTGTATAAAGCAACAGAAGACGAAAAGAGACGTAACACATCTTGTTCTTCAGGAAACTGTTTGACATTCCAACCCACACAGGAAGCCAACAGGTCAGGAAACCTTCGCCATAGGGAGATGCCACAGAGAGAAAAGCAGGAGGGCGCTCCTATGTCTTAGTTACACTAAAGATGGCTCTTTCAAACAAGGACGTTGGTTTGGTGCCCTCAAAGGACCTCGTTCTCCGAATTGGGATATATTTGTTTGGAAAATAGCAGGGTAGGCTGTAGAGTCACAAGAGAATGTTGTCAAATGTCAAAAGGAGGTGTCCCAGAGAGACTGCATGTGCCTGAAAAGGAGACTGTGGAGATCAAGAGCTAGCTGCAATGCCTCAGAACAGACAGTTGATGGCGTCAAAACACTTCGTATTTTGAATATGGGCCGTGACACCAGTTAGCTGGTGGGACATTAGTAGAGGCACGGGGGTAATATAGATGCACATTTTGTTTGAGAATTTATTGGACACACTTTTTATGAAATTACAGGAGTGACATATTACCGCCCCAGACACTGAGCTGTTGAAACTATCAGCCATATATATGCCTATATTTGACTGCGTTAAGGTGCTTCGTCGAAGTTTACAACAGTATTTGTTCATGTCAAAATAAATGTATTTCTTAAAATTAATCTGACTTTGCAAACCATAATTAACTCAAACGCAACACACATTGACTTGTAGTGCAGTGAATTTGCCGGTATGTGCACGAATAGCCACCATGACGCCTTGTATTTTATCAATCCTTTTCCAAATATCGTTATTTTCTTGACTGACGGCAAGCTAGTTTGCTACCTCCGCCACTGCAAGGCGCGATAGCACAAGCAGAGTTCGATCTCTTCCGCATTTACCTGCTCGGCTACTCCAATGACGTCGTTGTTTGCCAATCCCCAAAAATTAGATTTGACACTTTTAGGACCATTTAGAGTTGTTTTAGAGTCAGTTAAACCAGCCAACGTCGTGAACGCATGCGGGTTAACTAAATAGTTTGTGCATTTCTAAATACCTTCCAACTTTTTGTTGTACTGGTCGCAAACAATTGACAATGGGATGTTGTAGCAGTTCGGAGGTAAGCAAACCGCGCCCAAGTAAACTAGTTGAAAGTTGAAGACGAGTGTAGTGTAGTTGGCGTAACAAGGCTTCCAAGACTATTTGTCAGATCTCTAGAAAACGTATGAAACCCTGTTCATCGCCCTGTTGCTCGACTGATAACGACGTTATTTTGGGTGTTGCTCGTTGCAGAGTAAACGCGAATGGAAGCCACTAGAGGAACGGAGCTGCACGGATGTTCCATGGCTCATAATATTTACAATTTTTTGCATTGGAATGGTGAGTGCTAAAATATTTATGTCAATTCGGTAGTATCGCTGTACTATAAATGAAAGCTCCAAACTTTGCAGCGTGACACCCACGAGTGGGAAGACGCTTTCTAAAACTTTTGAAAAACTTTTGAAATGTCTGATATGATGTTTTAACAGCTATGGAAGGTAGGGTACAGCAAATGTATTCCTGAAAATAAGTTAATGTTGTTTGATCTCCAGGGCTGTATTTGCGGTTTTGCAATCGCCACAGGCGCTGCCTCCAGACTCATCTCTGGGTATGACAGCTATGGCAATACTTGTGGCACGAAGAACGCAAAGATTGAGGGGATTGAATTAAGTGGTCTGGACCAGACAGAAAACAAGTAGGTCAATTTTTGAGATTTAAAGACTGAGGATATTTTCACTGACGCAGATCAGATATTTATTTGATGTTAATTGAATGAAAATAACTTTCTACATTGCAATACAAATCTAATTTCCCAAAATAACCTCTGTTTCCAAAAGAGCGTTCAGAATGAGCCTCAATTGACCCCTCTATGTATTCTATCATATCTTTATTAGTATTGACGATTGACGATGAACAACGTTTTGAACATGCATTCTGTATATATTGATAGTACATCATACATGCCTTAAAATATACCTCCAAGGTCATGCCAAGGTATGCCAAGGTCATGCCTCCTGTTATGCCAAGGTAAACTAGATCTGACAAGTATTAGCTGGTTTATATTTCAGTGGCCTAATGTTTTCAAACTGAACCAAAATAAGCTGATGAAATGCCAGTGCAATACGCCTTTTTTTTTACGGTCAATAGATTAGTAGCGCTTTCAATCCTCCGAGGTCAATAGTTTAAAAGGGATTAGTTTACTGATAGCTACAGTGATGTATGCACGGACATTCTACCCATAGCACCTGCCACGAACTCTGCTTTTCCCATCAGTAATGGACTAGAAATGCACCATTCGATTTCTGACTGAATTTGAATTGGAACTCCGTTACGTAGCAAGAGGTTTATGCAACTAGACTTAAATGGGCAGTTTGCAAGCCGTTTGGTAGTATCTTTTCATCCTTAACTGCTTCTCTAAAACAGTTTCCCATGCAGCCTGAATAAAACGCTAAGGCTTTTCAGCCACAGAGAGATCTGTTCACTAGTTTAGCAAAATGTCACAATATCGTAGTTCTCTGTGTGCCGCAATAAGCGTAACTGCTATATATAAAAACAATGAACAACTACATTTATATGTTATCCATGTTACGAAAGAGCAACTGTTTCTTGCGTTGATTTATTGTTACCCCCGGGTTTCGCGTTTGTAGAATCAATCCATACTTACTCACTTTTTCTTTCAGGTATGTTTTCTTTCTGGACCCGTGCAACATTGACTTTATCCACAGGAAGATCAATTCAATGGCCTTGTGTGTGTCCAAGTGCCCTGACACTGGGCTAAAGACGTATGAGGACTTGAAGAACTTTGCATCGACAAATGGTGAGAAACCTCTTCAGAAAATCATTTTATAAAGTTTCCTTTATGTTATTGTCCTTGCTTAAACCTTCACCTTTGACAGTGTAGTGTTCTACTTTATACGGATTAATTTCGCTTTTTAATAACAGGTGACATTCTCCCATAGGTTCTAACCTCTGCTCTTACGAGATAATTCCAAGCAATTATCCATGGGACCCTAACCGATTCACTAAATGCCCCAAACTCCCTGTGCCACCCAGGTAAACAAGCTCAAACTATATTTGCCGATTAAAAAAAAAATAATAATAATAATAATAAAAGTCTAAATTAGTAAAATAACGGCTTTGTTTTTGAAAGTGGTTGTTCGAAACGTTTTAACCGTTTTGTCTGAATGGTTGCAGTAAGTCTCTGGCAGTGTTCCACCGCTGTACCCCTGTGGACATCTCCTGCTTCGCCGACTTCGCCCAGGCCTTCGTCACGTTTGTCAGCGACGACAGCGTCCTGCACCGGGCGATCGCCGGGGTGATGGCCAGCAAGGAGATCATCATGGGACTATGTCTGCTGTCACTGGGTACGTCAGCAGCAGCCGCAGATGAATGTCCAGGCGTGAGATGCTGTAACGCTGAATTCCAACCGCAAAGACACAGTGTTATTCACCTAAAGTTTGAATCAAAGACATGGTTTTCTTGTGACTGGAATGTTCTCCCCCTGTAGACAGCAATTCGCCCGGTGAGTTGAGTTGTTGCCCAGGTTTACAACGGACTCCCCTCATAAACAAAGTTATTTTGGTCACGGGGCAACAGGAAATGCCTAAGTGCTTACGGCCGTGGGTCACCATAACATCCTGTGGATGGCCTCCTTAACCCCGACTTTACGGGCTGTGCCCCCCCGGCGCTGATTGGGGACCGGGGTGTGGAGGAGCCGCTCTGCTCCTCTCCTGTGTGAGCCCAGGGTCCTGGTCGTCTGGGGGGACTGGGGACCGCGATTCATCTGACCGCTCCGTTTAAAGACCACGCCATCAAAAGATAGCCTCAGCTGCTGCTTTGTGTCGAGCCTCTTAGAGAGAGAGCCACCGTGCACCCCAGGGATCTCCTGTGACTGGTCTTTATAATGGTTGATAGTGGTAGAACCACACACGGTTCTCTGAGGCAGTGGTCCGCACAGGGTCAACGAGGACCTCTTCTGCTAATGTCATGACCTGCGATTGGGGGGGGGGGGGGGGGGGGGGATGGAGGTGGGGGTCTCATGTCAGCTTTCTGTTGCAGTTCTCTCCTTGGTCTTGATGGCGGTCATCCGCTACATCTCCATGGTGCTGGTGTGGATCTGCACGGTGCTGGTGGTGGTGGGGTCGGTCGGTGAGTATTTTTAGAGACCAGTGGATAGCTTCCTTCCTGGGTGTACCCTAACAGTAAAATGATTTGTATGTTAAAAGGAAAATTGGATAGCGTTTTGTCTACCTCTCTGGCACTACAGACATAATCTCATTGAAATCGTTATTTGGATAGAGATAGCAAACTTAAAAAACAGTAAAGTCTACCATCTTTGATCGAGAGTTAGCCTTTTAGCCGTTGGTTGTGTTTTGTGTTCAGAGGAAACAGGGGTCCTGTTGTGTTTTGTGTTCAGAGGGAACAGGGGTCCTGTTGTGTTTTGTGTTCAGAGGGAACAGGGGTCCTGTTGTGTTTTGTGTTCAGGGGGAACAGGGGTCTTGTGGTGGCTGTATGCGGACCACAGGAAGGCGGTCAACAACGGCACCATGCCAGCATCGGGACAGCAGGTGGCGCTAGTCAACAGCCAGGCCCTGCTCATCTATGCCATAGGCGCTACCATCTTCACTGTAAGTCTGTGTGTGCCCTCGAAGCCCCGGAGGAGTGTGTGTGTGTGTGTGTGTGTGTGTGTGTGTGTGTTCTTGACGTTGCCCGGGGGATGACAACGGTCCAACGAGGAGCCCACCTCCTCCCCCCACCCCAGGTTTTGTCATTTAAAAAAAATGAATATAACCTTTATTTAACCAGGAAAGTCTCATTGAGATTGAAATCTCTTATTCAAGAGTGACCTGGCCAAGAGAGCAGCATAACATTTCTCCAACAACAAACATAAAAAACGCAGACGAATACAGTTGTCACTGTTCTGTCACTGTTCTGTCATTGTTCTGTCACTGTTCTATCATTGTTCTGTCATTGTTCTGCTGTGCGGTGTTCCTCCTCAGGTGGTCCTCCTGCTCCTGATGTTCTTCATGCGGAAGCGCGTGGCCCTGACCATCGCTCTGTTCCATGTGGCTGGGAAGGTGTTCCTCCACCTGCCCCTGCTGGTGCTGCAGCCCTTCTGGACCTTCCTCAGCCTCATGCTGTTCTGGGTCTGCTGGCTGGCCGTGCTCCTCTGCCTCGGAACCGCAGGTTAGCTAAGGGAGGTGCTCCTCTTCCTCATCACCGCAGGTTAGCAAAGGGAGGTGCTCCTCTTCCTCATCACCGCAGGTTAGCAAAGGGAGGTGTTCCTCTTCCTCATCACTGCAGGTTAGCAAAGGGAGGTGCTCCTCTTCCTCATCACCGCAGGTTAGCAAAGGGAGGTGTTCCTCTTCCTCATCACTGCAGGTTAGCAAAGGGAGGTGCTCCTCTTCCTCATCACTGCAGGTTAGCAAAGGGAGGTGCTCCTCTTCCTCATCACTGCAGGTTAGCAAAGGGAGGTGCTCCTCTTCCTCATCACTGCAGGTTAGCAAAGGGAGGTGCTCCTCTTCCTCATCACTGCAGGTTAGCAAAGGGAGGTGCTCCTCTTCCTCCATTTTAGCAAAGGGAGGTGCTCCTCTTCCTCATCACTGCAGGTTAGCAAAAGGAGGTGCTCCTCTTCCTCCATTTTAGCAAAGGGAGGTGCTCCTCTTCCTCCATTTTAGCAAAGGGAGGTGCTCCTCTTCCTCTGGGAGGGGGGTGGCATGTCATTGAGCACCCCTAGACATTGCTTTGGTTGTGAATGAACACAAATGTAGTTTCAGCTTGTATGAGCCATGTTGTTTTGGGTCATGCGTTTGCTTTCTCGAGCCCGTTTGAAATAGCTAAACATCCTCCCTTATAGGGCATATTTAGTAGAACGAGTTTGTCATTATAACAGCTTAAGATATAGGAAGTATATAATAACAATAATCCATTATATTTCAAGGCGCCTTTCAAGACACTCAAGATGACCTATAATAAACAGATACATAAGATATGAACAACATAGCAATACAACAATACTAATGTGAGTAATTAAGGGGGGGGGGGGTAAATACAGAGAGAAATTACAGATGGATAATAGGATATTCTATACTCTGTTATGAGGATAAGGATTCATCTTTGGATTATTACTATAAAAAAATGTGCACGTCATTGTACAATTGTCATAAAATATCAAGTTTGACATTTGAACATTTAAAGCATTCATTTTGGTCTTTCCCTCTGAACGCTTGCCCCCTCTGGTTCGGATGGTTGCATCAGTCAGTGTTGGTGTGGGAGGTAGGTCCCCGGGGGGCCACATGTCACAGAAGCCCTTCTCCAAAATCCAAACAGACTCATCCTCCCCTCTAGCCCTATCAAACTCCCCAGCTCCATCAAGGCGTTCAGAAAGTCAGACTCCACAACACCGAGCTTTTGATAAACCCCAGTCCAAATAGAAGCCCCTAGTCCAGATGGGAAAAACGAAATACACTCCAATTCCTTTCATTTTAGGTTGACAGTTGATGCTATTTCACCCGCCATTTTGTCCTGTAGGAACGGCGGTCAGGAGCAATGTGACGGGCTTGGTGGAGTTCAAGATGGAGGGTCCCCTGCAGTACATGGTGTGGTACCACGCTGTGGGCCTCATCTGGATCAGCGAGTTCATCCTCGCCTGCCAACAGATGACCATCGCCGGCGCCGTGGTCTCCTACTACTTCACCAGGTCTGCAGGCCGCCGGCCCCCCCCCCCCCCCCCTACGCACACGCCGCAGGTCACCCCCAGCCATCTTTCAGAGGCCGCTCCTCTACCCTCTGTGCCCTCGGAGTGACGTGGTTTGCCTTGCAGGAACAAGTCGGACATGGCCGTCACCCCCATCCTGACCTCCGGGCTGCGCCTCGTGCGTTATCACCTAGGGACGGTGGCCAAGGGCTCCTTCATCATCACCCTGGTGAAGATCCCACGCCTCATCCTCACCTACGTCCACAACCAGCTCAAAGGAAAGGTGGGTGCTTAAGAAGGTCTTCCAGAAAACGGTCGACTATCTGTTCTTACTGCGAAGGCCGGTCTGGGTCCTTAAAGTTGAGAACATACAGCGTTTATATAGATAAAAAATATATAAAATATAAAAAAAAAAACATACAGCGTTTAATAGATCCTTCAGTAACTGGCGTTGTAGATGAAACTGGCTTTCTATTACCACAGGAAAATGCCTGTGCTCGCTGTATGGTGAAAGCCTGCATCTGCTGCTTGTGGTGCCTGGAGAAGTGCCTGACTTACCTGAACCAGGTAAGGGGCCGTGTACTTTGAGGAAGTGTTACCCCTTGGTCAGATGGTATCCCGTGTGCAACGCCATGCCATTTGACCGTGTCGTCCTTGTAGAACGCTTACACGGCGACGGCCATCAACAACACCGATTTCTGCACCTCAGCGCGAGATGCCCTGGCCATCCTGATAGCCAACGCCCTCAGGGTGGCGGCCATCAACACTGTGGGCGACTTCGTCCTCTTCCTGGGAAAGGTGCCAGTCCTCCGCTGGCCTGGCTTGGTCATGCCTGTCTGCTAGTTGGTTGTGTGGGAGTGGGTGGGTGGGTGGGGGGGGGGGGGGGACTTGTTCGGACTGAGACTTGACGTCGTTTTTGTTTGTTCTGCTCTGGTGACCCGGGCCAGGTCCTGGTGGTGTCCTTCACAGCCTTCGTCGGGGTGCTGTCTCTGAACTACCAGCGGGAGTACACAGTGTGGGTGCTGCCCCTGCTCATCGTCAGCCTGTTCGCCTTCCTGGTGGCCCACTGCTTCCTGTCCGTCTTTGAGATGGTGGTGGACGTGCTGTTCCTCTGCTTCGCCGTGGACAGCCAGCACAACGACGGCAGCCGCGGCCGGGAGTTCTACATGGACAAGGCTCTGATGGTGGGCAACCGCCACGGCGGATCTCGTGTCGGCCATTTTGGGTTTAGGATGGCCGTGGTGGTCGGCTGGTGGCAGCCTCACTGATTCTCTCTCTCTCTCTCTGTTCTCTCTGTTTCGTTCCTCAGGAGTTTGTGGAGGACAGTAAGAAAGTGGTGCGAAGCAAGGCGGAGGAGGGAGTTGGCCGCGAGATGAAGTCCATGGTAAGGAGGAAAGGTTTGGAGCTTGACCAGCTGAGTCTGTGATATGGCTTTGCTTACACACGGTTACATGCATAGGTTGAGTGCATTTGAAGTGGTGTAAAGTGATGGGATATTTACTTTTTCTTGCAGGCTGGTAGAGGAACGTTAGCCTAACCAAAAGAGAAAACAGAGATGACATCAAGATCAAACCTGATCCAAGGATTAAATCAGGGACTAACTTTAAATTCAAAATAACACTCCAGGATATTCGCAAAATGTCTTTGTAACTACACAATGATGCACTTTACATAAAAGCTTGCCATATTTTAAGAACACAGTGTACTTTCGAAACAGTTTTAACAAATGGAAATATTCCTAGAAACGTGTATTTTATAGTTGGTGATGTTTTGCTGTATAGTACTTACATTGCGTTCATTGTTTTGTTGAATGGGTTGAGACTCATATTCAAGATTTGAAATGTAAACATCAACCGTCATGATTTTCTGGCATCCAACCACTTCCAGTGAAAAGGTTTTAAACATTTCTTTTTTTTAATGCATGTGTAATTCTTTAGTTTAACTTTTCAGGCCTGTTTTTATAGGCATATTGTTCTGTTGTTACATGTGAGTTCTTAACTGGGTACTGAATCTGTAGGTTTAGTATTTTTGCACTGATTAAAAGTCTTAAAAAATTATTCAAACTTATCATTTCCATGTTGCTCTTTAAAAAATGCAATTAAATGGATTGTGCCAAAACACAGAACCAGCGGAGTTATCCCATTCAGTGAATACGTGAACAACTGTAATATAATGTAAATATAAATAACATAGGTACTTTATCAAAAGTATTTATCTTCTAGAATGGGTCTATGGCTTTTATGTTATGTTTTCGTTCTTGGGTAATGCATACCGAGACCACCTGGGGTCAGCAAACCGTTTAAATTGAAAAACGTAATAAAGCAACTACGCAATATGTCAATCCGGTTCGGTAATTGATTTGATTTGGGCTACATTTTCCCCCTTGAAACACATTTACACTGAATTTTATTTAGCCGATCAGTTGTGTTGGTGAACATCAAAGCTTTGGTTGTTGTCTGTAAATCAGATCAGGTCTATCTGAACAAAATCACGCTTCGCTCACCAATATATCTTACATCACATGTGGATGTAACTTCATATAATTTCGCCTGTAAAGGCGTCTACAAGACTACTAATCGACCATGCTCACACGATATCTATAAAGTGTAGCAGATCATTCGGCACACAGCAATGGAGTGCAGAATTCTAACGCTACAGACATGTTGGTTGGTGTTTTTGCAGTATGACGGCCAATTATTTGGCTATGCAGTTTGATGTGTAAGTGATCTGTCATGGCTATGTTTAACCATAGTTAAAAAAAACAATGGAACGAGAGGGAGACAACGGGCAATGATCATGTACATTCTTATTTAGTACAGACAGCAAGTCTGTACACAGAGAAATTACTACAGTCAGTTCAATCAAACAACATAGTAAGTTCTGGTTTGCTGACAAGGTTGAAACGAGTATATCGGTCTAATCTAATTAAATCATTCCATTGTTCCAGGGGAAACAGATGTGTTTTCTCCCAGTATTGAAAATGACATGTATGCCAACTCGTATTATGATGGCCTTCAGTGTCTCAGAGAGGCACATGTTATCTCTTGGGTTCTCTGGCCTTCACTCTGACCCTTCCCTCACGTCTGAACAACAGCTCAGATCAAAAATCAAATATGAAAGTGTTTTTTTCAGTTCTTATGTGACGCAGTCTACAAGGCATGTATTCAGGACCCCTGTTCTCCCACTACAACGTGCCCGCACCCACCCCCGCACGCACGCACGCACGCACAAACCCCCAGCCCCCGCTAGCCCCCGGCAGGCCAGTATTGACCAGGAAGAAGTCAAACCACTAAGCAGTTACGCGTTATTGACGGGATAAGCTCTTTCTGCAGACTGCCATCCACTTTCATAAAACACAGGAATAGGGAGGAAACAGCTCGATGGCGGCCCGTGGCTCAGCTTCAGTGATGTCAGCCGGCCTGTTGTGTTTATTCCCGGCGGCCGCTAAAGTCTACGTTATTGGACGGAGGTTTTGGGAAACAACGTGTGAAAGGTCATGGCAGTAAAGTCAGAAAAAATCCACGAACATTGCCTCCCCAAAATACTGAGAATTACCACATTGGGCTTTTTGTTTGCTTTTTTTGGTGTTGCTTTGTATCTTATTTGCCATCAGCGTTGTTGTTCAGTATATTTAGCTACACGTCACAGCTGCCAGCAGTTGACCTGCGATACATCTCCACAGCGTTAGCCTTCACCGGTGTTTGATAACATGGAGGTAATTCATTAGCTCTCTGGCACAGGATGTTCGACGGGACTGATTCATCCGCTTTTTTCTTTTACTGGTCTTAAACCTTGGCTGTTCCAATTCTATACCGCGTGGTTTACGCTGACTGGGCTGAACGGCCAGAGCGAGTAAGTGCGTGTGACAGAGTGTGTATTGACCAACAATGACTTTCACATCAAAGTCGGGAGGGGGATGCTGCCTCCTCAGCAGCAGCCCGCTGTATCGGTGCGGACCTCTCAACCTCCCTGTCTGTACATGGAGACAATTTACAAACCACCGCGAAAACACACCAGTGCGGTAAACGGATTAACGTGAGCGAGGGAAAGAGAATAGGAGAACCACCAGAAAAAAAGAAGGAAACGTCTGTGAAAGAAAAGTGAACTTCAGAGCGTGAGGGCCCATTTACACACTCTAGCAATACTGGGTGATGTTTAATTCAGGAGTTTTAATGTTTCTCTTACCCCTGGGGACCGGAAAGGCTACATAACAGGGGCGTTGTGCCGATTCACACAGAGAGGGCACATACCCCTCAAGTGTTTGAGACAGTGGTCTGAAATCCAATCCGTAGTATTATGTACGTATGTACACTAAAGCGGCATATAGTAAATGGAGTTGTGATACTGTGCCCCCTCCAAAACACTGGGTGCATGACGACTCTGTAGTAGGCTAACAGCGGTTCCCCAATTAACACAAGCAGGCCCCAGACACACAAAACAGAATAAATCCCCTTTATCCGCAACGTCCTCTCAAAGCCACAGCCTTCATAGTGAAGGAATAACTCATAGTTCCAGAGCAATGTCCTGTCAAAGCAACAGCCTTCATAGTGAAGGAATAACTCATAGTTCTAGAGCAATGTCCTTTCAAAGCAACAGCCTTCATAATCTTTGGGCTGGGGGTTGTTTTCAGACAGTATGTGAGAGGTTATCTGTTCTCCATATTGTCAGATTCATCTTTAAACATAACCTATGAAGACGATTCATTCGAACAGATTTATTATTTACTACTCACACACAAACATCTAATCATAGGAAAGAGGGAAATGAGGGTGTTTGACGACAGCAGCATACATCGGGTTCCCGTGGGAGAACAGTGCTTCCTGTAATTTGAAGCCTTTCCCATCAGCACTCACAGGCGTACCGGAATGGTTCTCTCCCACCAGAGCAGATTTCATTTGAAAGGTGTTTTTGGATTGGGTCCAACCATAAGTGGGGAAATCAGTATCAGAAAGATGCTATCTGACGGTCATTAGGATAACCAGTGCTTTTTTACCAGAGGAACAGGAAGAAATGGTGGGGTTTGATGTTTAGACAGTCACTTCCCTATCTAGAGCTGCTGACAGGTCCTGGTACACAGGCCAACATCCACACTGTACATGTGTTATAGACATACACCAACACACATTAATATACATAACAGCACGTCACATGGTCTTATAGACATACATCAACACACATTAGTAATATACATAACAGTACGTTACATGGTTTTATAGACATACACCAACAGACATTATTAATATACATAACAGTACGTCACATGGTTTTAAAGATACACCAACACAGATTCTTAATATTCATAACAGTACGTCACATGGTCTCATAGACATACACCAACACACATGAATAATATTCATAACAGGGTGCGTCACATGGTCTTATAGATGTACACCAACACAGATTCTTAATATTCATAACAGCGTGCTGTGATCTTATCTTTGTCTATTCTACTTCTTTGTTAGTTTCCATCTCTCTACTTCTATCCCTATTCAGCGTGGACAATTATGGTAGAAGTGCCCCCAGGCAGCCGTGGCCCTGTAGAAAGGCTGTGGCCACGGACTAACAAAACCCCTTTCCTGTTTCCAGGTCAGCGAATTTGCGTCTCGCTCTCCCTGATTTAGTTTCGATTGTGTGTGCTTGTGGCTAACTAACTTGCATCTAAAGTGTGCACCTTAAAAAGTGACACAATGCTTTGGGCATACATAATTGGGTGTTTACGGTGTGTGTGTGTGTGTGTGTGTGGGGGGGGGGGGGGGGGGGGGGGGGGGGGAGAGAGGGGTACTCAAGGGTGTGGAAGGAAAAGTGACACATTAAATATTCACCTGCTGTCCTCCTGTATAATGCAGTAATGCTCCAGAAGTCTTTGCGGTGGGGCTGGTGCCAGTCAACTGTGACGCTTCAAGGGTCAACAGCTTGGCTCCCAGTGACCTATCCAAATGTATTCTCTAATTAATGTCAAAGGTCAAATTTGGTTTCAGTTATTTTCTACTGGCTTGGCCTAAAAAAGGTCTCTATGCGTTCAGTGTTCAGATTTGAGTGAATTATTCTGAAGGTCATTATTGAATAGTTCATCCTCTGATACCTTCTTCTGACTTCGCCTTCATTTTAATAAAGTAAGATTTAATATTGCATATACCCGTACAAGAACAAACTTTCTTTTCCATATATTGTGAGATGTAATGTTTTGCAAAGCCACATATACCAAACCTGAAGTGTTATCTGATGTAATCTGTAATCTGTCGTTCTAATATACAAAGCGCTGTGTTGCTTTGTATACGCCCACACAAAACAGAAAAGTCAAAGGTTAGCCTCATCGTTCTCTAGGGGTGTGGTGCTAATGTAGCTCACAGTGGGTTTGATGTTGTTCTTCAACACACACGCACAGGCTAATGTAGCTCACAGTGGGTTTGATGTTGTTCTTCAACACACACGCACAGGCTAATGTAGCTCACAGTGGGTTTACATGGAATGCAGAAGAAGAACTTCTGTCTCATCAGTGAAACCTGGAACAGAAACAAGATGACACTAAACCAGAAAGGGCCCCTTCGCGTCTGAGTTCCTCCAGGCAACCACCAACAGACACAGTCAGGGAGACTTTGGTCAATATAGTTTTTATTTCCGCAAATCAAACATACACTGTAAAAAATGCAATCGAATTATAACCGTTCAACAATATTGGTAGGGCTACCTGTTATGAGATGACTTTTGACATTTTCATTTTGCAAAGGAACGCAAGTGATAAATCATCCTCCATTGTCATACTTTACATGAGTCCATTTCAATAGAGAAACCCCTCATGGAAAAATGAATGTCCTGGGCAAGTGATTCTTTTTTACTTGGATGGAATCTCTGCCTTGATCTGCAGGCCCCTAAACAAACAAATCACAAGTGACGTTGGCGGACCTCAAGCCTACTTCAGACGACACCCTTAGTCAAAGGAGCCCCGCAGTTCTTACCATCGGAAAGTTCTTAAGCCAAGAAAGAACAAAACCTTCCTCTCACTTGTGTCAAAAAGTAGAGACACACCTTAGGAATGGAAAGTAACCTAATGCTGTCATGTGGTTGCTAGAGCGGACACTAACCAAGACCTTGTGCTATAAAAAACCTCTGCTAAAGGATGGGTTTGAAAATACAGAATACACACTTCTCAACATTCTCGTCTAACGTAACGGTTCACCAAAAGAGTTTACAGCAATGACACAAGTGGCACGTGTTTCAATATAGTTTGAACATTGTGGCACCATGCCCTTCCTTTGAACAATAATGAAGATTTAAAATCAGATCAAATGAAGATGCTATGTCTTATTGATGCCTGCTTAGCCCTGTATTTCCTCAAGCCCTACCAACAAAAGGCACCCCCCACAGGTCTGCAGTGCACCATGGTGTATTGTTTATTTGTGTGTGTATGTGTGTGTGTGTGTGTGTGTGTGTGTGTGTTAGAGAAATGCTGAACCATTCTGTATTCTTATGTTTAAAGTCACATTTAAATATGGTTTGCTCTAGTCAACTATGAACACTTAACTTACAATAAAATCATCTTTTATGTTGAGCAACAATACACATGATTCTGACCCCACAGACACTAGGTCAGACTAGAGTTCCATCAGACAGTTTTAAAGAAGGATTGTGGGTAAAGTAGTTTTACTCTGTCTGTGTAGTTTCATCGGATCATGCGTTGAAAGTTCCTATCCTAACCAGGTAAAACGTATTTTAAATGTTTACAAAGGTTTACGCTAACCTTTCCACAGAGTAAAAGTACTGCCCGCAAGAGAAGACAAACATGCTACAACCAAACCAGGCTCACCTCTCACATTTACCAAACCAGCCAATAGAAAAATAGATCAGAGTTTTTCCAAGTATCCAAGTTTTTTTTTTTTTTTGTGAGAAGTAGGCTTTTCTTGTGGGGGCCTATGAATATGATTTGTCTCGGTTTCGTGTTGTTGTGGGGAACAATTGTTGGGATCGCTACCTCCCTGCACGCTGCACTTTTATCATGGTAATTCCTCTAATAAAGCATATCTAACTCGGCTTTTCATATAGTTGGCAAATCAGGATGAAAGGAAACCTAGAGAGTGCATAATTCTCTTATCTACATCATCTACATCCCACCGAAGATAGAAAAGGGAGGGAGAGGGGAGGAAGAAGAGGAAGAAGAGGAAGGAGAGGAAGGAGGAGAGGGGGAGCGAATCTCTTTTCAGACTTTAGAGGACACATCAGACGACACAGACACAGGCCGTCCAATGAGGAGACAGAATCTCCTAGCTAGGCCAGATCAGTCCTTGGCATTCACTGATTGGCTGACCATCGCTCGAGCAGCGACATTAACCAATCACACTCTAGATCAGACAGGAAGAGAAATCAAAAGTTGTTGCCAGGACTGGCCTTTCAGTAATTAACAAACGATAGACATTGATTAGTCTGTAGGCTGTTAGTACGATTAATTAGGTCTGGGGTTGTCGCCTAGAAACGTGCAGTTTGGAGCAAACCAACAGTTTTCTGTTTCCATCTTCGTGGTCCGGCTGTTCGTCACGTGATTACGATAAATATTCTTCGTCGTCGTCGTCGTCGCCATCCTCCTCGTCGTCCATGTTGTCCGTGTCGGCCAGCGCGCTGGGAGCCGGGGCGTCGGCGCGGTCGTCAGGGAACAGCGAGTCCCCGCTGCCCAGGTCTCCGGAAGATTCCAGGACCACGCCTGCTGGCCCGGGGGGGGGGGGGGGGACACAGGAAGGAGAGAGAGTCAGAGCCGGCCCAAACGCACGGGGCCCCCGGGGGGCCAGAACGAGCCCCGCACCGTACGGTTCTTACCGCAGTCCGCCGGTCCCTGACTCCGGGAGCCGGCGACCTCGTTGCCGTAGCGATCCACGCACCAACACTGCCCGCTGCTGCTGTGGCACTGGTGGGACCTGTAGTAGCCCTCCTCATCACAGGTCGGCAGGTACTGACCTACACACACACACACACACACACACACACCCACAATAGTTCATCTTGTCTGGTCTCATCAGGACAGGAATGTCCAGGATATGTTTTTGTCTTTGAGTGGGTGTTTGTTTAATGTCCTTGATTGCGTGTGTGTCTTGGCTAGTTCTTCTGTTTGCTGGCGGGAAGCGGTATGTGTTTGTTTACGTCTGGAGTACTCACCTAGCAATTTCTTCCCAGACTGCTTCTTGTTGGTGTTTGAGAGCTCTGATTTACAAGGGGAATCTGAAAGAAAATCACACAAAAAATCATATAGCCTTGAGACAAAACCCCTAAACAGCCTTGTGTGTGCGGGTGTGTGTGTCTGTGTGCTTCTGTGTGTGCGTGTGTGTGTGTGCTTCTGTGTGTGTGTGTGTCTGTGTGCTTCTGTGTGTGTGTGTGTGTGTGTGTGTGTGTGTGTGTGCGGGTGTGTGTGTGTGTGTGCGAGTGTGTGTGTGTGTGTGTGTGTGTGTACCTGTATGTCTCTGGAAGCAGGTGCACCACTCGCTGCTGGTGAGGACTTTGTTGGCGTGTGTGTCACAGGAAGTGAAGAAGGCCTCGGAGCACGGCTCGCTGCGGTCCGGGTAAAGGCTGCTGAGCTCCGCTGGGTCCAGCTGGAGGTCAAAGTTCGTGTCCAGGCGAGAGAACATCCATCCCAGAGGGGCCTTGCAGATGGGCGAGGCGCCGGGCTCAAACCCTGGGAGGGAAGGCGATTATTATATTATATTATATTATATTATACATTATTATATATTATATTATATAGAAACTACCATCCTTATATTAGAAAATGGACTGAATAAATGAGGAAGCCGGACTTTCAAATGAAAGTACCCTCCTTGATCGTTGTGATCTGTGATAATGGCAGTGTGTGTGTGCATCTCAAAGGGGTGTTTGTGTCTGAGCCCAGGGCGGTGGGGGCGGTGGGGACCTACTGTTCTTCTCCGGCATCTTGGCCCGCTTGTGGTTTCCGTTCTCGTGCAGAACACTGAACCAGTCCCTGAGGCGGCTCACCACCTCCTTCAGGTCCGACTCGGTGCACTCTACAGGGAACACACGGGGGGGGGGGGGCAGTGGTTCCTGAATGGATTCACGCTTGGGCTTCAAATTCATTTTCTCTTTGTTTTACTTCCATTCCCCCAGGATCAGTGTGAGAGTGTGAGTGTTGTTGTGTGTGTGTGTGTGTGTGTGTGTGTGTGTGTGTGTGTGTGTGTGTGTGTGTGTGTGTGTGTGTGTGTGTGTGTGAGTGTGTGTGTGTGTGTGTGTGTGTGTGAGTGTATGTGTGTGTGTGTGTGTGTGTGTGTGTGTGTGTGTGTGTGTGTGTGTGTACCTTTCTTCTCAGGCCCTGACGCACAGGGACACGGGCCAGTGCACTGCACGTCAATCTTCTTTCCTGTAATACACGCCTGGTATTCCAGCTTGCACTGATAGACAGACAGATGGACAGAACGAGAGAAAGAGAGAGAGAAACAAAGAGAGAGAGAGTGGGAGAAAGAGGTTCGGGGGCGAGTGAGAAAGGACGTGCTGGATGTGGAAGAGGAAACACAAGCAGGGACCCAAAGAGGAAGTCTCGAATGCTTCCAGGACCAGGAACTGAAAATGGCTTTTGTCTGCATCACAGCCGGTCTCTTCTTCTTTTGAATTTGGTGTGTGTGTGTGTTACCTTGGTGGAGTAGCTGTGTGTGTGTGTGTGTGTGTGTGTGTGTGTATGTGTGTGTGGGTGTGTGTGTGTCTGTGTGTGTGTGTGT
>CM030176.1:20496942-20501942 GCA_017639675.1 Aplochiton taeniatus
AGTAGGCTGAACCGAACCGCTCCAGCACTAAGAAGATGGCCCCAGGACCACACGGGCCCCCTCAGACCCTTCTCAGAATGGTTCCCTCTTGCTTTCGTAAGGCACTTAGAGGACGAGAAACACGTAAGTCGGCCTGGTGCACTATATGGAATAAGTCAGGGGTGGGCACTATATGGAATAAGTCAAGGGTGGGCACTATATGGAATAAGTCAGGGGTGGGCACTATATGGAATAAGTCGTGGTGAGGGATGAGGGTCGAGGGGGTTGGGGGGTGAGGGCCGAGGGGGGTGGGGGGTGTAAACCAGGGGTGCTGCCTCATTAGGGCCAGCTCTCTAAGGAGGAGATCCACGGTTACATGAGCAAATATAATATGAAGACATCATCTAGTGACACTGTAATGCACACCATATCAATGGACACCGTGAATTATTACACCAGACAGAGAGGTCTGAGAGCCACCAGTAAACTCATCAGGAAGTGTTGTCGTTTAAAAAGAAAATGCCTGAATCAAGTATTAAAAATGAGCATCATCCACAAGTGCAATGGTTCGGTAATGCCTTTTTCCCCTGTAACCCCCCCCCCCCCATATCTTTAATGGCAGCATGCTCCTCCTCATCTTTCAGAATGAAATGAGATGAAAGGCTGGGGGAGAGCCTGTGCTATTAGGAGCCCCACGTTGCAGTCTCTGGAGGGGGGTTTAAACGCAGCCAAACCCCAGGGTGGGGAGGGCTGGCAGAGGAGCTGCTGGATGAGAGGGGAGAGTGGGGGTGTGTGGACACATCACCTCCCCCACACCACTCTGAAGCTGGAGCCCAGCACAGGACACAACAACACTCCTGTTTACTGGACCAGCACAATGTTGTAGCATCTAACAGGTGTCTCTGAGACCTTTGCCTTGGCTTATGCATTGTGTGTGAATTTGTTTCTCCACGCACGCTCAAATACCCACGAATACAATCAACTAGACCCTTTTGCTCGGTTCGCTCTCTTAAAGGAATCATTTGGTATTTTTGATGTTTAACCTTATTTCCGTCAGTCCCTTATTTCCATAACAATTGTATTAGTCATGCGATGTCTTCGGGGCTTGGAAGTATCCATCAAGGGCACCTCAAAACAATTCCCAACGTTTTCTGTGGACTGTCCAATCCAGTGTTGAGAGATAAAAAGTAGCATAGTGTAGTGACTCATTTGATAGACTCCTGTGTGTCTTCCTAGAGTTGCGAGTAAGTTTGCCTGTTTGAAAGCCCCCAGACCAAACGTGGCTGATTGAATAGTTATGGAAATGTTTCGACTCTATTTTGGTGTGTGTTTTAAGCTAAGCTAAATTGCATAGGATTCTAGTCTGTCTATTAGCATATAGCTGAATGGGAAGAAAAAAAATTGAACTTTCTAACAGACCACATGGATGTTAAAACTCCAGAAGACAGAAATAATGTAAAATATTGAAAAGACCTGATAATTATTTTAAGCCCTGAAAGGTAAACGCTTTGGGTTGGTTTCCTGTTCATAGATCAACCCAAGCCCTAGCTTAAAAACCTTTTCAGTGAAGAATCTCAATCGACAGTGAGACAGTCTAGGACCAGGCTTAATCTCTGGCCTCCTAAGTATCTTTCCACTTATCTGTACTCTGTTTATAGACAGGTTTGATTGGGTAAACACCGTAGTTCTCTCTGCATTCCATTCTTTCTTCTCTCACTCCCATTTTGTCTCCCTCCCTTCCTGTGCTATTCGGACTCTGATTTAACCCCGCTTTAATCGACAGAGCACACGTTCAACGACATCGCTCTCCTCAAGTCTAGCCCCTGAAAACCTATTTGCATAATCCACATGCTGCTCATTAATTGGACCTGAGGTGTGTCACATGGGCCCACCTGAACGGATATGTTTAGATGTTTACTTGACGACAGAGAGGGAGAGAGAAACCGGAAAGGAGATGATGAGGGTAGAGAAAGCAATAACAGTTTGAGTTGAACGTTGTCAATAAATCATTAAGCTTCTATAACAATGGCCTATTCTAACTCAAAATAAAACGTTTAAAGATAAGTAAATTAAAAGTCTCATGGCCTTTCCTTCAATTTAAACTAATATTTATATTGTGGTTTAAATAGAAGCTTGAGAAAACAGTAGGCTATGGGCAATCCTGTCTCATTATAAGAGGTCACAAGACATCGCTTAACGAGAGAGAGTGCTTTGTCCCTGTCGTATACTGTCACCGGATAACACGAAGAAGGAAGAAGTTGAAAATGCGCAGTGAATGAAAGCAAAGTGATTGCAGGCTTGTTCATATCGGCCAGCAGTGCAGGACGCTAAACAACATCCCGGTAAATAAAGATTGCAACAAGTATGTTTACAATTTGGGGTACTGCGTTAAATTAAGAAACGTTGCAGAGAAACAAGTCGTCTTTAGGCCTCTGGATTTGCTGCCCTAAATCTGGTCACTTAAGCATTACAGAACAATATAGCAGACAGGTCATCCATTGCTGCCTCCGTGCGTGTGAACGCTGTGATATGGTTAACGTTTACTAAAATCCATTTTAATTCCTCGATAGTTTAAGACTTTCCTCTCTGATAACAGCCATCAAGTAATGGACAAACAAACACATAGTTTGTTACAATTTGATTCTATTGGCAAAACGCTAATACAAAAAAAGGGCTGGTATAGCCTATTTGATCGTTTAGGCAATTAGAATGAAACATTAAGGGTGCATACATCGGATAGCCGCGTATGCCAGCCTTTGTGAATGTGCTTGTGACAACAGTGCTTGCATGCTAAGTAGACCTTACGTAAACAGGTAATGGTAATCGGCGCTGACAGCACCTTGACCAGTCCTAATGTTTGACCACTGGACAGCGCACAACACGGTCGGTTGGTTCCACACAGCACTGGCACAATCAGTGCAACGCTTTGAGGGAGATTCACAAGAGCGTGTATAGCTGGACACACACATTAGGATACACTCATGTAGCCTACACGCACCCCCGACAAAGACGAATCGCCTAATCACCTGCCAGTAAAATTATATAAAAACATGATAGGACTCTTGATTCGATTTATGTTCTAGTTCATTCATTCTACACGTTTCAAATGACAGCCAAATGACAACTGCCAACCCCATGCTTGGTTCATTACAGTGCAAATATTAGGCCCCCCAACACGAAGCCTCCAAAGTGCCTCCATTGCTGAATAGACTTACATAAGCTCAACATTTCTAGCAACACACGACCATAAAGGTGATTACACGATGTGATTCCGCGATATCCCTACCGGCATGAAACCGCCCGCGTAAGAAACATGAGATTAGAAGCTACAGCGCTCATCCACGAGCCCCGTGATGCGCTCGTTGGGCATAACGAGAAAATAAGCAGCGCGTGATCATATTGCATCAATTGGAAGGGGAATGACAAGGGAAATGTGAAACGGGATGCTGAAAAAGAGAAAACCATATTTACATCTCGAAATTTATCCCATCTTCCAGCGAGCCACTTATCATCCAGAAAATTGCCGTTGTCTGAGCGGGCGGAGATCTGTCCGAAGGCGACGAAAGACACACACAGCACGGTGACGCTCAGCATCTGTGGGCACACAATATGTTCAGGGCATAGCAGACATATTTTCGGTTGTCCTTTAAAATAGGAACCAGTGGCTGTTAGAGGCGTTTAAATCAAATAAGCAACAATTCAATCACTGTGATCCGTATGTGCATGAGAAGGCTGGTTTACCTTGAAGGGACGCTGTAGCATGAAGCTCTCCCGACTCTGAGCTGCCTACCGTTGTCTTTCACTAGTAATAGCTCTCTCTCACTTTCCCCGCAGCTTCGTGAACGCGCACACGCGACCTGCGCTCTCTCTTTCTCTCTCTCTCTCTCTCTCTCTCTCTCTCTCTCTCTCTCTCTCTCTCTCTCTCTCTCTCTCATTCTCCACCCTCTTCCCTCTTTTCCTCTCCCCCCCTCCCTCTCTCTCTCATTCTCCACCCTCTTCCCTCTTTTCCTCTCCCTCCCTCTCTCTCTCTCTCTCTCTCTCTCTCTCTCTCTCTCTCTCTCTCTCTCTCTCTCTCTCTCTCTCTCTCTCTCTCTCTCTCTGTCTCTCTCTCTCTCTCTCTCTCTGCCTTCGCAGGGCAGATAGCACGCACAAGACTTGATGTAACGCTTTACAACTTTTCTGACTGAAAAGTGTTTACTTTCGATAACACATGGTTTAGCTAAATGACTGTTATAGGCTGGCTATTACCTTGTACGTGTTTGTGCATGTGTGTGTGTGTGTGTGTCTTTGTGCATGTGTGTGCGTGCGTGTGTTTTTCTACTTCTGTTTGTTTTTCCTTTCTAATCTAATCACAGACCCATCCACGTTACTCACTCCACTTGGTTTGTTGTTTCACCCTAAATGAAGGTAACGCTAAATTATTGATAATAAAGCACTATGTACAGTGCTAATTTGGCTGTCCCATTCTGCTCAGGGTCCACTGTGTATATGCCCTTGTGTTTTCTGCTGAATCCCTTCCACGAGTTTAATCAACATCCTCATCTCATCGTATTTACTCCTATATCATTAGTGCTTTACTGCAACACTGTGCATAAAAGAACTTACAATGACATGTTGCCTTTCTCTCTCTCTCTCTCTCTCTCTCTCTCTCTCTCTCTCTCTCTCTCTCTCTCTCCCTCTCTCTCTCTCTCTCTCTCTCTCTCTCTGTATTCCTCTTTCAATCACCCAAACACACACAAATTACCATACAGACACAATACACACGTACGCAGCCAAGGACACACACACAGGCTAGGATAGGTTGGGAGATCAGTATGCATAGTTGCCGTAGAAACCCCCCCAAAATCGGCGCTTCTCGTCTCCATAAGAGTCTCTACGTGTGTTTGTGTTTGTGTTTGTGTGTTTGTGCTTGTGTTTGTGTGTTTGTGTTTGTGTTTGTGTGTTTGTGTGTGACAAAATGACAAAGCACAGCTGTGGTTCGAAAGTCAAATTAGAATTCTGAGGCAGGGAGAAAGTGGATG
>CM030176.1:20506942-20531942 GCA_017639675.1 Aplochiton taeniatus
CAATGAAACACAAACAAATGATTGCAGCGAAGGAATAACTTCAATCCAATCTGAATTACTGTTTTGTGTCTCCAAAAGCGCTAACTTACATGCATTATTATTATTATTATTTGTATTATTGTTGACTTACCCTCTTTCGCCTTCAGCTACTGGGCCAGGAGTTTTACTGGTGGTGCTCTTGTGGAGAGATAGACTCTGGGCGGTGTCTGTCCCAACATCTGTGGAGGTGCAACCCTCTGCCCCCCCCCCCCCCCCCCCAGATGTCTGGGTCTGGACGCTGGGCTCTGGATCCTGGACGTGCCTGAGGTACTGATGCTCCAGAACCTCTGAGGGAGTGATCCTCTTCTCAGGGTCCATCTGGAGCATCTTCTTCAGGAGGTCAATGTAGGCCCCTCCGGTCTTTAGCCTCGCCCTTGGAGGACTTGTTGACCTACACAAGAACACACAAAAGGGGGATAAACAAAAACAACAACACTGAAAGGTTTCCGTGAGCCATATCAGAGTAATTTCCATGAAGCTGGTTTGATTTGTTACCTAACAGGTTCCATCAGACATTAGCTGGAAAAACAAAGCTACCTTACGGACGTCGCCCAGGCCACTCATTCGGACTGTTCTGGTTTCCCGACTGTTCTGGTTTCCCGACTGTTCTGGTTTCCCGACTGTTCTGGTTTCCCGACTGTTCTGGTTTCCCGAGTCTTGACCGTCTTGTTCTCAGACTCGTACTGAATCTGACTCTACATTTTATAGAACACAAATATAAGCACGTTAATAGAGGCATCCTGGGTTGTATACTGAAGACTCAACGGAGTCTATTATGGAATATGATAGCTAAGGAAGTACCTTGAGTCTCCAGAAGTGGAGGTGGCCATAGTCTTGTTTGATGAAATATAGGACACTTTTGGGCCCAGCGTCCAGCATTTTGATGGGTGGGAGACCTTGCACATCCGTGATGTAGCGAATCTGGAGGCAGAAAATAGGTAACCTTAGTCGCAATAATTAGTTGAGTTCATTATAAGTACTCGTTAAAGACTCCAATTGCTCCGGTATGGCAATATTGTCCACTGTATGGTGTTAAATAAAAACCCTAGACAAAAAGGAGATTACACTACACATTCCTTTCCACGTAAATATGTCAAAACACCCAGAATTGTTAACATGGTCATTAACGATCAGTAGTACAGTGCCGTCTTTTTGAACGCTAAACCTTATTCAGTCTACAGGATAGTGCTGAAAGGCTTAATCCTGACCTGGTCATATTCACACTCTCCTGGGTAAAGGCAGGAACCCAGGAAGAGTTCCGCCATAATGCAGCCCAGAGACCACATGTCCACAGCCTCATTAAATGGGAGGCCCAGCATCATCTCTGGAGACCTGAGAGGAGAGAAACCAGCGACATCCGCCTCTGTATTACTGTGTTTTGTTGGCAGCAGTTAGCAACACACGGATGCTAACACATTTTTGGGTATTTTATTCGGGAGCCTCAGGTTGTCTGATGACAAAGCCCTTGTTACTGCGGGTGTCCTGGTTTCATGCGGGCTCACCTGTAGCAGCGGGTCTGGAGGTAGGGAGAGGAGGAGCAGGAGTTCAGAAGTCGTTATGCAGGCACAGCCAAAGTCGATGACCTTGAGTCTGTATGGCTGCCTGACTGGGTCCACCATCATTATGTTTTCAGGCTTGATGTCCACGTGGGCCACATCCAGGCTTTTCAGGCTTTTTAGAGCCACCGCCAGCTACAAGCCCAACCCTCATTAGTGTAAGATTAATTTGCCATGGTATTAAGTTGTCTCAATGTGGTTTAGATAATGTAACATTTTCCTGATAATGTCTGTCTGGATAAATAGATCATTTAATAGGCTGCAGGGGAAGCCCAGGTAGTGGAAGACCTGAGGAGCCACGGTACCTGGGGCCAAAGAGGCACTGGGCTGGTGGAGTTCAGGGGGGGGGGGGTCTGGCTGGGGGAGCAGCGGCAGCTACGATTGGGGTAGAACGATAGCAGCTGATTGGACGAAGCTAAGGAGGGGATGAAAAGAAAAGAAAAAAAGGTTATGGTTGAAATGAGCTCCTACTCATTTGATTTGCTGTTACTATTTATAGGACAGGGTTAGCTTAGATCTAGACTTTATCTGGATATCATATACATTTAGTTGAATACATATGTATTCATTTTACAGCGTTAGATCTAGACTTTATCTGGATATCATATACATTTAGTTGAATCCATATGTATTCATTTTACAGCGTTAGATCTAGACTTTATCTGGATATCATATACATTTAGTTGAATCCATATGTATTCATTTTACAGCGTTAGATCTAGACTTTATCTGGATATCATATACATTTAGTTGAATACATATGTATTCATTTTACAGCGTTAGATCTAGACTTTATCTGGATATCATATACATTTAGTTGAATACATATGTATTCATTTTACAGCGTTAGATCTAGACTTTATCTGGATATCATATACATTTAGTTGAATACATATGTATTCATTTTACAGCGTTAGATCTAGACTTTATCTGGATATCATATACATTTAGTTGAATACATATGTATTCATTTTTATCCTCTTTATTCTGTCTCCCTCTCACCTTGCTCATTGCTGATGACAGTGCTTGCACTAATGGACATTATGATCTCCTGTCATTGACACAAACAAATCACAGTATGAACTCGTTGATGTTGACTGTAAAACTACTACGAATTATAATCTATCTCTTTAAGAAACCTTTTTTTTTAAATAAGTTTCTGCAATTCTATAGTACAATAATATTGTTGTCAAAGACAGTTTTGAACTTAGCTAAAATAATCTTGTTGCAACTGTAAGACATAAGTCAACTATACGCAGTGTATTTCAGGAGTTACTGAAGTCAATTTGACACATTTGACACACAATTTGACAAGGAATCTCTGAAAGTTCTGATTCCATGCTTTATTACAGTGGTGGTTGCTATGATACGATCTTATCAGTATGTCCAGGTATTCCAAGCCATCTGATTGGCTATAGAATGTTTAATGCTATTGGCATTCTCAGAATTAAAGTAAAAATGCAGTTTCTATTTTTTTATTTATTCATTCATATAATATTATTATCATTGTATTTATTTATAGAGGGGAAACTGAGACTAGTACTCTTTTCCAGCAGTGCCCTGTATATGCCAGAATGTACAAATTGCAACAGCTAGATAAAAATGAATAAAATAATATAAAATAAATAAAGAAACAGAGTAAATAAGCTGATAATAATAGTCTTTATTTATTATATTGATATTTCCAATGTTTCATCAATTTATGCTTTAAAGGGGAAGTAAGGTAAAAAGGACACTTGTTCAGCAATGCCTTTTAAACTCCCAAAAAGCGACGCTGTTTTTCTCTTCCATCAGGATATATCCATTAGTGTGAAGGGTTTGTGCTTTTAGGCACAACAAAATTCTTACAGGGCCAAGGGTTGTCTGCATCTCAAAACTCCACCAAGAGCGAGGGAGCTTTAGCGGGGCAAACTGCTGCGTGAATTACAGGGAGCTTCAGCTCTCTCGTTCGAGTGATGTTTTATTTACATTTCGGAGTGGCAAACCTTCTCAAACACCCTCCCTTGCCCAATCTCTGAAACGGTACCATGACACCTGTTTTTAACAGTTGCTTACATTTTTTTATTTTGCTTTAAACAAGGGCAATTGTACAAACAATTGTACTTGTGAATTCAACCACGTTGACTAAATAATACCCATTCTTTACAGACATTTTTCGATTAGTGGTGTGTGGCTCCCCCTGGTGGGAAAGATGTAAGTTCACTACTTTGCATCACTGTTGTGAACTACTGACTGCCATTCTGCAGAACAAATGGAAGAATTCAAACAATTGGATGCAATGAAATGAGGCAATGCGGTTATGGCCAAGTCACCCATGTCTAATCACACATCCAGTTTCTATCAGGGAGATTTAATAGAGAGTGGTCGTTTGATATGGAACATCTACATTACACAAAAAACGCTTGATTTATATGAACTCCATATTGTTATTGTGTTTTTTCTAAGCCACCGGTTTGTAAAAAGTGCCGGAAACGTAATAATAATAATAATAATCATATTTTGTTTGCGGGTGCCTCTCAATGTTGATGCCACCCCACCCCAGCTTTGCAACAGGCAGTTTATAGTGACAAGTAACAAACAAAAAATGTATACACACAAAAATAGCCTTGCAATAATAACAGACTGTGTAGAATAAAAAACAACACAACCAAATGAATATGGACAGAATGAGACAACAGGACACACATCCGAGAGGGGCATTGAATAAATACACAATATTTATTTCAATATCATTTTTATTTTCTATATTCATTATAATATGGTCAATAAATACACAATATTATGTTGCTTGTTGACACAAATGAGTGGTGTATGTCAACAGATGTAAGTAGGCATATTCTAGATGACTCCGTTTCCATGGGAGCTCTATGGTGCAATGACAAACCTTTTCCACTAGAGGGTATAAGCAGACAAACGCTGATCTTAACATGTTGTTTTCCTTATAATTACTTATTAAACAAATGCCAAGAATATTGTGAACAAAAATAAATACATACTGAAAATAACATACATCTTCAGTGACAATGGTTGGCCCCATATATCTGCAGGAAATCTGAAAGAAACCCCAAGTTTAAAGCTTTTAAAATTCATGTGATTGTGTTCTCTCGTCTTGTCCCGTGGGTAGGCTAAGCATTTATTTTCTAAACAAAAGGCAGAGAAGAGTTGGCCTGTGTTGTGTGTGCGCGTGACGTTTTCTGTGTGCTTTTGTGGGTTTGTGATTAAAAGTTTGCAAAAAGGATGACATCATCAGTTTTAACCAGAGACCCCAAACAGAGCGCACAGCGCCCCCTCTTAACCCTCACCATCCTCTTCCTCTCCTCCTATCATCCTCTTCCTCTCCTTCCATCATCCTCTCTTCCTCATCCCCACTCCTCTTTCCAACACTGCCTCCCCCTTCCTAATCCAACATAAGTCGATACAATCAAAATTGCCCCACATTGCCCCCCCCCCCTCCCCCACCCCCTCTTCTCTCCTCCTCCCTCTCTCCTTCTCTTCTCCTCTTTTCTCCTCCTCCCTCTCTCCGCTGCCCTCCCCGGGTGTGTTCTGTTGATGGCCATAGATTGGATGTCCCAGGGTGATAAACTATTTATTCGGCGCTCGGGTGTCACACCTGATCCCTGGAGGGAGAGAGGGATAGACAAAGAGATCAAGGGAGAGGAGAGAGAGAGAAAGAGTGTGATAGGAGGGCAAAAGAGAGAAAGGGGTATATTTGGGGAGATATACAAAGACAGAATGATGTTAATAACTTGTTGCGGACATACTTGAAGCAACACAGACACACATGCACATGCACACGCACACGGACGCACACACACACACACACACACACACACACACACACACACACACACACACACACACAGCGCATAGCGTAATATTGGAAGCCCAGAACCCTTGTCCCAGTCAAAGTGTGAAATATTGTGATGACTCAGAGCAACAGAGAGGGCATTTGGACCGGGGGGAAAGGAGAATGGAGAGACAGAGAGACTGAGGGAGAAGGACTGGGGAACAATTGGATCAGTGTTGAGAAAAGAAATGTCTATTTGTCAATACTCATCATTTCACCCTCCCACCTAATCTAAATGTGTGTGTGTGTGTGTGTGTGTGTGTGTGTGTGTGCACATGTTTGTGTGTTTGAGATAAAGATCAACCAGCCGTTCACATTGAAATACACACGAAGCATTCATTTCACGTTCACCATGAAAACAGCATTACCTTGGCTGGAACGCAAGGTTGCGACAGTCAGCAGAAACCCACCCCAGGTGGCCCTGCTCCTCCCTCTCCCGGATGAGAACCACCTGTCCCTCTGCGCTTCCCAGGGAGCGGGGTTAAACAGGTGGAGTGGGAATTAAGCCCGTGTCAGGCTTTCAAGGTGACAGTCAACAACATGATTGAATCAAAGCTGTCACACTTATGTATTTCCAGTGGTCTAGGCTCTTTAATATTATTACTTAATAATTATCGTTAATTATTGATTTGGAAGGATTCGTCACTTGGTGTGAAAAAAAAATGACAGTTGAAAATTGCCATTGTAGACTCTGTTAGTTGTCAGTGTAAACATGGAACCACCTGTGGCAGGTAGGCCGACAGTCCCTCTAGTCTCCTGCTGACATTTTTTTTTGCATAACCACCGCCTTCGATGTTCGGCTAGTTATTAGCCTACCCAGGCCCCGCCCCTTTGAAATACTCAGAGTTTGACCACATCGTTTATGTGTTCAACCACACGGGACCCTACTCGCTTCTTACCACAAAAAGAGCTTCTTTAAGTTTACGCTTGGAAGGAATTATAACAAAATTTGTAAACTGCTGTTACAAACGAATATTCTCATCGCCTTCAAGGTCAAAGTAACAAGGTAAGTCGTTGGGTGATCCCTGTGTAGTCTGTATGTGACCCTGCTTAATGGAGAGTCGGGAGTCATCATGTTTTATAAAGCCTAGTCAGACCTGGTCGATTTTGTCCGATAACATTTTAAGGGTAAAAATAATGAATGAAGTGCTCTTAAATGCAATTCCTGAATGTTCACTCATAAAGTGCGTGCTCAGGTGACAGTTGCACAGGTGTAGTAGGCTGTCCTACAGTTTCGTGTTTTTTTCTTCTTCTGCTGAGCCTGTCTCGGATGTCTCGTCGTTTACGCACGACAATGCGATCACTTGATGATAAGAGAAGCTGGATCTGTTTTTTCATGACGATAAAAATATAAAAAACACAAAAAATAGGCCGTCTGAAGATTCATAGCTGTGTCATATTTATTTCTTTATTTTTGGGATAAAGGGGACGAAAATATTTCTTCACGATCTTAGTAGTTTACATGCATAGGCGATGCACCACTCTCAAATAGATCTGCGTTTCTGTCATGGCTTGCTGAATGGTTATAATTAATTCGTTCGTTTAGCCTACCGGCCCAGCAGACCTCATCTGTCCGTGCATTGTGGCAAGTTTGACAGTGCGCGAGGGGGGTAAAGTATGCGTGTATATCTCAGTATATTGTACAGGTTCGTGAACAGGTTGACTAAGAACAGAGCCTGTCTGACTAGTTTGCTTTACTTTCCAAGGAGTAAGAATGCAGGAGAGAGACAGAGACAGAGACAGGTTAATTCAACAAGAGGGAGAGGCTCGTGGGCAGCGCGGTGGCTCAGTGGTTAGCACTGTTCTGGGTTCCAACCCCACCTGACCTAAGGGCCTTTCTGTGTGGAGTTTGCATGTTCTCCCTGTGCCGGCGTGGGTTTCCTCCGGGTACTCCGGTTTCCTCCCACAGTCCAAAAACCATGCAAGTTAATTGGTGACTCTAAATTGCCCATAGGGTGTGAATGTGAGTGTGAGTGGTTGTCTGTCCCTATATGTGTTGGCCCTGTGATAGACTGGCGTCCTGTCCAGGGTGTACCCTGCCTTAAGCCCTGTGTTGGCTGGGATAGGCTCCAGCCCCCCCGCGATAAGCGGTAGAAGATGAGAGAGAGAGAGAGAGAGAGAGAGAGAGGGGGGGGGAGGCTCGTCAACGTACATACTTGATGAAGATGAGGGCATTCCTGTGTGATAGGTTGATTTTCTTAGAGAGTAATTCAGCAGAATAGCAGCTATCTAGGTGTTTACCTAGACAGGGACCAGCTTGTCGGAATATGGACCCCATTGGAGTGCCCGGACAATACTCATGTGACGTGCAAGTAGCCCCCCCCCCCCCCCACACACACACACACACACACCACCCCCATCCATGTCCTCCATAGTCTCTAACACAGGTTTTGTTCAGCATCCAAAATGGAGTGCTCCCTCCGTTCATCTTTAGACCGTTGCACTTACACTGCCAACACTGTTGCTGTCGTAACAGTACGTATCAAGCATGTGCAGATGAAGATGGGTTAGATAGACACTGGTTAAACAATCCAATTTTTGAGATTGTGGTCTTGCGTGAATATTTGGTGTCAACTAAGTTTGGAAATGTTACGGTAGAGTCACTGACAAAATGTAATTTGTTGGTTGAAATCTGCTCTGTAGCCTGGCAAACAGAGAGATGAAGTGTTGAGGAAGAGAAGGAGAAACAAGAAAAGACAAGTTGAGACTGGCTTGTCATTGATTTCTTTTTTACCTTTTACCTTTTACCTTTTTATTGTTTTGTAATGGTCTACGACAGTTTGAAGAGATCCTGGGCCACACAGAAAGTGACCTTTCTAACTATGGCAGTCTGGAGTAGCCCCCTGAAAGACTCCTGGACTCTGTTATAATCTCAGACCCCTGTGCACTAAAGCACATTAGTGTTTGCTGGGTTTGAAAGTAATACTTCAAACCGTGCTGGCTTCCCACCCGCACACATCCCTTGACTCAGTGGGGCGTTCTGAATTAAAGGACTCCCTGCTGGGAAGACCAGCATGGCCTCTGCTCCCTCCAGGGATGTTAGCCAGCTATCAGGGTGCATTGCCTTTTAACTGATTCAACTCTTAATAGACGCTCAATTAGTCACCATCTTTTGTTTACGTAGAGTTCGACCCCTACTTTGCATTCCGGATCATTTGCTTTCATCACTTTATTGCCGATAGGTCAATGTAGCCTGCTAATATTATGTCTTGTCTTGCCACTGTCGGACATAGTCAAATTTCCTTTCATCGTTGAGGAAGACGGCCCTGGCTAGTTTTATTAGGCTAAGTTTCTATGGGACTAGCAATGCTGCTATCTCCTTTACCTGGGGAGACCAGCCCACTGTGTAACTACGTTGCTCATGGGTGCATGGAAAAGTGGTTGTCTTAGCAACTTTAAATTGATTACTCAGCCACATTACTAAAATGTTTATTTTTAGTTTGAACCATATGCTATTTACCTATTTGCGGCGCTGGCTACCAATCATTTCCTGTTTAATGTTCCTGAGGCGATGTGAATGAGACAACTGAACTGGAAAGTGGACAAAGCAACAAATGCAACAAAACAACAACTTTACATATTTGTATTACCTTTGAATGAATGGAAAGTGAATTTGTCTAAACAAACTTCACAACCCATATGTTTGCAGATATGAATTACGTGCCGTTTGAATCATGAAATCTTTGTGAAGATGGAAAAAATACTTTGCTAGTTGTTATTTCGCGACCTATAGGACCAACATGATGTGACATTGCATTCGTTATTGGTCGATGAATGCAAAATGGCTTCATTTCCATCGTTGCTATCATGAACATCAAGGTCCTGTAGGTCAGCAATACCTTATATCTTGAGAAGACTTCATTCTACTTTTAATCATGCTTTCTTTGTTTGTCCTCTCTTTTAAATCACAACATCATGTCTTTTTCTCTCTCGCTTCTTTAATATCAATTTTTTTCCAGGCTACTTAGCATTGACCCTTCTCAAATAGCCTTCTGTCTTGTCCTTACATCATGTCTTTTCCTCTAATTCTCCTGCTGCAGATTGTTTTCCAAAGCGCCCCTGTGGTAAGGGTAACCAGATTCCATCCTTAGTAACTTAAGTCAGGATGCAGCATGGCTGGGGGTAGACGATGGCTGGTTTCTATGGCTACAGTCAACATGCTAGACAGAGAAGTTGTTGTAACAATATCGTTGGGAGGATGCAAAACAAAATGGCCGCCTTCTGGGTCTTCTCTCTTACAGGCTTCAGCTGTCTGCAATAGGCCAAATCTGCAACAAACAGGCGCAGAATTAAGTATACTAGCTCAGGGGTGTCAACAGAATTAATAAGGGCCAGATTAACATTTCGTTTTATGTTATGATTTAAATTAAAGGGGAAATGGACAGAAGTATGTCTAAAAATGGATGGTGGGCAGTCTAGAAGACATTCACAGCACAAGGCTTTTCTCAAAGACCTCACGCTATCACCTTCTAAACCATCATGATCGCTGCTCCCTCCACAATCTCTTTCAAATGGGTGTGGAGCCATGTCAATACCTGCCCTCAGGAGGCACACCCCGGACCATGACCACACTACCTCTCTGTCATCGGTTGTAGATACCTAACTAAAGGCTAACTTTTTTTTTTTTTTTTTTTTTGCCCTCACCTTGGAACTGGACGGTTGTTCAGATAAGCACCGAGTTCTGTTTGGCAGAATGAGAACACAGGAGTGGGCTTGCACAATGAAAGGGCCGTGGCACAATGGCTGGTTGTGTTTGGTGTTTGTGTAGGGAGAGTCTGGAGGTTTAGAATGACGCTGGTGCCTCCCACACCCCGACTGAGGAGAGCCAGGGGTGAGAGGAAGAGTTCTGAAGACGAAGGGCCACGGGGATGTACGCACTGTCCACACGCACTGCACCCTCTGTCGACAACCATCTGAGGCGTACTTAACCACTGTAGCCACTAATTGGAAGGAGGACAGGCCCCCCCCTTTTTTTCACGGCCTTGTTGTGGCATTGCTTGGTGCCCAAAGTGTCATCGTCAGCCATCTCCCTCATGTCTCTTTGTGACTGCTGTGTACACTCCGTCTCTGTTGCCATGGGTGGGGATGAGGGAAGACAGAGAAAAGGCAGAGGGAGAGAGAGAGAGCCTGTGATTTGCGAATGTGCTGTTTCCTCGTTTCCCACCTTGCTATCTGAAGCCAAACATTCGAGGTAATGTTTAAACCTAAAGAGAGATCACATGCTAAACCACTTTCAGAGAGTAAGGCTGGTGCTCTCAGAGTAGGACCAGTAACAACAAAAAAGGGGGATACAGGAGGACCCTCACGTGAAATCATTTATTGGAGGTGCGAAAACCAAAACGAGAGGGAACGTGTTCAAGGGGAAATGGTTTATGGGGGCGGGGTCACCTATCGGTTGATTTGTTTTTGTGTTAAGACTCCTGGGGAAAAAAACGATTGACAAAACCCTGGCAGTTCATATTTCTTCACTCAACAATGAATGCGCTCTGGGATATTCAGTTTGAGGATAGAGAGTAAGGTTTGCCTAATTTGTCGTGCCCTCTCAGACTAAAGCTTGTTGAACTTGTGGGACTTTATCTCAAATAGGTCACACTCTGTTGTCATGTTCGGAAAGGCAAATTCCACCCAAAAGATTCCCCTTCCATCTCCCTTTTCGCTGTACTATAGAAGGCTGTTCAACACATTTTCACGTTCACCCGATTGAATCGTTATCAAAGTATTTTTATATAAAAAGTTATAAAAAAGGACATCTAGTGTGAATGTTATTATCCAAGCGTATCTTTTCCTACTTCCCAGTTGGGTGTTTTATTGACCCTGTAGCCATGTTTACCTCTGTCTCTTATTTGTTCTTCCAGCCATGCACCTGCCCCCCTCGCTCCTGCTCCTCGCCATCTTGTCCTCCGGCCCCAGTGCATCATGGGCTGCCAAGATCATCGTGGTCCCGCCCATCATGTTCGAGTCGCACCTGTACATCTTCAAAACGCTGGCCACAGCGCTGCACCACGAGGGCCACCAGACCCACTTCCTGGTGTCCGAGGGGCGGGAAGTGTCCCCCTCGCCGCACTATGAGCTCCAGCGCTACCCGGGCATCTTCAACAGCAGCTCGGCGGACAACTTCCTCCAGTCCAAAGTCAGCAACATCTTCTCGGGCCGCCTGACGGCGCTGGAGCTCTTCGACATCCTCGACCACTACTCCCAGAACTGCGACGCGGTGGTGGGCAGCCGGGAGGTCATGGAGCGCCTCAAGGCGGCGCACTTCGACCTCCTGCTGGTCGACCCCAACGAGATGTGCGGCTTCGTCATCGCCCACATCCTGGGCGTGCAGTACGCCGTGTTCGGCACGGGCCTGTGGTACCCGGCCGAGGCGGGCGCCCCGGCGCCGCTGGCGTACGTGCCTGAGTTCAACTCCCTGCTGACGGACCGCATGTCCCTGGTGCAGAGGGTCACCAACACCGTGGTCTACCTGCTGTCGCGCTTCGGCGTCCAGTTCCTCATCCTGCCCAAGTTCGACCGCATCATGAGCAAGCACGGCGTGCAGCCGCCGGTGTCCATGAACGAGCTGGTGCAGGGCAGCCGCCTGTGGATGCTGTGCACCGACATGGCCCTGGAGTTCCCCCGCCCCACCCTGCCCCACGTGGTCTACGTGGGGGGCATCCTCACCAAGCCCCCCAACCCCCTGCCACAGGTAAAGAGCTTTGCGTCTGTGGGGGGCATGCGCGTGGCAGTGGCGTTCGTGTGTGTGCGCACGGGTTCGTTATTGCCGGCGGCGGCTCAGGAGGCAGAGCGTGGAGCGGCCGCTAGGTTGGCGGTACGATCCCCTGCACCCCCTGACCACATGTCGAAGGGCCCTTGGGCAAGGCATTGAACCCTAAGTGGCCCCCGATAGCACGGCAGCTTTGTCAGCGTCGGTGTGTGAATGTGTGTGTGAACGGGGGAATGAGAGGCCTAAATTGTACAGCTCAGTCCAATAAACCATATATAAAGGCCATATAAGTGTAGTCCATTACCATTGTGCAACGTTCTCTAGGTCTTATGTGACTGGCATTGTGGTTTGGCTAGGTGACAGCTCTCCTCCAGGTTCCTCCATCCCACACTCTAACCCTAGCCCATCACTCCCAGCCTGTGTCCTGTCCTGTCAGATCAGATGTCCCAGTCCACTGCACAGGGAAGTCACTTACAACCACAACATGCACGCACACCACGCTTTGATGAAAACTCTCATTTGCATTCATATCAGCTTTAGGTATTAAAAGCCACTATCCCTGGGAGGGACGCGTCTGTCATTGTTTTCTTTTCCCTTTTACATTATGCAAAAGTATGGCTCCTCCATGGACGGAAAAGCCTACATGATTTTTTTCTTCTTCTTCTTTTAGATCGGCCACTCGGCCGTCGCCCGGGCCCACGTGCCTGCTCCTGTTAGAAAACATGTTGCCTCATTATTCAAAACTCGGCACGATGGGATTTGTTTTGCAAAATGAAGACGCAGCCGCGTTGAGTCGGGTCAGGAGGAAAAGGCTTTTCTTTACGGAGGGAAACCAGGTCTTGGCTGGTGGCGTGCACATGGCCTCAGATAATAGCGCCCGCCCCGTGGCAGCTCATTATTAGCTTGTGTGCACGAACACTCACTGGATTCATTCACTGTTCCCTCTTTCCGTGCGCTGTCTCTCACTCTTCCTCTCTTCCTCCATTCATTATTTTCCTCCCTGACCTCTCTTGACCTTCTTAATGCTCTCATTGTCCTATTCTGAGCCGTCCTGCTAGCAACACAAAGCTAACCTGTATGCATGGCGCCTTGTTTTCCCTTCTCCCTGACACACCACAGATTTAAGGAGGTAAGACACCAAGGCGGGGATGGGGTCAGTTTGTACGTTCTGACGGGGACGAGAGAGAGAGAGTGTGTGTGTGTGTGTGTGTGTGTGTGTGTGTGTGTGTGTGTGTGTGTGTGTGTGTGTGCATGCGCGCGCAGGGAGGTTGTTCGGAATGCATTGTGCGCCGCCGTTGGGTGGAGAGGGTCATGATGGAAAAGGGAGAGAGAAGGAAGGCCATTGTTCCGTACTGCCAGGGCACTGAGGGTCCTTTATGGGGACACTGAGGGTCCTTTATGGGGACACTGGGACTGTGTTGTGGGGACAGCAGGGCTGCGGGCCTGGGACACAGGGGCCCCAGTGTGTCCTGGAGGCCGCTCCGTGCCAGGGCCAGCGCCCAGCGCGGGTTGGAGGCTTCTGCAGCTGGACCATTCTCCTTCCCCTTGCCCCTCCCACCGCCTGTGCCATCGTGTTCAGCACAGCAGCACCCCCCCCCCCCCCCCCCCCCCCCCCCCCTCTTCTGCATCCATGTCCCCTTTCACGGTAACCGTGGCTCCCCCAACCACCAGCATCGATGAAACGCTTCCACTCTAAGTCAATTGAAGAAGTCTTTGTTACACAGGCTGCTAGCGAGCTATGCTAACATGCTAGCCTTCCCTGTTGTTTGAGACTGCCTGCTTGGCCCAAGCCTTTGTTACACAGGCTGCTAGCGAGCTATGCTAACATGCTAGCCTTCCCTGTCGTTTGAGACTGCCTGCTTGGCCCAAGTCTTTTTGGGATCTATTTTGTCAGGACAACACTTAGTATGTTACAATGAATCGGCCTAATTCTGATGTTTCTGTTTTTCAAATCAGTCGGTTTTGCGTTAAAGGAAATATTTAGGCTTGTAAACGCATTTTGGTTTTGAATGAATGGCACGTTCCAAGAAACATTATTCGGCAAAGGTGAACCAAACCATGTGCTACTACAATTTATTTACCGTCTCACAGCTTTGAGTGAAGTTTGCTCTCTTTTTCCTCCTCCCCCCAAAAAAAAACAAATCAAAAAAGTCATAAAAGTCCAAACAAGCTTTGCCAAGAGGCTATCGGAATAACTAGTCCAGCACCCCATGTCAATGAATCTATGGGTCAGGGTGTTCTCAGAGAAAGGGAGGTGAAGCCTCTCCCACAATGGAACGTCATCCATCAGGCTGGCGTGTCCTCCAACTGGGAGGGTGGATATACTACACTTCTCTTCCTGGTTCGGGTCCAACAGAACATTCTGGAACCTTTTCCATCGTGGGAAGGGGCGCTTGGCATGCTGCATTTTAAGGGTTCGAATTCATAAGAAAGGCATGGTCCTTAATATAGAGGCAACCGCAATGTCACATTGCACATTGCTGGTTGTAGTGCTTTGAGATTGTACTTACAATGTAAAACGCTCTATTAATAAAATGTTTTATTAGTATTTTTATTAATGTAGCTTTGCTAGTGTTCTCTTTCAATTGAAAACACCTGATATCTAGACCCAGAGGCCTCAACAAGCAGAACCTTAGTCTAGCTTTGTGAAATATTTTATGCCTTTCCAATGACTCTGACCAACCTTGTACTGTAAATGGGTAACTCCCTGAAGGAGTAAATCAAGCATCAATCTTTTGAGAACCTCACGAAAGGAGTTGGACACCTCAATACAAACCTGTTTATGAACTTATATGACATATTAAAACACACATCACACGGTGATCACACGGCAACCTCACGCTGCCGCTGTTATCTTGATTGGAAGCCTTTATGGAGAGCGTTGAAGGTTGACTGTGGCGTGAGCTTGGCTTTGATCTGTTGACCTAGGCCCCCCGTTCGTGATCCCTCCTTAAAGTTCATTTCCCCCCGTGTGCTAAGTGGGCTGGTCCTAGGTCCTAGGTCCTAGGTCCTAGTACACCTCCCAAGGTCTAGGACCAGCCCACTTAGCACACTGCCAAGGCCAAGCGTTCAGTTAGAACCTCAAGGGGGGCTTTGAGGGAGGGAGGAGGGGGGGGGGGGGGGGGGGGGTGATGGAAAACAAACACAGAATCAGTTGGGCTTGCTGTTGGCATGGAAACCTGGCTCGGGAGCGTGGCAGTCACGTGACATTGATTCTAGAGCGGCCGTCGTCACAGAGAGCGTGCCCTTGTCGGGACGGACGGATGCCAAGCAGGCTGTCCATTTGAATTGGCTGCCGCACGTTGTTCACCGGGGGCGACGCGTTGCTATAGCAGCGGCGCGGTGAACTGACCACACGGGAAGAGGAGACGGGGCGTCACGCCGTGAGCGGCTCGGAGAGGAACAACGAACGACAGAGTTTATTCAAAGAAGGTGAGGGCGGCGTGTCTTGACGTGACGTTTGTGCTCCCTGTGTTTGTCTTTGTGACTCTGGCAGGACTTTGAGGCGTGGGTGAAGGACTCGGCGGAACACGGCTTCGTGGTGGTGTCCTTTGGAGCCGGGGTCAAATACCTCTCCCATGACATCGCTCACAAACTGGCTGGAGCCCTGGCCAAGCTGCCCCAAAGAGTGGTCTGGAGGTAAGGCCCGCACCTAACCCTAACCCAGCCCCAAAGAGTGGTCTGGAGGTAAGGCCTGCACCTAAACCTAACCCAGCCCCAAAGAGTGGTCTGGAGGTAAGGCCTGCACCTAACCCTAACCCAGCCCCAAAGAGTGGTCTGGAGGTAAGGCCTGCACCTAACCCGAACCCAGCCCCAAAGAGTGGTCTGGAGGTAAGGCCTGCACCTAACCCTAACCCAGCCCCAAAGAGTGGTCTGGAGGTAAGGCCTGCACCTAACCCGAACCCAGCCCCAAAGAGTGGTCTGGAGGTAAGGCCTGCACCTAACCCTAACCCAGCCCCAAAGAGTGGTCTGGAGGTAAGGCCTGCACCTAACCCGAACCCAGCCCCAAAGAGTGGTCTGGAGGTAAGGCCTGCACCTAACCCTAACCCAGCTCCCAAGATTTTACTGCAGCCTCAACGATGGTGCCACACAACCCCCCCCCCCCCCCCCCCCCCCCCCAAACATGTTTAGTGACGGCCCAGCACTCATTTGGTTAACGTTTAACCTATGATGCTGCGGGGCAACAAGAAGTATGATTAGTGGTAGATGCCTAATCATACTCACCCTGTATTGGATATGCCTCTGCCTCAGTGTTGATCTGAAACAAGGATTCTGTGCTAATCTTCTTTATGCTCAAAGTCTACAAGATAAGATACAGACGTGCAAATTGCACCACAGACGTGCTACGACCTGGCACAAGTCCAACCTATTGTCGAGCAAAACTCCAAGGCCCTCCTGCCAGAATATGTTTTTCCATTTGGGCTTAAAGAGACTTGTTGTAAGATCGCAGGCCAGTTTGATAGCACAGGCTGATACATTGACAGTGGCTGTGGTGTGACGTGGCTCTGAGCGGGCTCTAAATCATGCCATCCACTGAACTTCCCTTTTATGACGGAGAACCATGATCTCAGTTGCGTTTTGAACCTGATCGTCAGCGGGAACAACGTTGATGTTAAAGAACATATTGAGATGATATGCTAGGGTCTTAAAGCAGAGTTCATGAAAGAGCAGAAGATCAGTGACCTGCACAAGTATGCTTGTAAAGAGTCCGCTTTCGCTCTCTGTAGTAACCATATGTCTTTCAAATGAAGCTCCTCTTCGTAAATCTTCTATAGGCAGCAAGTGTATGCAGGTGCTGCCTTACTACAGGTGGAATACCAGACATGCATGCTGGTTCAATAGGTCACATGAAGCTTTGGAGTGACTGTGTCCAATTCAGGGCGTTCTACTGGGCTAGCTACTGGTGCGCTCTGGAACGTCCCGAATGCCAGTGGTCGAGGGGGGGTTCTGACAGGCGGGCGGTCGGTGTGTGTGTTGCTAGCGGACAGAGGGGAACAGGAAGGTGGTTTAGAGGGTCATTACCGGGGCCTATTAAAACGAAACGGATGTAATCATTTACCCAGGGTTCCATGGTGAGAGGTCATGCTGTGGGACTGGGGCCTGGAAACAAGCACCTTGACATGGGGGGAGAGGTGGGGGGGGCAGAGAGAGGTAGAGAGAGAGAGAGAGAGAGAGAGAGAGGAGGAAGAAGGGGAGCAGATAGATTGGGGGAGAGAGAGATAAGGAGAGAGAGAGAGCGGGGGGAGGCAGAGTGGACAAATCAAAGAAATTTAAGGGGGGAAAGTATGCCCTTATGTTTTAATATTCAGAATCCGATATTTGTTATAATCATATTTAGGAGCTATAAAAACAGAAGAGTCCATTGATCTTGTGTCTTTTGGTGTAGCCATATGTAAATGTTCTGAAGTGGCTCGTGAGTAAGCGGTGTGTGGGCTACTTGGAACAGTGTTATTTAAAGTGTTACGCCACATCTTTATCTGAATAGGTTTGTTCAGCTAAAATGAACAAAAGGCATTCACACACAAGCAGCCGTGGGTTATCAGAGAGGTGGTTTCACTACGCCTTTCTGTTGCGGCTATATGATGCATTGTAACCCGAATGATTTTCTGCCACGAGCGAATCCCAGGGAAATGCATAAGGTGGACACGCTGTTTGACTGGCTTGCAGCCAGCTGAACACGTGTTATAAATCTATGTAATATTTATATAACGTAAATGGGAGTTGGTGTTTCACAATTGTGGCTATTGTGTTAAACAAATAGAAACGTTTGTGTTAAATGGGACGGGCTGATAAATCAAACTTAAGGCGTTCAGAGGTGAGTATCGACGACAGAGGCCGCAGGTAAATGGGATGATAAATAGACATAGGGGATATTTCATTGCTCATTGCGCTCCATGACGTAGCCAGTTTAACTCAAAGTAATTAGGTCTGAGCTCCAGCTGTGGCTTTCGTATTTGTCTGCGTGTGTTCTGTGTAGGTCGATGTGTGTCTTGTGTATGGAGGGCAACCATTATAACGTTTACCCCGACGGCGTTGTATCTGCCATTGCGTTATGAGCTCCGAACAGTGTATGACTTCACTTAACGTGTCAGTGTAACTATGTGTTCATCAAACAGAGCTGTTTATTCAGATTTTGTTTAATCTTTAGGCGTTCATAGCTTACATCATACTTCACACAGAGGGGCAATGCCCCACCAAATGCTCTGACTTCACCGCAAATAAAAAAAAAAGATCTGAAAAGTATTTTATTTCTGTACTTGTAGATTTGGCCATTCATAAATATGCCACATCGAAATAATAATAATAATAATTCATTTTATTTATATAGCGCTTTTCTTACACCCAAAGACGCTTCACAACAAGAGAACAGGCAAATAAAACAGAAATACAAGACAAACGGATAACAGGAGAACAGGTCGAGACAAGACAGCAATACAAACTACAGTAAAATTTGACAGAAATGTTGTAGAGGTAAGGGGCTTAATAATCGAAGTTTACTTATATGTGATTGGTCGGTCAGGCGATATAAACAATAGATAGGCTACGTAGCGGGGAGTGCATGTACTGCGTTATCATGTAGCTTTGTCACTACCCAGTTACTATTCTAACCACCAGCCTGGTTTGCTCACTCGGTGACTCGATGAGAATAAACAGTTTTAGTTTGAATTAATCCATAAGATTTGATCTGATGCTGCTAGATTAATTAGGCTACTTGCAAATCGAGGTTATTGGGATTATTTATTTTCAATCATTTGCACTGAGAAAAGCAGCAGGTGGTGACCAGTCAACATCTCTTACAGCACGCCCCCCCCCCCCCCCGAGTAATTCATAATCTCCCCCCCCCTCCCCAGTGAAATTCCATCCCTTCTCTTTCGTTATTGTCGTAGAAAGGAAAAGTTCTTGATGTTTATCGAAATCAGTTCAGGTGTCTGTGATGTGGGCCGCTGTCTCCAGACCACTTCCTGCTTTGTTGTCCCTGGTTCTTGGATCCAATCCTGCTGGTCTGCCTGCGCCCCTCAGCATCGGGAGGCTTAGTAGCTGAAGGAAAGTTACCGAGGCCTGACCTCAAAGTTTCTCAATGGACTGCAGACGAGGCTGATGTAACTGGCCTGTCACGGGGAGAAAGGTGTGGTCAGAGAGGGGGGGGGGGGGGGGGGGGGGGGGGGGGGGGGGGGGGGGGGGGGGGGGCGGACGGAGAGGTAGAGGGTGGAAGGTGTGTCTGTGTGAAAGAGGAACAAAAGCATCTCTCTGCTCTCTCACGGTCAAACGAGACCCAGTTCCCTCCTTCCCTTCATCTCTTTCTCTGCCACAGACAGACAGACAGACAGACAGACAGACAGACAGACAGACAGACAGACAGACAGACAGACAGACAGTGTGTACAGAGACAGCCAGAGAATAGGGGCTAGGAAATGGTCTGTCAAGTTTCCTCAACCGACTCAAACACCAAAAGAAACACCGCCATCCACCAGTACCAATGAGAACCGACCGGCCAACAGAAACAAACGTGTTAAACCAACACACACACACACACACACACACACACACACACACACACACAAGTCTGGACAATACGCTTCCCTCTTGTGGTTTTTCCCTGAATTTCTGTGGAACCGCGCTTGGTGTTTCGGGCTGGGTTATTTGAAACTCCTGCCTTGGTGCCTGTTATGTGTTCACACGAGATCAGACGGACAGATTACACTGTTCTCCCAGAGAGGACAAGGGAACGTTCCCTATGGACCCCAGGAGGGGTGGAGAACACTCCAATGTTATAACAATAGAGTGGTTAGTGGAGGATCCTTTACGAGCGTGCCTGGCAACATATTCCCTTCTTCTCTGCTGCTTCAGCCTGTCACCCCCCCCCCCCCCTCCCGCTGTGTACCCGTGGCCAGGCCCCGCCTAGTAGGCTAATAGCCGTGATGTGCGAAGCTGTTAAGCAAATAGCCTTAAAGAGGGATATATGATGCCACAGAATGCCATATAATGTCATATAATGCTGATTGTGTTTATATGTGGTCACTCACCGGGGCGCTCTCTCTCTCTCTCTGTATCTCTTCTCTCTCGCTCTCTCTCTTCCTGTGACTAGGTTCTCAGGAGTCCCACCCAGTAACCTAGGCAGCAACACCAAGCTTGTGGATTGGATGCCTCAGAATGACTTGTTGGGTAAGAACAGAGACTTGCGTTTCATTTATTCATAGGGGTTGCTGTTTATGGCTGTCATGGAAAGTGGACTGTTTCCTATCACATCATATCCAAAGGGAAAATGATTGGATGAGACGTTGACGAACCCAAAGTCAGACAACAGCAACTGACCAGTCACAAAGAAGCTCAGACCAAGAGTTAAGTGCTTTAAAAAAAAAAAAAGCAAACCAAAAAAATGGTCTATCTCAATCATTTTACAAAGGGCTAAACTCGTCTGAACTAGCCAGTGTACATTTTCTGTCTGTCAAGATGGAGTGGGGCTGGCTGGCCAGGCAGGTTGAATACATCACTCATTGGATCGTTAGCGGTGAATGATTCACCCAGCGGCCTGGCCCTTTATGACACTGGGGGAGAAGGCTCTCCTGCTGCTCCCATCCCAGGAGGACTTTACACTGTCAGGGGACTGGCGGGAGGCTCACCTCACGGGGGAAAAGTGTGGGGCGGTGTGTGTTGGTGTGTCTGTGTGTTTCTGCGTCTGTTTGGGCGTGTGTGTGTGTGTGTGTGTGTGTGTGTCCGATCCGTTAATGACTGTCAGGGGGAAATGTAAAGATCACAAGGTGCTGGTAGTCAATACGGGTCACCAAGGAACAAACCATCTTGACCTCTGACCTCTCCTATCTCCTCTCCTCCCCCCCCCCCCCTTAGGTCACGCCCACACGCGGGCCTTCCTGAGCCACGGCGGTTTGAACAGCATCTACGAGGCCATGTACCACGGCGTCCCGGTGGTGGGCGTGCCGCTGTTCGGCGACCACTACGACACCATGACCCGCGTGGCGGCCAAGGGCATGGGCCTCATGCTGCACTGGAAGAGCATGAGCCAGGAGGAGCTGCACGCCGCCCTCACCGCCGTCATCACAGACAGCAGGTACCAGGGCCCCCCCCCCCCCCCCCCCCCCCCCCCCCCCCCCCCGGCTGCACACCCACACCGAGGCTTACGGGAGCTCTGCGGAGGGGGACGGTGTCGGCGCCCTCTGGTGGCGAGTCTGACCGGTGCAGTTCAGTCGTCGGCACGCACGGACACACACACACACACACACACACTTGCCTCTCTTTTTCTTTTGGTCTCCCTCTCTCAAAGACACTCATCACTGCTGTGTGTGTGTGTGTGTGTGTGTGTGTGTGTGTGTGTGTGTGTGTGTGTGTGTGTGTGTGTGTGTGTGTGTGTGTGTGTGTGTGTGTGTGTGTCTTCCCCCAGGTACCGCCAGCGAGCACGTCTTCTCTCCAACATCCACAAAGACCAGCCGGGCCACCCGGTGAGCAGAGCGGTCTATTGGATCAGCTACCTCCTCCGTCACCAAGGTGCCAGCCACTTACGCGCCGCCGTCCACTCTGTCCCCACCTACCAGTACTTCCTATTGGACGTGGGCCTCGTCATCGGCCTGGGCTCGGCTCTGATTGGTTTTGCCCTCTACCGGCTGGGACGGTTGTTGAGGTCAAAGGTCGCGGGCAAGAAGGCCTGCCGAGAGATCGCCGGGGACGACAGCGGCAGAAGCGTGGCCAACGGACATTGCCATAGCAACGGCGTGGTCAACGGGAAGCACAAAGGCAACGGCCCGTTGAGGAACGAGAAGAAGTTCAAGTAGAGAGGAGGAGGAGGAGGAGGAGGAGGAGGAGGAGGGGGAGGAGGAGGGGGAGGAGGAGGAGGAGGAGGAGGAGGAGGAGGAGGAGGAGGAGGAGGAGGAGGAGGAGGAGATGGGGGAGGAGGTGGGGGAGGAGGTGGAGGTAGGGGAGGAGGTGGCTTGGTAGATACTAGTTTAAGGTCAGGTTGGACTCCACTGATCTTAGACCTGTGCCTAGAGGCAGCTTCTCCCCAGAAGCTGAAAGAGCGATGGTGTGAGTGGGAGGAGGAGGTTTGTTTTGGGATGGAAGCACAACCACTGCTACTACTGCTACTACTTCTACACAACGACAAAGACGTTGGAAAGCCAAGCCAAAGGAAAGGAACGGAATGGAAGAGGACATTATGTGGACTGTTTGGGGACATGACTCTCTCTCTCTCTCTCTCTCTCTCTCTCTCTCTCTCTCTCTCTCTATTTCTCTGTCCTTCCATCGTCTCTGGTACAGAGCTTCAATGAAATCTCTGAACCTGAAGGTGAACCCTCATCCTTGAACGAAACACAAACAAACAAACAAACAAACTTGTCTTTTTTTTCTACTATTTAATTGCTAAAACCAATGTTTCCTAACCAAGACACTGCTTCACCAAAACATCTGTTCAACTGTAAAAAGAAGATGAGTCTTATTTATTTCCGGGCGTTTGGAAAGGACAGAACAACCAGATTGGTATGTGGTTTGATTGTCATACTGTGCATCATTAGCTAGTGCCTCTCGCTGAGTGCATGAGTGTGTGAACACACTCACTATGTCCTCAGTCTGCGCCCCTCCGGTTGGTTAGTGTGTGAACACACTGACGGTATATCCCCGGTTCATTACTGTGAACACACTCACTATGTCCCCATTCTGCTGCTTACGGCCCATTAGTGTGTGAACACACTCGAGGCCTTGTCTCGGCTCTTTAAAACGGTCAGGTGGTCATAAGCTTAGCTCGTTGGGGAAGTGACCAGGGTCCAGTTAGTTTGGCGGCCATCTTTATGACCTCGGCTTGGCAGTATCCTCAGCACATGCCCCCTTACTGATTGAAAAGATTGATTCATGAATTGATTAATTGATTGATTAGCCGATTACCTTTCCAACAGGGAGCTCTTTAGGTGTTAGATAACTGTATGGCAAATTGATCGTCTTTTGAGAGGGAAATACATTTTGTAATCAATTGAACACAATGCATTTCACATCAATTATGATGAAGGTACGGCCATATAGCACTCAGAATGCGCTGGTCCTCTATAGAATTTATGTATAGTTATTAACTTAAAATGGATTATAGTGTAGGATATGGCATATATATTTTTTTTTTATCAACAATATTTGATAACTTGTATGTATGTGTATGGAATGAACATAAGGGTCTGCGTTTTGTTTGTCTATCAGCCTAAAAGAATATATTCATGTGTTAGATTGTATGAGTCGGCATGCTGTCTGTTTAATAATTTATTTGACAGAGTAGGATGACTCGGGGTTTCCCAGAACGAACCTGTGTGTGTTTGTGTGTGTGTCTGTGTTCGGGGAGTTCCGACCAGGAAAGACAGGATCAGTTGTCGTTGTTAGCGATCCCTCCGCTCCAAAAAGCACGACCGCCTTCATCTTGTTCTCTAAGTGCAGCCTGTAGGTCGTCAGAAGGACGTCCTCCGGCTTCACGTGAACACGGCCCATTGGCAGGTTGGCATGGCCTGTCTGCCAGGGGGCGTCTCAGCCCTGGGTCTCCTCTTCTCCCCTTAGCTTCCTGTCCTTCCCTCCTCTCTCCTCTGAACAACCTGGGCTCTGTACTTCAGAGGGGGAGGGGCTGGCTGCTCTCATGACTTCCTGCGTGACAAAAACTAAGTGAAGGAGAGAAGGAGGGCCAGTAGAAGTTATCTGGATAGCACATAAATAAACTCCCCAAATTAGGTGTTTTTTGGGCGGACTTTTTCACTCTCCTTTTCAATGTCACCTAATCAACAGGGATTCCGACATACCTTTCGTTTAGAGATGAGGGTGGAGTGATGAGACTTAAATGACCTCATTCCAGACCGTACTGGAGCAGTAAACCCCGTGACTGAACGCGTTCTGGAGTGAACGCAACAGAAAATCAGATGCGACACTTATACAATTATATTATTAATAATATTATTATAATTAGGCAATTCGTAACCCCTCCGTAAAGTCCTAACCAAGTGTTGCAAACGTAGGACTAAAGACTTCTAGTCTTTAAGCCGGTGTGCCTCCTCCCTTCCTTATGAGCTGGACGTGAGCCCGGCCCGGCCCAGCCTGGTCGAGACCAAATACTTGAAACTCCAGCGCCGCTCGGCGCCACCCCCCGGCGCCACCCCCCGGCTCCCCAGAGCCCCCTGGAGATGCAGGTGGGCTTCACGGTGGCTATGACTAGGGAACGGAGAGACACACGACCCCTGCCTTTATTTTCCTAATGATTTCAGTATTAATGCAACGTGCTGTCTGGTCCTTATTTCACTCCCCAGCCACGGCCTCTCTAAGATGGCTCCCAATATTGTGTGTGTGTGTGTGTGTGTGTGTGTGTGTGTGTGTGTGTGTGTGTGTGTGTGAGTGTGTGTGAGCATCAACTGGAACTCTTCATGACATTCCATGTCCCCCTTTCTCTCCTTCTGGGTGTTCTCTCTTTCTGTTTCTCTCTTCCTCCTCCCCCTCTCTCTCCCTCTCCCTCCCCCTCTCCCTCCCTGTCACTCTGTGGGGTTTTCTCAGCAATAACCTCCTAACCCCCTTTTTTCTTGAAATTGACTTTGATAAAAAATAAGCTCTACCTTCACCTGTCATGTGTCTCCATTTTGTAAATATAATATGTAAACAAGCGAGAGTACTAATGAGAAAAATAAACACTACGCAATTTGTTTGCAGACCTGTTTGAATTTTTCTTTTCCAAATATGTTGTTGCCGAGCAGACTTTCAGGTTTGACCGTAGGTTGGACCCCAGACTGACCAGGAGGCACAGAGAGCCACCCAGAAGAAGAAGGGCAGGGAGTCCAGAGATAAGGCACGTTTCCACCCAACGCACCCGGAACCTTTAGTCCCAGGAACAACTTT
>CM030176.1:20541942-20546942 GCA_017639675.1 Aplochiton taeniatus
ATATTTACTATCTATAGATATTTCTCCTCACTGATATTATATTATATTTTTATGTATATGTACTATACTATATATTTAATATCTATAGACATTTCTCCTCTGTACATGCTGATATCCTGTTAAATATCCTATTATTTTTCTATAGAATATATACTATAGTATATATTTACTATCTATAGATATTTCTCCTCACTGATATTCCATTCTATTTTTATGTATATGTACTATATTATATATTTAATATCTATAGACATTTCTCCAATGTACATGCTTATATCCTGTTATATATCCTATTATTTTTCTATAGAATATATACTATACTATATATTTACTATCTATAGATATTTCTCCTCACTGATATTCCATTCTATTTTTATGTATATGTACTATACTATATATTTAATATCTATAGACATTTCTCCTCTGATATCCTCTCAAGGCCCACCAGTGTTACCGTCCATCGCCACAGTGCTACAGGCCCTTTGCCCTTCTGGTGTCCTGTGGGTTGAAACATTCTGCAGCCTCCTGTCTGTGATCAAACCACTCAAGCCCCCGCAAGCGTAGATCACTGGGAGTAGCAGGGGGTCAGGGGAGAGCTTCTGATGGGAGAGGAACCTCCATGAGGGGACTGACATGAGCACTGAGGCAAAGAAGGGAGAGGAAAACCAAAGAGGCTGAAAAGAAAAGAGTTTGGAGATCAAAAATGTAAACACTAAGTAGTAAAAAATTATAATAAAATAATAACATACTACCTACAAAGAAATAGTTAGGAGATTAAAAACATAAACACTAAGTAGTATAAATAATAAATCAATAATAACATACTACCTACAAAGAAAAGAGTTTGGAGGTCAAAAACAGCCCCTCAGAGAGGAGGGAAGGTGGCCGGAGGTCTTTGTCCTCCAGAGGTCAGAGGGTCTGCTGTGGTACGGAACGGCAGGAGGACCAGGAGGAGGAGGAGGAGCAGGAGGAGGAGGAGCAGGAGGAGCAGAAGCAGGAGGAGGAGGAGGAGGAGAAGCAGGAGGAGGAGGAGGAGGAGGCGGCGGAGGAGGAGGAGGAGGAGACTCTACCCCTCTGTAAATCCCTGACCGGAGGAGAGCCGGAGAGATGAAGGGATGGAGACAGGGAGAAAGGATAGGGAAACAGGAGGAGGAGGAGGAGTAGGAGGAGGAGGAGGAGGTCAGAGTGGTAGGTGTTTGGCTTGTCAGAGCTCTTGGGCTGTCCCTCCAAGACGGTTTGTTCAAAGACGGTTTGGCCGCTGACAAAGCCACACATCATGTCTAAAGTCTAACCCTACCCCTAAACCCTAACCCTAACCCTAACCCTAAACCCTAACCCAGACCCACACATCATGTCTAAAGTCTAACCCTACCCCTAAACCCTAACCCTAACCCTAACCCTAAACCCTAACCCAGACCCACACATCATGTCTAAAGTCTAACCCTACCCCTAAACCCTAACCCTAACCCTAACCCTAAACCCTAACCCAGACCCACACATCATGTCTAAAGTCTAACCCTAACCCTAAACCCTAACCCAGACCCACACATCGTCTAAAGTCTAACCCTAACCCTAACCCTAACCCTAAACCCTAACCCAGACCCACGCATCATGTCTAAAGTCTAACCCTAACCCTAACCCAGACCCACACATCATGTCTAAAGTCTAACCCTAACCCTAAACCCTAACCCAGACCCACACATCATGTCTAAAGTCTAACCCTAACCCTAAACCCTAATCCAGACCCACACAACAGGTCTAAAGTCCAACCCTAACCCTAAACCCTAACCCAGACCCACACATCGTCTAAAGTCTAACCCTAACCCTAACCCTAACCCTAAACCCTAACCCAGAACCACACATCATGTCTAAAGTCTAACCCTAACCCTAACCCAGACCCACACATCGTCTAAAGTCTAACCCTAAACCCTAACCCAGACCCACACATCATGTTTAAAGTGGACGCAGAAGACCGCCTTTCCAGATGTGTCAGGATGCTTTGACCCTAATCTGTGTAGGTGAAACACACGTCTCTATGTAGATATGTCCTTTAGAATGTGTCTGGGTGCTTTGACCCTAATCTGTGTAGGTGAAACACACGTCTCTATGTAGATATGTCCTTTAGAATGTGTCTGGGTGCTTTGACCCTAATCTGTGTAGGTGAAACACACATCTCTATGTAGATATGTCCTTTAGAATGTGTCAGGATGCACCCAAGCATTATCTAATCAACAGGTCTCAATGAAACCCTCAGACAGAGGCACAGACAGAGGCAGATTCTAGTTATTATTTTGCTTGCTTGTGTGCTTTGGTAATATTTACATTGTGTATTTCATGCTAATAAAGCAATCTGAATCTGACAGAGACAGAGAGAGAGACAGAGAGAGAGACAGAGAGAGAGACAGAGAGAGAGACAGAGAGAGAGACAGAGAGAGAGACAGAGAGAGAGACAGAGAGAGAGACAGAGAGAGAAAGAGAAAGAGAAAGACAGAAAGAGAAAGAGAGAAAGAGAGAGAGCGAGCAGCACAAGAAGAGAGAGAGCAACACAGATTTGTAATAATAATAATGAGCCTTCCGGGGGCCACAGCCTTATGGGGCCACAGCCTTACGGAGACCACAGCCTTATGGGGCCACAGCCTTATGGGGCCACAGCCTTACGGAGACCACAGCCTTTTGGGGCCACAGCCTTATGGGGCCACAGCCTGACGGGCCCACAGCCTTGCGGGGCCACAGCCTAACGGGACCACAGTCTGCTCTGTCTCCTGGGAAGGAGGCCCACTAAAGAGAAAGGCTGGAGCTCCAATCAATAGCAGAGGGCGGACCGGTGTCAAGCGCCAAATAAACAAACAAGCCATTATACCGTCACACGCACACACAAGCTGACACACACACACACACACACACACACACACACACACACACACACACACACACACACATCTAACACACACACACACTTTTTTAGTTGTTTTAATGCGCCGTCTGCTAATGGGCAAGAGTTTATGCATCCAGCGGCCCAGAAATCGACTTCTTCATATTCACCGTGGGTGTCACTGTGTCTGGGGTGTGCGTGCATGCGCGTGTGTGTGTGTGTGTGTGTGTGTGTGTGTGAGTGTGTGTGTGTGAGTAGTCACTGGTGAGGGTTAAGAGGACTGACGTGGCCGGGGCACAGACCAGGGGCTGGAGAAGGAGGAGAGAAAGGCAGACAGTCTGTCTGGTGTAAACACTGATATTACAGTATTGATCAAACCCTCATATTTGGTGCCAGAATAATGGCCCTTGGCGTGGCTGTGTGTGCGTCTGTGCCAGGGCTCTGTGCTTGTGTGTGTGTGTGCGTGTGTCCGTGCGTGCGTGCGTGCGTGCGTGCGTGCGTGCGTGTGTGTGTGTGTGTGTGTGTGTGTGTGTGTGTGTGTGTGTTAGGGAATGGCAGAGATGGAAAGAGAGAAGAGGACAAGTGCTATCGATTCTTAGGCCCGCGATTATAGAGACAGAGACAGGAGAGAGACAGGAGAGAGAGAGAGAGAGAGAGAGAGAGAGAGAGAGAGAGAGAGAGAGAGAGAGAGAGAGAGAGAGAGAGAGAGAGAGAGAGAGAGAGAGAGAGAGAGAGAGAGGCAGAGAGACAGAGAGACAGGAGAGAGACACAGGAGAGAGACACAGAGAGAGAGAGAAGGACAGAGAGACAGAGACAAAGAGAGAGAGAGAGAAAGAGAGAGAGAGAGAGAGAGAGAGAGAGAGAGAGAGAGAGAGAGAGAGAGAGAGAGAGAGAGAGAGAGAGGCAGAGAGACAGAGAGACAGGAGAGACACAGGAGAGAGACACAGAGAGAGAGAGAAGGACAGAGAGAGAGAGAGAGAGAGAGAGAGAGAGAGAGAGAGAGAGAGAGAGAGAGTGTGCTGCTGGGCTGACACCATGACCAATCCTTCTCTTCCTGGTGTCATGACCTTTCCCAGTCGTCTCCCCCTCTCCTTTTTTTAACGCTGTTTCTCCATCCCTCGCTCAATCCATCATTCTGTCGCACTCGTCCTCCACTGCCATATAAAGCAAGTAGTAGTAGCTTGCAGTCATCTATTTCAGTATGCCTGTGTGTGTGTGTGTGTGTGTGTGTGTGTGTGTGTGTGTGTGTGTGTGTGTGTGTGTGTGTGTGTGTTGGTTGTCGTAGCCTATTTAGAAATGCTTCTGTGCTGTGTTCCCACTTAAACTAAAGACTTCCCTAGTAGGGATGTTAGTGTGTGTGTTAGGAGTGTGTGTTAGTGTGTGTGTCAGTGTGTTTGTTAGCGTGTGTGTGTGTCAGTGTGTTTGTTAGCGTGTGTTTTTCCTATAATGTGCAACCACCCTCAGAAAGACGATAACTCCTGAGCCTTCAAAAGATTTAGGAGTGAACCAGTTGCCTGGTTACCGGGTCTTGTGTTTGCAAGTTTACAATATTTCACACACACACACAAACACACACACAAACACCCATACATACCCATAGACACACATAAACACACATAAACACCCATACATACCCATACACACACATAGACACACATAGACACGCATAGACACCCATAGACACCCATAGACACCCATAGACACCCATAGACACCCATAGACACACATACACACACATAGACACCCATAGACACCCATAGACACCCATAGACACCCATACACACACATAGACACCCATACACACCCATACACACACATAGACACACATCCACACACATAGACACACATACACACACATAGACACCCATAGATACCCATAGACACCCATACACACACATACACACACATAGACACACATACACACACATACACACCCATAGACACACATACACACACACATACACACCCATACACACACATAGACACACATACACACACATAGACACACATACACACACATAGACACACATACACACACATAGACACCCATACACACACATAGACACACATAGACACCCATACACACACATAGACACACATACACACACACATAGACACACATACACAC
>CM030176.1:20566942-20569442 GCA_017639675.1 Aplochiton taeniatus
AAGCACTAACAACTGTTCATTTTAAGGATCCAACTAATAACCATTATGATTGATAAAAAAACATGATCAGTGTGTGTGTGTGTGTGTGTGTGTGTGTGTGTGCGTGTGTGTGTGCGTGTGTGTGTGTGTGGGTGCGTGCGTGCGTGCGTGTGTGATGTGTGTGTGATGTTCCTTTAGCACCTTGTTTGAGGTACATGCCGCCCACTTTTATATACAAGCTCTCTAATGGCTTGGACCCTCTGCATTGGTCCCCAAACACACACACACACACACACACACACACACACACACACACACACACACACACACACACACACACACTGACCCACCCACTCCAACACCAGTTTTAAGTCAGGGCATCCTTTATGTTTGTCGTCTGTAGAGAAAAGACATTCGCTCTCCACTGCAACATTCGACATCATTTCCCTAGTGTCTGTCTGTCTGTCTGTCTGTCTGTCTGTCTGTCTGTCTGTCTGTCTGTCTGTCTGTCTGTCTGTCTGTCTGTCTGTCTGTCTGTCTGTCTGCCTGTCTGCCTGTCTGCCTGTCTGCCTGTCTGCCTGTCTGTCTGTCTGTCTGTCTGTCTGTCTGTGTCTGTCTGTCTGTCTGTCCTTCTTCATCTTTTGCCTACCAGCTGAACAATACTACAATAGTTTGTGATGTTCACAAAGAGACACACAGCAAAAGGGGAAGAAGCCTACAGACTTTGCCACCCTGACCACCCTGTGCCACCCTGACCACCCTGTGCCACCCTGCACCACCCTGACCACCCTGTACCACCCTGCGCCACCCTGCACCACCCTGACCACCCTGTGCCACCCTGCACCACCCTGCACCACCCTGTACCACCCTGACCACCCTGTACCACCCTGTCCCACCCTGACCACCCTGACCACCCTGTGCCACCCTGACCACCCTGTACCACCCTGTACCACCCTGTACCACCCTGTACCACCCTGACCACCCTGTACCACCCTGTACCACCCTGTGCCACCCTGTACCACCCTGTACCACGAGCTTCAGGTATTGTTAATGCTGTTTCAGCACCACATAGCCTGGGTACCCTGTGCCATGGAGAACCACCTTTTACTGCCCTGGTCATCAAGACATGTTGTCCTGCTTCAAAAGCCCTGGCCTTTCTGTAACGTTTTCCAGATCAAACACAGCTGAGTCTACAGCACCCAGTGCCACGTAAAACTACATAAAAGAAACGGCACAAAAAGAAACAGGGCCTCTTTCCCAGGATCTGTCCCTCGGTTCCGTTAATGTGAAGGGGAGTAGTAGTTGTAGTACTTCACTCTCTGGGTGTTGGTCTTCTGACGGTGCTACGTCGCCATGGACCCACCAAGCTTTACTCTATCAGGCAAGCCTATGAACAGTATTATGGGATGTTGATAGTAGCTGGGTTTGATCTGGTCAGTATTATGGGATGTTGATAGTAGCTGGGTTAGATCTGGTCAGTATTATGGGATGTTGATAGTAGCTGGGTTTGATCTGGTCAGTATTATGGGATGTTGATAGTAGCTGGGTTAGATCTGGTCAGTATTATGGGATGTTGATAGTAGTTGGGTTAGATCTGGTCAGTATTATTGGATGTTGATAGTAGTTGGGTTAGATCTGGTCAGTATTATGGGATGTTGATAGTAGCTGGGTTAGATCTGGTCAGTATTATGGGATGTTGATAGTACCTGGGTTAGATCTGGTCAGTATTATGGGATGTTTGTTCGATCTGGACGGGGAGCTGAGTTCAAAGGGACAATATGGCTGTGTGACGCACAGGAACACCCGTCCAAATGTCCTCTCGAGAAGCATCATTCATTGCATAACGCGTGTGTGTTACTGTGTGTGTCTGTGTTACTGTGTGTGTGTGTGTGTGTGTGTGTGTCTGTGTTACTGTGTGTGTGTGTGATCTTGAGATAGCTCTATCAGGCCAACCTAACAGATGTCCGACTTTGGGAGGCAGACTGGAATCATTAGCAGCACTGCTCACATCGCTAGGGCAACGCTCCTAGTCTGGAAAGACTTGACGCTCCAGTTCAGTGATAAGATGTGGACGGTGTGTACGTGTGTGTGTGTGTGTGTGTGTGTGTGTGTGTGTGAGTGTGAATGGGTTGTGTGTGTGGTGATCCATCACCATGCCTGCTCTTTCCCAATGTGGTAGCATTGTGCCTGGAGAGAAGGACTTCTCTCTGGGAGACACATCTCCCTATACCTTTCTTTACCTCTCTCTCTCCCTCTTTCTCTCCATCTCTCACTTCCTCTTTCTCTCTCTCTCTCTCTCTCTCTCTCTCTCTCTCTCTCTCTCTCTCTCTCTCTCTCTCTCTCTCTCTCTCTCTCTCTCTCTCTCTCTCTCTCTCTCCAGCTATGTGTTGTTGTTTGAGTGCAGCCTCATGCCAGCCGGGTCCGCATGCATTTACATGAGTCAGGCCTGGCAGAGCCACACGCCCGCTCTCAACCCACGCAGACACAAACACGCACACACACCCACACAAACACACACACG
>CM030176.1:20576942-20579442 GCA_017639675.1 Aplochiton taeniatus
CTCCTCAAAGACTTTATTTTTTCACACTCTGGAGAGCAAGGCCTTCAGTGGTGTTCTGACTGACACACTGGCTTAACCCTGGTGACAGCCATCCAGCACAGCAACCTAAGTATATACACACATGCCCCACCACAACACGTGTGTGAGGGCGCGCAGGCCGTTCATTGGACACACATCTCTATAGCAACAGGCTCTCTTTTGTAGCCAGGCTTAACATGTTGATGAGTTGTTTAGGGATGGAAGTGACGGAGCTGCAGCCCTTCCACGCACGCTTTCAAACCGCCTCTAAAAATAAGCTTCTCCGTGGTTTCATCTGCCTAATATCCTCTGGAACGGCTGCGGTGTGTGTGTGTGTGTGTGTGTGTGTGTGTGTGTGTGTGTGTGTGTGTGTGTGTGTGTGTGTGTGTGTGTGTGTGTGTGTGTGTGTGTGTGTGTGTGTGTGTGTGTGTGTACGGCTGCCAGTGAACCTGATAACGTTTACCCTCCTCTGACAGAACAGAGGCCCCAGACGCTGTGACTTCCGTGGGGAGGAGTGGCACTCTGCACCGCTAAGTGGGTTTAGAAGACAAAATGTAGGAGCTGTGGAAAGAACCAGACCGCCCGCTCACAACACAGCATCCAACGTAAAGGAAATGTTCAGGTTTATGCAGAAATCAAACCATTAAAGGACCTGAGAATCCGTGCAATAATCAAAGTACAATTTTGATAATGACTACAGAGTGCTGGTCTGTCCACAGAGAAATGACTACAGTGAGTTCACTCTAATGACATAGTAAGTTTTGATTGGTTGACAAGGTGGAAACGAGTGCATCAGTCTGAAACGTGTGTCACTTCCCAGTATTGAAAAGGACTCATATGCCAACTGGTATTGTGATGGCAGATAACAGACAACACTAGCCAAAATGTAAGAACCAGACCGCCCTCTCATGACACAGCATCTGACGTAAGGTGACCAGACTTCTGAGACAGAAACCCGGGGCCATTTACAGTTTGGCGGTCCCTAATACACCCTTAAAATGTCTCATGTTACCGTCCATGAAAGCAAAATGCTGTGACCATGGTACCTAGAAACATGGTTGTGCTGTGACCATGGAAACTAGAAACATGGTTGTGTTTTGACCATGGTACCTAGAAACATGGTTGTGCTGTGACCATGGTAACTAGAAAGGGAACCGAAAGACGTTTGCGTTGATGTTTTGTATTCGCTTGACTCGGCTTCTGGCCAAGTGCTTCCACATCGATGTCTGGAGTCTGTTTTTTGACGTTGGGGGGGGGCAGCTCCGGCCGGGGCCACCAAATACGGAGGCTGTCCCCAGCACACAGGGACGTGTGGTCAGCCTCATCCAAAGGGTTTACCCCGGTGTCCTGCTCTGGGAGTGGAGAGAAGAAGGGGTCTGGCCCAGGGCCAGTCTGCATGGACGGTGGTTCTCCCGGCTTTCATTGGGTAGAGCAGCTGTCCGTCGCTCAGACAGACGAATCACGTCGCTCTGAGAGTTGAGACCGCCCTCCTTGGAAAAAAAAGTCTTCAATGCAGTATTTAGCGTAGAATAAAACCCGAGAGCATCCATTAATGACATTCCAATTCCTTTTAGTTTTTCTTCAATCAAAGTCGCCATGGAGACAGTGTTATTTCCAGAGTCCACTCTCCCCATTACTAAACTCGTCTGTGAACAGCTGCTGTTCAAACTGAATGGCAAAGATTGTTGCGTGTGAGCGCGGTGATATCTTTAGTCTACTGCGTTTGGCTTCACCTTTCTCTATTCACGGTTAAGTAAGGCGGAATCAAAGGTTGCCCAGGTAACTGCTGCCGAGTCCTAGCTGTATTATATTTAACATAACATTGCATTCAGAAACCTGCGAACCTAATTAGTTCACTCTTGCTGCCATCACAATGAGAGAGAGTACTGACTAGTCCAGACTTAGGTTTGAAAGGATTGGCTTTCTTTTTTTTTGAACAATGTGATATTTATTTTTCTCTGTTGCATGGAGCGCACTTCTCGTTCACGATTCTGATGTGTCAGTCATGATCCTGTAGTCCCTACGCGTCTACGGGCCTTCATTAGGTCAAAGGTGAACGTTTGGAACAGAAAGCAGCACCAGCCTGTAGACTGTGAGGTGAAAGGTGAACGTTTGGAACAGAAGGCAGCACCAGCCTGTAGACTGTGAGGTGAAAGGTGAACGTTTGGAACAGAAAGCAGCACCAGGCTGTAGACTGTGAGGTCAAAGGTGAACGTTTGGAACAGAAAGCAGCACCAGCCTGTAGACTGTGAGGTCAAAGGTGAACGTTTGGAACAGAAAGCAACACCAGCCTGTAGACTGTGAGGTGAAAGGTGAACGTTTGGAACAGAAAGCAGCACCAGCCTGTAGACTGTGAGGTGAAAGGTGAACGTTTGGAACAGAAGGCAGCACCAGCCTGTAGACTGTGAGGTGAAAGGTGAACGTTTGGAACAGAAAGCAGCACCAGGCTGTAGACTGTGAGGTCAAAGGTGAACGTTTGGAA
>CM030176.1:20581942-20591942 GCA_017639675.1 Aplochiton taeniatus
ACTGTGACGAAATAGTGTGTAGGTTGAGTATAAATGGAAGTTTGATGAATAATTTTGTGATTGAAGATCACAACGTTTTCCTGAATATCGACCAGCTCATCAGAAATATTTTATTGAAAGGGAACACCAGCCATGGACACACACACACACATACACACACACACACACACACACACACACACACACACACTCAGCCACTCAAAATGATAACTTTGCTTTTGCTTTTGAAAGCACTCCAAAGATTCTAAGGGTCGGTTTGAAGAAGTCCATTTTCTTGCTTGGTCTGTTTCCTCTGTAAAGTTCATCATCTAATCTGTTCTGTGATAAATAGCGGGTGTTTTTTAGCTGATATGCACATTCCTGATGGCTCGCCCTGGCAACGGTAGCTTTCTCTGTGGGGTGCACCCCCCCACCTCCCACCACAACCCCCACCCCCCTTTAAGCCCCTTCCATTTCTATTCAGCCATTGCCGCCAGACCCAGGGCGGGCCGTACCAAGTCAGTCAAGGGGGGGGGGGGGGGGCCTGGGAGACGCAGAGTCCCTTGTTTTGTCTCCTTCTCCTGTGTTGTCTTCACGCCTCTCTATTGCTCCTCTCTCCATTGGCAGCAGAGGGAGGGAGGGAGAGGGAGAGGGGGAGGGAGAGGGAGGGAGGGAGGGAGGGAGGGTAATGAATAGGGGGTGTCCACTGTGATTCTCTCCCCCCTCTCCCTCCCTCCCTCCCTCTTCCTCCCTCCCTTCCTCCCTCCCTCCCTCTCTCCCTCTCCCTCTCCCTCTCTCCCTCCCCCTCTTCCTCCCTCCCTCCCTCTCCCTCTCCCTCTCTCCCTCCCCCTCTTCCTCCCTCCCTCTCCCTCTTCCTCCCTCCCTCCCTCCCTTCCTCCCCCTCTTCCTCTCTCCCTTCCTCTCCTGTCCCGGCTCACTGCACGCTCGGCCCGGACGCCGCGCTCATTTCTGTCAGCAAAAGTACTTATGTACACACACACACACACACAGGAGTAAGCTGCTATGACTGACATGATTAAGCAGGAGGTAGTGCTGCATATGTCTCCACCATGTTAAACTCAAAAATGGACAGGCCATGATACAGACAGTGCTCTATATCCATAGATATATAGTATATATACATCACCATCTATATCACATCACATACAGTCTTCATATATAATACAGACAGTGCTCTATATACATAGATATATAGTATATATACATCACCATCTATATCACATCACATACAGTCTTCATATATAATACAGACAGTGCTCTATATACATAGATATATAGTATATATACATCACCATCTATATCACATACAGTCTTCATATATAATACAGACAGTGCACTATATACAGAGATATATAGTATATATACATAGATATATAGTATATATACATCACCATCTGTATCACATCAGATACAGTCTTCATATGTAATACAGACAGTGCCCTATATACATAGATATATACAGTCCCCTCCAAAAGTATTGGAACAGTAATGCCAATTCCTTTATTTTTGCTGTAGACTGAAAGCGTTTGGGTTTGACACCAAAAGATGAATATGAGACAAAAGATCAATATGTCAGCTTTTATTTCCAGGTATTTTCATCTGGAAAGGGGTTTCTCCCTTCAGTCTCCTTTTAAGAAGGTAAAAAGAATGCTCTATAGGGTTTAAGTCTAGAGATTGACTTGGCCAGTCTAGGACCTTCCACTTCTTGCCCCTGATGAACTCCTTTGTTGCTTTTGCAGTGTGTTTAGGGTCATTATCTTGCTGCATGACAAAGGATCTCCCAATCAGTTTGGTTGCATCCTTCTTTAAATTGGCAGACAAAATGTTTCTGTAGACTTCCGAATTCATTTTGCTGCCGCCATCATGTATTACATCATCAATGAAGATTAATGAGCCCGTCCCAGAAGAAGCCATTGAAGCCCAAGCCATCACATTACCTCCACAGTGTTTCACAGATGAGCTTGTGTTTTGGGGGTCATGAGCAGATCCTTTTTTTCTCCAAACCTTAGCCTTTCCATCACTCTGGTAGAAGTTAATCTTCGTCTCATCAGCCCATAAAACTTTTTCCCAGAATTTTTGAGGCTCGTCTCTGTACTTTTTGGCAAAATCCAGCCTGGCCTTCCTATTCTTTATGCTAATGAATGGCTTGCATCTTCTGGTGTAGCCTCTGTACTGTTGTCCATGAAGTCTTCTGCGAACAGTGGATTCTGAAACCTTCACTCCTGCCCTCTGGAGGTTGTTGTTGATCTCACTAACAGTAGTTTTAGGGTCTTTCTTCACAGCTCTGACAATGTTTCTGTCGTCAACTGCTGTTGTTTTCCTTGGTCGTCCCGTTCGATGTCTGTTACTTAGTACACCAGTAGTTTGTTTCTTCCTGAGGATATTCCAAATTGTTGTACTGGCTATGGCTAGTGTCTGTGCAATGGCTCTGATTGATTTCCCATCTTCTCTTAGCTTCACAATTGCTTTCTTTTCACCCATAGACAGTTCTCTGCTTTTCATGTTGATTACTATAACTGCAGTCTGCACAGGCAAAACCAGAATCTGAAACTGAGCCTAGACATTCAGTGTTATTTATTGTTTGAATAATAAATGTCATAAGACACACCTGGGCAACAAAACACACCTGTTAGTCACATGTTCCAATACTTTTGCTCAACAAAAAATGTGGTGTTCCTTTACAAATAATGATATCTTCTAAGTTGTTTATCAGATCCAGATGAAAATACCTGGAAATAAAAGCTGACATATTGATCTTTTGTCTCATATTCATCTTTTGGTGTCAAACCCAAACGCTTTCAGTCTACAGCAAAAATAAAGGAATTGGCATTACTGTTCCAATACTTTTGGAGGGGACTGTGTATATATATATATATATATATATATATATATATATATATATATATATATATATATATATATATATAGATGTATACCTGTATATCCCCATCACTGCTAATGGTATAATACAGTCCAGACGTACCAACATCAGTTAAAAAAACACTCTCATACATCAGTGGTCACCTGCTCCTCTTAGTGTGTGTGAGTGTGTATGTGAGTGTGTGTGTGTGTGTGAGTGTGTGAATGTGTGTGTGTGTGTGTGTGTGTGTGTCCGCGTGCGCAAGCGGAACATACACGTGCGCCTTCTTGTGCACGTACTACCTAACATTTATTCCAAAATGATTTGCACCAAGCTAAAGTGCAAGACTTTTCACTCAGTGTGTGTGTGTGTGCAGGACTTTGTCTGTGTGTGTGTGTGTGTGTGTGTGTGTGTGTGTGTGTGTGTGTGTGTGTGTGTGTGTGTGTGTGTGTGTGTGTGTGTGTGTGTGTGTGTGTGGAGAGACCTGGGGGCCTTGAAGTTTGAGATGCAGGAAACCAGGGATGGGAGGGGGTGAGCCAGCCCCCTGCGGTTCTGGTGCGTGGGAGGGAGAGTGGTCAATAGCTGGTCGGCCATGATGGACGTCAGCCCCTCAGCCAGAGAACAGCTCCATTTCATTTACCTCGCTCTCGCCGAGGTGGCTGGCTGGCAGAGAAAATAGCCCGCCGCTAAACAACATCACATATTTCATCCAATCAGACGCCATCTAGCTGCTGCCGTCGACTGGGTCTTTGAGCGTGGATACCGTGAACCGGCCCCGGGCCCCGGACCAGCACCGAGGGTTAGCAGCACGGGTGACTGGTGCTTAGCATTCTGGAGCCTCATTCTTAGCCAGAGCACTGCTCTGTTAGACGCCATGTTATCCAAACAACACAGCCAGTCCAACATGGTCCAGCGTTAATCAGGCCCCCCTCAACCCCCCCCCCCCCCCCCCACACCCCCACCTGCATGCTGCTCTGGGCACTTCTTCATTTGACCTGCGTCACGTACGTAACATGTGTGACTGTGTGACCGTTTGACTGCATGGAGAAACCCTTCCCACTGTACAGGCTCTCCCCTTCAAACCACAAGGCTTCACCGCGGCTAGAATTGAAGAGACCAAGTGGCTGCTGGGGATTCTCGGCTCGACCTTATGACCTGTGTTTGCATTGTTTTTAGCTTAGCATGTGGCTAATGGCCTGCTGGGAGGCATTTCGGCGTCGCTGAGGATCGAACAACGATTTCCCCAGAGCCAAGGGCAAGCTATTTACAACGTCGTTTGGAACTCTATTGCTGCGGCAGGCGCATACACACACACACACACACACACACACACACACACACACACACACACACACACACACACACACACACACACACACACTCACACACACAGGTTTACTAGAAAACACATTTTCTTCTCTTCGCTCAAGCCCCTCCACCACGTGCGCAAACACACACACGCGCTCGCACACACAAACACAAACACACACACACACACACACACACCTTTGTGCCTCAGTGGCCCGGGGCTTTGTTGAATAGGAGCCTTGTGAAGGGTGCCATTTATTTAGCTGATGAGGGCGCACCTGTTAGCTGAGGGAGTGTGGTGTGTGACATGTGCGTGTGAAAGTGTGTGTGTGTGTGTGTGTGTGTGTGTGTGTGTGTGTGTAAGTGTGTGTGTGTGTGTGTGTGTGTGTGTGTGGGGGGGGGGGGGGCACTAACAATCCTGACCAGACCTCTCTCACACCACAAATGGGCCTTTAAAAGAGGTCAGCTGGGGTTAGCAAGAATATAGCGTCCAACAAAAGAGATTGAATACAGTAATTGAACAAGTTTGGCTGCAGCGCGCCCGGTTTGGCGCTGCCGAACGCCCAATGTTGTAAAAGTGTGTATCCCTCGATTTTTATAAGATCATCCAATCTCTGGCGAGGAGGGAGGGAGAGGCGGAACGAGTGATAAAAACAAATAAATCAATTTGGCCGCTAGATTTATTTTCCGATCACAGAGCGAGCGGAGTGATAAAAACTGTATTAAACTGAAATGGCGCCGTGCTTGCATTTTTTATTTACACGCATCGAGCCCGCGTGGGTCTGTGTGCGGTGTGACTGAGTGCAGGTCTTTGTGAAAGTGGCAAATATGCAAACCTATATTGGTAGGGCAGATGTGCACTGTCACAGCCGATCTGAGCAAGGAGGCAGGCACGCGGCCCGCGGGGCTCCATCAAACCCAGGCAGATGTATAAACGGCGATATTGGTTGTGACATAAACTCTGGTATATGACTTCATCTCGGACTGGTGTGCCCCGTGGACCCGTCCAGTGTCACCAGTTCTTTACGCTCCTTATTACCGGAAAAGTCAACAGACATAAAGCAACACCCGGAAGACAAACGTCGGCTCTGTTTGTGGGAAGAAGGAGGATCTGTGAAAGAGTCAAACTGTAAAACTTGTGTGTGATGCCAACGTAATTTATGACTTCAGATCTGTGCGTCTCTTTGTATCCGAACCCCAGAATGGCGTGTGTTGCTGTAATTGAATGGGAAAGGAGAGGCGCAGCCAGCAAGAGAAACCCCGTTACAAACAAGCACATGATTTATGAAATCCATCCGTCCGTTCGTCAGCGAAAGCTCGTTATGTATGCGCAGCGGAGGCAAGCGCGGCAAGACGGGTGAGTGGTCGGCGTAGTGTTGGAGAGAGGGGAACGGCAGCACTAAACTCCGCCAGTAATCAACTGGTGAAATTAAACATCAAAAACGCAGGAATGATTGTGTGCGGCAAAGCGATTTGTCTGCAATTAGCGACCGGTCGCATAACTCACGCGCCAAACCCCCCCCCCCCCCCCCCCCCCCCCGCCACACACACACACACACACACACACACACACACACACACACACCGCACACAAACAAGCAAAAGCACTCTTAGAGAACGGACACTAAACGGGCTGAGAGCTGGCTTGCTGCGGTCTGTGTGCATGTGTGGGTGCGTGAGCGGTGCATATATGTATAGCGCGCGAGCGTATGAGAGATACGCGTTGGATAAACATGAGAATCTCTGAGTTAATAAGCTGAGGGGACGTTAACGAGACCACGGCCCTTAGGACGCCAGCTACTTCATTTGTCAACGGCCGTTATTGAGTCATCCCGCGCGGTGGCTGCCTGTATTTATAGCCTTGTCTCTGTCGTTCATTTAGAGTCGTTTACTTAGGAAAGCTAGGGTTGACGTGTGTGTGTGTGTGTGGGGGGGGGTGGTGGTGGAGAAGAGACGCTGCTATTCCATTAACACTAGATGTCCTTCTGTCCCGAAAGCTGTCGGCACGGCAGGGGAGTCTCACCACCCGGGTGGGGTTTCCTCGGCCTGAGGGCCTGATGCTGCTGCTCCCGGCTGCTCCCGGCTGCTCCGCATGGACAACATGGACACCCTGGCCAGGGGCCCTGCAGTGAGGGAAGACCGATGGCTCTCAGAGGTTTAAACTTCCACTTTATTTCTGGTCCTTTTTTTTTTACCCAGGCACCAATCTGGGCACCTAAAAGGAATTTGGACCCCCCCACCCCACAGTTTATGCCGTCTCCATGGTAATCACTGTGAGGTCACTGAGCTGAACCCGACCATCCCGGCATTAACTACTAAGATCAAGTCAGAGGTCACAGGGGTCATGGAAACGCACACACACTCTCTGCCTCGATTCCTCCCCTTAGACAGGCACACACACACACACACACACACACACACACACACACACACAGACATTCACACGCACACACACACACACACACACACACACACACACACACACACACACGTGATGGTCAGCTGAGGCCTCTCCTGTTAGCCCCTAAGGGGACATGCTCTAGTCCTTCCCCATCAAACTAAAGTTAAGGAGCAGAGGGAAGTTTCTTCCCCGACCTTGAGTTCTGCTTGGCTGGAGGGCCTCAGCATTGTAATAGGGCCGCAGGCAGATTATGCAGCTCAAACCGCTCCGATAACAGTGTGATTTACGAACAGGCCGGCTATACATCTGTCGCCCTCACTTCAACAAAGTGTGTGTGTGTGTGTGTGTGTGTGTGTGTGGGTGGGTGTGTGTGTTACCTCAGGTTCCATAAAGTATCCCCATAGTGTGTGATAGTCACTTTACGTCAGCGGGAGTGTAGCGAAGAGGGAAAATGTGCGTGTGTGTGTGCGAGTGTGTGTGCGCGTGTGCGAGCCACCCTTGATATAGCGGTCCCTGATCACGTTTTGAAGGCGGGTAACATTTGCAGACACTGCATAACAGGAGTGTGTATATGGGTAATGAATTTGCCAGCGTGTGACTGATTTGGGTAGTATTTCATGTCGATGTGCTCATCTCTCTCTCTCTCTCCCTCCGTCCCTCCCCCTCTCTCCCTCCTCCTCCTGGCGTCAGTGCTGGTGCCTGGGCCCCCTTCAGACCTGAAGCCCCGGCCCCGGCGTTGGTTTTCGGCCCCAGGTCGTTGTCCAGTGCCGAGGCGTGGCGGCCAGAAACGGAATCTGCCATCGTCGTCCAGGGCGTCGGAAAATGGCCCCTCAAAACGACACTTTGGGTTGTTCTTTTCCGTTGGAAACGGGATCAGGAAGGGTCGCCCCCGACCGACCGACCGACCGACCGACCGACCGCGTGCAGATCTGCCCTCGCCGGTGGCGGTCTTGGAATCCGTCGGAGCGGCTTCTCGCCGTCGCGCGCCTCGTCCCCACAGAAGCCCGGGGATCCTTCTGTCACATGACTCCCATGGTGTAACCGGGCCACAGGTTTCCCTCTCAGGGCAGAGGCTGTGCGTCAGAGCTGCGGTCACAGTCCTCCGTGGCCGGCTGTGTGCACACGGCGCTCCTGTGTCCCACGGCGCCCAGGGTTGAATGAGTCTCATTTCTCTGTGGTTCACGTTGTGTTGACTGAGAGGGAGCTGATGGGCTTCCTTCGGGGGGAAATGGAACCGACCCCTGTTTGGCGGCCATGTTTAGGGAACGTCCGCCCTCCAGCTTTGATTCATATCCGGTGATTGAATTGATCATATCCAGGGCCTTTGGCCTTCCCCCCCCCCCCCCCCTACACTTCCAAACTCATGCTTTTTTTAGCCGTTACCTGTCCATCCTCCCTCTGTCTTGTATCTCTCTGTCCTCTGTTTGTCGGTGTGCCTTCATCCCCCCCTTCTTGCCATCGTCCCCTCTCCTCTCTCTGACCTCTCCTTCTCTTTTCGTCCCTTCCCTCCATCTCTCGGCCCAGGGCTGTAATTCAGGGCCAGCTTGTTTCAGGGCCAGTTAGGCAGCCACTGGAGTTAATCTGTCTCTTCAGCTAGTAAATCACTGGCTGGCACACGCTCCCTCTCTCTCTCTCTCTCTACCTCTCTCTCCCTCTCTCTCTCTCTCTACCTCTCTGTCTCTCTCTCCCTCTCTCTCTACCTCTCTCTCTACCTCTCTCTTTCTCTCTCTACCTTTCTCTCTCCCTCTCTCTCTCTCTCTCTCTCTCCCTCTCTCTCTACCTCTCTCTTTCTCTCTCTCTCTCCCTCTCTCTCTACCTCTCTCTTTCTCTCGCTCTCTCTCTCTCTCTACCTCTCTCTCTACCTCTCTCTCTACCTCTCTCTCTCTCTCTCTCTCTCTCTCTCTCTCCCTCTCTCTCTACCTCTCTCTCTCTCTCTCTCTACCTCTATCTCTACCTCTCTCTTTCATTCTCTACCTTTCTCTCTACCTCTCTCTCTCTACTTCTCTCTCTCTGTCTCTCTGTCTCCCTCTCTCTCTCCCTCTCTCTACCTCTCTCTCTCTACCTCTGTCTCTTTCTGTCTGTCTGTCTGTCTGTCTGTCTGTCTGTCTGTCTGTCTGTCTGTCTGGCTGTCTGTCTCTCTCTGTCTCCCTGCCCCCCCCTGTCTCTCTCACAATTTCACTCTGTATTTCTCCCTTTCTGTTTGCATTCTTTCTCTCTCTCTCTCTTTCTTTAGGCTTTTTACCTTTTCCTCATTTGTTCTCTTCTTTCTTTCTTTCTTTCTTTCTTTCTTTCTTTCTTTCTTTCTTTCTTTCTTTCTTTCTTTCTTTCTTTCTTTCTATACTTCCCTCTGGTCCCCTCTCTCAATTTTTCTCTCTCTATCCCTCTTTCTTTCCCTACCTGCCTACTGCATGGGTTGAGGGGAATGCTTGAGGTGATTGGGTCTGACAGTCCATGCAGGTGTTCTGTGTGTGTGTGTGTGTGTGTGTGTGTGTGTGTGTGTGTCTGTGTGTGTGTGTGTGTACGTGTGTGTACGTGTGTTGATGTGCGTGTTTGTGTACGTGTGTGTTGACGTGTGTGTGTGTGTGTGTGTTGATGTGGTGCGTGTGTGTGTGTGTGTGTGTGTGTGTGTGTGTGTGTGTGTGTGTGTGTGTGTGTGTGTGTGTGTGTGTGCGTGCGCTTCAGCAGGTGCATGGGAAACTGTTGGCCCCCTGGACAAAACCACAGCAGGAGGGCACGGGGGGGGGGGGGAGAGAAAAAGAGGGAGAGACGGAGGGGGGAGGGAGAGAAAGAGGGAGAGACGGAGGGGGGAGGGAGAGAAAGACGGAGAGACGGAGGGGGGAGGCTTAGCGTAGCAGGAGGGAGGAGAGGGGGATGGAGAGAGAGGGAGGAATAGCAGGAGGGCGGGGGAGGCAGAGGGAGAGGGTGAATGAGGGTGGGGTCACTCCTTTGTCCCGAGCGTTTGAATGGAGGGCCGGCGAGCTAAGTAGTGATTTACTCCGGAGTGGGGAGACTCGGCCCGGGGGAGGGATTCAGGAACGCCGGGAACGCCAGGAACGCCGTGTGCTCCTGAACACGGGTTTAGCACTTTACGGAGAAACAATCAATTAGACGGAGGGAGAGATGTAGAGAGAGAGGGGGAGAGAGAGAAGGAGAGAGAGGAGGAGAGAGAGAAGGAGAGAGAGGAGGGTGGGATTATCATCCTAAAGCTCACAGACTGTCAAGGTGTGGAGCACTCCCTTTGGCTACGAGCGTGTGTGTGTGTGTGTGTGTGTGTGTGTGTGTGTGTGTGTGTGTGTGTGTGTGTGTGTGTGTGTGTGTATCATAATCTCCAGGCTCTCTTTCCATTCTTCATAGAGGTTTTCCCCTTCTGTGAGTTGGAGCTACGTTCCACACCTCTCAAACGTTCCCGCCCATCCCTGACTGAGGCGGCG